>CM042146.1:40353649-40506149 GCA_023376005.1 Doryteuthis pealeii | reverse complement strand
TGTCCGGAGGGCACATCGGCCAAAACGTTGTACAGATAACAATGAAGATGAGGACAATAGTCCGAATAATCCAAATAATACTATTAGATTTATCGAGAGTACTGAGTAAAGTTTCAGTTATATGAGGAAACTTGTTGCCCCTTGATCTATATCAATAACTAATATTTATCTCCAAATAATTTAGATTATTGTGTGGGGAACTGACTTCGTGTTAGCCTTATTGACTTTGGTTTTATTTCGTTTGTTGTGGGGATATATTGTTTGATTTGAAGTTTGTATTGAACTATGCACCCAGAAATTGGTATAGACGAAATATCTTGAATATTTAGGTCAGTGTTATATGGTGGAAGTGGTGAGGTTATGTAAAATAGAAGTGTTTGTCGTGGTGCAAGGCAGCAAATAAGTGAGCATAGAATCCAAGTTGTATCATCATATTCGTTTTTCACCTCATTATGTCGTTTGTTTTTATGACTAAAATCTCCTATCCAGGGTTGATGTGTTGACTGGATCATGTTTGATTGTGATCTATGAAGTAAAACATTGTCGCCGACTTGCATTGGGGCTTTGTAGTTGAAGTGGTTTAAGCTGGATTCCATGTTGTAGTTGGCGTTGTTGTTTGCTAGGGTGACGCGGTGGTGGACTTGCCTTAGGAGAGCATTTATATGCATGCCATAATCTCCCGGGTCATCGTTTGCAATTTCCTTTCTGTGTAGTTTGGGGACACCGATAATGAAATGAGACCAATAGTTTGAATGTGGGGATACACCAGTAGGACTGTTGGGTCGTGACATTTATGGAATAAATTGACTGATTCGGGGACATTTGTCCATTCACAGTGTGTCATCACATCTAGAGGACATTCTTCATTGTGCGATGTTGCCCTCAATATTTCCCGATCTCTGTATTCACGAGGGACAGTCAATTTCCTGGGTAATGGACATTTGCTTGCAAAATTGTATGTAGGCCTCATCGGTAAAATGTGTGTCACGATCAGTGGATACTATGAGAAAAATTGGTACAATACGCGGGCAGCGTCGATTGCACGGTCTCTTGCGCATGGTAGGGCGTAAAGTGTCGGCTGAAGCTATCCATGATGGTTAGGATGTAGCACTTTCGTTTGGAGTTGAACATTGTGACGAAATCTATAAAGATGAGCTCGAATGGTCTCTTTCCTCGTTTACAGTGAACAATAAGCCAATGTGCACGCTTGCTATATTTTCCCTTACATTTTGCCACAGGAATTGACATGCCTTAATGTCACGATTTTTTAACTCCCGCTAGTAGCTACATAGGTGTTCCCGCATATGGGTAACGCTTGAGTGATTTGGTGCCCTCATGGGTTTAGTGAAGGTATCTGGCACGGAGTTTGTACAACACGATTAATTTGGGAGAGTGTTTACTGTCCCTTATTATTAAAACGGGGGTGCATGGTTCCAGAAAAAAAATGGCACATGTGTTTCTTAAAGAGTGGTCTTTGGGGTCGATATGGGTTCACCTTCTGTCAGATGATTGGAGAGCTCTGCTGGTTTTCGAAAAGGCGTCATCGTCTAGCTGTTCGATGCGATGCCAAGGTAGTGACAATTCCTCTAAATAGGAATAAAGTAAGTGGAGTGGTACAGGAAGAATGCGTCCGTGATAGGCTTGTGGTAGCGGGTGTTTTGTGGTGTGTGGGTCCTGGGGAGAAGCAGTAAACTGTCAACCTCGCCAGGACACCATGATAGGACGTAGATATGAAGGTCGGAGCCTTCTAAATTGAATGCTCTGCCTGCCGGGGAAGGTTCGCTCGGTGTTTTTTACCTTTCTTTGCCCGCAAACTCTGCTGGGCATGTCAGCCTAGACATTCGATTCGCCTTCCACAAATTCTTCGACAAACTTGTAGCATGTTATTTCTTCCTATCCATGTTGTATTTGGGCATTGTTGAATTTACGCTGATCCAGATACGTTAGTGATCTATGATCGGTGAGGATCACGGTAGGGCATTTACATAGGAAATAATCGAATTTCGATATCGCCCACTTTATAAAATGTCTTTCGTTCTGTTGTGGACCAGTTTTGTTCTGTGAGGTTAAATGTATGTGAGGCATTATTATTTTCTTCTTCCCGTTGCTGGTTTCTCGCATTAAAATGGCTCCACACGCCACGTCACTAGCATCGTTAATGTACTCATTACCAATGTGACCAAACAGTCGTGAGAAATCCGGAATCGAGACGACCGGTGGTGAGGAGAGTCACTTCTTGATTTTTTGGGAAAACCTTGTCGGCCCTTTCGATCCAAACATATTTTTCTTGCATCCCACTTCTGACACCAGTGTTATAGACAAGCGTATGGCTTCAAAAGAAAACGGACGAAACAATTGGATTTAATTTCGTTTATCTTATATCAAACAGAAGTTGGTAGATTTAGAAAAGATATGGTCTTTGTTCTTTCACTTGGAATGAAATCGGGAGGCGTGTGGGTGTGAGTCTGTTCTTGACTAGGTGACTTAGTTGTGTGTGAAGTGGTGTACAGTGTGGGTTGCTGTCTTGTTCGGAATGTGAGGCGTCAATAATCTCCGTGTACCAGACCCGGAGTCAACTACTGTTCGTGACTTTTAGTTGACCGTTTATTAGCCGTGTTTGGGATTGAAATTAGCTCTGAAAATCTTTGGGAGTAAATTTTATGATTGTTTCAAAAAGGACTTTTATTAATTGTCTGTAAATTTTATGATTGTTTGAAAAAGGACTTTTATTAATTGTCTGTTAATTTAGTTTTTCAGCAAGAAGCTACGCGAAGCATTCATACGCAAAGACATTAATTGTGTTTGTAACTACTGTCGGGTCAAAATCCGGTTGATATTACATTTGTTCAACTAAATATATGTTGTTAGATTTTCTTCCCGGGTGTTTCAATTTGTTTTGCTGGTGAGTGGGCTTATTGAGTTATTGAATTAGTGAATCAGAAGAGATATCTATTTCTGTTGTAATATGTGGCCAACTCATGGGGCTAATGCTGTCAGATGGACGGCCTTCTGAGATTGGAAATTAGTAAATCAACGTTTTCTGCTAAAGAGCCCAAGGAACGATTAAAAAAACAAACATAACTTAGATTTGGTAAAATAGCACTAGTGTGAGGCAATTAGTGAACATGGAATTCATTACTATCCAGAAGTAATTGGTATGCGGAATATACTCAGTAAAGATTGTTTGTTGAATATCTCTATCCCTCACACTTACATACACAAATCAGAGGGGTGTTTCAGAACTGTTATCGTCCTTGAAATGGACTCAAGGATGAAGCTGTTTGCATTTCCTATAATGCTAATACCCTAAAGACATGAATCCAATTATTCCCCACATAACTATAGTAGAGCAAACTGGGCTCTTTAACCTTGAGTATGGTTACCGATATAGAACTCAAGTTTAATTAGTTGTACTCTGCTTATAAACTGACCTAGTGTCGAATCCTTCCCGTGAAGCAGGGGTTGGGTAAATACATATATACGTACATACATACAATAATCGGAATATCGTTATCTGGAGGAACGCAGATTCAGACTTCATGAGTGCACAGATAATACATTCTCATACTAGCATACTCATAATTATGAAACAAACAGAAAAAATTAACTTATATATTATATTTTATATGCATTATTACCCATAGATGAGTACAACTAATAATTTTCAATAAAAAGTTAATTCTATTGTAAAATAGAGAACAAAAAGACTGCACACTGTCGTAGTAGGAAAACATTCCCAGTGAGTATATATACAAATCTAGCGATGTGAATATCACAAAAATTGCAAGCATAACCCTGTTGGAAGGCATTAGAATACGCAGCATCCCTCACAGAGGTTAAGACCCCCCCCCCAAAAAAAAGGAGTGTCGTGGATATGACATTAGACTGAATCTGATTGTGGGGTTCCAGTTCTCGAGATCTGGAAAGTGTAGAGTACCTCTTCATTGCTATTATTGCTGGTATATTTTGGCCCGGTGTGGAGGAAACTGTTAGGGTCCCATCTATGGGCCAAATAGATCTGTTTAAAATTATTCATATACAAAAAAAACGTATACAACTACACGAAAATATAAATATGAACATACAATGAACACAATTTCCTAAATTCTAGACATAAAATCACCATAGACAGGTTGATATGTCGTTAATATGAATAAATCAATGAAGACTATAAGCACCAGTAAAAAAGGAATAACAAAGAACATAAGGCATACATTTATTTCTATAAACTTTTTTGTGGAAGTTTACTTATTCTTTAACTGCTGTATATTCATATGTTTTATTATAATGGCTCATATATGTAAAGTGTGGTAATAAATAATGCTTAATAATATCCATTTTAATTTGATATTCCACTAGAAAGAATAAATTTCTGGTATGTTTTGTTTCGAGGAAAATTACCTTAATATTTAACAATTGTTAAAGGGTGTACTTATGGGCGGTACAGTAGATATATGTGTATGAACGAAAGTCAGAAAACAAGCGAGAAAAGAGAGTGGAGCAAAAGAGAGCAGAGTATTTGTTGTCATGGCAATTATCCAGGTGAGTTTAGTATGTTCGAAAGTACAAAACGGTATAGGTCATAGGGCAGAGATTTGTGTGAGAGAAGAAGGGATAGGATGATGAGGAATGTGACAGACAAGAGTTGCAACAGAACTGATAGCAGGACAAATGAATAATCGTAAAACGCTAAAAAGCGATTCTAAAAAAAGAAAGAAAAACAAATGATGTGAATACAAACCAGAAGCTGACCTAGAAAAATAAAATAAGTAATAAAAGTTGGGATTTTGAGCTTTAAACGGACCATCTAAACAATAAGGCTGTATCTGATTGTTGCGAAGAATTAAAAAATATGGTTTACTCAGCCACTAATATGATAGTAAACATTAACTGAAATGACTATATAAAAAAAACTGACTAAAATATTAAAAAAGATGACTGTATAAAATATTACGATATAAAAGAAACTGTAATTGAAATGACTGTATAAAAGACAAGCATAAAAGCTGGCCTATCGGGTGGCAATTAAGCTAGCGCCTGCGAAATGGTCTTGATTTGCCCAATAATTACACTCCATGCATTTACTACGTATTAGATTTTATTTAACTTGAATAATATTTTTAAAACAACTAACAGTTCTTATCAAAACAATGATATAATTTATTTATTTGGAACTTATTGCAAAGCTACATGATAAACATCATTTTTGTTTTTCCATTCGGATAAGTACAAATAGCTTGTTCCATTCTCAAAACTGAACAACCAACATAGAGCTGTCCCTGGGAAAAGCAGGGTTCCAACAGATGAAAACCACTTACTTTTAATGATTGTCCTTGTGACTTATTGATTGACATTGCATAGCTCACACACCCTGGAAACTGAAATCGTTTGAAGCCAAAAGGAAAATTTGAAGGAACCAGCAATTATTTCTATTTCATGGGTGACTTTCACTGGATTCCATGATTAATTTCAATTATTCCCAAATTTATTTCCAAGTTATGAAAATTGTTGTTGCACAAAAATAAATGTCACAAAAATCACATAAAAGTTGCTGAAAACAATCGTATTAATTCAAACTTGGGAATCCAAATTTTCAGGATTGTCCGGATTCGACCCGAAATGTTCTTAATTTGCTCACATAGTATGCCTGATACCAAAACGGTATGATATGTTTGACCACGTCCTCTAGCAGTAAACTGGAAAAGATGTAACACTCTGACAATCTGATATTTGCATTTATCATTAGAGATGATTGTATAAAAGAAACCTTAATTAAGATGACTCTATAACAGATGACTGCATAAAAGAATGAGATGATATGGAAGAAACCGTAAATATAGGGAAAGTACCAGGACCTTGCCTGAAAAGGGTTTTTGAGAATAAGTATTAAGGCTATGTGTGAACTATCGTGCTACAAAAATCCTAAAAAATGATTTGGGGAAAAAACGAGTAACCGAGGAAGTATTGAAACTATCAATGGAATTGATAGAGTGGGAAATAATATTGAAAAAGGTGCTGAAAGTTTATGAGATAATTGCTCGCAGTCGATTTTAATCTAGTGTAAACATGCAAATGTCTGGATAAATTAATGAATGAATTTAAAGATGAGTCTAATCTGCAGTAAAATTGACAGATTAAATGTCAGATTAATAAGCTCCAAAACGAGAATCCTAGAATGAGAAGAAAAACAATGAACATTTTAAAAACAAAAGTTAAAATGCAAAAGGAATGGCAGAGATTATTACTGAGAAGTAATAAGCAATGAACATTTGAAGATTTATTAATAGCGATCCAAAATAATTCTACAATAACCAGCTTTAAGCAGCAAAATGATAATTCTGGATTATATGTCAATCACATTACGACCGAATACATCAAGTTAGCTTTGGCGCAGTACATGATAAAAAGCATGACTGAGTGGGGAATTCCATTCCTTCTGGGTTTTTGCTACTCTCTAATTAGGGACCACTTTTTCATAATGCGTCCACCAAAAAATTCGTTCTTATTAATAATCTTATCATAGTTCTTGTTTTTAAAATCTTAACATTGCTTTTGAATGAGATACAATTCATATCTAAATTGATATCTTGTTTAGACAGTCTCATTACTTTTTACTTCGATCTTGAATACGAGTGCTCGTTGTAATACACAAATATACCAGGCTCATTAAAGGACCAATCTATATATATATATATATATATATATATATATATATATATATATATATATATATATATATATAAACATGTTTCGTTAAACTGTACTAACGATTCTTGTCGGGCGATATTTTTTGGTTCGATCCTTTCTAATTTTCTGGCCATTTTTTAAACTGGTGTAACAATCCATCAAATGTTTCTTAACGAGCGCTTTTGGCATGTCTATCTGCCATCTTCAGGTGTGAAACTCATGGGATGTTTCGGGTGTCTCGTTTTTAAAACAACGAGCAATAACGTAGGAATTGGTAGTGGTAGGTAGTAAGAATTGGTAGTGTGAGGTAGTAGGAATTGGTAGTGGGTTCAAACGAATGATAGCAGTAGAGATTTTTGTAGGAGGGGGGTCACAAGTTTGTGAGAATGAAAGGAATAGTGGAAGGAGGATAGGCAGGAAATTATAGGCATTTGAGGACGTGTTGACTTGTTTAGAAGTTTATTTTGTTTAAGGTTTTTTTGTTTGTTTGATATATAGAGCTTCGATTATTTGAAGTTTTATTTGTTTTTTTCTTTGTGTGGTGAGAGTGTATTTTCTGTTAAAATTTTACGGTAGGTAGAGGAGGGGCATGAATGTGTTTAAGGTGTTGATTAATAGAGCTCATATCAGATAGGTGTAGCATTAATCTGCGTGATAATGTGGTCGTTGTGTGGCCAATATACGTGTTATTAACTTTGGAGAGGCAGTCTCCTACTGGACATTTAAATTCGTACACGAGATTGGTCTCATTAGGACGAGTGGTTTTGGGGGAGGAGTTGTTGCATGTGACGAGATTGACGGTTTTAAACTTTTGGTAGTAGATAATTAGTTTGACTTTTCTGTTGGTGTCAGTGGAAGAAACAGTATTACGTATTAATTGTTTAACGCAGTTTCGTCCAGTTTATAATTAGAGTGCATCTAATTACGGTAGTATATGTTTTGGTTGGAGCTATTGAGTGTGCTATTGTTTTCGTTGTGGTTAATGTTATGGGGGGTTTGTTGGATTTTTTCATCAACAAATTAGTTGGGTAATTCATTATTGATGAGAGTTTGCTTAATATTTTTTAGTTCGGAAAAGAATATTGTTTTAGAAGAAGGAAGCTTTGCTCGGTTTATTAAGTTTTATACAATGGCTTTTTTGTATTGTGCAGAACATTCACTCTTGTAGTTGATAATACAAGAATTGATGGAGGTAGGTTTTTTATATGGATAGGTAGTGAATATGTTGTTGTTAGAGGAATGGAAGTTTATTGTTTGTGTTAAGTTCATATGTGTATATATATATATATATATATATATATATATATATATAGAGAGAGAGAGAGAGAGAGAGAGAGAGAGAGAGAGAAGAAGAGAGAGAGATAGAGGGGAAGAGAAATAGAATATGTATACGAGGTATGCTAAAAAAGAATAGAAAGTGAAGCTTTCATTTTTAAACTTAAAATTTGGCTCAAGATATGTGTAGAGCTAAGCAACATATTATAAAGTGGTTAACATATGATAAAATAATTATTTCAAGAAAGGGACAAGGATCCAAACGAAAGGTTTAGAATGACCTGAGGTCACGTGGGTTTGTGACCAGAACTTAGGGATCCATCTGGCATGTTCTGATGTTTTGATGTTTTCAAAAAGGGATACAGATTACCCAATGATGTTTGGTTTTTAATCTTGTATTGTGTTAAATGTATGCATGTCGTGACTTGCCAATGTGATAAGAGCACGGATGTAAGGAAGTAAATTAATTGTATAGATGATTAAGTAGAAAATAAATAGATCCTCTGAAGTTGATAAAAGAGGTTGAAAAGAAATTAATAACTCGATTGGCGCAATCTATTATTTGGCGGGTTGTGAAGTGTAGTTTTAAATAGTTGCATGAAAACCCGTAGATCATTCAGATTTCATTGATGAAGGATGACCTCGTGGTTGTTTGAGGGCGAGCTTTAATTAGTGATTAATCACGTTATTGAATGACATTAAGAAGTCAATTTGGATTTTTAGTCAGAATCGCCGGTCAAAAATGGATGAGCCTTTCTACCATACTTTGATCACTGGTTCTCAAGATACGAAAGATAGTGTAATAAACAACAAAGAAAATAAATATAAATTAACGGAGTACGTAACATTAATTGCGATTTAGTGTTATGTCATGTAACAGAAAAGAAGAGTAAATGGTAACAGATTTGATTTTCTGTTTGTCATGGGATTCTTGAAACTCAAATAGATGTCATAGAAAAGATGGCTTTTCTAAGACAAAAGATACGCAAATTTGAGACTCCTCGTGAACTTTTATTGTTGGTCCACTGTCTAATAATCACCGATCTGAATAGCCGTCAAGTAAACCAACAAAAAATAATAAAGATGAAAGAAAATGCTGGTACAAATGTAGCGAAACGGAAAGGCACTTATACTCACCTTCGATGAAACTGCTCTTCCCCGTCAATCAAAAAGGCAACCCTTGATGTGTTTCGTATGTAAGCGAGAATGGCCGGCGCAAACCAATGAACGAGACTATTGTGTTTGACGTTGGACTTGATAATATTCTGCTAGGCGTTGAACTTGGGAAAAACGATTTCAACAATTAAAACTGGTAGACAATGCTTCATTTGATAATAAAAGTATTCAAAAAAAAAAAAAAACTACTAATACTAGCAAATACAAATTCATAATGAATATGCACATAAAATGTAGAGAAATCGATATTCTATCTACATTGCTCACTGCTGATTTAAAAAATATAATATTTCTATCATTTCATTAGATATTTAGATTAGCATCCAAATCCTTATTGTTTTGGTCAAAACATTTGTGCTATTGAGTTTCGATATCTCCAATGTTCTTTCCTTTTTCTAAAAGCACTGTGTATTTATTCCCTGAATTATTTGAAGTCGCACCTTCATCTTAGTTGTTTATTTCTTAGAACGTCACCGTTTGGCCAAAGTAGTTTCCAGCCTTCTTAGTCTATTCTCATGTTCCGAGATTATGAATTATCATTATCCCTTAATTTAACCATAATAGTATCCTTTTCTTTGCTATGTATATCATTACATTTTGGTCAAAATATTCTCTGGCATTTTTAGTATTATCTCATTTTCTGAAATGTAATATAGTCATTATTCCTTGAATTAAGTGTACTTGTATCCTTATCTTTGTTATTTTATCACAACTCTTTATTCGTTGGACCTTCTTCCTGTTGTTTGAATTTTCAAATTAAGTAATATTATCAATCCCTTCATTATTTGGACTTTCATCCTCATCTTTATTGTTCTAATCTCAACGCTTCACATGATCTGTTCTTAAGTCTTTCTTTTTTTAATAATTCTTAAAGTACTACACGGGATAAGCGGTTTTCTTTTGCAAAATTTGTTACACAGATTAGTGGCGTTCCAGGGCAGTGGTAGTGGGGTTGTCCGTTAGACTATGCTACTTGGCCGTGCCGGGCTCCCTCCCATCACCCACTATCCACAATAGTTGATTACAATAAGTGTCAAGATCAGTAGCGCTTCGAGTCTAGGGTTTACTCAGTTTGGTTAGAAAAATGGCACATGCCCTCAACGAGATAAACGTGAATAAAAACGGCAATAGAAGTGGATTCTTGGATTATTTTGTTTCTTTCATTTATTTTTTCCATTCTTCATTTTTTTCTTTTTCTTTCTTTCTTTTTTTTATTTTTCTTAATTTTTGTAGTGCTGACTTGTAGCTTATAAGATTTCGACCAGATCTGCGACTGACTAATCTTATCTTAACATTAAACACAACAATGGATTTAGCAGAAATCGAACGAGCCGCAGACGATACTGCTGCACTCATGACCCTATGAATTATTTTAATTACTTTTGTTTTAATCACCGCATTTCTCTTCATTCTTTATGGTTTTCTACATATTCATAAGAAAATCATAATTATTATTTCGATGTGTATCCTCATCATTTTCTTTTTCAGTTAGAAGCTTGTTACATTCTCTACAAAGTGTTGGAACGCTGGAGTTTTCTTTTTCACTGAGAATTTATTTCTTGAAAGGAACAAAGAAGCAAAGCTGCCACGGAGATTTTGTTTTTGTAACCGAATCACTAGATTTGATTTTATCAATCAATGAACTAGATGCCAATTGAGCACAAGGAAAGAACGTGTTTGCTCGAAAATCTACAAAGACTTCTAAAGATGAATGAACAGCAAATTTATGGCGTAAAATCCAAATCAAAGAAGCAAATTAGATAATCAAACAATTAAGCCAATGATTCGTAATAGCGACGCAAAAATAAATGAGAAATAAGTTGAGCAAAAATGAAAAAATGCTGAACAATTCAATCAAAAAGATCTGAAGGTTGAAACTGGGATATGTGTTCATGAATCATTAGTTAGCAAATTAGTCTTGAAGACTACTACAACTGTAATACGTTCGATCTTCAGTAGAGGTAAAGCACTTTTGTCTCAATTCCATTTTGAATTAAGCTTAGTAAATATGTTTGTTGAGGTTACTAGTCGCTGAAATAAGTGTACTCACACAGATATATATTTTCGTTGATATATTTATTCACGTGAATAACAAGCAGCCTTCGATACTTTATAGGGCCTGTTCAAAACTGAGTCTGGGCGGAAGTAAACAAAATTTACTTGAAAATAATGACTTAAGTTAAATGGGAAATTAGAGTTAAAGTTATTCAGAAAGAAAAGAATGTAGAAACGCAAGACAAAGAAAGAACAAACCAAAAATTGTTTGGAATTTGATTTTACTCGGGAACAAAGATGAGAAGGCACAGTGTCCGAAAAGGGAAAACAGGAGATTGAAATTCCGGTTGACAGACCAATCAAAAGTGATTATTTTCGGGGGTAGAAACCCATATAAATACCCCAAATCACAAGATGGACAGAAGACACCACACAAGACGATAGAATTCCCTCCTCAGCTAAGCCAAAATAGCACCTTACAATACCTGAAAGTAACCATCACTACTAGTAACTACACAAAATTAACACCAGGCCAAATAATTATTGTCTCTTTCCAAAAAACAAAGGTGTTATTCTTTATGTAATATATTACACTGGGGGAACAATTTTTGAAATATTTTCTGTTGAGTTTGATTTTTCATTTGATTAGTTTTCTTCTATCACGTCAAGTTTCTTTCTCTACTGCTTACTCTCTAAATAAGCACAGTTGTGTTGTTTGTCTGTACGCAATAGGACTGGTCAACTGATAGCGTTGATTATTTTATTGAAAAGGAAGGAGAATTTTTCAGATCTGGTAACTTGGTTGATTCCCAGTCAAATAGCAAACATCAGCGCATTTGCGAAGCTAGTCCATTTTGCATATTTTAAATTAAAACTTTGTGATTAGGACATCTTGAGCCCCTCACAAGGGAACACGGGATAAGTTGCTATTTGGTATAATTATGATTTGTTGATATATCATTGTACAGACTGTTACTTTTTTATGAAAACCTCATCATATTGCAAGAAAAACAAATGTAATATCCATCAGCTATACGTACAGTGTCTCATTCAATTGAAATCCCAGTGTGGGACAGTATAGTTGGAAAGATCTGACCTCAAACCTGTTTATCTCAATATTCTACATGAGCTATTTGTTGACATAAGAAAATCATATTCCCACTTCGTACCTGAAACCAGTTCTTTTGACAATTCATTAAAGCATTGCCAACTGAAGGCAACTGTTTCAAGTGCCTTGTTTTGGCATTTCCCTGTCTGTCAATTGAAAAATCAAGGTTGGTATGTTTGATGGTCAAAAGATTCGGTAAGTTATCAAGGATGATAATTATCATCGGGATAATGTCAAAAAGAATGCTTAGTTATAATTGAAAGACCTTGTCAAAAACTTTCTTGTAAATGCACGAGCAAAGAATTACACTGAAATTATCCAGAATTTGGATAGTCACAAATTGCACAATTGCAACGAGAACATCATGTTCCATTTTCTGTATAGCTATCTTGCTAACTTCTTGGAAAACCTTGATGTGGTCAGCAGTGAGCAAAATGAATGTTTCCACCAAGATTTGAAATTCATGGAGAAATGGGATGTAAATATGATGGCTAATTATTATTGGAGTATCAAGTGAAATTGTCCACAGATTGAATACTCTACAAAAAGCTATAGGTGTTAATTTTTACCTTAACTACTTGCACACTATTTGATTCCCTGTAATAATATCCTTTGCACGAATAAGATGAATTTGTACAAATATTACAGACAAGTGATTTTTTATTGTTTCCCATAGTAAATCTTTGTTTGTTTGTTTTGTTTTACGACTTATCAACCTCGGTTGGTCTTTTAATGCCGAAAAAGTTTTGAAATAAATTCATTCTTAATGGATACTCAAGATTTTTTATAAATACATTTTTATATTTAACCTATAGATGGGACCTTAACAGGTACTACCACCCCAGGTCAGAGTGAACAAGAGAGCAATGGTGATGAAGGGGTGCTCCACATTCCCCAGTCCTCCAGAACTGGAACATCACCATCAGTTAGAGTTTAACGTCATACCAGGACAATAAGACCCTCAACCACCGCCTTCTAGCACATATATGATAAAAAGGGTAGGGGCTTGCTATAAGGGCAATAGAGTTGGGACAATCATGTAGGTGCTAGGGCTTGACGTAACCAGCAGATTGATCGGAGGGAGCCTCTTCGACCGCCCGTTTAGCCTAAATAAGGGCCTAAGTGGAGTGTTGCATGTCTTGGACTGCTCATCAACTAGAATTCCGTCCTTAAGCATCACGGGTCAAAACCCACGGTCAACTGGTGACCCCACTGCGTTGGGGTCTTACCCCTTTACAGAGGTGTATTCTAAAGCCGAAGCCGACAAGGCTAGTACATTTTTAAAACATTCTATAAAATAAACATACATTTGAATATCTTCAAAAACAAGTGTCAGATCTCACGCAACAAAAAGTTGTGTTGCCTAGAGTAATGTTTATTATTTTCCATCATATCAAAGATTTTAAAACATTTCTTAAAATAAGCACAAATTTGTCAGATGCTGTATTTTCATGTTTTTTTATAGAAAAGTTGAAGGTATACTATCGTTCAGAATGTTGATGTTCTATAGAAAAACATTTTTGGATTAAAAGTAAAAAACTTTACAACTCAACCGAAATTGTTTACCAGGGATTGTTGCACCACTGTGTATCAATGAATATTTGCTATATTTTTTAACAGAGAATTGTTCTGGTGTTTTTGAGTTGTCAACACTCAACAACTCTTTCCGAATAAACTGTCGACCAATCCAACGAGGAATCTCCGACGTAGTTTTGTTAATTTTCAGTTCCATAGATCATTAAATATATAATGTGGATACGGAATTATTAACAAAGCAACTAGCCGGAAATCCAATTAATAGTCACGGACTAGATTGTCAACCTCACCAAGTACCCATGACTAAGTGTTGGTCCAAATTTGCTGCCATAATTCCCGGATACAGCTCTGATAGATATCCACGGCGTCACAGAACCACACACACACAAACACACACATATATAT
Source organism: Doryteuthis pealeii (assembly GCA_023376005.1). Classification (NCBI taxonomy): domain Eukaryota; kingdom Metazoa; phylum Mollusca; class Cephalopoda; order Myopsida; family Loliginidae; genus Doryteuthis; species Doryteuthis pealeii. Next base: position 40,491,967 of record CM042146.1, on the reverse strand, counting down.
ATATATATACATATATATACGTGTGTGTGTGTGTGTGTGTGTGTGGTTCTGTGACGCCGTGGATTCATATATATATGTGTGTGTGCGTGTGTGTGCGTGTGTGTGTGTGTGTGTGTGTGTGTGTGTGGTTCTATGACGCCGTGGATATCTATCAGAGCTGTATCCGGGAATTGTTGCTATATATATTTATATATGCTATAATGAAAACTAGAATTAACTAGTATGATTTATTAGCCCTTTTTCTAAAAATGAATATATATTGAAATAAATCCCAACACTGCCTACACTTGTATTAGCTTGAAGAGGATCAAGAAATCCGGAATATGTGCTGCCTACTGAAAATTGAAATAAGCATGAAAAAACAAAACTTTTGCAGGCCTTTCATTATGAAATATTTACTTTTCTCTGGTTGGATATACAGTATTTTTACATCGAAAGAATTCCACAAATTTGAAAATCACATAATGGAAAAAATACTCTCAACAATCCCAAAAATACACGAGAAATAGAAATTTCTCGAAGAGGAAATCAAAAACCTAAACGCAAAAATAGACACTATCACAAACATCCCAACAGAAGAAAGCGAACCAGAGCAATGCAAAATCTCTTGTGGAATACTTTAAAAGTCACTGTCAATACCTACAAAATATAGAGAAAAACCACATAAAAGATGAGGCCTCCATGATGAAAACACAAAATCTTAAAATTGGGGAAACCTTTTAAATCAAAGGAATTAACTTTTTTAAAAACAAAGAAACACCTAATGCGATGATTGGCTTTTAGTAAATTTAGATTGAATAAAAAAAATAGGAATTAAATTTCTGGGAGAAAAAAAAAGAGAAAAAAAGAAAAGGATTTTTTAGGAGACAGATAATCGGGACTACCTTTTGATAATTGACCCCTGGGTGAATCCGATCAGAGCTCTCGATTCTAGGTCAGCTAGTCACGAGGGAATGACTGTTCGTAATTAGACATAAATAAATAGATAAAATTGGAAGCTTCGAATTTTCTGGGAAAGTGTAAAACTTTCCCCGACATTAAAGGCGGAAGAAAAAGATGGGATGGCGAGAGACTAAGAGTTTGGAGTCGACAGAAGAGTGACTGTCAAAAAGAGAAGTCGGGTCTACATCGGGTTCCACGAGGAGCCTGGAACGTTACTACCCTATTAGTAGTAAAGTTTAGTCAGTCTCTCTCTCTTCTACCAGACAATATACGCTGGCGTGAACAATTAATAAAGTTGACGCTTGAAATTGATAAAAGTCCTACTGTGCTTGCATGTTGTTTTCTATGTCTTTTTGAATACCCCTTACTAATAAGTAGCACGGCTTGGGTAATCTGATCTGTGCGGTAAAATGGGGAGCTGGTGGTAAGTGTGGCGCTCTACCTCAGCAAAATCTCCCTGGTTTTCCGCTAGCGAAACGGAGATAGACTCCCTAGCTGTCCGACTATAACCGATAATAGGCCACTCCGCCGACTTGGCTTACTGTACATATTTGTATATAGGTGTGCATACACATACCAGTTACCGAGACTCACACCAAAACTCACCTATGTTAGGTCTTCCTACATACACACAGATACACATACACGCACACGCACACACACATAAAATATATAGATATATGCACAGAAAAATATTAGAAACAAAAAATACATATACATGAATGTACTTGACAAAGAGAGGGGAGAGTGAATTGCAACAAGGAAATCATCAAAAGAACGCCGACCAACAGAGGGGACATGAAATAACCGAATTAACCAGTATGATGTATTACCCGTCCTCTTTTCCCCCGCTCTCTCTCTCTCTCTCTCTCTCTCTCTCTCTCTCTCTCTCTCTCTCTCTCTCTCTCTCTCTCTCTCTCTCTCTCTTAAATATGACTATACATTGAAATGTCCCAAAACAGCCTATCATTGTAGACTGAAGAAGATCATGAAATCCGAAACACTGTAAAATCAAAATAGATAGAAAAAAATCTAAACCACTTGAAGTCATTTTCATTGCGAAATTTTTACGTTTCTCTCGTTGGATCTACAAATCTTTTTAAACACACACAAACACACAAACACACACACACACACACACACATATATATATATATATCTTATTATACTAAAGCTGAGTTTATCAACCTTCTCCAGCTAAAGATTTTTTTTTCTATTTATGTTATGGACACAATATTTATACTTAGATATTCCTTGGTGTTAGCACTACAAAGTGTTTGAAAAAATATTCAGTTAAATTGATTTTAATTAGGCGTAATTAGCAATTAAGTCAACGACCGACCAATCCCTATCTAACAGACTACCTATCTCTCGTCCCATTTCCCTTTGTCAGTTAAGTTAACTCTCCTCCCACTCTCTATTTGTCAGTTAAGGAGAGTGAAAAAAAAAGAGTAAAAAATCCAGCAGTCATAGATTCCCTCCACACACCCACTCCCCTTTCTCCAGGCGAATCTTATTCAAATGAGCAAACGTTTTGGTTTGTTTTAATAAAACAAAACAAAAGTATCTTTTTACGGCATGATTTCAATTTTAGTTGAGCGTAAATTTTACGAAATTGAAATAATGCTTTAAAATAGATTTTTTTAAAATTACTTTAATTATTAATTCATAGGGTATTAAACTTACTTTAAAAAATATTTCATGTTGGGTAAAAAAAATAGTTATATATTTAAATATTATGGAATTCAAATGAGCAAACATTGACTACTCCCACTGTTTAAGTGAAAGTTTTCTTCGGGCTTAAAAATTTGTTTTAGTTAAAACTAAAACAAACTAGACTGACTTCTTATTTAGGTCGGTAAAATTAAAACGGAAAGTTTTTTGCTGGTACCAAATGACAGTTTAACTGCAGTCTATGAATTAACATTTTGCGAATTTGGTTACGGTTTTAGGGGATTAAGGTTGTTTTTAATTACGTATTGCTTAAAAAAATAAACAACAAAAAACACAAATTACTATTCATTTAATGTTGAAAAATATTTTTTAAACTAAGTTTAATTGAAATTATACATTGCTATATTAACACAAACAACTGTCTCAATAATAGATTCAATAATTAATTTCAATGGTTAATTAAATGTATAGTAATTTGGGTTTTTTTGTTGTTTATTTTTTTAAGCAATACGTAATTAAAACGGAAAGTTTTTTGCTGTATACAGGGTGACGCAGAAAAAACAGAACTTTGTAATAAAACAGTTAATTTTAACTAGGGGGGTTTAGGGTTAGGGTTGGGTTTTCAGTGGAAAATGCCCTAAGTTGGTTCTTATATATTTTTTTTTCAAGTGATACCGCTTCGGATGCAGGAAGCCAGGATGGAACTCCGCAAAGATTACCATTATTTGTATTATTCGGACTATTGTCCTCGTCTTCATTGTTATCTGTACAAAGTTTCGGCTGATGTCCCTCCGGCCTTCTTCAGGTATTTCTTGTCGGACTCGGGAACCTTCTTGTAATTGGGAGCCATCACAGAACTTTGAACCCAACCCTTTATTAGGTCCACGGGGGTATCCTGTTCTCATTCCACTAACCATAGCTGGGTACAGGTGTTAAGCTGTGTTAATTATTATTCTATGTTACTGCTGTCCCTGACCAGGATTGAACCTGCAGTCTAGAGATAACTGGCATTTAGAACTGTCTTAATCTAACTCCTTTATCTACTAGGATATGTGTTCAATTGGACAACCCAGTGTGAATTTTTTCAATTGCAAAAGTTACAATTTATTTTGTAAAAACGGATTTTAAGTAGCCTCTTGGCAGGCATCTTGATCAAAATGGACGAAAAAAACGTTTTAATTATATCAAAAATAAATTATATGTGTAATATTATTTTGCTTTTTTACTGATGCTCATTATGTTACTACTTTTCGACTTAGACAAAAATTTGACCTTAAATAATCAATTTAATAAATTCTAGTTCGTTTTTAAAAATGAAAAGCAGATGATATTTTGGCAGATCCTACTCTTTTCCCTAATCATCTAGAGAGAGCTTAATGGGTGACCCAACGGGTCACGTATTGTCTAGTATATATATATATATATATATATATATATATATATATATATATAAAAGTAAGTAAAGTCGTCGGGTGGCCTAAAGTCGGTAACAGCCAATCAGCGAAGGAGTCTATCCCCTTTTCACTAGCACTAGAGCAAGGAGATTATTTTAGCGTCTGAGATGGAGCGCTACATCTACCATCAGCTCCTTACTTAACCGCACAGATCCCTGTGCTACTCATACGCTGAGTTGGCGAGGGCCGGTATATATATATATAATATATATATATATATATATATATATATATATATAAGTAAGTAAAGTCGTCGGGGCGGCCTAAAGTCGGTATCAGCCAATCAGCGAGGGAGTCTATCCCCTTTTCACTAGTGATAGACCAAGGAGATTGTTTTTGCATCTGAGGTGGAGCGCCACACCTTCACTCAGCTCCTTACTTTACAGCACATCCCTGTGCTACTCATACGCTGAGTTGGTGAGGACCGGAATCGAACTAGAAACCATGTGGAACGCTCTATCGACTGAGCTAACCCGGTATATATATATATATATATTAGTTTACGTTGGCACCTTAGGGTCCTCCAACACATTTTTCTGCAGATTTTCGAGGAATTCTGCTGTACGAACGCAATCAGATCGTCTGTTAGGTTGCTTTCTTCTAGCCTCGTAGTCTCCATTGTATTTCTCCAGTTTATGCCTGATTGTTTTGACAGTGCTCAGACAGCAACCATAATATCCTTATTTTGATAGCCGTCGCAGATCATCATGATAAAAGTTATTCTCTTCCATGATTCAGATGGGTTCCAGTCATTCATTTTATCTGTCATCACCTATATGAATGAAGAAGTGTCCAAGCTTTTAAATGATGCGTAGTGTGCGTCAATACCTCCAGCCTACGGAGAAAAATAACCAAATATAAATGTCAAATTTATCCCGAACACCCTGTGTGTATATATATTATATATATATATATATATATATATGTGTGTGTGTGTGTGTGTGTGTGCCACATACTCTCTTAATCTTACGATTGACTCTCATAGCACCAGAGCACAATACGGTTACCTGGTTCTTTATTTAATACTTATCTTCTTAGTTACCATCCATTTCTTCACTTGTTCTGTTCTTGTCCTCGTCTTTTTTTTTATTTCATTATCTCGCCCTAATGAAGAAACGATGATGTCGTTTTTCTCCGTGCACATAATTTCTTTATCGCTTGACAACTTCCATTTTACCGATTGGGCTTATTGTCAGGAGTCAGAGCATCTTAGAAGAGATCTTTTTCCCTTCAGCGAATCTCCACTAACGATTCTAGACAACTTCTTCTGGGATTATCCGCGTAGCGTAATTATTGTGTTCTACGGGAATTGAAAGAGAAAGACGGGGTGGGGGGATAAATAAGAACAAGCAAAGGTTAAAATTTGGAAGAGTAAACATTAAGCGGAGTGCCAGTAATTTGACCGAAGAATGACCCGGAAATAATAGTAAAAATAAAAACGGAAGTTCCGGATTTTAACCGGAACCGGACATGACGCAGGGACGAGAAACGAGAGAAGAGAAAATCTGTCTCTTTTCCTTTCGGCTCCAGTAGGAGTCAGTATGGGCGTGTGACAGCAGTACAGAGCATGATACTATGAACACAGAATAATTTGATGATACTCCCTCTCTTTCTCTCTGTCTTTCCTTCTCTCTAACAAGAGCACACGAGCCTAGAAATAAATACAAATACTTGTGACTATACAATTTGCGTGGATGTTGTTTCTGACCAAACGGCTACTTATAACGACGACTATAACTACAACTTGAGTTGGCTTATGCGACAAACACCGTTCTTGTACCGTGACATATCGTTATGCAGCAATCCAATCACATGATTATGAAAGCCACTGTTTCAAACAAACCCATGGGACTTATAAATCAAACCAAATGACCTAAAAGGTTTTTCCATGCTGTTTTAAATTAGTACGCTACCAACATCCCTTAATATTGTTACTCATACACATATACCCATGTTGGGTACATACACAAGTGTTCTTTTACTGGAGAGAGGGGGAGAGATAGACACGGGTAGATAGAGAGATGTATAACTTACTTCTTTGGCCATTGGTGATCTCTAGTCGTTTCTATTCTTTCTCTATGACTTCTATTTCTCTGTTCTTGCTGGTTGGTCGTCCTTGATTCATTTCTTCTTCTAGGTCAGTCTTGTTGTCAAGACATTCATCAACCACAAAACCATATTATTTATTTAAACTTTTATTTACTTAACTAAACATCTTCCTCTAACTAAACACAGCGTGTGTGTGCAAGTGAGCCCCAGCTAAGGCAGATATGCCTTCTCTGCCTGACGTCCAAGCTGAAACTGCGACCCAACCAGGTCCCATGTGACTTCACGTATTTCGTGGGCTTTCTGTAATATTCCATGGAAAGTACCGCCCGTGACATGAAAAGGGGCCATCCGTTCAGAAATACAGGGGATTGACAATAATCTTATGCAATCGCAAAGATTATGCAACAATATATGTTAAATATAACATATATAAGTATTGGTGTACAATCGTGACGACGATTTCGATTATAGAGTAAACGAGTGCTAAAACTAAGATTTTGAGAAAAAAATTTTTTTCTTTATTAAAGTGATTTTTCCTAAACATTTAACTTTATGAAGCTCTCCCTATTAAAGGTTTTGAAACTCATGGAGATGTACAGCCTGGATTATTAACACATTAATGAACATGGAAACCAAACTTTAAAAATGTGTTTGACTCATTCTTTCATTACCGGAATCAATTGAAAACCTTTTTGTCACCTCTTCACTTGACAACAGCCTTTCGAAACCACCAACATCGTAACACGTTCAACGGTATATTTGATTAAATCAGCCACGAAATTAGAAATATATCATGTAAAACCCAACGATTCATCGGAACCAAGTTTGAGAAAGACTCAATTTCTACATTTAACTGATTTTTCCCAAACCTTTAACTTCAAGCTACAAAGGAATCGCTATTAAGAAGGGAAAAAAACTAGTTTGTGGTTATGATCTTTGAGTGTATACTAGACAATTTATTTACTAAAAGAATAAATCAAATTATTAAAACATTATCGTCAGAATTGTAGTGACGAGTCGAACTTACCTGACTCAAAGCGTCCTCGGTGTCTGACCTGCAAAATGAGACATGGTGGAAGAAGGAATGTGGTTGGGGCGGTACGCCACTGGGCCCACTCTGAGTAAGAAGTGTCAAGAAGTTGGAGGGGGCAGTGGACTTTTTTATAGAGGTTACAAGGCATTATGGGTGACTACCCATAGTGCATTGCAACTTTTGTTTGGCTATAAAAGCGACCCATTTTTGCCAGAACGGTGCAAAATTATTATTATTAATTATTATTAATTATTAGCGACAGAAGTTATTTTCCAAGAAATTCAAATAACTGAAGCTCATAATTTAAAAAATTACAATCAACTTATTTATTATTATTATAAAGCTGAACGAATCACTTTTTGTTTCCTAAAAGCTTTTTCACTGTTTAGTTTGATGAGACAAATGTTATACTAATTTATTCCTTAGGTCTAGGATTGAATTATGTTTGGAAAAAATATCATTTCATCCTTTTAATTAGCTGTAATGGCAATTAAGTCAAAAACTGACCCGTCTCTTGCTTAACATTGTGCCTATCACTTTTACCCCCTCTATACATATCTTAATTACCCACCCTCTCTACAATGCAGCTAGAAAGTTAAAGTGTCAACAGTCAGTTTAATCCATCCTCTCTGTTACTTCTATGAAACCAAAGCTAATGGCTATTTGGTTATCTACCACTTCTCACCTACACTGCAAATTGTCTTAAATTTAAAAACGTACAAGTTTTTCATAACTAAAGCTGATAATTAATTCAAATAAACTTATCTTATAATAAAACTATGATTTGTGATGATTTGGAATTAAAAACTTGCCAGCGGGAAAATAACTTCTGTCGCTAATAAATTCTGACTATAATGTTTTAATAATTTGATTTATACATTTAGTAAATAAATTGTATTTTCTTTTAGAAAATCAGACTGATGCTAATATTCTATAGGGACCTCGAATTCTACGTGTAAAATTTACCACCCCTTATATTTAACATAATGAAACTTGAATAAAGGTTAATATTATCAAAATGTTTGGACCATTCAAAAGAAGAGTATTAAATAGAACTCCTGATGATTTTTTTTTTTCAGCTTACGCAAGGGACGTCCAATTGATTTTTGTAAATGTACACATGACAGGAAAAGTTACATAATATTTCTAAAAGTTATTTTATTAAAAAAAATATTTGTATCATTTGGAAGAAAAAAGATAAAAGGAAACTCCAAATTAAAAAAAAATTCCAAACATAAAATTCTTGAAATCGTGTTTTAAATTTATGTTTACATTAAATTTAAACCGTTCAAAAAGGGGAAGTAATTACCATTAAAATTAGAAAATTGAATTTTCGTCCAAAAATATGATTTTTTTAATCTATCTAAAATCAGACCAATCTTAATGAAATTTTCATTACTTAATTTATAAATAAATTCATTTTTGAAATAGTTTTTTGTTAGAAATATTATTAGAATTATTTTTGATTTTTGATTTATATTTTTTTAAATGGAAAAATTGGCTCTTTATTTTAAGAAATAACTATTATTACTATAAAAACAGATGTCTTAATATAAATCAGTTGAGTTATATATCGCCCAAATATATAGCTTTTTCTAAAAATCGGCCTTAAATTGAAAATTAAAATTATGTAAGAAAATTAAAAAATATATAAAAAAATAGAATTGACAAAAAATAAAATCATTTTAAACAGTTTAGGTATTTATCTTATTAAAATATACTCCTAAATTTAGAAAAGTGTTAAAAATACTTTAAATTGACGAAATAATATTGTCGTGTGATTTTTCCAACATTTTAATGCGAGCTCAATGGGTGACCCAACGGGTCACGTTTTTTCTAATTTTGTTATAAACTGATGATTTTCTTTATTATTTTGTGTTAAAAGAAGCATATGTTAACATTACCAACATACAATAAAAAATATATATTAAAAACGTAATAAGTTATCGTAAAAAGTCTCATTGAACAACTCTTAATGTTTATCACATAGAAACATTACGGTTCACTGACACTTTTTACGGTATTGTATATTTTTTAATTTAATTAGCACAGTTTTTAATTCCAAATCATCACAAATCATTGTTTTATTACAAGATAAGTTTATTTGAATTAATTATCAGCTTTAGTTATGAAAAACTGTACGTTTTTAAATTTAAGACAATGTAGGTAAGAGGTGGTAGGTAACTAAACAGCCATTAACTATGACTTCGGCAAAGTAACAGACAGTGTGGTCAACTGACTGTTGACACTCCATCTTTCCAGTTGCTCTGTAGAAATGCTAAACTTATATAGAGGGGGAGTAATTAAGATATGTATAGAAGAGGTGAAAGTGATAGGCGAATTAGGGTTGCCAATGGTGATGTCACAGTTTAGTTCTCCAATGACAGTGATGCTGCCATTGATCCCTTTTATGTGAATATCGGAACGGGTCATGTGTTTCCTAGCTTCTTTGGGCAGTTGGGAGATTGGCACAATGCAAGTGGTGCATCAAGATTCCAGCATTGCTGCACCGGAGAATGTGGTGCCTTCGACGGTGAAGGTAGAAATGAGCGGTGAGTTCTGTGCGGAAGGTCTCTGGAGGTTGTATATGTGATGGCGAGTGTGGGAGAACCGAGATTCAGCCATCACATCTCGTCTGGCTGGTACCGAAAATTCTGCTCTTCGGGGTTTACGGACGGTGTGTCATCATCCGTTACTGCGAGATGAGCCTGAGTGAGAGGCGGGTGACGATATGGGCAGTTTTGGCCGTGGAGGCAAGCGCGACCCATGGTGTAGTTCCAGCATATGGCGGGTTCTAGGTTGTGGTCGCGGCCTCTGTATGTCTGGTAGTTGTTGCGTTTGTGTGATGTGGTAGCATTTGTCTGTTGCGGGTGCGGTGGTTGACCACTTGTTCGTAGTGGCTGTTTAAGTTTGATGGGCACGTTTCCTCGACTTCATTGCTGTGGTCTATGGGTGTAGTACGCGATGTCGTGTGATGTTGTGTCGTCAGTCATTACACCCCGATCAATGTATCGTTGGGCTTCACATGCTATACCAATCGCCGTGTAATGGTTGTCCATTGTTTTGTATCAATTCTTGTCTTACAGGTGTTGGGCGAGATCTCAAGTCGTGGAGATTATTTTCCTGGTCTCTGATAAAGTCGAGAATTTCGGGGCGAGTTAATTTGGTATAATCCATATTCCTTTTGCACGCGCTGACACCAATGTGATATCACAAAAAAGCGTATGGTAGCAAAAGGGAAAACAAACGAGAAGGGTTGGATTAATTTCGTTTATTTAAAAATGAACAAAAGCTGGAAATGTTGAAATGATAATTCCCTTTAGCTCGGTGAAATGAGGGCAGGCGTGGGGTTGAGAGCCTGTTCTGGCTGATGATATGGCTCTGCGTGACACAGGGTTCGGTGTGGGTCGGAGGTATGGCGCTTCCTTGATCTGGCGTGGCAACGTTTCTCTGGTGGTGTCCCACGGTCAACTGTTTATCGACTTTTAATCAGCTGTTATATAGCTAGTGAGAGGCTCCATATACCATTGAAGGGTTTTGGGGGGAACATTTTTATTGGGTGAAAAACATTAAATAGAAGATATTTTTAATCTTTTATAAATTTTGTTTTTTCGCCGGAACCTTGCGCGGAGCCTATGCGTAAATTGTTTGTTTTTGTTCATTTCGTGATAAGTTATCGTGGAGTTAACATCCGGTTGGTCAGTAACTTATGTTCTGTTCCGAAGTGTTTTGTTTTTATTTTCAATTTGTTTTGTTGGTGAGTTGGGTGTATTGGGTTATATTACAATTATCATTAACTTAGGTCCTGTTTCGAAGTGTTTTGTTTTGTTTTTCTTTTTTAATTTGTTTTATTGCTGAGTGGGTGTATTGTGATAATACAAATTGTGAATCAAGAGATATATCTATTTCTGTTATAACAGAGTTAGAAGATTAATCATACTGGGCTAAAGCAATGACTATAAGTATCGGTTGAGGGCATGAATAGTTACTTGTGGACTATGAGAACGTACTCGTAGCGTAACGGTTATCGTTGTAAGGAAAGGAATCGATTTCAAATCCTGTTTGGATCGCTTCTACTCCTGAGAATGGCATGATTTTACCTATTCTTTTCTTAAATAGTAAAACAGACTAGGCTGCTTAGCCTTCATATAGCAACCAGCTTAGGAGAAGGAAATCTTATTTAAAAAATCAGCTGTACACCGCTTAAAAATATTGACCTTGTGTCGTATCCTGTTCATAACGAAGTGGTGAAATTAATATATACATACTTACTATGAGTTCAGTCCCCGAGTCATGTAATTAGGAAGTGCGCAACTGAACACGACTCAAGAAGAGTCTGATGACCTAATTGGTCACATACTCACATGTTTCTTAACACATCACTTGATACCAAATGCTGATTTTGAAGACATTCATGCAGTCAAGTGAATACGGGAAAGTTTGGTGCAATATAAACTTCCTACACTTGTTTACAGGACTCGGTTTGAACGAGATTTCAAGGATAGCCAGCCAAGAATATGGGGAATCAAATGTACAAGATGATCTGCACAACTGCATTGTTGGTTAATTAATCGGTAATTGATTTCAAATATAAGGTTTTCGTTTAGATATTTGAATCCTTGTGCGTCTTGTGGATAAATGTAACTAAAAACAACATAGATAGATAGATAGATTGATAGATAGATATGAACATCTCGATATACATAGATAGATAGATAGATAGATTATTCGCTGTACTCACAAACCTACGTTTGCACATTACCATTTTCGCTCAGTCCACTCAATTCGTCATGTTTGTTTTATTTGCACTCGCGAAATACAAGTTGCTCAGTGAAAGGCAAGAAATTTGATACGACCATTCAGACACCAATTAGCCGTGGCTAATTGGTGGCTAGGCGTTCATTTCCCGCAAAGAAAGTCGATCGCGCGTGCGCACTAAAAATTAGTGGCATTTACTTGAAAAAGCCTATCTCGTTTTCTTCCGTTACTTACGAGTTGATAACAAACGCTTTTTTTTCAATGTGAGTTAAATTTAGAACGGATGTCTTTAAAAAATATATACATATACATTTCCAGTCTTTTGTGTTCTATGAAACAATATTTTCTTTTTATGTCGCTTTATTAGCTAATTTAAATGATGATATTTCTTGTGCATGTCCAATATTTACACGACTCTCTTTAAAAGTGAATCTTTTTACCAAAATTTATTGGAGGTGGGGGTTTAGAATTTTTTTATTGCTAAGTATAAGGATTTTTATCTCTGCAGATTAATATGCTTGTAGCGTAATTATTGTGGTCTGCGTGCATTGAAAGAGAAAGAGAGGAAATAAAAATAGTAGCAAACAAAGGTTGAGGTTTGGAGTAGTGGGCACACAACGGGGTGCCAGTAACTTGATCGAGGAATGACCCCGGAAGGGGAATTGACAGTAAAAACGGAAGTTCCGGGTGTTGACCGGAAGCGGAAATGACGTAGTGACGAGTAACGAGCAAGAAGAAAAATCATTCTCTTTTCCTTTCGGTCGTAGCAGGGGTCATATGGGCTCCTTGCCCCTCGTGTGGGACAGCAGATAGAAGTTGATACCATGTTAGAAGGTAGAATAATTTAACCGTACCCTCTTTCTCTTCTCTCTGTCTTTCCTTCTCTCTCTGAAGAAGAGTACACGAGCCTGGGAATAAATACTCGTGACTAAACAACTGCGTGCCTTGTTTCTCTACTAACAACGACTAATACTTAACTTGAGTTGGCCCATACTACATATATCCTTCCGGAGTTTGCCACAAATACACTTTGGTACTGTGACCATACCGTTATACTACAAATCCCGTATTACAATTAACGCAACCCTAGTAACAAGCAATGAAATGAGCTTACTCCCATTGATCCTTCCAAAATAGGATCCTGATTAAGGTGCCAAAATACACACGCTGTTCAAAAGATAAGCTCCAAAAAAATCACGTAATTTTTGATTTATGAACCAATAATACACAAAAGTTGAGAAGCCATTTGGTTTGATTTGTTTTGTTCTGGTTTATTTGTTTTACGGTATGTCAACTCCTTCAGTGATATTATTGTGGATAACATGCTTGTTTTTCCCAGTGACAGTAGGCTGTCAGGGATTCAGTATTAAACCTGCTAACCAGGCTGGGAGTGTGAGGTCAAGCAAAAATAATATTTTTCAAAGGTTGGGAAAGACAGTTGCTATTGGACAAGAGGAGAGAGATGATCTGGAAAACGGAAAAAGAAGTGCAATTATTTGCCTGTCACAGCATCCCACCAACCAGGGAGCAGTGATGAATGTTGGACACCACCCGAAGTCGTATTCTCATAACTAGTCTACAACCTAAACTTCAATAATTCAAATTTGGTTTGAAAAATAATTGTGGAATTTTGAGTTAAAATTTTAGGTATGGATCAATAAGTTTTATTGAACTTATTGAAGTTATTTTATGTATTCTAAAGAAACTGTCCTAGATCAAATGATTACATTTTACTTCAATAAAAAGGTAATAAAAATATCGAAAATTGATTCAATCTTAGAGGCTTTTTAGCTCAGAAGAAGAGTTAGAGAAATCTATGAAAGTTTCATTCTGTGATCTTAACAGAATGTGACCAATGGACAATTGCCTATTATGTTAAGTAGACAATCCAACAACGGCATTTGATATAAAATATTTTTTGTAAATAGACAAAAGTGGTGGTAAAATATGCAAGAACGGCTTCTGACGTTCCATAAGCGGTATATTCTACAAGGTATACAAAAATACCCTAAACTGCTTGTCATGGAACAGTGTACACATTTCATCCGTTGGAACACATTTTTAGTTTTTATATGCATTTATTAAATGTCCTATATGTGTTGTATGAGCTATTCTTGTCTTTGCTTCCGTTTCTTCAGTGTCAGTGGATCAATGTATATATAAGTGCTGAGTGGGGATACAAATAAATATACTCCCCAGCACCAGCCGTTGACAATAACTGGTAATGAATCAATACATGTTTTTGCAATAAAAACATATTTTTTCTGTTACACTTTTTGTTCATGGGAAAATAAGTGTTTATATTATAACTTTTAAATCCATTTTCCCGAATCATCATCTATAAATAGAATCAAACAAATTCCCTGTTATTGTCTAATCTTTGATTAATCAATTATCCATGTCTCAGGTTGCTTACAGTACCTGATATTTCAAAGAGGCTACGCATTTTGAACTTCTTAACTTCAAAAAGCTTTTTTAATTACAAATAACCAACTAAAAAGGTGTTTAACCATTAATTTTGACAAGTATTTTTCTTAATATCTAAGTACAGTTTTTTTCGGGTTTAGAGGCAAAGATAAAGATAAAGATAAATTCTTTATTATTTATACTCTGCACGGTTCACTTGTTATAGATTAATGGGCACTTTGTGGGTTACGATATAAAAAAAAACAAAAAAAAAAAAAACAAATAAGAAAGAAGATAAAAGAAATTAAAATAGATAGTTGATAATGCTTAATTAAAAATAAAATAATTAAAAAGCTTTTTCAACAATTTGGACAAGAAGAAATAATTAAAGATTAAAGAAAAGCACACACACACATTGATAAATATCATTGATAATTTTATGATATTTATTCAAATCTTCGAGATTTCAGGTTTATTGCAATGTCAATTTCAACCGATAGATTCCAATAATATTCAGATTGCATTTGTTGTAAGTGGGTGTCGTTGTTGGGGGAGTAGGAATCACTGATTCTCCGACTAATTTCCTAGACAAGATGACATTTCTGTTAATTGCTAATTTTAACCTCGAATAAAACTTCTTTCGTTCATCCCCTAATTTCAACACCTTTTGCTTTTCTTCTTTTTTTTTTTTTGTAAACAATGTGGACAAGATACAAATAAAAAATATTTTGAAGCAAGTTTTTCAAGCAAATTCTTCAAGCAAGTTTCTTCATCTCCATTTTGACTTTTCAATTTGTTATCACTGATTCTCACTTCGTGGAACTGCTCAATTGTTTAGTTTTATTTGTTTATAACTTAAATGAATGATTTATTTATCTATTGATTTTAATAGCGTCTCAACCCGTAATCTTTAACAAATGATTATTGTGTTTTCCCTTTTTAAATGTTGTCGATCATATTTGTCTTTGTCCACTTACCTACTGTCTATAACCTGCCAAAACTTTGGGTTTAACCAGAATTACTTTCGAGGATTTGTGTCCTAAACAGTTATAGAACACAATCAGTAATGATTGTGTTACATCTGACAACATGAGTTGTATGCCCTTGTTTTATTGTTGATTCACTTTGTAATAAATTGTTAAACCTAACAGTTGGGTCCCCGAGTCATGATTTAGAAAGCCCTGAATGAATAAACACAACACCATGTAATAAGATTAAAAAATGGTGACAAAAGTGAATAAAACAAGTATAGATTCTTCAAAAAGAAAAAAACAAGAAAATTAATTAATTAACAACCCCTAGAATTATTTGACTTTTTGCTTTCCTCTACGTGGCCGATTCGTGACAAAGATTCGAAGATTTCGAATTGCGTTATTTGGAAACTGGGATAATTTAAACAAGTACCCTAATATAATGTAGAGGCAAAGAGGCGGAACTATCTTTAAAGTGGTTACATTTTATAAGAAGGAAGACGAAAATTACATTAGAACTGTAATAGAAAAATTGAAGCTCATTCCGTATACAAGAAGAATAAAACGCATGAAAAAGCTGATTCATTCAAGAGCGCAGCTCAAAGGAGAACGTGTCTCAACATTTGAGTGAGCATTATATTAACCTGTAGATGGGTGTAACTTCGCCAACAAATACAGGACATTTTCATTATGGGACTTCAGGACAAAGGATTTTCAGAACGCATTCAACTTACCCAGATTTGAAACTCAATAAAGCCTAAGAAATGTTGAGAAATGATCAAATCAGAACACAAAGGAAGGAAAGGCCACAAACAACGTCAACGAGGTCCCAGTGAAAGGGAGACATTTCAGAAATACACTCAGACCAAAACCTGAAGAAAAGATTTCTATAAAAAAAATGCGGCAGATGAAACAGCTTTCATGTTTTCATGTACTGTAAAAAGACAAATTGTAAAAAAATGTATCTGACTCAATCACTTCAAGATATGTTGCAGGACGTAAATAAAGTCTAAGAAATAAAATACGATAGCAGGGAGGACTATTTTAGACAACAGACAGACTGAGTCGCGGCTGCTGTTACAGTAAATAAAAACATGACCATGTACCTTTATGTGTAGAATTAAATTGAATCTGATAAGTTATCAGAATTACAATGAGTAACACGAGAACGACATGTGAAGGGTTGAAGTAGCCATGTTTATTCTGTATCTCTCACTGCCCAGTTCAGGGGCAGTAACTCTTGAGGTTTCGGAATAGCATTCAACTACAGAACCATCACATCCCCTGTTTTACAAGAATAATTTTTTCACCTTACAATTTTTTATTTTTTATTTGCATATAACATAATAAATCAAAAATATAATTGTTCAGTAGTGATCACATAGATTTTTCATTTTTTTGTTTTGCATATTCATGTGTAAGTAATATAGAAATTAAAAGAAATTTTCTTTTTCTTTTTCTTTTTTTTTTGTATGTGTCCATGAAGGGATTTTTCTTTTTGATGAGTTCACAAAATAAAAAAAAATTGTTTTTGTTGTTTGATAACCAACTAAAAAGGTGTTTAACCATTAATTTTGACAAGTATTTTTGTTGTTGTTTCATTCATAGTATCTTGCCGGTGGTTTTATTATCCGACCAGATTTAGTTGTTTTCTGTTCTCTTGTGTTGTATTGTGTCTGTGATTCCTGTGGGACATGATGATTGCAAGTTTGTGATGGGGTATTTAGTGTTTTTGTTTGAGTATATTTTGGTGTGTTGGTTTCCACTCTGGATGGTATAATCTCAGGTGAATCCCTAGTTGCTGTAGATGGGTCTCCCCTCAGGTGTTTTCGATTCCTGCGACCTGTCCAGATGGGGTTTTAATGATGTAGGACCTTGGCTCCGTGCATGTCTGTGTGACAACTGCAGGGTTCCATCTATTTGTGTCCTTGTCATACATCCTAACATGCTGTCCTATTTGGATGTCAGGTAGGTCTTTTGCATGCTGGTCGTAGTAAGCTTTTTGATCAGCTTGTCGTTTGTATAAGCGAGCTGATATTTCCGCTTTTGTAGCACTGTGGTTAGTACATTTCATTGGAATGTTGCTTACTATTTTTCTGTTGAACAGCATTTCTCCGGGTGAGGGTATCGTGTGGTCTATCGGAGTTGTTCTAAGGCATAGCAGTACCATGTCGATGTCACGGTTGCTTGACTTGGCTCTTTTGATGACGGATTTAATCGACTGCACACAACGTTCCGTAAGTCCATTAGACTGTGGGTATCTCGGAGATGATGTGCGATGTTCAAATCCCCATTCTTTCGCAAACTGTTTGAATGCAGCTGAGCTATAGTGCGCTCCATTGTCACTGATTATTCTCTCTGGAATGCCATTCTTCCAAACACTCGTATTTATAACCTCTGGCTGGAGAAATTATTTAACTTCCTCACAAAGGGGTATTTGGAGTAGTAGTCCACAATGAGGATAAAATTTGATCCTTCGAAGAGGAACAAATCAGTGGCTACTATTTGCCATGGTCTGACTGGGATCTCATGTGGCATCAAGGTCTCAGCCCCTTGAATTCTTTGATGCTCCTTGCAGGCATCGCATAGCTGGACTAATCTGTCAATATCTTGGGTGATGTTGTGCCAGAATGCACAGCTTTTTGCTCGCAACTTGCATTTTTCCATTCCCTGATGGCCATAATGGATATTATACAGTACCTCTTTTTGCAGGGATTTTGGGATGATGATTCGTTCACCCTTGAGTAATATCCCAATTTCTATTTCTAACTCATCCCGGTAGGGCCAGTATGGTCGCATATTCTTCCCAATTTCCCTGAACGTATCGGGCCAATCGTGTAGGATCATTTCCCTTAGTTCGCACATTGTTGGGTCAGCATTGGTTGCCAGTTGAATCTGTGTCAACTTCTGAGCTGAAAATTGTACAAAATCGACTTTTATGTCCAGGTCGATAGCTTCTTTCGCTCTCTTGTTGGGGAGTCTGGAAAAACCATCTGCTAATGCTATTTCTTTTTCTGTGCGGTAAGCAATAGTCATGTTATACCCTTGTAGGCGTAGTAACATTCGTTACTTGCTTGCATATCGTTGTTCTGTTTATGTCAGCGATTTTGACGCAAATGCAATGAGTTTTCCCTCCTGCAGTAGGGCTGCACCTAGGCCTCTGTTGGATGCATCTACCTGAATTACGGTTTCTTTTTTAGGGTCGAAGTACGTTAGCTGCATTTCTTTGCAAATCAAATCTTTTATCGCCTGCAGCGACATTTGGTGACTTTCCGTCCATCCATACTCCGATTCCTTTTTTAGTAGATCTCTCATTGGTGCTGTAAGATCTGAGAGATGTGGAATAAATGGTGACATGTATGTGATAATTCCTAGCACTCTTTGTAATTCTGTGATGCTCTTTGGGCTGGGTAGTAGTTTAACCTCTTCCACTTTCTTAGGGTCAGGGCATACGCCATTTTTGTCATATATGGCCCCAAAGAAGTGTATCTGCTTCTGGTCTATTTGGCATTTTTCGCTGTTAAAACTGTCCTTCAGCTTTTTCTCTCATCAAGTTGTGCAGATTTTGGTCATGCTCCTTTTTGGTTTTGCCATATACTATGACGTCGTCTATGAGTCCTAGTGTACCAGGGCATTTCTTCAGAATCATGTCCATTTTCTGCTGGAATACATCTTATGACATGACCAGGCCAAAAGGCATTCTCTGGAAGCAATACCTTCCATAAGGAGAATTGAAGGTGGTCAGTAGCTGTGATTCAGGATCGAGCTTGATTGACCAGTATCCATTCTTGGCATCCAGTTTGGAAAAATATTTTGCTTCCGAAAGTTTGTGTGTCAGCTCCTCCATTGTGGGAGTCTTGTAATGGCACCGCGTGATAGCTCTGTTTAGGTCCTTAGGATCCAAGCACAGGCGGAGTTTACCATTACTTTTCCGTACATACACTAGGCTGTTCACCCATTCTGTAGGCTCCCTTACTCTGCGAATGATCCCTTGTTTCATCATATCATCCAGCTCAGTCTTAATCTCATCTTTCATGTGGATGGGGCATTTCCTGGGTGCGTGGATGACAGGATGATTGTCCGGTTTCAGGACAATCTGGTAATCTCCTGTGAAACTGCCTATTCGGTCGAATTGATCCGGGAACATGTTTTTCAGGTCTTCTGCAAAGTTTTTATGAGTTTGGTTTTCTTCCAGTGCATCGTAACCAGTTCCAAGTCTCTGAGTGAGGGTAGTCCTAGTATAGTAGGTCCTTCAGATGTTACCACTCTCCTTTATAGGTACATTCTATGCTAATAGAACCATGCTGAGGGATGCTGGATCCATTATATGCAGTCAGTACAGTTGACTCCTTATGTGTTGTATCAGGGAGTGGCTGCCCAGAATTGCTGACTTTGTTTGGTAACATCTTGCTGAAAACACGTAATGGGAGGGTATTTCCTTCAGCTCCTGTGTCAACTTTGGCTTTTAGTTTGTGGGTGCCTGGTAAGTTGGGAAGCTTAATTGTCAGTTCAGCGAAGGCCTCAGTCCTAGTGTCTTTTTTTTCTTGCCGCTTGATAGAATCAAAAGTCATTTGTGCAAACTGGTTGTATAACTCCTGTTTATCATGGTTTGCATTTACGGAGTACACATTATTTTTTTTATAATGGTGTCTGTACTGCTGACGTCCGGGGGTTTCCTTGTGCCCAGGTTTAAATTTGGGTCGCTTGTTTTAAATTGTGCCTGGGGGTGTCTTCCTTTATTTTCATGTCTGTTGTCACAGACTTTAGCCCAGTGATTTTTCTTGCCACAGGCTGAACAAAATGAGCCCCATGCCGGACACTTTTCTTTTTGGTGGGACTGCATGCTACCGCACCGCTTACAACTGCTGTATTTAACAGTTAATTTCCTGGCTTTCTCGAGAGTGTTCCTTGAAATTATTTTTCATCTTTGCCGATATGTTTTGCTATCGTCTCTTTTCTGGCATTTTTTCCCTATTCATTAATCATTACATTTCCCTGGATTACGAATACTAATATAATTATAACTACCACTATGATGACCTAATAATAATTACCGGGGGCTCTGTTCTTATGGTTATTGTCAACCTTTCCCTATTCACCTGTGATAGGACCAGTTTTCTCTTCAACACCACTGTCTAAAGCCATCAGACACCTCTATGGCCTGTAACATTATGGTTCTTAGAAATTTCGATGGCCCCTGGTGGTATAACCGGGGCTCTTGGAGGTACATGCCTTCACTGTGTCCGTCTTATACTCCTCTGCTTCTCTTCGGGTAAGCAGTATGAATTGTTTACGGATTAGGTTAAAACCTATATATTTTGATTCTAATTTATACCTACTAATCTTCTTTTTGCATTTTATTTTCGTTTTCTCTTCCTTGATCACTGGAGGACTCTCAGTCTCTGATTCAGAATCCATATTTTTCCAGATCACCTTTTTGGAAATTGAGATTCGAAATAGTTTCATAATTTTTCTCTCTTTACTTTCATCTGCTTTTGTAAAGTTCAAATATCTTAAGCTCATGTTCTTTTGTTGAGAATACTCCTTCATTACCAAAGGTGTTGAACTACTGTCCCCGATTAATTGGTTGGGTAACTCAATCAATTTGATTGGTCTTCGTATCTCTAAATTGGACTTGATAACCAACCTTCTTTGTTCTGTCGCACTCACTACATGAGGGGATAGTCAACGGTATTGAACTATTCCCGCTGCAAAAATCACAACTGATTATTCTTTTTATCTTCATTGGCGGTGTAAGATCCCCGATGCTTTTGCTACTGGATTCTACTAGTCTTTTTGTAGCAAGACAGCATCGGCTCAGAGTCGAGTCAGAGGTTTCTTCTAATGGAATAAGATTATCCTCTTTATCGAGTAATTTTTCGATGGCAAGAGACGAATGAGGGTCTGGACCTCGATCATCATCCGTTAAATAACTTTTACTAAGTGCGCTACCATCATTAAGGTCCTCAAGCATAGACTCCGTCACCTCAAGGGTCGGCAGTCCTTTAGTAACCGTTTTTGATTGTTTTTTTCACGATTGACTGGTGAGCGAGAGGGGTTAAGACAACCGGTAATTCCTCGTTAAACTCTTTGTCAGTTTTCAATTTTTGTAAACTCTTTGCTAAAGAGGGTTTGGAAATTTTCGTAGCACCGGCGGGGTGACTGGGTTTTTTCCCCCCACAAAGACTAATCTTCTTGACTTTGTCTTGGGGGTTATCTAACAATATCTCTTTTGACAGTATTCGTTTTGTCGAACGCAACAAATGTAATGACCATTTCATGCCTTTGAAATCTTGAATTGTAGACTTAACATTCTTGGACAGCTCCGGTTTTTTCTTGACACCCCCTCCCCTTTTATATCCATGGCTACTGTAACACCAGCATCAGGTGAAATTTTATCTTCCACATTTTGACAAGAACCTGCACTAGATAACTGAGATTCAGGTTCCATCTCTTCACCGCTCTCCGATGATTCACCAGGCGAATTGCCATCTATTGGGGGGGGGCGTGATTTCTCTTCTTGAGTGGCTGGTGGATTGATAGTCTGTTTTTTATTTACTTTTACCGATTCCTCTTCAATAGAAAATTCATAATAATACCATTAAAAATATATCTCTGGAACGCGTTCAGTTTATCTTTTTGAGAATGCAACATATACATCTCCCTAACAATTCTTCTGGTTAACAAATTGAAATCTTCTGTTCTCGAGAACAATCACGAACAAAATCTTCCATATGCTGCTTTTCTTCTTCATCTATCCTATCCTCCATTTTTTTACGAGAACCTGTCGTAGTTTCAGGTTGCATCTCTTTAGCAATCGCTGGTAATTCACCAGGAGAATTAATTATGCCTTTCTTAGGTGCCCCATTTTAACAGTGAATTCATAACGCACCTTCCTAATGACATCAGGAAAAATGCCCCCTGGAAAACATTCAGTCTACTTTTTTGAGAATGCAGCAAATATATGTACGTAATATTTCTTATGTTTAACAAATTGACATCTTCTGCTCTCGAGAACAAATTATGGACAAAATCTTCAATATACTGCATTTCCTCTTTATCTGTTCTATTCATGATTTACCAGTGAAGTATATGCCAGTCAAAAACAACAACAATATCAATCAGCAAAAAAAATGAAACAAATTTTCGGCCTACCAAGAACTGTAGTTGATTTCTTTGCTTTTCTTGGTTGTGTGCTGGATATCTTCCTTTTCTTGGGTGCTGGATCTTTTTTTTTTTCAAGTGGAAAACCTTTCTGTGGAAGTTTTAATTTCTTCGTGGAACTGCCTTTGCTTTGTTTTCTTCGCGTTCTTCTTGTTAACGTCTAGTGTCGTTGTGCCGTGGTAATCTTTGTTGGTGCAGTTGTGCCGTGGTAACCTGTCAGAGTCGAATCCTGAGTCTTAAAGCACCAAATGTAATACTATGCTGGTCGGGGTGCCAAATGTAATACTATGATCTGGTCACAGGACCAAATGTAATACTATGGTGGTCGCGACAACAAATGTAATACTATGCTGGTCGGGGTGCCAAATGTAATACTATGATCTGGTCACGGGACCAAATGTAATACTATGCTGTCGCGGCGCCGAATCTAACACGATGTGTGTTATTTGACCCACAGGAAAGTTGAAGTGCTTGTTCCGGGCTGTACCTGAAAGTGACCAAATTCACCAATGTTGTTCCACAATTAATACGAACGCGTTTTTAACAATAAAACGACCTTCATTAATTATACATTGATAAAAAAAAATCATGTACAACCACAAAGAGGTGTCGAAGTTGAATTTGAGTCGGAATTTTGTGGACTGGCGATATATGTTGAGTTCTGATTCAAATTCAGGACTTTGAGTAACAAGATGACAAAGCAAAGACGGCGACAAGGGTTGTGAGAAGGAGCTATCAATCTGGTCAATAACCAGCAGTCCAATCTGGTCAAGAACCAGCTCTCCAATCTGCCTAGAACCCTTTTGAGACCTCTTTTATGGGTTCCAAACCCCTGAATCCAAGGCTCTGATTGGCCAGCCAATAGAAACGCCGGACTAATGGCCCTACAGTGTAAACATCAGGGGGGCGTACAAAAAAACCCACCCACGCGGTCGCATTTGATTGGACGGCCAATCGAAATCATGGCCTTGGGTTACACATCTTGGGGGGGGGGCAACAAGTCTCCGCTCCAGCTTCCTGATTGGTGAGGCACCTGATAATATTTTTTATGGTATAAATGGTCTTGTGCCAGACTTATCTGTCCGTTGCTATGATAATTCCCAGAAATTGGTAATCGCTGAATGTAATTCTTACTGAACCTATATTTTTAAGATCTAATCTTTAAACTGTATTTGTTAAATAAATTTTCTTATCTTATGCAGTCCTCACAAGAACAACAATGGATATGAATATGACAGCAGTTGTATAAAACAGTCATTTGTTTTATATCAACCGAATTTTTAGCCTTTAGAATCTCCCCTGTTCGAGTAATAAATTTTCTTATCTTGTGCAGTCTTCACAAGAATGATAATATGACAACATTTGTATGAAACAGTCATTTTCTTTATATCAACCCATTTCTGACATTAGAATTTCCTTTGTTCAAAATTATTCGGGTAAATGTTTCTTATCTAGTGTTGACTTTACCGCACCACTGACTTGTACTCTGATCTAAGTCGCTTTTACGACTCTAAAAACAATTGTTATTTTTATATCCAAATTTTTCAACTATCTAATGAGATATCGCCAGTCAATCCATAACACAACTATGGTGTTATAAAATAAAATAGAAATTGTATAACATACAACGCAGTAGTTTTTTTAGGAAAAATTAATGAAATCGGAAAGGAAAAGTGCAAAAAAATGTCATAATATCATTATTTGAAAACTTTTTGCTTTTTTTAATTGGTATGTACTATATTCTATTAAATTGTCAAAATAATTTTTTTTTTTTAAGAAATTGATTTTTAAGAGATTTTCAATCATTTGTGTGCTTAAATAATTTTTTTTTTTAATGTTTAAAAATTTTTCTGCGGGAAAAAATCGAATTTTTTACGGATATTTAAATATATGAATTTTAGAATTCAGGTGAACTAAAAATTTGTCCGATTCACGCTATATTAATATTTTTAAAATAATTTGTAATTTTTATTGTGCTATTCTTAGAATATACGGAAGAGCAAAACTGACACATTTGTTTTTATACAAAGAGACGAGACGAGACGCTTCTCAGTATATTAACTATTGTTTGATATTTTTAAAGGTAAAAAATCTTTTTCAACTTTTTCTACCTATTAGAATAAAAAGTAAGTATATATTGATTATTTTATCAGTTTTTCTCTTAGAAAAAATATTCAAATTTTCATTTCATTTTCGATTTTAAAAACCAAAACAGAAGACTTTTTTTAAATCAATTTCACTGTGAAATTTTGATATAAAGTTTTTTCAAGTATTTATTCATTTTAATAGTAAATTTTAATATTAAAGTTTTTCAGATTTGTATTCATTTTAATAGTAAATTTTGGCTAAATTTGCAAATCCGTCGGAAAATTAAAACATATTACAGGGTGACCCAGAACAAAAAAGAACCCAAATTATTTATTTATTTTCCCATTGAACTAACCTAACCCTAAACCCTAACCCTAATCCTAAACCTCCCTAGTTAAAATTAACAGTTTTATTACAAAATTTGTGGGTTCTGTTTGTTTTTTTTGGTCACCCTGTATACAGGTGACTCAGAAAAAACAGAACCCAAATTATTAATTTATTTTCCCATTAAACTAACCCTAAACCCCAACCCTAAACCTAACCCTAAACACTAACCCTAACCCTAAGCTCCCCCTTGTTAAAATTAACAGTTTTATTACAAAATTTGTGGGTTCTGTTTTTTCTGGGTCACCCTAATTTTCCGACCGTTTTTCAAGTTCATCCTAAAGTAAAGTTATGGAAATTTTCGTGAAAATTGGACCATAAATTGATTTTTCATAGAATTTTTTTATAAAGCTGGTAGTCATAACTTGTTAAATCAACCGTTAAATTTAACGTAGTGGGGGCTACGTTAAATTTAAATTGATTTAACGGTGCAAAAAAGAAAACATTGTTTTTCGTTCGTAATTTTTATTAATTTCTTAGGCTGAAAATTTTTAAAAATCATCAGGATTTTTTTAATGATTCTTCTTTCGAATGCACAACAAATTTTCAAGATATTATTTCGAGATAAAAAAAAAGAATATTTTAAAAATCGTTGAAAACCAATAATCGGTTATTGAATATGCACAAGAAAAACATTATGTCTCGTAGAGTCCACTGTACAATTCAAATGTACAATTGTCAAAGAGGAATAATATGTAATTATTCTGCCCGGATATCGACTTTCGAATTATCCTTTCGCATGTAATACGGATAGGTTTATTTATTTTTTAAGATAACGATGTAATTTTTCCCAATCGGATAATTTGATTTTTGATTTAACTGTTTGTTTGTTTTTTGGTGGAGGGGGGTTGTAACAACTCTGTAGGATCATTCCCTTTTTCTGTGAGATTTTTAAAAACAAAGTTAAAAAATATTTACTTTCGTTTATGAAATATAGCTTAAAATGATCACGTGACCCAGAAAATGGTGATACCTAATAATTACGATGTCGTACCGTATTACGACTAATATTACTTCTCACTATATTTGTTTACTTTTTAGCAAGAGACGAATTGTATGTTATTTTTAAAAATTAGAAATTAAAATTAAAAGAAATTTAATGTCTCCTACCATATTAAATACAAAAAAATGTTAATTTAACTAAGATAAAATAAAAATCGAAACTTATCTTACTAAAGAGAAATGACGACTTATTTCTTTTTTTTTTTTTTTTTTTTTTTTGTACAGGAGTTTAAAAATTAAACTAAGTGATTAATTTCATTCTTAAAGGGTCCAGAAAAAACTGTGTAACAATAAAAAAAAATCAGATTCAATAAACAATTTTTCAATGAAATTATATTTTAATTCATTTTTAAGGTGCTTAGCATGATGATTGCAAGATTGGGCTGGGGTATTCGGTATTATGGTTTCGACTCTGGATGTTATGATCTCTTATGTATACCTAGTTGTTATAGATGGGTTTTCCCTGAGTTGTTTTCGGTTCCTGAGTAGGACCTGTCCAAATGGGGTTTGGATGATATAGGACCTTGGCTCCATGCACGTTTGTGTGACAACGACAGGGCTCCATCTATTTGTGTATTCGTCGTGCATTCTAACACGCTGTCCTATTTGGATATCATGGAGATCTTTCGCATTCTGATCATAGTTTGCTTTTTGTTCAGTTTGTCTCTTGTACAAACGGACTGATATCACCGCTTTTTTGCATTGTGGTAAGTACATTTTACTGGGATGTTGCTAATCAATTTTCTGTTGAATAACAGTTCTCCTATTGATGGTATTGTGGGGTCTATCGGAGTTGTCCGAAGGCACAGCAGTACCATGTCAATATCACGGTTGCTCAATTTAGCCTTCTTGATAGCAGATTTCATCGACTGTTCGCAACGTTCTGCAAGTCCATTAGATTGTGGGTATCTCACAGATGATGTGCGATGCTCAAATCTCCATTCTTTTTCAAACTGCTTAAATGCAGCTGAATTGTAATGCGGTCCATTGTCACTGATCACTCTCTCGGGAACGCTATTCTCTACAAACACTATCTTAATTGTGTTTATGACTTCCTGGCTGGAGAAATTATTTAACTTCTAAAAGTATTTACGGGGATTAGTTGGAGCCCTTATTCTCCGTAGTTGGCTATTTCGGACGAAAGAAAGAAATGACAACAAATATAAAATGCAGACACATGTTGTTGCAAATTTTATTGGTATTTGCTACTAGACTTATACTGTTCGTTGGAGAAGTGGTGATAACAGGGGTATTCTGGTCGCTGGTTAAAATGTTGTTAAGACGCGTCATCGGGTCGTTTCTCTTTCTCCAGCCTTCTGTTAGTATGCTATTGTATCAGCCTTAGAACGCTTGCTGATACAATGCCTAGAAAGTTTGCTGGTGGTAGAGTTCAGTAGAGACGCTTATTTTCACGTCCTTCCCTGGTAACTGTTCTGTGATAAATGAAGTCTAGGGATCGCTTATTTCTTGCGACTACCCTCGGTGACTGCCCCCTGATAAGTAAGGATTGGTTTGATTCTCACGCCAACTTCCTGTTGGCGATTTTCCCCCTAGCAGCAGGGAAGATAATTCTCTGTTGAATTTCCGATACTTCCTCACAAAAGGATATTTAGAGTATTAGTCCACAATGAGGATAAAATTCGATCCATCGAAGTGGAATAAGACAGTGGCTACTATTTGCCACGATCTTACTGAGGTCTCATGTGGCATTAAGGTTTCAGCATTCTGCATTTTGTTGTTCCTGGAAGGCATCGCATAGCTGAATAAACCAGTTAATATCTTGGTTGATGTTGTGCCAAAACATGCAGCTTTTCGCTCGCAACTTGCACCTTTTGGTTCCCTGATGACTATAATTGATATTGGAAGTACCACTTTTTGCATTGATTTTAGGATAATGAATCGCTCACCCTTGAGCAAGATCCCATTCACTATAGCTGTTGACCAAATCGAACTGGGCTCGTGCAGGCTGTGTTTACACCCATCCGAACCACTAGCTCCCCGTCCCGTCCGGTCTAATTTGGGATCAAGGGTCGCATTCCAATCTCCCATTAATATTATCCGACCCGGATACGCCATGTACGACCCCAACTGCCGAGAGAAAGCCCTCTTCTCCGCAATGATATTGGGCGCATAAACTGCGAATACCCGGAACTTGATGCTTATTACAGCAATATCGGCCACAATCAGCCCGCTACTTGCGCCAGCATAGACAACGTCAGTCACCACCCCGAGACTGCTTTTAACTAGCAGTGACACCCCTCGACTGAGTAAATCACCGTATGCCGTATGCTTGACGGGTCCCTCAAGCCCTCCCGTTCAAACTGGCAAGAAGTAAAGTCATTGCGACCTATCTTTTAACTCAGTGTCCAATCCTGGCCGGAAATCCTCTTGGTGGAGGATGCCGACGGTCTCGCCAAGACTTCCTTTGCCTAGTTCTTATGTGACTATGCAATTATTCGCGATTCCGCCGACATTATGCGGGAACCTTATCTTTAAAGCCATGTAGAAGGAAGGATGGGGAAAAATGGGGACCCTCCCTTTACATTTAGCCTTGAGTTCTTAGTTAGAATGCATCCTCTCCACCAGCCTTACGCCTGGAAAGGCCCCCTCCGCTGATCAATGGTTTTCCAAACACCACTTGCATGGCCTCTGGCCTTCCGGACGAAGGTGGTCGCGGAAGGTGCATCTATAAAGTTCAGGGGATTATTTGTTGACCGTCCACGGTGTCTAGTTTCCAGAGTGGAGCCCACTTTCTTTTTAGATTTGTCGTCAGATAATTGTCTATCTGTTCGGGATCCACTCTGCAAATGTTTTCTGGGAACAAATCCCTTTCCCTACTCCGTTGTTGTTGTTGTTGTTCTGACAGTTGGGATCGGGATTTTATGGATTTGGATCTCGATCTATCCTTTGCTGGGGTTCTTTCCCGTTGTCTGGAGCGATGTTTAGGGGGAGTGAGTATAGATTCATGGGAGAGTTCGGTGTATACAGGTCAATGGGCTTGGATGAAGGTACAAGAGGATGTGTTGTTGGAGTATTTGTTGTGGTGATTGTAGTGGTCTCAGCCACTGTGATCGTGTTTGGGACTGGGGACTGGGCCTTCTTTTTTCCAGCCTCCCCCCTCATCGTCTAGTCCCAACAAAGCTTGTCTTCAGTAAGTTCATTCGTATGGCTATTGGTAAAGCCAGTAGAGTTGGTTTGCTGGGGTTGACCCTTAGGGATGGTCTTGGTGAGGCCTTTGGCGAAGGCCTTTGTTCTGTAGTTTTGGCAGGAGAGTTAGAAGTGACTGAGGCGTAGAAGATTTTCCTCTCCTTCCGTACCACCTCAGACCTTATCTCCTGCCTCCGACACTGGTTCCACCGCAGTCGCCTCCTTTGCTGCTGGTGCCGCTGCTGATATTACTGCTGGTGGAGTTGTTGATGATGTTGTCGCTGCTGCTGTTTTTGGACAGGTGCCCCTGTTGCCGGCACATCCAGCAGTGAGGCCTACGGCCTTCCACCACCACTAACAGCCTAAAATCCCCGACACTTTTACTTCCCGGTGACTCCACCCCGGGAAGTAAAAGTGTCGGGGATTTTGAAGAAACCCTCTTTCTTCAGGCTGACAATGAAGGTGTAGTCCCCCACCTGAACACCCCTCTCATAGGTGGGACTCATTGCCTTCATTTTTCTATATCTACTATCACCATCAGGCACCCAATAGATAGATCCACAGGGACGTTGAAGATCGACACTCGAGTTTTTCTGTATCCCATGTGGAGGAGGCTCTTTCTAGAGAGCCTAACTGCTTTGGTCTCATCTGGTAGCAATACATCCCACGTGGCAAAACTTCGTCTGCTGACGTATTTTGTTGGAATTTTATTTGCCAGCAGGATGTCCTCTCTTTCTCTTAAGGCCTATGGGTTTTCTTGAAGCTGCCTCTGTTGTTACAAAGGACAGGATTCTCGGCTCCAGGTGTCCAGTTGCCTGGGGAAGATGTTTAATGGAGCCTTCCACCGGGTCTTTGTAGGTGGAGTCCCAATTTTTCATGTGGAGCTCCAAATCCTGCTCAATAAACTCCTTCTCTTGTGGCTGACTGCAATTGGGTTTTTTGGCCGGTTCAGGGGCTTTCAGGTCATTTGTTGGTCCTTGAGCAGTACCTCGCGAAGGGTTGTTGGAAGGGTTAGCCATGCTGGGAGATTTTTAGAGGTGGTAGCTGTGGCAGGTTCCGGTAAAAGGGGCTTCTTTCCCTTGGTTTGTTTGGGTTTCTCTGCGAGGTCTGTCCCATTTGGTGGGGTGGCTGTGGTCTCTGCCCTGTATGGGCCAGCATCACAGCCCGCCTCAGCCTCTGGTGCACCATTCGAAGGAATGGGTGAGGCCTCTGTCTGGTATGGGCCAGCATCGCATATCACCCCGGATTCTGCCGTGAGTGGCCTGAGTACCTTTCCGGGGGCTGGTGCAGCCTCCGCCCGGCATGGGCCAGAATCGCCTACCACCCCGAATTCTCCCGTAGGTACATTTCCGGGGGTGGGTGCGGCCTCAGCCTCACACCCCACCCCGGTTTCGTCTATTTCCTAAACAGGGCCATGAGGGAGTTAGTTAAAAGCCCAACGGGGCAGTGTTAATAAAAAGTGGCCAACGGGACTAAAAAAAAAGAGCTGGTAAAAAAACAAAGATACTACACTTACAACACAGGTGCACGACAGGACATGGAATGTTGTTGAAACTGCCAAAACGCGCTATTTATCAAGTGCTTTGGTGTCGCTCGGCTGGCACTTTATACATTGGTTCAGAGAAGATTTTCTCTGGCATGTCGCTCAAAGATACTCAAAGAGCCTATCATGTGTACCATTAATTCCAGTCCAGTATGGTCGGTAATTAACTGGAATCTTTTATTTATTCATGATTTGAGAATTCGGGTTTTGGATAAACGCTAGGTTTAACCCTTAGCGGCATCATTGCTTTGTCCGGTAAGAAGGTGAAGATCGTAAGTCTTCTGACTGCTGCTTTGAAAACAGTGAAGAATCAGAAAGTGGGTGAAGGAAGTAATAGTTTTTGAGCAGTGTGATAAAACACTTACTTGTTTGTTCATGAGAAGTTTTTTTTTTATTATTTTACTGCACACACTTTCATTTTTTTTTTTTTTTTCGTTTTGTTTTTAATTGTTTTTCAAACATGCCTGGCTGCGTTCTGCGTTAGGACTTTTAGTTTACTTCGTCCAAAAAGTTTTTCGTCCATGAACTTGACAAAACTTTTGTCTTGTTAATATTATTTGGTGTTATACCTTTTTCTGATGAATGATCTTATCTCATCGCCGCCACCATGTTAAGATATTTAAATGAAACGAAGTAACTCGGAGTGCGGCAACCACCAAATTGACGTTTATGAACATATGAGTCGATATCATCCAGTTCATGAATATGGAAATAAAATTTATGCGGTGTTTCCTACAGGCATTACCTCCTGGGAAATGTCAACATTCCCTCTTTGATAAACATCTCACTCGGATGAGAGTTAAAAAGAACGCCCGGAGAATAAATACCATAAAACGATTGCAAAATGCTATTACTGGCCCGGGGTCCGTATGAATTTCTTGAAAAATCAATAAAAAAAAAGTTACCCAGTCCCGTTTCTAGATTCTGTGACCCATGATTGAACCAGCGGAAACCAACAAAGAAAATAATCCATACTCGATTATTAATGTTCCAGTCACAAATGACTGCTCAAACGCAACTGCATTGCGAAAAATGTATTGCAGAAAAAGAACAATTAGAAAAAGAACAGTTAGAAAAACGCACTTAGATAATTCATTTAAAAAAATTCATTACCCAAAGAGAGACCTATATAGCTGTTTTGCACCAACTTGCAAAAAAATTGTAACTTTGGTCAATTAAAAGACAGACTCATTAGGGATCAAATCGTGGTGGATGTTAAAGACGATACATTAAGAAATAATTTTTTAGCAGACAAAACGCTAACCCTCGATAAATGCCTACAGATTGGTAGAGCACATGAATCGTCAAAGCACCAAATCAAATCAATTTCCTCAAATCTAAATGCAATGGATCCTCATTTAAACCGTGTGACAAAAAATAAAAAGGATCAATATAAAAAGAAGATACCTGAAAAGAAAAATTGCATGCAGTGTGGAATGTACACCTTACATAACAGAGAAGACTGCCCCGCAACAATAACAAAATACAGAAATTGTTCCAAAATAGGACACTACGCAACAGTCTGTATAAATAAAAACAAGAGTTAGGGGAGTTGAAGAGGAAGAAAAACATCATTTCTTAGGTTCTATTAAATGGGGAAAATAAATGCAGTAGATGAGAAGAAGTTTGAATGGCAAGAGAACATAAAAGTCACCATCGAAGTCTGCAGCAAAATAGACAATTTTAGATTAGATACTGGCGTAGATGTGACTGTTGTACCAGATCGGTTTTTCAGGGAAAATTCTCCTTTAATTAAACCAACCAAAAACAGATTATATGGATCAGGTCATCATAAAATAATAGTTCTCGGGTGTGTAGATGCTACACTGACTTACAGGAAAACTACTTCGCAACAGGAACTGTACGTTGTGCAGGACCTAGTAGAACCGTTATTGGGTGGACCAGCAATTAAAGTCTAAATTTATTAAGTAAAGTTAATACAATAAAGAGTGACGGTCACCAATACACGAAGACTTCCCCAGTGTGTTCACAGGCCTCGGAAAATTATGACAGCTCTACAAGATTCACTTGAATGAGACTGTGCAACCATTCTCAATCGCATCCTCTAGACGTCTGCCACTTCCGATGAAGAAGAAAGTCCAGGAGGAATTAAAACGATTAAAAAAAGAGAAAATCATCTGTCCAATGAAGTTACCAACAGACTGATGTACTCCTATTGTAGCAGTCCCGAAAAGAAATGGAAGAGTCAGACTGTGTGTTGATTACTCCAAGTTGAATGAGTGTGTAAAACGGTAAAATTTTCCTCTTCCTTCAACTGATCAACTCCTTGCTGAACGGAGCAACTGTGTTTACTAAACTTGATTGCAACAGTGGTTTTCATCAAATAGTTTTGCACAAGGACTCACAGAAACTCACCACCTTCATCACTCCATATGCCTTTCGGAATAAGCTCCGGACCAGAAATCTCCACAGGGAAATAACACACATCGTATCTGGGATACCAGGAGTCATTTGTGACATTGATGATATTCTGGTCAGCGGAAGAACATAAAATGAGCATGACCAGAGAGTACAAATGGTACTAAAAAGAATGCAAGAAGAAGGAGTGACATTAAATGAAAAATGTCAATTCTCCATCGGAGAAATAACATTTCTGGGACATATAATCTCTAAAGAAGGAATCTGAGTAAATCCGGAGAAGTTAAAAGCAATATAGGAACTAACCAGACCACAAAATGTGTCCGAGTTAAGAAGGTTGTTTGGAATGGCAAATCATGTCGGCAAATTTGATGAGAATTTAGCAGAGACGATAAAACCACTCTGGGATTTGCTAAAAAAAGAAGTTGCGTGGATATGGGACCAGCCTTAGGAAACAGCATTCCAGACTCTGAAGGAAAAACTGAACTCTGCACCAGTACTAATAGACTTTAGTGCTGACAAGCCAACAAAGGTCTCAGCAGATGCGTCATGTTATGAATTGAGTGGAGTGATTCTTCAGAAGGAGGGAGATGACTAGAGACCAGTGTTCTATGCATCGAGATCTCTCGCTGAAACTGAGCAGAGATATGCACATATAGAGAAGGAAGTATTAGCAGTTACGTGGTGCTGTGAAAAGTTTGCAGATTTTTTTATAGGACTACCAAAGTTCTTGATGGAAACAGATCACAAGCCTCTGCTACCACTGCTAAAAACTTAAAGTCTCGATGGATT
Organism: Doryteuthis pealeii; assembly: GCA_023376005.1. NCBI lineage: Eukaryota > Metazoa > Mollusca > Cephalopoda > Myopsida > Loliginidae > Doryteuthis > Doryteuthis pealeii. The sequence goes on along the minus strand of CM042146.1, from coordinate 40,458,181 downwards.
GACATCCAGAATTCAGTGTTTCCGCATGCACCTAATGAGATTCACCTACGAAATGACACACACCACAGGAAAAAAAATCACAGAAATTAATTTCGACAAGCATCGTAGAGCTGGAGAGCGTGCATCTTTTGCTGAAGGGCAGCCAGTTTGGTTGAAGACACCCAAAACTAGTCCAGCCAAAGTGGTGAAAACTCTATCACCTAGATCAGTACTCGTCAAGACTGATTCAGGCCTACTTCGTCGAAACAGAAGCCATCTTCGAAATAGAAGTGAAAACACTATGTTTCCTCAAGTAGTAACTCCAACAGAATTGTCTACCTTACCAACTGTACCCAGAGACATTCTTGAGTACAGACAAAACAATTCAGCAGAACATTTCGCCGAACGAGTTGACCAACCAGAAACCCAGTTCACTGAATACAGGGATGTGCCACCTGTCAACTCAGGAAGTCCCAGACCAGCAGTGTATACAAAGAGTGGTCGGAGAATTCGATCACCAGATAGACTTTCATTATGAACTCATAACTTGAAAAAGGGATGTAGAGTAACGTGAAGTTACCTCCCGTAGACCATTCGCTAATAAAGTATTAACACTTTAGGAAGGGCTATTTCAGGTCCGTAACAAAGACACTTACTCGTTAACTTATGTACCTTGCTGAATAAACAACGCTAAAAGCTATTTCTCATCTACCATTGTGTTTATTCCATATTGTCAATATCGTCAACCCTTATAATATTACAGAAAACTACGAAACGTATATGCTTGAAACTCTGAGTTAAAAAGAAGAAGAAACCAAACTAAACTAAATTTAAAAGTATAAATTGATTTGTGACGATTAAAAAAAATCATTGATGTCTTTAAATAAAATGTTGCAACAAGATATAACGTTATGGAAAGTAAAACGAATTTTTAAGAAATTCAGAACTTGATAAAAAATGATAAAATATTAACATGGGACACCGCACCAAAATTTCATTACAGATGTTCCGTGTAGTTCAACCCAAATTAATATGGATTTGGTTGATCACTAAACTAATACTAATTCAAATGGTTGATCTCAAAATGAGTAGATTTCTAAACTCTCATACCAATTTTGATCCTTCCTGACAGTATAGACTTTGGATCTGGTAGTTTGCAAAGTCTAAGAAAATACAGCTCCGATGAACTCTTGTAAAGAATGACTGAAAGAAAGAAAACAAATTCTTGTCAATAATCTGAATTTTCATGTCCCATTAAATAACAGGCATTCTTTGTGGCATTCACCTCAGTCGGGAACCCTCTATATAAGTGAATAACAGTGGGCAACACAGTTTTTGATGATTTGGATCTGACACTTGATTTTGATTATTCTTTTTACCTCTGAATCCAAAAATGGCCCCAGTTTTTCTATATCACATTAGTCTTTTCCTCGGTGTTTCTCAAAAACCATGAAAATACTGTATTTTATGGTAATTTTATGGAATGTTTTTAAATATTTAGATATTATGGAAAATAATAAAACATCACACAAAGCAATACAATGTTGGTTGAGTTAGATCTGACAATTGTTTTTGACGAGATTTTGAACTTTGAATTCAAAAGTTACTCTGGTCTTTCTCTATTAAATCGGCTTTTTGAGTTATAGGATACCCTCACTTGGTCTCAAAAACCATTAAAATGCTGCATGTAACAATTGTGTGCTTATTTTATAGAATGTTTTAAAGATTTACAAGGGAAAATTATTAAAGATCACGTGTCTGTAATGTTTGTATAAATTCATCTTGTTCATACAAAGGATATTTTTACTATAAGTCAAATTGTGTACAAGTAATTAAGGGAAAATTTACACGTATAGTTTTTTGTAGAGTGTTCAATATGTGGACAATTTCATTTCATGCTCCAACAATAGTCAGCCATAATATTTACATCCGATATACCTTGATACTATTTCTCCATAAATTTCAAATCTGGTGGAATCATTCAGTTTGCTCACTGCTGACCTCACCAAAGTTTTCCAAGAAGTTAACAATATGTCTACGCAGAAAATGGAACTTGATGCTCTTGTTACAATCGATCGTTTTATTGCTATCCAATAGTTTCGGGACAATTTCAGTGTAATTCTTTGCTCATGTATTTCTGGGAAAGTTTTTGACAAGGTAACAATGATAACTAAGCGTTCTTTTTGAATTCTGACATTATCCCGATCATAATATCAGTATCCCCCTTGATAACTTGCCGAATCTATAAACCATCAAATACACAAGCCTTGATTTTTCAATTGACAAATCGGGTTTGAAGTCAGATCTTGCAGGCCAATTCCTCTCCACTCAATGCTTCTCTCAAGTTATACTGCACCACACTGGAATTTCAATTGAATGAGGCACTGGACATATAGTAGACTGATGGTCGACTAGGATACTCAATTTTATATTTGTTTTTCTTGTTATATGGTGAGGTTTCATTAAACAAAAATAACAGACTGTGCAATGATATTTTGGCTCACACCAAATCATATGCTAACTTATTACGTATTCTCTTGATCCACAACCGTAAACTCTCAACACACAGCTTGCACATCTTGTGAGGGGCTCAAGATGTCACCAAGTTTTAATTTAAAATGTGCAAAATAGACTAGCTTCGTAAATACGCTGATGTTTTCTCTTCGACTGGGAATCAATCTAGTCACCATGCTATATAGCCACTTAACATAGGGTATATAAATACGAGAGAGAAAGAGAGAGAGAGAGAGAGAGAGAGAGAGAGAGAGAAATGTGAGGGGATGATAGGTTGGTTCTTACTTTTTTCTGTTTGACTACTTCGTCGGTCATCATCTTCTCAGGCCTATTTTCTTCGAGCTGATTCTAATTTTTGTTCGGGCTGGGCAGTCTTCTCATCTCATGTTGATTAATTAGCAAAGACGTTGTTTTTCTATATTATTTATTAAAACAATCCCATCTCAAGTGTTCTCAAAACCGCGCGGTGGGAGATGACATCTTGAGAGAACGTCTTATCTCAGTAACTAAACTAAAAACTAATTTCTGTCTCACGCCTTCTTTTAGCCAATCAGAAGTCGACTTGTAGGTAACCGTGAGGTCAAACGTTGCCAATCATGGTACTTTTCCATTTTCTCATTTGAATTTTTTAACGAACTCAATTCTAATTATATCTACACTACTTACACAATTCATAAGCTACCCATGAATTATGTAACAACCAGATCTGAAAATTTCTCCTTTTCAATAAAATAGTCAACGCAATTAGTTGACCAGTCCTATTGCTTGCAAACAAATAATACAATTGTGCTGATTTGGAGAGTGGGCTGAAGAGAAGAAACTTGACATAATAGAAGAAAATTAACAGTAGTTTTGAAATTAGCATGCCAATTTTAGTCTAAATCAAATTAAAAGTATTGAGCCAATAGCCTTAAAGGAAAAGAGGTCGGCTACTATCAGTGAAACCAACAAAATATTTACAAGGTCAAATTTTCACCTATACACTTAAGTCCACAGAACTATCTGCAAACCATTTCTTTGCATCCCTTTTCCTCTGATGAATAGTAAAGTTGTTGTATTAAAAACGGTTGCTATGTTTTCCTTTCTTCAAAAGCTGTTGACTTCAATTACTGCCAAAAACCTGTTAAAACTCCACAGAAACAACAATGATGTTTTTAAAAAACAGTAGAAGGAAAAATGGCAATAAAAAAAATAATTTGGCATTTTTCAAATAAGTTTTTAAAAAATAATAACATGTGACAAATTAGAAATTAGACTCCCTTTCAGTCATTTAATAAGCATGAGGCCTTATCTATGAGGCACCCAGTGATAATCAAACTCACGAAGAATGGTCTGTTAGTCTAGCTCAGTAATCATTGAACCACAAGATGTGCTTAAATTAGACTCATCTGTGATATATTGTCACTGCCATAATGACTTGAATTAAATTATAAATCATGAATTTCATGCTAAAAACAAATATCAAATAAGAAAAATGAATAAAAGGAAAAATGCTAACATCAATGCAAATTATTATTGTTTTTTTTTCGAAACACACTCGCAGCCCAAGTCACCGGCAATTATAAAAGCAACTACAATTAACACAAAGAAAATACTATTTCTCTGAATGTTTGAGATTAGGCTTGATGATTAGTATTATCTGCGTTATTCGGACTATTGTCCACAATATCTTCGTTCATCTTCATTGTTAACGGTACAACGTTTCGGCCGATATGCCCTCCGGCCTTCTTCAAGTATTTCTTGTCAGACTCGGGAACCTTCTCGGCCGCGGAATCCTTCTTGTCGTAATCGGGAGCCATCACGGAAATTTGAAACTAACCCTTTATTCAATCCACGGGTGTATCCTGTTCTCATTCCACTAACCATAGCTGGGGTAGAGGCGTTAAGCTGTGTTAATTATTATTCTATGTTACTGCTGCCCTTGGACAGGATTGGACCTGCAGTCTAGAGATAACTGTCATTCAGAAATGACTTAACCTAATTCCTTTATCCACTAGGCCATGTTTCCATTTGGACAATCCAGTGTGGATTTTGGAACTTATAAACCTAATGTTTTGTTTTGGCTAGAATATCTACCTATTCACTTATGTATTTTACCTAGACTCCTGATGTGCTTCCTCACCAATTTTTTTTTATATAAGCTATGAATCCTTGTCAAAAGATTGGTTTCTCTTTCAGATGTGACTCCTAACCAAAAGGTTGTTTTTTTACATAATCTATGACTCCTTGCCAAAAGGTTGGTTTCTCTACCGAATGTGCCTCTACACCAAAAGGTTGTTTTTTTATATAAGCTATGACTCCTTGCCAAAAGATTGGTTTCTCTTCCAGATGTGACTCCTAACCAAAAGGTTGTTTTTTATATAATCCATGACTCCTTGTCAAAAGGTTGGTTTCTCTTCCAGATGTGCCTCCTCACCAAAATATTGTCTTTTTTTTATATATAAGCTATAACTCCTTGCCAAAAGGTTGGTTTCTCTTCCAGATGTGCCTCCTCACCAAAAGGTTGTTTTTTTATATAAGCTATGACTCCTTGCCAAAAGGTTGGTTTCTCTTCCAGATGTGACTCCTAACCAAAAGGTTGTTTTTTTATATAAGCTATGACTCCTTGCCAAAATGTTGGTTTCTCTTCCAGATGTGCCTCCTCACCAAAAGGTTGTTTTTTTATATAAGCTATGACTCGTTGCCAAAAGGTTGGTTTCTCTTCCAGATGTGACTCCTAACCAAAAGGTTGTTTTTTTTATATAAGCTATGACTCCTTGTCAAAATGTTGGTTTCTCTTCCAGATGTGCCTCCTCACCAAAAGGTTGTTTTTTTATATAAGCTATGACTCCTTGCCAAAATGTTGGTTTCTCTTCCAGATGTGCCTCCTCACCAAAAGGTTGTTTTTTTTATATAAGCTATGACTCCTTGCCAAAAGTTTGGTTTCTCTTCCAGATGTGACTCCTAACCAAAAGGTTGGTTTTTTATATAAGCTATGACTCCTTGCCAAAAGGTTGGTTTCTCTTCCAGATGTGACACCTCACCAAAATGTTGTTCTTTTATTTCATTTATGACTCCTTGTCAAAGGTTGGTTTCCCTTCCAGATGTGCCTCTTCACCAAAAGATTGTTTTTTTTATATAAACTATGACTCCTTGCCAAAAGGTTGGTTTCTCTTCCAGATGTGCCTCCTCACCAAAAGGTTGTTTTTTTTATACCAGATATGACTTCTAGGAAAAAAAATTGGTTTCTATGCATGCTTTGTCAATTTGCCAAATGTTGCTGTGTCTTCTAGCAAAAGGTTGCTTTTTATTACAGCTGTGTCTCCTGGCCTTAAAGTTTTTTTCTATTCCAGCTATATTTCCTTGCCAGAAGATAGGTTTTCATATCATCTCTATAGAAGACTCTCTCATAACTTACATAGAAACCAACTTTTGGTTAGGAAATACATCCTGTCTTCTAGCTAAAATTTGGTTTCTATATCAGCTGTCTCTTGTTGACCAAATGTTGGTTTCTATGTTAGCTATGTCTTTTTGAAGGTTGGTTTCCTTGTCAACTGTTTTTCCTTGCCAAAAGATATGTTTCTATAACAGCTATGACTCCTTGGCAAAATATGCAGAAGCAAATATTAATAAAGGTCACTTTATTATTGCCAACTGTGTTTCCTTAAAATTAATGTATGGAATTTTATTTTACAAATTCAATTTTTTTATTACATTTCTATTTTTAGGTTAAATTACTTTTGAACAACCTTTTGAAATATTCAGGTAATACAGATTAAATACAATTCGGTTTATTTCTGAAGATTTATTTCTGATTATACAAGATAAACAAACAATTCAAGGGTACTGATAAAAAAGACCAGAATTGTATGTAGGTACATATATAGATACATGTAGACATGCATATATATAATTTTGTATATACATGCCTATAAATATGCATATGTGAATGACTACATGTGTGTGTGTGTGTATATATATGTGTGTGTGTGTGTGTGTGTGTGTGTGTGTGTGTTAGCAAAATTCATATATACAACTCTTTAATCTCAGTGATATGAAAAAAAACATAATCTCAGATTTTGAATTAATACAAGTGGAAATAATTCTATATTCATTGGTCTCTAAGCAAAAGATATTCTATACATTGCTATCTATCAATAAATGAAGCCACCATATTTTCTTATTTCATTCACTGTAGTGACTATCTTCTAATTTTGTATAAAAAAAGGTCACTATAACTTCAAACTTGGTGGGATTTCTTGATATGAATTTTAGGTATGACATCTTAGAGACGTACAATAAAAATCAAGTTTCATTTGTTTTTTTCCAAGTTAGATAAAATACTTCAAAATGAGAGAGACAATGATGTTTCATGACTTATTCTGAACTGAGAATATCTTCTATTAAATTAAGACTAATTTATTTTCATAGATTAATATCTAAGAAAAAGAAAATGTTTAAAATTTGGAAATGACAAATTTTGCTTATGTTTTACTCATTTAGATATTAAATAAGCTAAAATTCCTGAATATCATTAATTTTATTTCATTTTAATTTCAGTTGCTTTACATCAAATCTATTCTGGCTGCTTATGGCCATCAGTAAATAGAATTGATCAGACATAATAAATATAGACCAGGTAAGACTTGAACTCTCATCCCTTCTTCTTTGTGGAGCATAGTTAATCATAGCACCTTGTTCTGGTGATTAACTTGCCAGAATTGCTAACAGCAGATTTTGTAACAGAAAATGTAGATCTTAAAATTTACTCTGTATTGATTTCTGATTTTTACTGGGAAATTTGTTACTTAAAATCGATGCAAATTTGACTTTCACTTAAACCTTAAAGACCAGTATGCACTGATAATCATATATTATCAGAATAGTTGCAATGTAAAGTAACTGAAATTGATAATGGTTGATAATGCTACATCTAATAATTATAGAATCCAAGATGATATTATTACTAATACTACTAGCGTAATTAAAAAAGAAAGGAAAAATTAAGATAAAAGTCAAAAATGAATAATCTCTTTTTAACAAATACGTCAAAATATTTTTTGATTCCTAAAAAGCTGAACAAAATTTTCTTTATAAAAACAGAAAGCATTAAACATCGTTTGACATCATTTTTTAGTGTTTTTTTTAAATATCTTTTATACATTTACTAATTTATCTATAAAGACAATTGTTTGTTGTTTTTTTTTCAATTAAAAAGAATCTGACATTCTTTTTTTTTAATTTGATGAAACCAGGGAAATATTTTTCCATTCCATTATGAAATATATCTGTCTCCTAAGAGTCATTAGTCTTGTACATAGATTTTAAATACTAGATATAATAACTATTATGGGACAGAGGTAATATCATTTTTTTAAAGAAAACTAACAAGAAAAATCAATGATAGACAAATTTTCATACAATTTAAAATTTAAAAGATAAAATTATTTCCAGTATGATTTCTCATGATTTTAAAGAGATTTCTACATTATCATTTTTTTTTGTTTCATTTAAAAAAATGCAGTCAGTATAAAGCCAAGAAGTAATAAGTGTCATGTCAAGAAGAAATGTAATAGAGTCATCACAAAGACTAAGAAGAATTAGAATAGGTTGAATTAATTTTATTTAAAATATATTTATTTTAAGAGATTTATTTATTTGGCTTTGTTCAATCATTTAGTTTTTGTTTAAAAAAGGTTTGCTGATGATAAATTTGTAAAATAATTTGCCTGCATTAGACAAGGATTATATTCCATGGGATAATATCTTTAAATTCATCTGGAAACTTACATTTTTTGAATGTTTTAAAATATTTTTATCAAATAATTTATATATTGTCTTTATTTCAATAAGCCTTTGATAATTTTTTAAATAATTTTTAAAAAGATTTTGTGCACTGCAAAAATTAGGTAAGAAATTGATTTTTTTTTCTCATGTGGAAGAATTTTTCAGAAATATATTGTGCGCTCATATAGATGAAATATAGTGAAAAAAAATCCAGAAAACTGAAAAAAAAAATAGTCTGAAATTGTTGACTGAATACCTACAAATAATTGGAGAATTACAAAATAAGTCCTAGAGTTTAGTTTGATTTTAGATGTGTTTTTAAATTTTATTTCCTAAGGTTTGTTAGTATCTATCTATCTATCTATCTATCTATCTATGAATATGTGTGGAGATTTGTGTGGGGTATATGCATATATATTCATATATATATAAGGGCAATTATATATATACATGTATGTATGTATATACTCTTTATTTCTGGATATTTCAAAAGACTTACCCTGGATAAAAATAATAGATGGATAGATAAATATAGACAGATAGATAGAAGGAAAGAAAGAAAGAAGGGATGAAGAAAAAACGATAGACAGAGAGATAGATCGATAGATCAATAGATAGACAGATAGATAGATAGATAGATCATTTTCTAAAAAATTGCATGCAATATTCTTAAAATAAAACTACCAATACCCATTTTCTCTATGATTTTATTCATTTATGTATTTCAATTATATTTTCCATCCACTTTTGATAACCAAACCTTTTCCAACTGAATTGTTTTCATGTTTGATTTCTCATTAACATCAGATCCTAATTTCCACTGGTTGTCTTCTTTTACTTTTCTTTTTAAAAAAATTGCTTTATTGAAATAATAAACAAAAAAAGTAAGATTGTATAACCACTCCGGTCAATATTCAAATATTTCAGGTTTTTTTTTGGTTGGGGATGGGGAAGAAAATCAAAATCAAGTCACACCTTTGGCAGAAAAGCTTCGTTGCATTTTAGTGTCAGGCACTATATAATCATGACATCATTGTGACATCATCACAACGTCATATCCTTTCAAAGATGGCTGAAGCAATATCACATATAATCACTTAAATCAATAATAATAATAATAATAATAATAATAATGATAATAATTATCATCATCATCATCATTATCATTATTATTATTGTTATTATTATTATTATTATTATTATTATTATTATTATACACACCAGTTTTAACTGGATATTTTTTACTGAAGTCTAAAGTGACAGCAACTCTCCTCAGGTTTCCAGGGCACTTCTGAGTATTCTAGCCAATCTATTATTATTATTATTATTATTATTATTATTATTATTATTATTATCATTATTATTATTACTATTATTACTAATGATAAAAACAAAAAGCATGATAATAGTTATAAGAGTAATTATATTACAAAAATAATACAAAGAAAAATATTGTCTTGTTAACAACTTGAGAATTAAACTGATTTATATATATATAAATATATATAAATATAAGTGTGTATGTGTGTATGTGTGTGTGTGTGTGTGTACACACAAATACTCTACATTTGAGAGACAAAGAAAAGTTGATTAAAACATGTTAAGGTAAACTTTGTAAAAAAACTATGATTTGAAAAAAAAGGTCTTCTTCAGAGAAATTTGTTATGTAACATATTTTTTGACAAAATCGGATTTTTTTCTTCCCTTTTTTCTTTTAAAAACTTCACAATTTGGTCATCTTGCCAATTAATTTTCTTTGCTGATGAATGATTCAGCAAAAAGATTTCCTTAATTATACGAGTGTGTGTGTGTATGTGGGTGGGTTAGGAACGGATGTTTTGTGTAATTTTATAATCCATTGATCTTCTCATATATTTTTTTATTTGGCATAAGCCCAAAACTCGGTATTTAATAAAGGCTATTTCAAAAAGCCAAAGCAGCAAATATATATATATATATATATATATATATATATATATATATATATTACCGAAAAGGTTAACAAGAACAATATATTGACATAACTATATATATATACATATATATATATATATATATATAGATAGATAGATAGATAGATATACATATACATATACATATATATATACATGTATATATACATATATATACATATATATATATGTATACATATATATATATATATATATATATATATATATATATATATATACATATGTGAAGAAAAAGTGAAAGTGAAATATATATGTATATGTAATGTTATAAAAAAATTGAAAAACACAAGATCATGAATGTGTAATGTTTATTTTGCCTAGGCTGCAGTGTTTTGATCTGTTTCAATAGATCTTCATCAGGGCTTTCATTAGTTTGAGGGGAAAAAATTATAAAAATATCACAGAAAAATAAGAAATCTTCGAGACCCTTTTGTTTGGTGGTCAGTCATTCTATTTGAAATTGTTGATCGACTGACCACCAAACAAAAGGGTCTCAAAGATTTTTTATTTTTCTGTGATATTTTTATATTTTTTTCCCTCAAACTAATGAAAGCCCTGATGAAGATCTATTGAAACAGATCGAAACACTGCAATATAAGCAAAATAAACATTACACGTTTATGAACTTGTGTTTCTCAATTTTTTCATAATATTACATATACATATACATACATATACATATATATATACATATATATATAATATATGCATATTCATTTCCATTTCTTTTAAATATAGAAATATAAGTGTCGGTATATATTTCTGAAAAATTAAAATAAATATATAAATATATAAATGTATATATATATATATATATACATATATATATATATGTGTGTGTGTGTGTGTGTGTGTATGTGTGTGTGTGTGTGTGTACATATATTACTTATAGAATAGACATACAATTATTATATTTATTATACACATATTTTTATACATATTTCATTGTTTTACTCTCTGTCTCCGCCCTCACAAAAAATTATAAAAATTTGTTATATCATTTTTTTCTGACAAAATATTTGTAAAACACATTCAACCTTTTATTCCTTTAAGAGAACCAAAATTCTTTTTCTTTTCTTGAAAAATGTCCCTTATTTCTCATTTTGACTCCATCTTTTTCTCTTATGAACAACTTCTGCTTTGAGTTCAAGAGTGAAACAACCAAATTCAATGAACCCTTAAGAAACTAGTATCCTCATTGGTTTTTAGCCAGTATGTTCCCCAGCCTCTTTCTGACATATGTAGTAAGTATTAATTTTTTTTACTAGTTGAAATATACATCTGAGAAATGTTGGAAATCACACTATTTGAGATATATTGACTTAAAAAAAACAGTAAGGATACTAGTTTAAATGATTAATCTAAGAATTTCACACAACATTCATATGTAACAGAAAATATCCTCTTAAAATACAAAAAAGTCTTAGAAACCAATGTTTCAAGTTCCAGTTTTCAAAAATCTTACAGTTATAATGTATATTTTCATGTTACTCTCATTTTTGATCTGGTATTAATAGAGCGACACATGTACATTGATTTTGGTGGGGGTGGGGAGTAAAAATGGAATGAAAGTGATAAAAGGTATTAGGAAAAAATGAAATGGCCTTTCTCAGGGTAATGTACATCTTTCTTTTTTATTATTATTATTATTATTATTATTATTATTATTGTTGTTGTTATTACTACTATTATTGTTGTTGTTGTTGTTATTATTATTATTACAACTATTATTGTTGTTGTTATTACTGCTATTATTGTTGTTGTTATTATTACTATTATTAACATTATTATTACTACTGTTATTGTTGTAGTAGTAGTAGTAGTAGCAAAGTTTGAAGGTTTTAATAATCTTATTAAAAGCAATTGCCTTTTTGCATCTCTTAAAATGGGAAAATTTTATCAGATCTATATAAAATAAAACATTATTTCTTTCTCTATCTCTCACACACAGACGTACACTCTCTCTATTTCTTCCTCTCTCTCATACACACAGATACACACTTTCATTTTCTCTTTCTTTGAATAACACACATACTCACATATTCATATATATATATATATATATATATATATATATATATATATATATATATATGTGTGTGTGTGTGTGTGTGTGTGTGTGTGTGTGTGAAAATGAAAAAGGAATTGAATCCGACAATATGAGGAAAAATGAGTAAAGAAAAGAAATGTAGATGGATAAAATGAATTTAATCGATATCACATTAATCGATATCACTTACACATGTGTTTTGGTCAGTTTATGTGTGTGAAAATATTTCGCACACATAGAAGATTCGACCTTCATCAGAGTGAACATTTATTTTGAAAGAAAATAAATTTTTCAAAATAAATGTTCACTCTGATGAAGGTCGAATCTTCTATGTGTGCGAAATATTTTCACACACATAAACTGACCAAAACACATGTGTAAGTGATATCGATTAATGTGATATCGATTAAATTCATTTTATCCATCTACATTTCTTTTCTTTACTCATTTTTTCCTCATATATATATATATTTATGAGTATGTGTGAATAAATATATGAGTATGTGTGCATCTATTATATGTATTACTTTATATATATATATATATATATATATATATATATATATATATATATACCTGTTAAATTCTACTTAAGAATTTGACATTTTGTCATATCCTACTCATGCAGAGGTGTTGGTAAATATATATATATATATGTATATATATATATTCTACCTTCAGATTTTCCTTTTTTTTTCATTTACTCCATATATTATCTTTATTTATTTATTTATTTTGCTCCCAGATAAAATATTTTTCAGTCATGCTTCATAATAACTTTATTCATACTGCCAAATAGAAATGGGAAAGAACTTGTTTGTATTGAATTTTGACCATGTATCTTACTTACAAAATAAGTCAGCCTAAATGTCACACTACAAATGTTTGTTTAAATCTCTGCAATCAGAAAAGAACATTTTCACTCCCAAAATTATTTTTTACTTTGGGTGGAGGGGTCTTCCTTTTTTACAGAATATTAAAAAGACCTTTTTATTCTCACCTTAAATTCATAAATCATTGTGGATTAGTGAATATGAGAATTATAATTATTTTGCTATAAATATATTTACTGGCATACCTTTGTTCTTAGAATTGGCTTCAATTTAACTTAATCTATTATTTGTTGACACATAATAATAATAATAATAATAATAATAATAATAATAATAATAATATAATAATAATTAATAATAATAATAATAATAATTTGATTATTAATACTTAATAATTAATAACTGATATGAATAAACACACAGTAAGAATTAATTTAAAAAAGGAATAATATCAATTATTATCAATGATATGACTTACATTTATACAAAAAAGAATACATAAATAATTCACATAAACAATAATATTTGTTCAGATTAATCATAAATATATGTATATAAAAATGCAAATGTTTAAGCTAGAAACACATATGTGGTGTACAGTTATCAAGAATGTAAACATTTGTATTGTTGTCAGATGAATAAATACAACATATATAATGCGAGGTATCAAATGAAATTATGCAAAGATTATTCATGGATCAGAAATGGTGTGGTTGGTGATTTATAGATATAGAAGTTTAATAAATTCAGAAAGTACAATTTTTTAAAAATTATTCCAAATGTAAAACTTGGAATTAAAAGTTAAGATTAATTTTTTTCTTTTTGAATATAATGTTCTAAGGTTTAACAAAACAAGAAAATAGTCATTGAAAAATGTTAGAAAATAACTGTTGTTTTTCAAAATTGTTTTTCTTCTTTTTTTTTTTTTTTTTGAAAATTAATTCCCAAACTTAAATTGAATTTCTATTGTTGTCCTGTTCTTGTCAGAGTGCAAAATGCTTTTTTTTCCTCTTTTTTTTCACATTCCTGAAAGCATTCTAGTTTTTCCTGTGCTGTAGTAAAAGAAAATCTCAAAAGTGAAATTGGTATGAAGAATTTATGTTTTAAAATTTCATTTCCGCTAGCAAGATCCAGGTAGAATTATGGCAGCAATTTTGAAAATGGCATTTATTGAATCACTCATTTATTGGTCATACCCACAGTTACTAAATCTGGTATTATCGTGAATTCAATTATTAACAAATAGTACAAACGTACTCAAATTGTTACTATTATATATTAGTTTATTAGACATATTCTTTCTAACTTTCACAAATAAAATCTTTTCTTATTTGAAAGAATACTTATTGATTTTCAGCATTTCATATCTCTTTAACGAGTTAAAAGTCTTAATAATAATAATAATAATAATAATAATAATAATAATAATGATAAAGATAAAATATCTTAAAGTCTTTTCAGTAATTAAAGTCAGATTTTTTTTTTTAATTTTTGTTATAAATAGCTTAAAAGTGTAAAACTGAATAAATCAATAATTTCAAATCAATAACTTTAAAATTACATCTACTGCAGCTCTTGTTCAGAGAATTGGAGCCCTTCTTTTATATTCTTCATATTCTTAATGTTATCAACATGTTATCAATCAATTGTTGGGGACATTTTGCTTACAACATCAAGAATCCAAAAAGAAGGTCTAGTTGTTCAAACAATAGCTGATATGAAAATGACACTTCTCAAAATTACATTAGATATTTATCTTCCTATTTTGATAAAGATTCAACTGGGAGGTTAATTTGATCCAAAAATGAGTAAACCTTTTCTTCTTTCAGTTGATTTGATGACTCGTTGGTTAAATATGAAACCGATTTTTGTTCAAGATGATCTCATTCTTTTTTTTATTTATGTGTATATTTATTTATTTGTTTTGTTTTATTTTATTTTATCTTTTTACTTTTTTTTCTTTTCTTTTTTTTTTTTTTTTGGTAACACAACAAAAACATCTGAGTTGTCAGAGCAGGTATTTCCTGTGTCGTTTTCAAGTCCAATAAATCTTTACCTGCTGTGCCAGAGTTATCGCCCTTTGTTGCGCGTGTAAATATTAACAGTATTTGCTTGAAATAATTTTGTAAAAAACATAGTTGTCAGTTCATATGTCACTGCCATCAGGCTTCTTAGCATTAAATGAGAAGGCCAGCAGCATACCTGAAAAAATAAAAAATAAAAAACAGAAATAATGAAATCATCTATGTAATTTTAAAAACTACTTCTGTGTAAACACTTGAGGTTTTAACTTAAAAGACTAAAATCATATCAAATAAATATGCAGAACAAAACATTCATCTGATGATGAATCTGAGCTTATGTTTGGGGTAAAAACATCTTTACCACTAGCCCAGAGCTTCCCAGCAGTATCTTACAATTTTGTTGGTTTTCCGTCACATGAAAATGCCAGATCAAGATACAATCTCTTTGTATAATCCTTTATTGTATTCACAACATTCCAGCAACAAAGCATTAATTTAATGATACAAGGTTTTAATTCAATTAATAATATAACATTTTAATTAAATTGAATGAGAAGAGAATTTCTGGTAAATTCTCACACAAAAATTCTTATGAAACTATACAAAAAATGTAAATATGAATGTACAATGTTGTTAATTTCAATTATATGAGTGTCAAGTTCATTGGAAAGTCAAGTTACCATTCTACAGATCCAGTTAAAGTGTACTCTTGTGGGAAACTCCTGACTGTGGATCCCTTTACAATCTCAGTATAAGATTTATGCTGTTATCAACAAAGCGACCAATTTTCCTGAGATGGATCTGTATTGTTTTCAATTTACTAGAAATCGACTTTTGATATCAAGTTTTTAAAAAATAAGTTGCAGCATTAGAAATATCTGCTTTCATGTTTTTTCACGGTTTAATTTCTGGGCTAAATTGAAAGATAATAGCATAATTATATATTCTGGCATTAAAATGTAACTAATAATGAAAATATTATTTATATTATGTATTCTATAGTTTTCTTCTGGTATCATTAGTAACTGTTGTGACAATAGATCTCTTGTGTGTGTGTGTGTGTGTGTGTGTGTGTGTGTGTGTGTGTGTGTGTGTGTGTGTGTGTTGCTTTCATATCTATTTGACAACTTACAATATTGGCCATAAATAAGTATACCCCAAACATTTTTTTGAAATCAAATTATTTTCTTCTAAATCAAAGACTCCAGGATTTTATGATATTTATAATGTGATTATATCATTATACAATCAAAATAGATATTATTAGGTAATATTCAGTAGCAGATTCTACAACATTGAAACTCAATAACCAAAAATATGAATATCTAGCAAACCAAAATATAAGTATACCACTTCTATATATATTTACATTTATGTAATTTCATTTTGGTTTCAAAATTTTACAAAATTGTAAAGTTTAGCTTGTGTCCATTAGTACAAAATTATTTTTTTTATAAAATAATTGTTAGGGTTGTATTCATTTATCAGCATTACTGTATTCCTAACATACAACCAACGAAAGTAATATTATTTCCTAAGAGTGCAATGTTACTTTTGTGGGGATAGGATCAACTCACACAATAGAGTTACTTCCCTTACACTATTCTTTATGTTGATGTTTACATAACCTATTAGTCTAACACAAGGCCATAAATGTGGGGCATCCAGTGAGATTCATACTCAGTAGAATAGTACTGATCAACGAGACTGACTTGCCAAATATCTCACTCCACTGTGATGTGCTCTCCTTAATCTGGTGACAAATGTGAGTCATCCAGTGAGATTATTGATTGGTTGATTTTAACAGCATGTCAACCTGTCAAGAGTTACTTTATACCTAGGGGTTAAGGAATTGCATGTATTGTACATTTACATTTTTTCTTATTTATATTTTTTTGTTTAGTTTCTTAATTTTTGCACATGATCATGTGATATTAAGTATTCTTATCAAATACAAATAATTTACTAACAGATCTATTTGCTGCATAGATTGGGACCCTAAGTGGTATTACCACTACAGGTCTGAGTGGATCATAGATTAATGGCAATAAAGGAGCACTCCAAAATCCTCACACCACCTACAATCTAGTGTTTTACCAAGGACACCCCTTATTGGAGGGAGAGGGTTTTATCTCTTGGCAGCATATTCTAAGCCTTGCTGTCTGGGCAGATCATCCAATAAGGATTAACATTACTACAGTAGTTATGATCTATGAAATTGACTTCCTAAACTCCTTTCTCCTCTTATATCTTTGCTTTAAAGGAAGTTTTACTTTTTATAAAAAGTTTTAGGGTACAATTTATGGGCAATATTGTACTCTTTAGCTCTTAAGGTTCTATGTATGGATGTATGGGTTTGCAAATTATTTGTATTAGAGAGGAGTACCTGATATCATATGAATGAGTATAAAAAATCTCTTAAGAAATAATTACACCAAAAAAAAATATCTCTTAAGAAATAATTACACAAAAAAAAATATCTAATTACACAAAAAATCTCTTAAATGATTACAAAAAAATGTAAATTTGAGTATACAATGTTCACAATTAGCTAAGATCTGGACATAAAATAACTCTAGACTGGTTTCTTTATATGTAAATGAGATCATCTTGTCTGTCCTTCCATTTATTCAATATCACAAATATAATAATGCTAACATTGATCCTTGGTGAGAGGACTTGACTAAATATTTTTCCTACCTTCAAGCAACCCAATAGGAGAAAAGAAAGTCAGACCATATGACCAAAGGTCATATTTTATTTACACCGTCAAAATCTGGTTAGGGGTAAAAAAAAAAAAAACTCTAAAATTTTTAGAGTTTTTTTTTAACCCCTAACAAACAACCGGATTTTGACGGTGTAAATGAAAAACATGTCCTTATGAATCGAGATCGCAAAAGTGGTGCCTAAAGGTCATATGGCCCAGAAAGTCTATAGAAATTGCAGATTGAAAGGGAAAAGGTGGCATTTTTCTACCCATGTAAAGAAAAGTTGAAACAATCAAAGAAAGATATTTTAAAATAAGTGTTTTGTACATGTCTTTTTAGTGAACTTAGATGGAAAAGACTATATTTTTTGTGGTTAAGAAGATTTTTGTTGATGGACACTAAAAAAAAATAAAGATTAACATTTTTTATAATCTTTCATTCTCTCTTTGGTCTTGTAGGTTTTTATTTTGCCTTAATGCACATAAATGAATGATATGTCAAAGTTTTCTTCTGGTATGAATCCATGACATTGTGCAAATAGAAAATGCTATTTTCTTTGTAGATCCAGTTTTAAATAACATTTTGAAGTCTACTCTAGATCTAGACATAGTTTTCTTCATTGTAGATTCTTGTAATTAATTCTTTTTTATCACTAATGAATATTCTTGTGATGGTGATTGGATAATGCTACCAGTAATTTGCATATGTATATAAGTAGACATTATGTTCACTATATATCCAGGTGAAAGCAGGATTTTGAATAGCTCAGCAATCCACTTAATTTTTCATTACAGTCTTTTCTGCAAGTATTACAAATTTGGTGTGTGGATCAAAAATCTGAGTTTGCTCTTTTTACTTTCTGTATTTTCTGTCCTCCAGCTATTGGTTTCACTGGACCTCCCTAACCCCTTCTTGAACAGTATCAGTCATTGTGGTCATCTACAATCAGTACCTAGCTGTCAGGGCCAATGCTTTTAAGTTTCACTTTGTGCTTGCTGGTGTCTTTGAAATGCTGAGCAACCTACTGGCCTGTGTCCTGTGGCCTTTTTGCCATTTTATATGTGACCACTCATAGTCTCAACTAATATCAAAATATTTAAAACATAATTATTATGAAAGTTTTGTTACCACAGTAAAATCAACACAAATACACTTTGTCAATGATATGTACAATTCCTTCACAAAAACCATTAGGTAATTTAAATAAACTTACTAATGAATGTCATTCCAGAGACTAAGAAAAACAATCCAGACCATCCCATTGTATCATACAATAATGTTGTAATGATGGCGCCAACTAAGCCAGACACAGCCTGCAAAAAGAAAAGAAATTTCAATAAAAATCTTTTTTAATCTCAAAAGAACTGAAACATTTTTGGTCTTACACATATTTTTTATCAGAGGTGCACTTAGCATAATGATTATTATCATAGGAAATGGACTTAGTGACCCAAGTTTAAATCCTAGACAAAGCTATTTGCATTTACTTTGCAATAATTCTGTTGGGAAATCATGAATCCATCAGTTCTCCCTCTCACCTATGGATAAATAATAAGGTACACTGGGTTCTTTAGCTTTGGTAAGGCAACCTGCATAGAAGGAAAACTCTAAATTTAAACATGCTGTACTTTGTTTAAAAATTAAGCTTGTGTCAAATCCTACTTATAGCAGAGGATTTAAATATTTTTTATAGCTTTAATGAGTTTCTTCATCTTTTTTATTTCTCAATGGCTAGATTTGTAACTATTACTCTATGGAAGTCATCTATAAATAATTACTAAGCTTAGTTTCATTTGGCAAAAGGCACAATCATTAAGCATTCACTAAGCATCAGACTTGGTTTTTTGTCTTATGGTTTCCCTTAATTCCCTGATCAGTGTCTTTCTAATTATTTCCTGTTCTAAAAAATCAAAACCAAACTCCATGGTCTCCAAAAAACATTGTGTCTCTAATAGCATTTATGTATAACATCCAAGATAAAAAAAAATATTTTAATGAATCAATATATACTGGCAAATTCTCATCTTATATATCAGATAGAAATTAAGATTGATAGAGTACTACAATAATGGGATTCTCTGTTAGGATGAAAATCATTACACTTGCAATGTTTCTGAGATTTCTTTATAAACCATTATTCTCAAGCAGAGACATTTTATAAAGATAAAAAAAAGACTAATTCAGATTTCTGATTTAATTATTGTGCAGGTTAGGCCCATACAAAGGTGAGAGGTATGTGACAGATCTAAAAATGGACAAAACAGAGGCCCTAGCAGTCATGAGGTATATAGTTGAGGCTTAGAACTTTCTGAACGACCCTCATATATTTACTTGCTTTGTTTAATGTAGCACAAGGACAAAAAAGTAAAGAATCCAACAAAGATTGAACTGAACACATTTGCAATGATTATATTGTTAATTAGTACTTTTTCTTGCACCCACAGATTTTTATTAAGCTCATTTTTTGTCTGGCACAAGGCCACCCATTGAATATCACAATACTTGACATGTTTCAATGACTATGTTGTTAATAGTTACTCAATGGAAAGCACACAGAAATATTTTGTTAAGCTGAGATTAGTCTGGTACAAAGTCCTACTTACTCACTGAGTATCATATTCACTATGCAAGGTCAGTCTAAAAAGAAATGAAACTTTTTTACAGCTTTTTAAGGGGAAAAAATAATATTTATGTCATAGGAAAGCCACCTTATTTCGCTGATCTGTATCCCTGTCACTATTTCTTTTTTTCTGCAAGCAATTATATGGTTTCAAGTAACTAATGATTATCATTTGTAAACAATTATAGTTTCAAGTAACTATTGTTAATACAAATGATTTTTACTCAATTATATTCTTTCAAGTATTCTTATCTAATACTAATTATTTTCTAACATCAATTTGACACATAGAGGTATTACCACTCCATGTTAGGGTGATCTTGGAAGTATTAATAATAATGAGATGGTTCTATATTTCCAGATCCTCACAACCAGAAGCATTTTGGTGTCATATCTTTTTTGGAGAGGAGTGGGATTTGGCAGCGAATGCAATCAGATACCACTGACAGGCCACTGCAATTTATGAACTGATGTAAATATACATGTTGTAACAAACCAACTAAAGGCAGTAGCCATTGAAAACTTTCAGAAGATAGAACAAAGTCATTATGTGGCTTCTCAAGGGAATTCTTTTGAAGAAAATAAAGTTGATTTGTAATTAAGTTGATAATAAAAAATATGACAGAGACTCATTACTTAACAAACTGATTATATAATTGCAACATTTCAAAGACTAACTTGTTATAAATGCACATAAAGAAGAAATTTAACTTACTTGTGTGGTGAACAAGAGGCCATAGTTGATACTGTAATAGCGAAGACCGAATGTTTGCCCAATGGCATAGGGGAAGAGGGAGTAGTTGCCCGAGAAGGTGAGGAAGATGAGACATATCCAAATAAGAAAAAAATATTTTCCTGCTATACTGGTAACTGTCAGTAACAAGACGAGGATGCAAAATAGACCAGATAATAATGACATCCCAAGCTGAAAAAAATAATATAGACAAAAAACAATTTAAAAAAAGGATCTATCATTTACATATCACTAGAATTCTCATTATTTTTATAAGTAACAACCACCCAGCAAAAACAGCATATCTTTCACTTGTATTTTGACAAATAAACTTAAAATACTGTTTAGAGAATAAAGCAATTTTCAGGCCAATTTGTAGCTGAATGATGATTTTGTGAGGTCTGCATTTATTTTGAACATAATCTTTTAATCATCAAGATTCTTAATAAAACATATATACCTATGAAATACTAACTAAAATCCTTCACTCCTTCCTAAATAGAATCATCAGTATCATCATGAACAGCTGTTACAATGGAAACCCAATGTAGTCATTTTATTTCTTTTAAAAGAAAACAATTTTTGTTTTATAGATCATAACTTATATCCTCATGGTAAAATCTAAAGTGAATTCTGGGGGCACATCTATGTTAAGTTGTTTTTTTATTACCAAAGTTGAAACCGTAATTGAAACCAAATATAGGTATCCTATTTAATGTTAGCCTGCAAAGACTGGCAAAACAGGACTTCAAAAAGTACAACCTTGTGCCAGACTTGATAGCATGTAGTTAACATTGTTTTTTTTGTTTTTTTGTTTTTTTGTTGTTGTTGTGTCAATAGAAAAAAAAGTTGACCTTCAAGGTCAGAGTACAGTTTTTTCTAAAAGCATCTGGGGAAATTGGATATCATATAGACTGACAGAAAATAAAACTGCAACACTCTGAAGGATGATGCCAATTTTGACTTGGCTATGTTCATTGAGTCCAAGTACTGTTAATACAACCCTTATTGATATATGTGATTATTTGCTGTAATCTAGGTATATTACCTATATGTTTAATCTCAATTAAAAGAAAATACATATTCAGATTGTTACAATTTCATAAATGGTACCTTAACCATCTAGAAAAATAAACATGTATAAAATGACAAGCAATTATTTGAAATAGTAAATAATATATGACCTTTTGATAACAAAGCTAATAATAGCAAACTATAGATGATCTCAATAACAAAAATACATCTTCACATAAAATAGGATATTCTATATTTGACTTGAGTCAGGTTTTCAACATTTGTATTAAAACAAACTTGGTACAGATATGCCCACCAGAGTACACTTTAGATTTAAACCACAAGGATATGACGGTGTTGACTATAAAACATTTTTTTTTGGGGGGGGGGGGTCTCATCAATTGTGATGGTTACTTATAATAATAACAGACCATGGACTAAGAAGACACAACAGGAGAATATAGCAGTCTAAAAGAAGCCTGAGGACACATATTACCCACAATCTACCAACCTTTTAATGTAGCTGATAAACTAATTTTTATGGGAACATATCAGTCAGCAACTAGACTTTCTTATTAGCCTTCAATATTACAATAGTTAAGCTAGGTACAAGTACTGGTAGTCTATGGCACCCAGGTAAATATTAGCCTCCCAAATATCTCAACTTCATTAGCATATGATATTACAGTATTATGGTGTTAGGCTATGTAAAAGTAATGGTAGTCTATAGCATCAACAACAACATCATCATCATCATTTTGGTATGTCCTCTACACAGCATCCAGTCTCCATACAAAGCTGATAAGACTCCCAAATATTTCAACTTCACTTATAAGTCTCTCCACTCATTAACATTTAATAATACAGTATAATAGTTAAACTTTGTACAAGTAGTGCTAGTCTATGGCAAGTCAAATACCTCAACTTTGCATATAAGACCAATAAATTTTCTAAACACAATTTCTGTGAAACAGGATTTAAATATTGTATTATTGTGAATCAAAAATTTGTAGACAGTATGGAAATTAAAACTAGAATAAGATTAATTCTCACAAGTTCCAATATACTAGTAAATTACCAATTTCTTAATATATTATGGAAATAATTCCACATTCTAATGTATGAGTAAAATGCCATATTTATTGTATATCAGAAAATATTTTATGGGGGTTTTAAGGTTTTGGGGAGGGTAAATACTGAAAAGATAAGACAAGTCAAAATATATTCCAACAATTTCAAGTTAAAGGGCGAAAACTCTCAGATCCTCACAGACTGGAGTTGTACTGGAGTACGCTGCCTTTTTCCTACAGCTGACCCCAAGAGGAGGGTTATCCATGATGTGGCAAAAAAGGTAGAGGCACCTCTTGGCGCCTTACTGTCTTAGTCCCACTTCTTGACACTGATGGCACTAAAGTTTTTAATTGTCACGTTATCTTCAATCAGATTTTATTTATTTTAAAACAAATTTTCACAACTGACATATTCAGTATAAGTCATAAATAAGTTCCCTCCTAAAAATATTTTTCAATAAAAGTTAATTTCCTTCAAAACTACGTCACTGCTTATGTAACAATAAGCCAAATAATAGGATAACTGAAATAGGATAACTCCGAATTCAGTTTAAGATTAAGTGACGTAGTTTTGGTTACAGAGAAGCAGACATCGAATCTCCATTATAATAAGAGATGAGCATTTTGAACATTCCTGTTGGCCGTTAATGCTTAAGGGTGGGACCCAGTTGGCTGAGCAGTCCATGACATACAACACTCCTCTTTAGTTAGGCTAGACAGGCGGTTGGAGAGCCCACCTCCAGTCAATCGGATGTTCACATCAAGCTCTAAAACCTATATGATTGTCCCGACCATATTACTTTTATTGCAAACCTCCAACCCTTTTCATCATATATGTACTAGAATACGGTAGCTGAGGATCTTAATGTCCTGGGCATGACGTTAAATTATCTGATGGTGAAGTTCCAATTCTGGAAAATCATGGTAATTACTTCCACAAAGTTTCCTGAGAGGATCAATGAAAGTAGTAGGGCTTCTTGTAGTTTCATGATTGTTTTAATGGTGGATCTGCCTTTTATTTTTTGACAGCATCTTTGTCAATAGGTCCCAGCTTGAAATTCACCTCTCTCCTCTCTCTCTCTCTCTCTCTCTCTCTCTCTCTCTCTCTGATCTTTTAAGTATTCTCTCTCTTCAATGGGGACCTAGGTATTTTCAAGGAAATGACTAAACTAAATAACTTGTCTTAAAGTTGGGGGTGGCATTTTATCCAAAGGACAAGGTGGACCTAAAAATCTTTTGGAACTGTTACTGCAGGTTAAAATTGAACATCCTTTTACAGATATTTTTATCTGAAAATAAATTAAAAAAATAAATGAATCTTTCTTCTATTTTCATATTAAAAATAAACTTTTACTGGGAATTCACAAATCAAATTATTTTTAAAACAATTAAAAAACTATAGGATTTTTTTCCTCGTGAGAAATGTTCATAAAAAAATACTTAGCTTAAAATTAGTATCAGCTATATTTTTAAGACAAAACTGGAAGATTACCGTATTTTAATAACTTCAAAATTTAGATTTAATTTGAAACAAAATAAATAAAAAGAAGGAAACTTACCTGAATAATTTCACAACAGAAAAAACAATACACGTTTTGTGGTTGAAAATCACTTAAAATACAAAATTATGTAGTTTAGATAAGCTTTTCTTTTTCCTTTTTCCAAATAATTATGTCTCTTGTACAAAAATACATAATTATTAATTATTTTGACAATTAAAATCGAACAGCTGTCGATTTCATTCAATAAATTTATTTTAAATTGATTTCATTCACTGTATTTAATTTAAATGTGAAAATTTTATGAAAGAGAAGTAGTTGGAGATATGACCCATTGGGAAAATACTGGATGCTGCTGCTGCTGTTACTAGTGGGGGTCAAATTTGGTTAGAAGCGCTTAGTCCAGTAGAATTAGCTCATTTTGGAGCCCAATCCGGTGTTAAAAAAGGGCCAAGCTAAATTTAGTATCGTTGGAAAGCTTTTTTATCGTAAAAAAAACATATTCAAAATCCTCTTAATCTTCTCAGGGTGAAAAAAGATATGAAGCAAATAGTAGGGGTAGGTAAAAAGATAAAAGTTCTATTTTCTAAACAAAAATGACCAAATTTACCAATATTTACTTCCTTTATTTCTCCATTTTTATAATTGCAGCTCTTATTTGACTAGAAATAGTTGTTATGTGTTGTTAGTCAGAATTTGGAAATAATTTACAGAAGAATTTCTCATGCATAATCCCAAGAGAGTGTTTTCATAAATGAACTGGAAAGAAAGTAAAGGTAATTCCATGTCAAATCATCCAGGCCATGTCACTCACCCCTTCTATTTTTCTGAAATTTTGTCCAAGTGTGGATTATGATAAAGTTAGACAATCCCCAAAATTTGGATTTTCAACTCTAAAAATTGGTGGAGTTATGTCGATTTTTAGCTCTCCAAATATGAGGTGGGTCGCGAAAACGGTCAACTCTTTGTAACGTATTTTTGTCTGTAAAATAAATTCTAGAGCTTCCCTACTACTAAAAATTGGTTTTTAAATGCATTTTTGTCCAAGGAATCCAAAATTGCTGCACAGCTGGAAAAATGTCAGAAAAATGGAAGTGGGTGGGTGACAATTTTACTTTTTCTGGATGATTTGACATGGAATTACCTGTAACTTAGTAAGTTTAATCAATTGGTGAAACTAAAAAAAAGAAAAGCATATAAAACCCTTTCTTTCCCGTGTTTTTTTAAAGAAATTCTACTTGTTTTTTGAATTCTAGCTTGCTGAAATTGACATCAAAATACCAGGGAGCAAGAGAAAGTTGAAGAAGCTGCCTATTCAGATGATACTGGATTTGAACGAAATATCTTTCACATTTTCGAAGTTTAGATACAGTAAAGGAAATAATGACATTACACAGTTACCTCCCCTTAACCATTGCCTGATAAGAGACCTTGTGCGATTGGCTAAGGGCCTTTGTCGGCAACCAATCAAAACACACATTACTAGGCTTAGTTTAGCCGTCAAATTTTGAGGGTTGATACCATCAACCTGTCTCTTTCGCTGCGACCAGCCGCCGTAAACGGACGTGCTTTCAGAAGCCAGCTTACCCCTCAGAGCTGATGACGTCGTAAAGTCAAACTTCTCAAGCTAGCAAGAGACACTTCTTACCAGAGATAGATAAGTTTTCGCAAGAGCATTATTTTGCATTTGCAAACCCCCTACATCTATACTATACAATTGTACAATTTATAAAACATTTGTAAACCACACACACATTTTGTATGTAACACGTTACATATTCATGTTCATGTTTTTTGTTGAATACACCATTTGTATAAAGCCTTGAGTTGTGTTTTATACCTGTTGACTTCATCATTATCTTGTCTACGCAATTACCATAAATTTGCAAAATAGTGTTGCAGATTTGTGGATTCGTAATTAACATAAACAGTGTTTGTTTTTCTTGAGTTTGAAAGTGGATACAGCGGTTTAACCATTTAGTGTTTATTTATCAGTTATATATTGGATACGTGTATATTAGATTGACTGACTGTCTCTTGAGCATGCCATTCTTTTTTACCTGGTTTCACTAAGAATCACATATTAAGATGATAAAGCAAATACAGATTCCCATTTCCTTCGCCGCAAAAGCCATAACTCGAGGCAATATTTTTTCTATCGCTTATAACTCAAAACTACTTTCAGAATTTATTGAATTGTCTGTGCAGCAAACACACTTAAACCCATATCTGTTCTTATACACTTTTATTAGGGTGTGGGTAAAACCTGAGCATAAAGTGCTGACCGGTGGGGGGATCCCCTTGATTCGTTTGCACACTGGTCTGCGTTGATGCATATTTAGAACTCAAGCAACCTATGGGGGAAGCCAATCGTAATAACAATTTGATTTTTTGTTTTGTTTCCCGAATCTCGAAAGTAATTTGCATCATGTAATCGAAACAACATTCAATGAATGCTTCTAGATTTTTAAACAAGAAAAGACATTTTTATGATATTTTCGTGGTACCCACTGACTACCCCACGTGAAGCCCAATATGAAGTACCGCAGGTTTTACCCACACCCCTTTTATTATATCGGAGTTCTAGACTTGTAAGAAAAAGGAAATGATGTGTTAGAAAATGTATGTAAGATAATTCATAATAATTCATAATACTCTATATAGACAAGATAATTCATAAGACTCTATATAGACAAGATAATTCATAATAATCTATATAACAAAATGTACTTAATTTTGCTCATTAAACAGTAATTATCTAAAAGTTTTGAAAATGATTTTTATCTTAATTTCTAAAAGATTTATCAGATATTGATAAATTAAAATATTAACTGATAATTATTGATTGCAATAAAAAAGAATTTTTTTAAATAACTCAGATCCCATTAATTTTCCAGAATATTTTCTATAGAAGATAAATGATTTTTAATACAAAATATTTAAACAAATGATAATTAAATTAAAAACTTTAGGCAAAAAGAGGAGTCAACTCCTTTTGTTTGTTAATTAAGATTACAAAGGTTTCCCGGATTTGTCCTAATTTGCATAGACAGACAAAAAATTCTCATTACTTACAGACAGCTCTTATTAGTTTTTATTTAGGCGATCTTGTTATGATATTTTCATTTTTAAAATTTTTTTTACTTAAGTTCAACAGAAGCATTTTCCTCATTTTAGCCAAATATTTGAGAAATATCGAGCTTTTTAAATTTCAATAACTTTTTTTCCCTCGTCCAATTAAAGAGGATTTTGGATATGTTATTGTAAACCATGTGTGCTTTACTTGGTGTAAATTTCAGCTTGGCGTTTTTTATTTCCGGGTCGAAACCGATTTCTACTGGACTAGCTGTTACTGATAACAAAGTAGTAGTGGGAGAAGGGGGTAATTAATCCCTTGTACATCTACTCGCGCGTTCAGTCGACAGCGAACAAGCATGGGAATTTTCAGAAAGCTTGATAGTTCCTAGTCGCCGGGAGAGCAGAAGCTTCTTAGAGCCAAGAAATAAGCGATTGTAGTATATTTCAAGCTATTTATTTCTGGCCTATAAGAAGCAGAAACAACGAGTTAGTCTATTTGGAAGGAATTTAGGATTGTTCCGAAAGAAGAAAAAAAAAAGGAAATATTCTCTGAAGAAAATTTCTTCGAATGGAAAAGATTGTATCGAACCAGCAACACTAAGAGAGAAGGCAGGAAAATAACTTTCTAAGAAAACTCTTTCATTCGAAAATTTTGCAGAGAGCAAAGAATTTCTAGAGAGTATCATCCTACAGCCATGTGGGATAGATTCATAAAAAACACAAATTCTCTCCTCCTCTTTTGGCGCACATAATAAGTGACCTTAGTTTCAACACCCTTCTCCTCCCGAATGAAGAACTCATATATTTCCAAGCTTCTCTGAAGAAGCATGCATTTTTATAGGTCATTTCTAGAGTTGTAGGACTAAGAAAGGAAAAGAAAAAGGAAAATCTATTATTTTTAGTTTTTTAAATTTTTACTATGCAAACTTTTTTGCATTTCTTTTTCCCGTATTTTATTTTATTTTATTGGTGACACAGAGACTTTCAAAATCTCTAGTAAGGGGACTGTCTTTCAACAAAATAGAATTTCCTGTAATCAATAAAAGTCATTTTTAGGCTTAGAGCATTGTAGTTTGTTATTTCTCTGTGTAAACTTGTCCTTTTTAGTTACGTCGGACTCTGGCTAATATACCAGTAGTTAATTTTATTTCAAGGTACAGACCTAAAGGATAAAATTCCGGGAAAAAAACGGTGTAAACTGTAAAGTATGTAGCTACACAAGGTACAAAAACTCCTGGCTCACCGGGCACTTCCAGCACGCGGGGGCTAGGGCAGCGAGTACACTAAAAATGCGTATAAAGAGTTAAATCAACACCAGTGTTATCGTTTTCAATGAAAAACACGACATGGCGACGAGGATGAATTATGGAAAATAATATTATCTATTTTTCCCCTTATGCAAATAATAAACATAATAAGCCCAAAACGATTCTAATTATCTCCCTTTGTCTATAGCGACAGAGCCCTAATGTCTTAGCCATAAACTGATGAGAAAACTCATGCGATTGGCTAAGGGCCTTTGTCGGCGACCAATCAGAGCACACGTTACGAGGCTCAGTTTGGACCGCCAATTTTGATAGTGAAAACTGCTATCCACCCTCTTGCCGCTGGAATCTATCTCGGAAGGACGTAAATTTATACTCCAGGCGTTCACGGAACGAGAAGAAATTGAACAGCAAAGGCAAGGCCGCTGTCCGCGTAAAAGGCGACTAACCAACTAGCAAGACTTTCTACCTGGATTTCAGATAAGTCCGCGATAAGTATCAAATCGCAAACAACTCACAACTCACAACTTGAACATTTACAAACATTACACTTTGTAAACTTACACAAACATTTGTACCAACTTACATTGTAATTGTATTTGTATTGTATTGTATAACTTTGTCTTGCTACGATAAAGCCTCTGTTTTGTTTATAAGCCTTGTGTGTCGTTAACTATTCTTTACAGCATCTAACTGAACTGTTTTCTTATAGAATTACATGTCACAAAAGTAAGTGTTTAAATGGAATAATTAAAAAAAAAAGAATTTATCCCCACCGTTAACGGTTTTAATCACGGGAGACAATATTGGAAATTCCATAGTTAATTATCTCCCCCCCCCTGCCGCTAGGGAGCGAATCGCCAACATCGTATATTGGCGCCAATACGAAAAACTTGACTTATCACGGAGCATCCACTGAGGGTAGTCGCGTAAATAGCGGTCCCTACACTTCATTCATCACTTAGCCCCAAAACAGGGTTAACTTATCTAAGGACCGTTGATCTGGAAGGAGGCATTTTTTCACAGCACACTTTTGAAGGCACTAAAAGCACACTATAGAAGGCTGAGACCAAATAGTCTACGTGAAAAGGGTCCATTCACCGCCATTTAAAGAACTGTTAACCCGGGCGAGAAGCTTCTAAAATAGCATCCCCCATCACTTATCACAGAACCGGTTACGAGGAAGAACAAGAAACGTCCGAAGAAGCGTCCTATCAACTTTCCTACCGACGAACAGAATACCCGTTATCACCACTACTCCAAGATCTCTGCTTAACTCACAGATAAGTTTGCAAAATATTTATGTAATTTTTGTCAATACAAGTGTCTGCATTTACTTTCGTGTCTGTTCCTTCTTTGTCCGACAATTTGCTTACAACTACGGAGAAATAAGAGCTCCTTCGAAACCCGTAAATACTCTTAACAATCTACACTCCACGCGCGTACACCAAAAAATAAAGCAACTCTTATAATGACGTCATTTGGACGTATTGATGAATTCTCTCCAACGGGTTGAGACTGGGATACTCTTGCAGAGAGACTGGAATATTATTTTGAAGCTAATTCCATTCAAGATCCACGAAAAAAGAAAACAGTACTTCTTTCAGTCGCTGGAGCCGACACTTTCTCACTCCTTAAGGACCTTGTAACGCCATATAGTTTGAAATACAAAAAGCTATGAGGAAATGTCACAGACACTATGGGAACACTGCAACCACACACAATCCGTCACAGTTGAGAGATTCAACTTCTATATGAGTTGCTAAAAACCAGGTCTGTCAATTTCCGATTTCATAGCACATTTGAACAAAATAACAAAACATTGCGAATTTGGGGACAATTAGAGAATATGCTGAGGGAGCTGATAGTTGTATGGGATTACTGATGAACGCACCTGCAGATGTCTGTTATCCGAAAGGAAACTGACGTTTGCCAACGCCCGGGATATAGCACTGGCAATGGAAAGCGCTAACAAAAACGCTAGTGACATTGAAGCCTGTGCAACAGCTGCAACACACAGCATATCACAAAAAAGTGAACCAAGTGGGACAACCCACTCAACTTTGGAGATCAAAACCGAAACAAAAATCGTATTTTGGTGCAACAGTAAACACTCTCTAGGATCCTGCTTGATCCGGAAAAACGTGGAAAAAAACGTAAACCGTAAAACACACAACATTCAAAGAAGAGAAGCAGCAGATGAATGTGAATCTGCCTAATTACACAGACTTTTCAATCTCCAGGGAATGGCAGAACCCCCCCCCCTGATAGTGTTGGTTGGCACTAATGGCTACAATGTTGAGATGGAAATTGATACTGGAGCTGCAGTTTCACTGATCAGTCGTGCTGCATTTGAAAACCTATGGTGTGAAGCTTCGGCCCATGTCACGGAACTTAGCAACACAGTTAGAAAGCATCACTTGATGTGGGAGATGCCAGGTATCAGTAGATTACGACGGCCGGCAGTATCGTCTACCATTAGTTGTTGTTCCTGGTGTTGGCCCTATTCTTCGGGGCAGAAACTGGCTACAGGTTGTGCAACTGAGCTGGAAACGCATCCTCCAGCTAAAATCTGTAAATGCTACACCTGCAATCGAAGACTTCATAGCGAAATATCCCGATGTTTTTAAGGATGAATTAGGCACACTAAAGTGTTTCACGGTAAAACTAAGTGTAGACCCGAGGACAAAACCCATATTTTCCAAGGCTCGAGATGTGCCCTTTGCCTTGCGTGAAAAGGTGGACAAAGAACTCGATCGACTGGTTTCTCAAGGCATTATTGAACCCATAGAGTGAAGGAAAAGGTGAAAAACTGCTACTCATGTCAATATTCCAGAGGTTTACCTGCCAAGGTACCACTACATCCCTGGAGGGACCAGCGGAACCGTGGCATTGGGTCTATGTTGATTTTGCAGATTATAATGGCAAAAACTTGCTGGTGATCACGGATGCACATTCAAAGTGGATCGATGTGTATGCAACAGCTACGTCGACTACCACTATTAAACGGTTGAAGCACTGTGTCCCCTCCCCTATGGCTGCACATTCTAGTCACACTCTAGTCAGTGGCCCATGCTTCATAAATTTCGAATTTGCAGAATTCACAAAACAGAACAGGATCCGACACAAGCGCGTTAGTCCACATCATCAGGCATCAAATGGCCTGGCTTAACGTTTTGTCGGACTATTTAAAACGGATTTAAAAAGATGTCAGGAGGAACTCGGGAAACAAAGATATCCTGTTTCCTGCTGGCTTACCGAACAACACCTCATACGACCACAGGAACTACCCCAGCAGAATTGTTGATGAAGCGAAGATTGTGAACTAATCTGGGCCGCATAAAACCTGCTACCTCAAACATTGTACACAACAGTCAAGAAGACAGAACTGCTCAGATGCGTTCATTTAGTAGAGAACAAGCAGTCTTTGCACAGAACTTTGGTCTAGGGCCCATGTGGCTGGCTGATCAGATTGTCGATAAGATATCTACCTTATTATTCCTAATCAAATTAGAGGATGACGGAGTTGTCCGTCGTCACCAGGTCTCGCCCTTGCACCACTAAACTAACACCTCAATCCCAAGTGGAAAAGAACTTAAATCATGAAGAGGCAGAACTAAGCCTGCCCTCATACGCAGCACCACAAGAGATGACAAATGAAAGTCCACCTGACTGCTAATAGCCCGCCACGGCATTGACATCAGCACTTTCACGACAAACTGGACGGACAATAAAACCTCCCAATCGGTTTAGGCCTGATTAAAAAAAAAAAAATTGAAGAAGCTTCTTCATCATACATTGGCCAAATGGAGGCAGAATGATCCTCGGGCACATAAAATGGTCATAAGGGCAGTCTATCTAAACCATTCTCCCTCAATAAAGAACATTGGTTTGGTTTGGTTTGGTTGGTTTGGTTTTACGGCACGTCAATTCATTGGGTCATTTTATGCTGAATACGTTTTGTTTTTTGTTTTCTTTGTAAGGTACAGCTGCCACGTGTGCAGCCACCTGCATATCATTCCAGATCTTGCTTCTATTAGTATTTAGAACCTTAAGGGGGAGTTGTAATGTAGCTACACAGGGTACAAAAACTCCTGGCTCCGGGCAAATCGTTTTTTTT
This sequence comes from Doryteuthis pealeii, assembly GCA_023376005.1. NCBI lineage: Eukaryota > Metazoa > Mollusca > Cephalopoda > Myopsida > Loliginidae > Doryteuthis > Doryteuthis pealeii. The sequence continues at coordinate 40,424,935 of CM042146.1, read as the reverse complement.
CATACTTCATAAAATAAAATAGGGGGTGGGTAGACCTCGTAAAAAGATATTTCCCCTAATATATTTTAGAAAAAAATTATTTCAGACATATTTTCATCAAAAGGTAAGTAATTCTTTTCATTATTTCTGTAAGCTGAAAATTCTTTTTTTAAAATCATCATGAGTTTTTTTAATGCTTGAATGGACAAAAAAATAAAAAATAATATTAATATTTTTGTAAGTTTTATTGTGTTAAATATAGGGTGGGTAAATTTTACATGGAAAATTGGTGGTACCTAATAACCCTATATATTTTTATACTGTGACATTTTTCATTGTTATCATTACTTTTTCTGTGAGTTTTACAGTTTGACATTTTCTTTTGAACTTTTTTTTACAATCAATTTTTATACAACCCACTCCAAATTGCTTCAGCCAAAAAAACTATTTTCTTTTTAACAAATAAAACAAATACCGTTCATTAAATCATGAGCAATCTGAAAAGAATGTGTAATATTCAGAAATAAATCAAGAAAAAACTTTTTGCTTACCTTAAATGAGTATTTGTCTCCAATGTAACCCCACAATAACCGCCCAGATGCATTGAACAGTGCCGAAACAGAAGCAACCAAAGTTAAGAAATAATCGTCTTTGATGAACGTTTGACCATAAGCCTAAAAAACAAAGAAAAATAACAGATATTAACATTAATCAAAAAGTAAACAATTTTGATATACTCCATCTGGAAGCCATATGGTTTAGAATAGAATACAAATACAATGATATATATATATATATATATATATATATATATATATATATATTGTTTTACCAATAAACAATGTTTTTCTCTATTCCTTTCATTCCTCCTTAGTCTTCCATCCATTTATATCGTGGTGATCACTATGATAACCCTCAATATCTATTTCTATTATTATACTAAAGCTGAGATTTTGAGCTTTCAATCCCTAAAGGTTCTTTTGCTGGTGACCTTGATCACACGAAATTTGTCCTAAATTATTCCTTAGTTTTAGTATTACTAAATGCTTGAAAAAAAATTCCAGTTTAATTGGTTCTAATTAGTCGTAATTTACAATTATGTCAAAACCTGACCCGTCTCTGTCTATACATTATACATAACTCTCTTTTTTACTCTCTATATGCCAGTGAACGGGAGTGAAAGTGATCACATGTAATAGTTTTATTACTAAAAAGGCAGCAGTCAGCCCCTCCCAACATCCACTAACTCTAGAGTCGCCCCTTTGCTTGCTTACAATATACATAACTCTCTTTTCCTCTCTATATAAGACTAAAGGGGAGATGAACAACAAACTAGGTCAATTCATTGAAAAATCCGTGTTTTTTTTTAATACAATTATTTTAACCCCCACGTTTGAAAAAAATGTACCAAAACTCAGGGAAATATTCGATTTTAATTAAATTTTTAGTGTTGATTTAGAAATGAATTACTTTTTATTTTATTTTAAAACTTTCTGATTTTTTTCAAGTCACTTAACTTTGACCTCCGTTTTTGGGGTGCATAATATCGGTGTGTATAAATGTGATTGATACTATTTTCTGCATAAATAAAAAAGACTAAAGACAGAAGGTGTGAATAGAAGAAAAAAGTTTTTTTGGTACTCTTCGCGGAGAACCGTCCCGGCCCCTGCCTCAAAAAATGCTTGCCGGTGGCTGCCGTAAAAGAAAAAAAAAAAAAAAAAAAAAAAACACTAGCTACGATTGAAGTCCGTAGCCGAAGTTACTTGAATAAAAAAACTCGGGTTAGGGTTTCGGTTTGAGGTTGGGTTGGTGTTTAGGGTTAGTTTAATGGGAAAATAAATAATTTGGGCTCTGTTTTTTCTAACCCAGAAAAAACAGAACCCAGACATTTTGTAATAAACCTGTTAATTTTAACTAGGGGTGGAGTTAGATTTTAGGGTTGGGGTTGGGTTTTCGGGAAAAACGCCCTAAGTTGGTTGGTTTTTTGTTTTGTTTTTTGTTTTTTGCAAGTGACACTGTTTCGTCTACGGACTTCAATCGTAGCTGATTTTTTTTTTCAGCAGTCACCGGCTAGCGTTTTTTGAAGCAGGAGGCGGGACGGTTCTCCGCAAAGAGTACCGTTTTTTTTTTAAGAATCTGCTCGAGTAGTAAATAAGTACCAAATATCGAAAAATAAAATGAAAATAAAAACTAAAAAATAATTATTTGGGTAATATTTGCGGAGTTCTGTCCTGGAATCTTGCCTCAAAAAATGGTTGCCAGTGACTGCTGAAAAAAAAACCCAGCTACGATTGAAGTCCGTAGCCGAAGCCAACCCCAAGCCCAACCCTAGCCCTAAGATAGGTTTGGTGTTGGGTTGGGTTGGGGTTTGGGTTTAGGGTTAGTTTAATGGAAAATAAATAAATAATTTGGGTGACCCAGGAAAAACAGAACCACAAATTTTGTAATAAAAATTAATTTTAACTAGAGGGGGTTGGGGTTGGGTTTTCTGGAAAAACGCCCTAAGTTGTTTTTTTTCTTCTTTTTTTCAAGTGATACCAATATGATAGGGACTTCAATCGTAGCTGGTTTGTTTTTTCATCAGTCTACGGCTAGCAGTTTTTGAGGCAGGAGGCCAAGACGGAACTCTGCAAAGATTACCATTATTTGTATTATTCAGACTATTGTCCTCATCTTCATTGTTATCTGTACAGCGTTTCGGCCGATGTGCCCTCCGTCCTTCTGCAGGTATTTTTTGTCGGACATTGGAACCTTCTTGTAATAGGGAGCCATCACGGAACTTTGAACCTAACACTTTATTCAGCCCACGGGGTATCCTGTTCTCATTACACTAACCATAGCTGGGTACAGGTGTTAAGCTATGTTAATCATTATTCTATGTTACTGCTGCCCCTGGCCAGGATTGAACCTGCAGTCTAGAGATAACTGTCATTTAGAACTGTCTTAACCTAACTCCTTTATCTATTAGGTTATGTGTGTAATTGGACAATCCAGGGTGAATTTTTTTCAATCGCAAAAGTTACGATTCATTTTGTAAAAACGGATTTTAAGTAGCATCTTGGCAGGCATTTTGATCGAAATTGACCGAAAACAACGTTTTAAATGTATCAAAAATAAATTACATGTGTAATATTATTTTGCTTTTTTGCTGTTACTTTTTTGACTTAGACAAAAATTTGACCTTAAATAATCGGGTTAATGAATTTTAATTCGTTTTTAAAATGAAAAGCAGACGATATTTTGGCAGATCCTACTCTTTTTCCTAATCCCAATCATTTAGCGAGAGCTTAACGGGTGACCCAACGGGTCACTTTTTGTCTAGTACTATATAAATTTACCTGTACCAAAAAATTTATATATATATATATATATAATATATATATATATATATATATATATATACTTATTTTTCGATTCTTTTGTTTTGTTTTATAAATATTCTAAACACATTTAAAACATAGAACTTAACTCAGTCGGTAGAGTGTCCGCCTAGGAACAACAAGGCTCCTGGTTCGATACCGATCCTCGCCAACTCAGCGAATGAGTAAGCACAGGGATCTGTGCAGTAAAGTGAGAAGTGGATGGTAGGTGTGGCGCTCCACTTCAGACACAAATCAATCTCCTTGGTCTAGCGCTCGTGAACAAGGGATAGACTCTCTCGCTGTATGGCTGATACCGACATTAGGCCACTCCGATGACTTTAATATTATCATTATAATTATTATTATTATTTTGGTTTTTCACACCCATCTAAGCTGGTGGCTCACTAGAGTCTGGGTGACAACAAGTCTCCTCAGGTCTCCTGGACTCTGCGGAGTATTCTAGCTGATTTTAACAGTGTTGTTGTTTGGATGGTCTCGATTCTTCTTCGGATTTCCAAACCCCAAGGGCCCTAATTACAACCTTTACATTCATGTTTCACAGTCTTTTTTTTTTCAGCTCTCTGGCCAGGTTCAAGTATTTGTTTATCTTTTCGTTTTCTTTTACCTTCACTCAGTGATCCACCGGGATGACGAAATCCACGAGATAACACGTTTTCTTCTTTTTGTTAATTATTACTAGTCTCATAGCCGGTATTTAGTTATCAGTCTGTATCTCAAAGTCATAAAGAATTTTATGCGTCACATTCAAGCTTCTGCATATACCATTTAATAGCATGGCGAAAATTGAATTTCTTGCATAATTCCCAGTGGATCAGCCTTCCCACCCAGTCGTGCCTAGTCTTGTACTCTTTCTGTGCTAGTTTGCTGCATTCGCTTATAATATGATTAATCGTTTCATCTCTGTCTCTACACATTCTACACTTGCTGTTGCGTCTTATCTATTTTTGCCTTTATATAATTTGTTCTTACGGCATTGCCTTGTGCTGAAATTATAAGAGATTCAGTTTTTCTCTTGAGATTTCCTTTTCTTAGCCATGTCCATGTCACCTGATGTGATATCTCTTCAGTTTGTCGCTTGAAGTACCCATATAGTTGTTTTTCTTCCCATTTCTGTTTTTTTAGTTTTTGATGTATTTCTGCTTGTCAATATGTTGTAATTGCTTTTCCTGGCTGCTGCAATTAATCTTTCCTTACTTTTATTTGTGTATTCATTAAGTGCTCAGATTGTCGAATCTACACTATTTTCAATGTTGGTGAGAACCCTTTCCCCTTCTTTTCTTGGTACATATACTGTCTATATCGTCTCTCGTGTGTTTGTTGCCCATTCTTATAAATTCCATTTTCCTTTGATCCATCTGTCGGAGCTCCTCTCTTGTCCCTTTTATGAATGGTTCCAAGTATCTTACGAGAGGTACAGCCCAGGTGTTTATTCCCTTGATGAGATTATTATGACTGGGATAAGGTGATCCGTCTTTATCTCAAAGTCCTAGAGAATGCATTTCATTCTCAAGAACAGATTCTAGTTTATGCATATTAAAAAAATTAAATTTTAATTAAAATTTAGTATTTTGTACAATTGTCAGTTCCAACCCAATCATGCCTAGCCTTGTATTCTCATTATGCTAGTATGCTGCATTCAGCGTTGGTTGATTGTCTCATCTCCACACATCATACATTTGCTGTTCTGTTGTGTCTTAGATATTTTTGCTTTAATATTTATTCTCATGGCATTGTTTAGTACTGCAGCTATGTACTCACCTTATCCTTTGAGGTTTCCTTTTTTTAACCATGGCCAGGTGTTTTCATGTGCAATCTCTCCAATTTATTGCTTGAAGTATCTCTATAATCGTTTTCCTTCCCATTTCTTTTTTCTCAATTTTGTTGATTTTTCCATATGTTGCAATAGCTGTTATTGGCTGCTGTAATTAATCTTGTTTTTTGTGTATTCTTTGAGCCCTTGGATTGTGGCATCTGTGCAATCTTTAACTTTGGTGAGACCTCTTCCACCTATTTCTTGGTACATATAGTCTGTCAATATCATCTCTTGGGTGCGACATCATCATCATTAATTTTCTTGTCTTTTGGTTTATCTGTCAGAGTTCCGCCCTTGTTTATTTTAAGAATAGTCCCGAGTATCTTATAATGGGGATGGCCCAGATATCTATTTCTTGGATGAGATTTTTGTTGCAGAGCTTGGTTTCTAGAAGTTAACTTATTCTTGTGAGGTATTATTTTAAACTTTTTCTTTCATCTCTTTTTATTTGATGATATCCACTTCCAGAATTCCCAAGTATTTATAATTCTCCTTTTCTCCTAGTGTTCTTATATTGTCCTGATTTGGTAGTTGTATTCCGTCCATTGTTTCTTTTTTCTGCTTTTTCATCACTAGTATAGCACATTTTTCAATTCTGAATTCCATTCCTATATCTTGGCTGTTTATTCTTACAATTTGTACAAGGGTTTTCTAGTTCTTTTTTGTTTTAGCAAAGATTTTGATATCATCCATGTACATTAGGTGGTTTTTTTTTCTTGTGATTTGGGGAATTTGAAGCCCATTGTACATTTTATAGTATATAGTTGAGTGGCATGCTTGCTATAACAAATAGTAGTGGTGATAGTGAATCTCCTGGGAAAAATCCTCTTTAGATTTTTACTTCTCTTAGGGATTGTCCATATATTCTAGTTTTTCATAGCTTTTGTGATGAATTTTATAACCATGTCAGATATGTTGAACATTTTTAAACATTATATCACCCAGGTCTGCAGGACAATGTCATAGGCCTGTTTGCAGTTGATCAATTTCATGGCCATATTTTTGCACCTTATTTTAACCTTTAAGAACATATTGATCAATATAAAGTAGGTATTCTGTTTATTCTTTAATTAGTGTAGTCATAATTTTACACATCATAGGTAGAATAATAATAATAATAATAATAATAATAATAATAATAATAATAATATCTGGGACTTTGAGGTACAGACGGATCACCTAATCCTGCACAGGAGACCAGACCTAGTGTTGATTGACAAGATGAGGAAGACTTTCATCTCGTGGATTTTGCCATCCCAGCTGATCACAGAGTGAAAATAAAAGAGAGCGAAACGATAGACAAATACTTGGACCTTGCCGGAGAACTGAGAAAACTGGAACATGAAGGTAAAGGTTGTATCAATTGTAAATGGTGCCCTTGGAAAGATTCCCAAGGGTCTGGAAAAGAGTCTGGATGAACTAGAAATCAGGGGAAGAATCGAGACCATTCAGACTACAGCATTGTTGAGATCAGCTAGAATACTCAGAAGAGTCCTGGAGACCGGAGGAGATTTGCAGTCACTCAGCCTCCAGTGAACCACTTGCTTAAGAGGGTGTGAAAAACTCCAATGGAGTGAAATAATAATAAATATAATAAAAATTCCCTAAACTCTTCTGAACACTTTGAAATCTCAGAAGAGTCCTGGGAACCTGAGGAGACTAGCTGTCATCACTCCAGTGAAAGACCACCCTTGTAAAACAACTGCAAAGAATGATATAATAACAATAATACTCTTTGTGAGATTCTCACATCAGCTCTAGCTGGTGGTCTTTCACAGAATTCTGAGTGACAGCAAGTCTCTTCAGATTTCCAGGACACTTCTAAGTATCCTAGCTGATTTTAGTTATGCTGAGGAGTAAATGCTGTCAATTCTTCCTCTAATCTCTAAGTTTTCTTCTGGGTTCTTGAGGACTATTTATTATTATTATTATTATTATTATTATTATTATTATTATTATTATTAAACGGTTATAATCAATACTTTTTATTTACTCATCCATGACAGCTTAATACAATTATTTAAAGCTTTGACTCAATATGATAGATGATGCAAACTTCAGGATATAGCTGTGGAACATGTTATTCTAAAGGCAGTGATCCATGAAATTTGGGGTATCATTTTGTTCATGTTGAGTCCGAAAGCAATTACGAAAATAATTAAAACTATATTCTTCAAGGAGGGTATTTATCTGCTCATGAACCAATTAAGCAAGTGCATCTCAGTGCTAACTATTTGGAATAAACATATTGGATTAATAAATGTTTGTTTCTTAGGTTTTGGACATCCCTGATATTTGATCAAGAAATATCAAAATTCAACTGATAAATAAAACCCCTCAAACTTTCTTTTAGTGTTTAACAAGAGTGAAATTCTCAGAATCAATTCAAAAAAGTTTCATCAAATCCATTATGAAATAGAATGTTAAAAGAAATGCTAATATTTTTATGAATAAAACTGCTGGGATAATTTTCTTATTTCCCAGTTAAATATTCACCTCACTGGCTGGTCACATAATCCCGAATGATGAATTATTTGGATAAGCTTTATTTGGATAGTCAGAATTTCTAGCTATGTGTCATCAGGCTCCTAAAATGTAAATTATTTGACACCTTTTTCAATGTCCTTTATTTGTTCTTACAGGATATCATAGAATGTATATTCCCGTTTTATTCATCATTTATCATGCTTTTAATTTTATAAAATAAATGTTGAGGATACATGTCTGCTTGACAGCCGGGCATAACTAGACAATAACCCAACAAAACTTTATATATTTCCTTCTTTCTTTTTTATTAATTCTTTCTTATAAGCTCTATTGATTTCAACCTAACAAAAGAATTTATCTTTGAAATAAGACTTGAATATCTATAAAAGAAATAAGACAGGCTTACCTACAAACAAACATTGTGTTACAGATACTGTCAATATACACAAACATTTTTTGAATACTTAGGATTAAACTGTCTGACAAAGTCTTCAAAATAATGACATGTGACAGAATAAAAATTGACAAAGTATTGTAGAAAAAACATGGGTGCTGTCCATCAAATCTTTCAGATATTTTGTCAAGGAAGAATCATAAAGCATCTATTTAATTTTAAAAAATTGTATATTTATTTTTCTATTAAAATATTATAATATTAGGGTGATTCAAAAGTATGTGCTAGTTTGTGATGCATACTGTATATTATGTGACTAAAGCAGCTCAAACAGTCGAAGGTACCCATTGGAATTGGTAATATTTTGGTTTTTCGTGCACTGACACATGCATTGCTTTACTCCATATATAATTCGAAATCTGCACAGATGAATTTCCAACATAGTCTAATTCAGGAATTTATTATTTACGAGTTTGAACTGGGCTATACCACTGCAGAAGTGACTAAAAACATTTGTGATAAAGGTGAAGGTGCAATTGATTAACCCTAGTGTTAATTTCAGAGAACTCAAAACAAAAATGAGATAAATGACTACAAAGAAGAATTAATGTTTAATTAACCAAATGTTTGTGATTTTCTTATTAATTTGGGGGCAATCATCCTTTTAATCTAGGTTTTTTAGATGAAGCATAATCAATTTTTCTTTTCTTATTAAGATTGAGATATCTTTAGGATGTTTAATTAAAGGTAAAGTTCTGCCAAGATTTTTTAACAAGTGTAGGTTGCTTTCAAGTGTGAGATGCTTTCAAGGCTTTTTGTAGTGAGATAGCCAATGGCGTGTTATCTCATGTGCATATGTCTCCTACAGCGGTAGATATATAGAAATTGTTTGGAGGACATCGAAAAAACGAGCTACGATAAGCTAAGAGAAAGAGCTACGATAAGCTAAGAGAATTACTACTATGACTACAACGAGAAGTACGAAACTACACATCACAACACTTTTTATTGATGGTGGAATATTCTATTCAGGGCTGAGATATCTTCAAGTTATTCAACTAAAGGTGTGATGTCCTAAAAATGTTCTGTTAAGGGTTAATGATGCCTACAATATTTTAAAGTAAGGATTAGATGCCTTCAAGATTTTCAATTAAGGGTAAAATATCTTCAAAGTTTTCAAAATGCTTACCTTAAACATTGCAGAAACAATAATGACTCCTAATCCATTAAAAAGGAAAATGAATGCTAGAGTCCAGAAGGCGCGAGTTTTGATAATTTGGACTGGATGAACTTCAATGGGAGGATCAAGGATACTGAAAAGGGAAAACAATAATAGAAAACTTCATTGAAGACATTAAAAATTTTCCAAAAATATATATATACAAATATTTTTTAAATTCAAATATTTTTTAAATATTTAAATCCAAATAAGATAATATTTAACTTAAAATAAGTACAGCTTAAGTTGGTTAAATTTGCCGTGAGTCTATCAGTTTGTAATTAGCATTAAGATTAAACTATGTCAAAGTAGCAATTACCTTAGGTTTTAACAATTACACTGGTCAACAAAAATTGTGTTGCATTAACATCAACCACTGTTATTATCTATTTTTAATTCAAAAATTTTATTCTAAAATAGGAAGTGTTTTCCTGAATGCCCTTATACTTTTTGCTATCAAGGTATTTCAAAATATAAAATTTTATCTTCATCATCATTGTTTATCAAAAGAACCATATGATTGAATGCACATTAAATTAGCTGGTGAATATAAAATAGAATTTTACACAGTTTAACTTTATTTGCAACACCATTTGAAATATGTTTATCAATACAAAGTATAAAATTTATATGAAACTCATTGTTAGGTAAGAAATTGGTTGTCATACAATGCTCGGTTACATTTTAGTCTGGCAGGAATTTGTGCTAGAAGCTCTTTCGTTTGTGGATTGTCTCAGGGCAACCTTGTTTAATATTCAGCAGTTTGTCCCATTTCCCTTGGTAGGGCTCCTCCATGGTATTGAAGTCCTGATGGAACCACTTGCCCTGCTCATCACTTAATGCTCCTCAGTTCTCAAGAAAGCTATCAAGATGACTGTATAGAAAATAGAGTTTGACACTCATGTTGCATCTTAGGTCATGAAAAGCTGACAACAAATTTGTTTCAAGGGTTTCATAGTTGTTGGCCTTTATCATTCATCTTTCTGACAAAGTCTTTAACACATACAAGTGTGCAAATCTGTGGTCCATCAAACACACCTGCCTTGATCTTCTCAATGACAAAACTGGAACCACTCACTATCAATATTTGATGCTCTGAAAAACTATTTATTCAGTCCCACCTTGATGTGAAGAAGAGGAAATATGATTTTTTTCTTGACTGATGATTGGATAATTGACAATATCTGGCCTACCAACTTTCAGTTCTACTCTTTCTAATTCCAATGCTGGTTTCTTGCTCAGCTGTCTCACATGCAAATTAAGCAGAAAATACTTTGTAAATCCTCTTTATTGACCAAGGAAGAAGTTTACCATTTTGAGGTCCACACAAATTGTCTAGTTATGCTCATGGTATCTTAGTAGATCTATCACAGTTTTAATGTCTTGTAAACACACAGAATGATCTACTGGAACAATTGCATAGACATTGCTATTATGTAATAGATCACACTTCAGGCTACACTCAAAACTATCTAGGAATAATCTGCAATCATTTGAATGATACAATGGAATTAAAAATTCCTGGAGAAAACTCGAGATGACAATAAACAAATTTATTCTCCTCTTTAAAAAAATTTCATAAAAATGGAAATATGAAATGTTTGTGGTTTTGTTTTCTCAAGTCTTTTTCTAAAATCTAAAATTTCTGCTGCATCTTTGAAGAGACCCAAATCATGCACAAGATCATTCGGCTCAACTGCTGAGGAGTTGATGACTTTGATGTAGCATAAGAAGAATTGTTCAAATCTGTCAGTATTTATTGGATTTCATTATCAGTCTCTTGCATTTTATTGATACTTTTTTCTTCAGATGACGAAAACTCAGCAAATATTTGTAGCTCATTAGAGTGCAGAGTAGGTCGAATTGCTAATGGGATACTGGGATAATTGATGTTATGTTTTTTTTCTTGCCAACGCATTTTGTATGAACCAGACAATAATAGCAATCAGTTGTGTGGTCCTTCAGTTCCTGCTAAGTCATGGCAATTCCAAAAGGTAAGCCCTTATGTTTCCCTTTAATCCAGCCACACAACATTTCTTTACAGTTATGGCACACAGTATGTTGGGCCCATTCCTTGTTTTGGACACCAAGAGTAAGTTCAAAGTAAGCTGTACAGGCTTGCTTCACAAAGAATGTTATATTGTACAACCGACGAATAAACATAAAGTATCCACAAATATAGCAGTAAGTGCCAGGGTTGTTCACACATTGATGTCTCCTTGTAGCCATGATCGAATTTGACAGAAAAAACAAACAAATTTAGATATCCCTTATTGATACCATAAATGTGTAAGTAGTTTATTTAGACATAAAAGAATAAAATATAATACCTCAAATTGCATGAAAACTAGAGCATACAGAACAAAATTATTTTCATTATTGAAATCAGCAGATCAAAAATGATTTTAAAAAACTCATGTAATCGAGATTTTCAAAAAATTTGTTTTCCTGTGTCATTAATCAAAACAATTACCAGGAATTGGCAAAACTATCTTTTACATTTCAAGGTTCTTTTTTAATTCTTTATCCCAATCTATGGAGGAATAGTAAAAAATTGGACATGGATTAGCATCAGAACCCCATAAAATTTATTGCTGAACCTTAGCAGCACCTCTAATGTGATTTGATTATGGCTCTATACCCCCACAAATAGTCAACAGATAAAACAATGAGCTTAACTTAACATGGCACAAGTCCCTATCTGATCATCTGAATAATCAGAACATTTAATGAATAGGATTATTCATATTTTAATCATTAACAATGACTATTTCATTTATACTTCAAAATGTATTCAGTTTAAATTGACACAAGAACACAGGAAGACGAGGGCAACTTCCCTTCTAAACATGGGAAAAATAATGGGGAAAAGTCACTCAAAACAATAAAAAATTGGTACTTGTATTTTTGTTGGAGTAAAAGTTTGGTCAACTAGATAAAAACTAAAAAAAATTTAAATACTAAAATAATGATGGAAATGAAACCAACAACATGACTCGTACCAATCAACTGCATTGTGAAAGGTTTAAATCCCTGTCTCCCAAAATATGTTGAACTCCACCATTTTAATGTCACTGAATGATAAAACAAATGTGGCTGTGGTTCACTTTTCTCACAATAATTTAATTCTACAAGCATCCATCTTCTAATAGGATTGAGACTCAGAAAGAAGTGATAATCAGATATTTTCTGTTTTTTCTTACTTTTCAGGAGGAATTGGAGTAGATGGTGTTGATGGAGTTTTGGCGACCACATTTACATCTGTCTTTGCTTGACCATCTTCATTTACTTCACTTTCAATCATGGCTCGACAATCTTCTTCCTGTTCATCAAAGGCCAAAAAAACAAAACATTTAAATTAAGAAGCAGAAAAATACGAAGGGGGTGTATGATAAGTAACCACAGAAGAAAAGACCTAGAATAAGGAAAACACTGATTATTTATTTGACATGTATTCAGTTTCCTCATATCAATAGCACCTTATTTTACTAATACTAATCCAAACAACTACACTGTAATAAATTCTGCATCCTGGGTATGACACTAAAATGCATCAGATGGTGATGCTCTAGTTCTGAAAATTTGTGAAGACTGGAATCACCTCTTTGTTGTTATTACTCCAAGGAGCACTCTAACCAAGAATGGGATAGCCTGTTAGGATCCTATCTATGTGTTATATAATGTCTTCTCCCACCATCACACCTGAATAGTGACAATTGATTGACAGGCGGGGGTTACAGGTCATTTGCATTTTGAGTTTTAACAGTTGGATTTCTAAAATTCAACAGAGTGGACATGTGTATTGGGGAAGCTTAATGTTTTAAAAGTCTCTTTTTAAAGACTCCTGTATTTTCCTGGTATGTTTTCTTCTCCCTATGAAATATGGTTTGGAATCTCATGGGAATGGTGGGCCTGAATGTTGAAAAGTACATCATAATAAAAAAAATGATACTCATGATTTTATTTTTAAGGAAAAATCATTACAGCCAATTGCTGTCCAAAGATTCAGTTAATATTTGATTTGATCAATTAAAACAGTCTGTTAGAATGTCTTCCTTATATCAAGTTGTAAAAGTATAAAAGTAAAGTCGTTGGGGTGGCCTAAAGTCGGTATCAGCCAATCAGTGAGGGAGTCAATCCCCTTTTCACTAGTGCTAGACCAAAGAGATTGGTTTTGTGTCTGAGGTGAAGCGCCACACTTACCATCAGCTCCTTACTTTACTGCACATATCTCTGTGCTACTCATACGCTGAGTTGGCTAGGGCTGATATCGAACTAGGAACCTTGTGGTTTCTAGCTGAACGCTCTACCGACTGAGCTAACTCAGACAAAATCAGACTGAATTTGTTGGATTGAAAAATCAATAACTTTCAAATATTGCAATGAGGTAATCAATGATGCATATCAACTCAAGAAAATTAAGATAGAAGAAAGAGTTTACAAGACTTTCAATATTTAGCATATATTAAAGTAATAATTTGTTTTAATTAGTTGCATTTCCCTGGTCAGTGCCAGATTTGAGAAAGAAGACACAGCTGGCATACTGATACTTGGCAAGTGTAATGAAATTTATAAGGCGAGTTGAAATTTACAATTCAAAATGTTCTCCTCCCAGCTATTCAAATTCTGAATGAGCTTGTTGGCATTTTGCTTCACAACAATTTCACTTGAGAAAGGTATGTATCCATCTCTCCTTCTTTAGCTATAGACAAAATAGTAGGGTAGATTAGCCTCTGTAGCTTTTATAGGGCAACCAGTCTAGGAGATGGAAAGGCTCTGAATTCAAAACCTGAAAAATCTTGGAGATTATGTGACATACCAGTGCACCATTCTTTTGTTATCAGCACACCCAAAAAGTGTGACTAGCTCTACATAAGCTTTCACCAATATAAATAAACGTGTATAACTCATTTGCTTTGCTTAGTTTAAAAATAATCATTGATGACAATGAATGACACTTTATTTTTCTGTTTATATATATGTATATTGTTGGAATTTTAAATTTTGCTGGACCTTAAAATAAAATTAAATACCGGCATATTAGCCAGAGATTGACATAAGTAAAACGAAAAATATTACACAGAGAAATAACAAAATACACTTCTGTTAGTCTAAATAAGCTTTTATTAATTACAGGAAATTCTATTTTTCTTGCAAGATAGTACCCTTGCTAGCGAATTTGAACGTCCCTGTGAAACCAATAAAATAAAATACAGTAAGTAACAATAAAAAATAAAAATATTAAAAATTTATTTATTTCTGTCTCAGGCCTGCAACTATAAACTTGGCGTATAAAAATCACATGCTCCCTTGTGGAAGCTAAGAAATATAGTAGTTCTTTGAGGGAAGGGAAGTCAGTAAAATCAAAGTCGCCTGTTGCATGCCTGCACGAAAAGAAGAGAGAAAGATGCTGAATTACTTTGAAGAATTTCTCCCAATTGCCTCCAGGATGAAGATCTCTTGAATTTTGCTGCTCTTTACAAACTTTTCGAATGTTCTTATCCTGCTGTCTCTCTTAGTGTTGCTGTTTCTTTCCTTTCTGATGAATTATCTTCAGAGGAGAATTTTTTTCTTTTTTTTTTCTTTGTTAGGAACAATTCCTGAATTTCTTCCGAATAGACTGACTTGTTTAGTTGCTTTTCTTCTGTAGAAACAAATCCTAAATTTCTTTTCGAATAGACTAACTCGTCCAAGTTGCTTCTTATAAATTAGAACCAAATAAATTACGCTCGCTTAAGTCTCGGCTCTAAGAAGCTGCTCTCTCCCGACGAATAGAAACTATCAAATTGTCTGAAAATTCCCATTCTTCACCGATGACTGTAGACCGTAAAAGCTGCCTAAAAATAGGGCTTACATGGTTTTAACGGAGACATCCGATGCTTATGCCCACCAAACCAAAATGAGGCTGGGTGTGGGACAGCAAGTGGTTAAATACACCTGCCCTCACTAGCACTTGGTTATTAGTAGCAGTACTTCTGACCAAAATTGACCCTTCCCCAGTACCACTTTTGCTATCAGCAGCAGCACAGGTCCAGTATTTTCCAAAGGGTCTTAGCTCTAACTCCTCTTTTATAAAATGTTCAATATATATATGTCAATAAAAAGTGAAATATAAATAAGTTCAAAGCATACGAAGAATCTGGGAATGGCCAGCTGGTGTAATGGTTAGAATCACCGTCTGTTAACTTGGCAGTCAAGGTTTCGAGTCACACACGGAGCAGTCTCTCATGTCTATAACTTTGCTGATGAGACCTAATAGGTTGAAATGTACATTCAAGGCTTGACATTTTCTCGATTTGTTTAGCCTTACATTTGAACATATATGCCCGCCTAAATTCATTAATTATTAACTAATTAATTTTCAAAATTAGGTATGACTTCAATTAAGCACATATCCTCCAAAAATTGTCGGCGAAAAGCCATATCAAATAAACACATTGTTTATTTACTCACTCTCATACCGTCGTGTAGCAAGTCAATAAAAAGTGGAATATAAATAAGTTCAAAACATACAAAGAATCTGGAAAATGGCCAGCTGGTGTAGTGGTTAGAATCCCCGCCTGTCAACTTGGCAGTCGATATATATATATATATATATATATATATATATATATATATATATAATCATCCACATACAGTACAGTTTCACAGCTCTTCAATATGGCTAGATTAGCAGGCTGCTTCAGTCCAGAATCGAAACTAGGTTGATTTTTCGTCAGTCAGAATCTCTACCAATTGTTCCATCAATACTTAAAAGCTCGATTGCTGGAAAGTTGTGAATACAACAGAGGATTATATAAAGTGGGTGCATTTTTATTCCTACAATGTAATGGAAAACCAACAAAATTTGGTGATATTGCAAGATACTGTTGGGTTTCTCGAGGCCAACAGCCATAAGGTTTTGGCCATGAAATCAAACCAGCATCATCATCTAATAAAGGCTTTGTTGGCAACACAGTTGTGGTTTTTGTTTTTCCAGCAGCAGCATGAGTATAAAATAAATTCCTACTAATAAAGCAAAAAATATTATGATAAAATTGATTCAAGAAAATATACTAATATCGTTAATTGAAAATATCACTCATGCCAGGACTTGAAGTAGTCTTTACTAGTTATACTGAAACAAACCTTGACACCATTAGGCACCCCAGCCCCAAAAGGAACTGAATTTTGCTTTTCACCGGTTAAACCAAACAGCCAGCCGATAAAAACCAATAACAATTTTATACTGAAATAGTTTTTGATTTTAATTTAAAAAAAGATAGTTATTTCACGATGTTGTCGGTAGCATATGGGAAAAAATAATTTTGCACTAAAGATAAACTAATATTGTTATTTTTTTAAAATAAAACATAAAACGAAAGACATGTTTATTTATTTTCCATGTGCCTCTACGGATAGTTAATATTAAAAAGTATTTATTAAAAAAAAAGATTGCTAGGGTTAGGGTTAGGGTTTAGGTTAGTAGTTATTATCATAACCATATAATATACTTATTATAGCTTTAATCATTCGTGTGTAAAACGTGTCTAACGTTAAAGGTTTTATAATTAAAAAAGAATTGCTATTGAATTAACAACAACAACATAAAATAAGTAAAAAAGGTGTCTTTGATAGAAAAACGTGTATTTCGTTTATAGTTTTATAATTTTTCAAAAATGCGTCTAAAAATCGTCTGTTAACAAACAACCGGATTTTGACGGTGAAAAGCAAAACATGTCCTTTTGAATCTAGATCGCAAATTGTGTGCTTAATGGTGTCTTGGTCCACTGAAACTTATCCGATGATCATAATCATGAAAGTTGAAGTCATGGGTGGAGTTATATTTTAAATTATATATATATATATATATATATATATATATATATATATATATATATATATATATATCCCTAAATTTTGTAGAGTTAAAAATCGACATAACTCCGCCAATTTTTGGAATTGAAAGCTCAGATTTTGAAGATCGTCTAATGTTAACAAAGTCCACATCCAGAAAAATTGAAGCGGGTGGGTGTCAATTTTACTTTTTTCTGGATGATTTAACATGGAATTAGCTAAAACGTTTGGAATTGACTAACTTTATCATAATCCACATTTGGACAAAATTTCAGAAAAATTGAAGCGTAAGGGTAACATGGCCTAGATGAGGAATTACCCCGTACCCAGCTGACTCTAGTTTACTGCACAGTAGATGAAACCTGAAACAAACAAAATTCATGAGTGAAATTGATAATTTAAATTGGTAACAATTACCCATTGCACCCTCTGTATATATATATATATATATATATATATATATAAAGGTAAAGTCGTTGGGGTAGCCCAAAGTCGGTATCAACCAATCAGCGATGGAGTCTATCCCCTTTTCACTAGCGCTAGACCAAGGAGATTGTTTTTGCGTCTGAGGTGGAGCGCCACACCTACCATCAGCTCCTTACTTTACGAGGGCCGGTATCGAACTAGGAACCTTGTGGTTTCTAGCCGAAGCCAACCCGGCCTTATAGATAAGACAGTTCAAAAAACTTCAGAAAACGTATAATTTGTTGACATTGCTTTCTGAATTATATATTTTTTTAAATTGTGATTTAAAATTTTTTAAAGGTTTAAAATCAAAACACTTACCTGAGTGCTTGGTGTTGTACTTGGGGGTTGAAATAGCAACATGCAACCAATGAATTGCATAACCATATAAGTACCTCCAAGAATCAGAAATAAGGTAGGTACACGTTGTAAGATGTCTTCTTGATCAAAATATTTGTTACTAGATAAAAACAAAATAAAGCATGGTTTAATTATATTCATATGAATGGACATTAATTCACAAAAATTTTCATAATTATTTTCAAGGTCTCTCTCTCTCTCTCTCTCTCTCTCTCTCTCTCTATATATATATATATATATATATATATATATATATATATATATATATATATCACTCTCTGTGGATGAGATATGAAGGTCCGATCTCACTGGCAAGTTAGAGACGATTCTTCCAGGCCGTGGTTATATCTATACTGCTGTATGGCTGCACCACTTGGACCCTAACGAAGCGCCTTGAGAATAAACTGGATGGGAGCTGCACAAGAATGCTGCGTGCAGTTGAAAAAGTCATGGAAACAGCACCCCACAAGGAAGCAGCTGCCCACCATCTCACAAACCATTCGAGTGAGACAGACTAGGCATGCAGGACACTGCTAGAGAAGCAAGGATGAGCTCATAAGCGACGTTCTCCTGTGGGAGCCAATACATGGACATGCTAGTGTGGGTCGCCCACCAAGGATCTACATTGACCAACTATGTGAGGATGCTGGTTGCTGCGCAGAAGACCTCCCAGGGGCAATGAGTGATAGGGAAGGTTGGCGAGAGATTGTCATGGAAATCCGTGCTGCTTGTGTGACATGATGATGATGATGATGATGATGATATATATATATATATATATATATATATATATATATATATATATTAAAATGGTATAGTCAGATAGTTTACTCGAGTTTCACCTCGTTCGGAATCATCAGGGTTAACTGCGATGAATTAATTAAATCAATTAATTAAGAACAAACGTAAGAGCAATTGGCATTATTATAGTCCCACTGAGAAATAGGAACGCTGTGTGCTGATTTCATTTTTTAACCATGGGCAACATTTGTTTACGTTTTTGACTGTAAAGTCACTATAGGTTTTTGTGTTGATTTGATTTTTTCAACTGTCGCCAGCATTTGTTTACATTTTTTTTATGGTCAAGTTGCCACACGCATCTTTTGTTTAGCAACTCTTTGGAATTGTTACAGCAAGCAATAGCTAATTTTTCTTCTGTGTATAAAAGACAGCATTTATAGCCTGATCTATATAATCAAGTTCTTAGTATTATCTGCGTTATTCGGACTATTGTCCCCATCTTCATTGTTATTTGTACAACGTTTCGGCCGATATGCCCTCCGGCGTTCTTCAGGTATTTTTTGTCAGACTCGGGGACCTTCTCGGACTCGGGAACCTTCTTTTCGAACTCGGGAAATTTATTTTCGTAATCGGGAGCCATCATGGAATTTTGAACCTAACCCTTTATTTAGTCCACGAGGGTATCCTGTTCTCATTCTGCTAACCATAGCTGGGGTAGGAGTTGTGTTAATTATTCTGACAGTGGTACGGAATAAGTTAACTGCAGATTCAGATTTGGAAGAACGCACCTGTATCCCATCTAATGGAGATGCTGACGTTCTGTGTAGAAACAACTTACTTCGAGATGGGTTCTGACATATACCGACAAGAGGTCCTGGCTAAGGGATCATCATTATCCCCGGTGCTGGCGAATATATACATGGAATACTTTGAAGAGATTGCCTTAGGATCTACACCACTAAAGCCATCAATGGGGCTTAGATACGTAGATGACACATTCATTCACTGGTCCCATCAGGAAGATGTTCAAATACTAATGGATCATGTGAACTCAATCCATCCATCTATACAGTTCACTATGGAGAAAGAACAAGACAACAAATTATTCTTCCTAGATGTGTTAATAACTCGCAGAGAGCAAGGATTCAGTTCATCCGTGTATCGTAAGCCCACCTTCACTGGTCAGTATCTCAACTTCAATTCCCACCATCCATATAATGTAAAGAAAGGTATCGTCCGTTGCTTACAACATCGAGCAAAAGCCATCAGCAGTGATGAAGTATACCAGAAGGAAATGGACAGCTTAAGAGAGACCCTCCGTCGTAACAATTATCCTGAGAGCATAACATCGGCTATGAGAAATCTGGATCGCAGGACAGAGGATGATACCCGAAAACTCACCACAGTCTGTCTGCCCTATGTGAAAGGCTTGGCTGAAAAGATTCAAAAGATATGTAATCTCTATGACATCAGGACAACATTCAGGAGTGACTCAACTCTTAGTAAACGTCTCATCCGAGTCAAGACCCCAACAGAATACAACATGACCAAAAATTGTGTGTATTCCATCCCATGCAGCTGTGGCAAAGAATACAAAGGTGAAACATGCCGTCCACTGAAAGTAAGACTAGAAGAACATCATAAAGCAGTGGTCCGAGGTGAAATAGAAAAGTCGGGTATGGCCGACCATATATGGAATGAAAAGGGAAACCATCTGCCCTTATGGGATGAAGTTAGAATAATAGATAGAGAAGAACATTGGAAGAGAAGACGCCTCAAAGAATCAGCACATATGATAGGCTGTACTGGGCTGTTAAGTAGACCTAGCATAGAAATGAATACAATATGGGAAACAAGGCTAGATCAGATTGAAAAAAAAAAAAAAAAAAAAAAAAAAGCACAATATGAGTCTAGGTAAAAAATCATACTTATGTAAATAGGTAGATATTCTAGCCAAATCAAGACATTAGGTTTATAAGTTCCCAAAATTCACACTCAATTGTCTAATTGGACACATGGCCTAGTGGATAAGGTAGTTAGGTTAAGATAGTTCTAAGTGACAGTTATCTCTGGATCCCGAGTTCAATCTTGAGTAGAGGCAGTTAGAAAAATAATTAATACAGCTAAATAAAGGGTTAGGTTCAAAGTTCCGTGATGGCTCCCGATTACGACAAGAAAGTTCCCGAATTCGAAAAGAAAGTTCCCGAATTCGAAAATAAGGTTCCCGAGAAGGTTCCCGATTGCAACAAGAAATACCTGAAGAAGGCCGGAAAACGTTGTACAAATAACAATGAAGATGGGGACAATAGTCCGAATAACGCAGATAATACTAATCTTCAAGCTTCATCTCAAACATTCAGAGAAATAATCAAGTTCTTTTTTACAATTTCCCACTTTACGATAGGATCTTTACCGTATTTATTTTTGATACCCCAGACTTATTTAGAAAGAGCTTTGCTATACCTATATTTTATATTAATAAAATTACAATAGAGGTTATAAAGTCTTTTTTTGAAAGTATACTTTTTTATTATACTATTTTTATTATCACTTTGCTTATTGTTTGTGTTACATAATTGTTTGATACCTAATGATTATGGCAATAGTGTAGAAATCATAATGGCGATTAGTGCAGCCCACAGCCTTGAAGGATGAGTGACAACGCTTGACCTCACTCTCACCTTGCCTCCGGGGATAAATCGTGAGAACCGGAAGGCATAGAAAACCCTGTCTTCCGGTTTAAGGATATAGTAATTTTAAGTCAGTTAGAAGTTAGAAACTGAGCTAGTAACATGTAAGTCTCACTGCGCTGAATGTCTGGTTGGGGATTTACAAATAAAGTAACATCAATGTAAATCGAAGTCTTGTGTTTATTACCTAAAAACTAACAATGACACAGGGCTTCTGATAAGGAGTGATCCCTAACAGAAACCAGACCCGAAATCCCCATAGAAGACCAGACCTTAGATATACCAAGTCAATACCAGACGCTAGACCAGACCAAGATGATAGACGATCAGAATTGCAAAGCCGGCCAGAAGAATAGATGACCAAGATATAGAAGAAGAAAAGAAGTAAAGAAAGGTATATAACATTATATCGATTTGATACGGTGAAAACGTCAGTACGTAACATTTGTACACTTGGTTTGTATACTAGACAAACATTCTGGCATTCTCTTATTAAGGGGCACATATTTTCTTTGTTATTATAATTGCAAGGAAAGATATCGTTATTATGCTTTTTTATTTAATTTTCTAATGTAGGCTTTGCTGATATATCAATCTACGTACGCCATACAACTATAACTTAGTTTTATAGTATTTTTATTAAATATTTTATATAATTTGTTTTCGGGTGTAAAAATTTTTTAAATTTTGAAAAAGATATTTTCTAATTTAAAATGTATTGCTATATTAAATGGTGGTGCGAACCAAAAGATATTCCTCGACCTGTTTCTTCTTCTTTTTTTAATTTTTCCTGATTGTGGTTGAATAGGGTGTTATTGGCCTTATATGTAAGGTTAGTTTTAAATCTACTATCTTTAAGTTCTTGCTCGTATTCACCTTTTTTCTTATTAAAGATGTTGATATCGGAGGAATTATTGGATAACTTAGCCGACATGCTGATAGGGATTCCGTTAAATACCTGTTTTGGATGGTTAGAACCAGTGTTGATATAACAAGGTGTATGGTTGTGTTTTTTAAAAGGTGATGTAGATTCAACATTAAGGTTTAATGTAATATCCAGGAAGTTGGAGACTTTTAGATTGGTTTATGATTTTTCGTATTAAGTGTTATAATTCAATAATCAAACAAAAAGCAATCAATTTCTAGATAAATTACCTAGTTAGGAAAAATAAAGTAGAAATTGGGTAAAAAAGGAAAT
The DNA here is from genome assembly GCA_023376005.1 of Doryteuthis pealeii. NCBI lineage: Eukaryota > Metazoa > Mollusca > Cephalopoda > Myopsida > Loliginidae > Doryteuthis > Doryteuthis pealeii. The sequence continues at coordinate 40,402,370 of CM042146.1, read as the reverse complement.
GAATTAGACTGGTACGTTTCATCACTCAACAAGCTAGGTACCAATGTTTTTAACATCATAGACATATTTTACAAAATCAAACCAACACCCCTGATTGAAAGAAATTTACCAAAAATCAGGGAATTATCCCATTTTAATGAACTTTTCAGGGTTGATTTATCAATAAATTAAGTCTATAATGTATTTTTTTATCTAAACCTTCTGATTTTTTCAGTTCATTTAACTTTGACACCCCCTTATTTTTGAAGAGCAAAATATCAGTGGGGTTATATATAATCGAGACTGATTACAGTATAAATAAAAAGATAAAAGACTGAAGGTGTAAATAGAAAAACATTTCTTGAAGGAGAAAATAAGTACCAAAAATATAAACTTAAACGTAAAAAAAACTCTATTGCTTATGAAATATAATTTTCTTTTAGATTATCAGTCAAAAATATACATTGATATTGATTCTGTTTAAAAGTGTAACTAACTTTTGAACTGAAATTTCTCAATTAATTATTACATCACTCTACTATAGTAAGCTTTAAAAGATATTTCGGAACTCTTAAAATTTCCTTGTGGTAGGCAAGTAATTTCGGATTAAAGAAGACGAGAACAACAGCTGTAAATAAAGAAACATATATTCAAAAAGTACAAAAAGGGGTTACAAATTTGTAGTATTTGCTTGCCAGATTTATCTTGCTGAGGGTGAGGTGAAGGTTAAGGTGAGCGTTGGAATATTATTCCACTCACTGGTTGACAAGGTGAAGGGCGCTGTGTGAAACCACTCGCTGTTTGACAAGGCAAAGGGAGCGCTTGAAAAACGCGTCTCGCCTGTTGAATGCTCATACGATAAGATAAAGTTGAGCGCTGGAATATTATTCCACTCGCTGGTTGACTGTCAACACGATAAATGCTGAGGGTAAAAAGAGCGTATGATAAAGCGACTCGCAGGTTCAGTACCCAAACGATAAGTGACGTTTGTAAAGGGGTTTAATTTAGGCGCCAATATCGTAAAGGCAGCGTTCAGGTACATAAAAAAACACATACTGTTACATTAAACTTTAATAACTGAAATTCGTTCATGATATTATTTTTTAAATTGAAAACAACCTTTTATAAATGATAATCAGCATTGTTTTGATTTGCATATTTTTTATTTTAATTAAAAAAAACTGTAAACTGAATTATGAATAAATGAACAATAAATCATTAGATAAACAGGCAAACAAATTACAATAGATATAAATAAATATATCAAATATAAATTTGATAAAGTTTAGATAAATTATAATCGGCATTGTTTTGATTTGCCTTTTTTTTTCAATGTTAATGATTATTCTGTAAATGTACAATATTGTAATTATCAAGTGATTATTACTTAATACAGGAACAACTAAATTATGAATAAATGTACAATCAAATATTAGATAAACAGACAAACAAATTACAAGTAAATGGTGAATAAATAGAAAAAATAAATACAAATCAGATAAATTAGATAGAAACAATAGATTAAAAAATCAAATAATAATTATTGAAAAATAGGTTATAGATATAAAATTCAGCTGAATGTTTGAAGTTTTCTTTTTTTGCTTAACTTATTAATGATGTTATTATTTTCTCTAGAACAAAAATTATTTAAAAAGGCATTTGTAGAGCTTAAGATAAACATCTTTTCTATTTTTTTTTCAATATTATGACCTTTATCACAAGTGTCAACATTAAAAAGAAGTTCATAGTCTGCCAATTCATTCAATGTTATGTGCATGGCTAATTTCCTTTGATTTACTGAAAGAAGAAAAAAATGATTTTTATCAGCTTACCAATCACTAAATAATTATATAGACCACAATTTGTAGTTGTATCATTAGGATATAAGAGAGAACCTGTATTAATCCCTTGAAAATAACTGTTTATTTCAGGTATTTCTTCTACTTTATCTCTTCCAGATAATAAGTTTTTGCAATTATTGCATTTGGTTTTCTTAAAAACAGCATAAAAGCAATAACCGGTTAAATATAGTATTACAGGAAGAACTTCTCGACATTAACATCATCCTCTTTGACATCAATTCTAAATTTATAAATATCTAAATTTGACTGCTCTGTCACTTCATCCCAATTTGGCTCTTGTAAATTATTTAAATCAATTTTAATGCATTGCTGATTAAATGGTAAGCTCAATTTTAAAACTGATAGCATTCTGATTTTTTTTGTTCACTCTCAAACACTTGCCATATTGAGATATTATACTGATCACCACTAAGTTGCCAATATTGACCAAACCTTGCCTCAAGGTGATCAGTTTGAAATTTTCCAGGTAATATGTATAGCATTTTCAATTCTTCCATGCAATACTTAGTCAGTTCTAGAAATGCATATGTTGTATGATGCAAAGGCGTGAAGGTTTCCTTTGTTAATTTGCCATTTTTTCCAGAAATGCTATTCCAAGATTCTAACCAGTCACAGAATACTTGAGAGCCTATTTCCTCTAAACCAATTATTATACATTTAACAATATTAAATAAATTTTCAGCTTTAAGACATTTAGTTGGCATAACATGCACAACATCCTTATATGGTGAGAATACACTGCTAAGCATAAAAGCAAATGCACTTGTTGCAGCTTCATTTCTATTGTCAGATAAGCCAACAATATTACCACCCTTATAATCAAAATAAGGTTTTAGGTGAATTTCATCAACAAGTAAAGATACTGTGGTGTCTTTCTGTACAAGTAACTTGAATTTATTTTTAATATACATGAGAAAATTGTTATCATGTTGCTCAATTAAAGGATTCATATATGTTGATAATTTTACTCTTTTAATGGTTGAATAGCAATGTAAAATTATATTTTTGCTGTCTCTTAACAATCTATACCCTTTAGGGGAGCAGTTATATAACAATGAAGAAAATATAATTTCTGTTGAATATTTAAGCTAATTCTGTGTCATTAAGTTTAGCTGCTCATATATAAATTTTATTGAATTGAAATATTTGTTTGATTCATCTTGTACCAATATCAAAAATGACATTATTAATTTTAATATAAAAATCATACTTTGAGGTTCAGTTTGATGTTGTTCTGTGTCCATTTTCTTCTTGTTTTCTATTTTGGTCATTTATATGATTAGGATGATATTATAATTATTATTATTATTCCTCTTCTTCTTCTTCTTCTTCTTCTTCTTCTTCTTCTCTTATTATTATTATTATTATTATTATTATTATTATTTGAGTTTTCACATCAGTGTTAGCTGATGGTCTTTCACTGGAGTCTGAGTGACAGCAAGTCTCCTCAGGTCTCCAGGACTCTTCTGAGTATTCTGGCAGATTGCAGCAGTGCAGTGTTCTGAATGGTTTCAATCCTTCCAAACCCTTTTCTAATCCTTTTGGGACTGTTCCAAGTGCACCAACTACAATTGGTATAACTTTCACTTTCATATTCCATAACTTTTTCAGTTCTCTGGCAAGGTCCAGATATTTGTCAATTTTTTCATTTTCCTTTAGCTTCACCCTGTGATCCGCTGGCACTGCAAAATCCACCAGTTGACAAGTTCTTTCTTTTTTGTTAATCAACACTAGGTCTGGTCTTCTTGCTGGGATAAGGTGATCCGTTTTAATTTCAAAGTCCCAGAGAATTTTGTGCGTTTCGTTCTCAAGAACAGATTCTGGTTTATGCATATACCATTTTGTTGTGTGGTCAAAATTTAATTTCTTGCATAATTCCCAGTGGATCACCTTCCCAACCCAGTCGTGTCTAGTTTTGTATTCTCGTTGTGCTAGTTTGCTACATTCGCAGAGTATATGGTTAACAGTCTCATCTCTATTACCGCAAAGTCTACATTTACTATTTTGTTGGGTCTTATCAATTTTCGCTTTGATGTAGTTTGTCCTTATGGCATTATTTTGTGCAGCAATTATAAGTGATTCTGTTTCTCTTTTGAGGTTTCCCTTTCTTAACCATGTCCAAGTCTTTCCATGTGCAACCTCATCTATTTGTCGTTTGAAGCGTCCATATAATTGATTTTCTTCCCATTTTTGTTTTCTAGTCTTTGTCGTTTTTCTGTTTGTCCATCTGCCGTTTCTACTATTGTTGGTCGCCATAAGTAATTTGTCTTTGCTCTTCCTTGTGTAATCTTCAAGTTGTTGGATTGTGGTTTCTACGCATTCCTCTATGTTGGCAAGACCTCTTCCCCCTTCCTTTCTTGACACATACAATCTCTCTCTATCATCTCTAGGGTGGAGAGCCTTGTGCATGGTCATTAATTTTCTCGTCCTTTGGTCTATCTGTCTGAGTTCTTCTTTTGTCCATTTTAAGAATGGTCCTGAGTATCTTATAATGGGGACAGCCCAGGTATTAATTCCTTTGATCAGATTTCTGCTGTTAAGTTTCGTTTCTAGAAGTTTTCTAGTTCTCCTGAGATATTCTTTTTTAACTTTTCCTTTCATTTCTGCTTGCATGATATTGTCCGCTTCTAAAATTCCTAAGTATTTGTAGCTTTCATTTTCATCAAGAGATTTTATAGTTTCCTGATTTGGTAGTTGTATTCCATTTAATAGTTTTCTTTCACCCCTTTTTATTACAAGCATAGCACATTTTTCGATTCCAAATTCCATCCCTATATCCTGGCTATATATTCTAATAGTTTGTACTAGGCTCTCCAATTCTTTTTTCATTTTTTGCAAAAAATTTTAATGTCATCCATGTACATAAGGTGGTTGATCTTTTCTTGTGAATTACTAAATTTGTATCCCCCGGTACATTTTTTCAGTATATGGTTTAGCGGCATCATTGCAATAATAAAGAGTAGTGGTGATAATGAGTCTCCTTGGAAGATACCTCTTTGGATTTTTACTTCTGCCAGGGATTGTTTTCCAGCTTTTAATTGAACTCGCCAGTTTTCCATGGCTTTTTTAATGAAGTTTATAATGTTGTTGGAAATTTTATACATTTGTAGGCATTCTAAAATCCAGGTATGTGGGACCATGTCATAGGCTTTTCTGTAATCGATCCAGGCCATTGCAATATTTTTCCGTTTATTTTTTACTTCTTTAAGAATGTATTGGTCTATATAGAGTAAGTCGTGGGTTCCTCTTTTTCCCTTGCGACATCCTTTCTGTTCTTCTGGGAGAAGTTTCCGCCAATTGAGTGAAAAGTATACTTCTTCTCTTACAACAGCAGTTAGAATTTTCCACATCATGGGTAGACAAGTTATTGGTCTATAATTGCTGGGGACATTTCCTTTTTGTGGGTCTTTCTGGATTAGTGTAGTTATTCCTTTTGTCATTCATTCGGGTATTTCCGTTTCTTGTAGGCATCTGTTCAGTTGCTGGGCCATTCTTTTGTGGATAGTCGTAAATTTTTTGAACCAGAATCCATGTATGCCATCATGGCCTGGTGTTTTCCAATTTGCTACTTTCTTGAGTACTGATTTAAGCGTAATTACATGAACACTGGCAACAGGTCCTTCCTCAATTTCCATCAGTTCATTCTTAATATCACTTATCCACTTTGACTGCTTATTATGTTCTTTCCTCATCCATATATCACTCCAGAACTTTTCTGCTTCTGTTGCATTTGGGTGTTCACTAATGTTTGTTTTTGCTCCATCAATTTGTTCATAAAATCTCTTTTCATTGTTTTGGAAGGTCCTATTTTGTTTGTACTGTTTAGTTCTCTCTCGATATCTTTTGAGTCTTCCTTCTATAGCCGATATCTTTTGTTTTACGTCTTCCAACTTAATTTGCTGTTGTCTTTTAACCTTTTTAGCTACATGTGTATTTGTGTTTTTATTTAACGTATTTGTTTGTTGTCGTAGTTTTTTTATTTGTTCTTCCAATCTGAACTCCCATCCAGCTTTATTATTATTATTATTATTATTATTATTATTATTATTATTATTATTATTATTTAATGTAATTCTTATCTTTTGGGAACGAAAAACACTAAACTTTGTGGCATCTATATAAATTTCATTAAAAAAAGTGACCACATACGTAAAAAGGCATTTTTGTTTATAAAATAAAATTAATTAATTGAATATTTAAAAGAAAATGTCGTTGAATATTTGAAAAGCTCGCGGACATTTAGAAGGTAAAGAATAGGCCAGCATCTTCTCCCTCGGCCTACTCAAGACCCTCTAAGGTCTCGGCCTACATATACTGACGTCACACGTCTATCAGACTTCAGTGAGTAGGCCTGAAGTATACGTAGGTCTCGGTCACGTCCATCCCTCCTTGACACCAAGTGTCTTTTACGACTAACAATCCAGACTTCCACTTTACTGGGTCTGTGTCTATGAATTGATGTGTCTCATCGTTCCACCTTTTGAATATAGCGGGATCAACTTCCTTTACTAATTAAAGGGTACGTTTTATGTCAGGATGTCCGGGTTGCTGGTGAATATTCATTATTCGGGTAAAATGACTGTGGTGCACGATGGCTGTAAGGGCTCTGTCTTCTTCCTATTTGCATTGAGCCATCGCTGCAGCATCCTGGTGAGATGATCGGCCTGGTTTAAACTAGATTTGAGTAAGGCCACATCAATAGTAAGGCCGTATTTTTTACAAGGCCCTCGAGGGTACTGAACCTCGATTAGCACCTCCGTGGCTGCTTTGGTACGCACCTTCACCCTTTCTGTCAGTGTGCCAAAACCCATCAGTACCCACATGCTGAATCGTTCAAAAGGCGCAGCACCGTTGCTTTCCATTGGATTGCCAGATTGATGCCTTTCAACACTACGCCCATCTCAGCAAGATTTATATGCTTCACGTCTCTGTCCGGATGCAGCTAGCACGTACCTTCGCCGATATCTCCGTTCATTTCTAACGGTGCGCTTTACTAAGATGTTGCAGGCCTTGTCATCCTAACTTCTGGTCATGGTGTTTGCCCATCGATTCAGAAATGGTTTAACCCAACTGCCTAGCGGAAGGTGCCCAATGAGCTCCCGACAAAAAGAAAATGCATTTCAACGAGTAATGGTGGCTGGAATTGTTGGGATCTCGTTCCCTCGCTTACACTGATGTACAAGCCCAATACTTTGACTTCATCTCTCAGCCTCTCAGGATCCTTGCATTAGAGTCCAAAATTGGAAAAAGGCTTCTACATTTGTCTCGTTGAGACTAGGCTTTCGCCGACATAGATGTCGCCAATGTATGCCAATGTGGCATGTTTGATAGACTCATTGTGAGTCAATACCATATTCACTATCGATTGTATCGATAAGGGCCACTTACATTTAAGCCATAACCTAACCGCTTTTACCTAACATGCACCTGTAGAGAGGTAAATCCAGAAGCAATTCATTATCTCCACCATTCTCTTAGTTTGTGCCAACAGACATCTGCATTTGACGTGAATGCGTCAATGTATTTATTTAGTCCATAGTAGGGCAATTCTTTTGTTTCTTCTTTTGGACTACCACCATCAACGGGATTGGACCTTTAGGCGGCCCAAGCTATCCCTCAGTCACGATTCGTTTTATCAGCTCTATATCATCTTTTTGTTCTTGTGTTAATATTGGTATTGTAATGCAAGATTATAAGATGGTTTGGTTGTTAGTGTGTTGTATCTCACTTTGTATAGGTGGTTCTTCTTGATCTTCTTAACCATATATTTATATTATATCGAGATTAGAAAAGAATTCTTTTTAATATCATCCTTGCTTGATTTGCCAGTCTCTGGCTAGTTGTATTGAAATTAGTGGCGTCTTTCCAAATTTGTAACATTCTTTTTCTATAGCCTCTTTTGTGCTGGGTTGTTCATTAAGTAACATTGGATTACTTTTATGTTGTCTTTATGTTGTCCACTTTTTTCTGTGATGTCAGTCATATTCATTGTTTTGGTCTCTTTCTTCATTCCTGGAATGGAAGTTTTGCTGTCTGCTGGGCTGGTTGTTGAACTGTCTCTCAGATTATTATGAGTTTTTCACACTAGTTTTAACTTATGGTTGAGTCTCAGTGACAGCAAGCCTCCCCAAGTCACCAGGATTCTATCTTAGCTAATCTTAATTATTCTGTGGTCTGGATTATCTTGATACTTCTTCTGATCTCAAATTCCTCTTGTCTCATTTCCTTGGGGATTGTTCCAAGCATACCAACTACAATTGATATTACTTTCACCTTTATGTTCCACAGTTTTTTATGCTCTTTAGCAAGATCCAATTATCTTTTTGTTTTCTTTTATTTTCACTCTGTGATCTGCTGGAATGGAAAAATCTGCTGAATGACAAAACAAGATTGGGTGATCTATTTGTATCTAAAAAATCCAGATAATTTTAGGGTCTAATTTTTTCTCAGTATGATCAAATGTTAATCCCTTTTCCAATACCCAGTGGATTACCTTTTATACCCCATCATGCCTAGTCTTGATTTCCGTTTGTGCATGTTCTCTGCATATGCTTATTATGTGATTAATTATTGTATCTCTGTCATCACATAACTTATATTTGCAATATCCTCATATCATCAATTTTTACTTTGATATATTTAGTAGTTATGGTATTATTTTATGCTGCAATTTAATAGAAATTCGGATTCTCTATTGAGGGCTAGGGCATCTCGTGTGACACCTTAGTTTATTTCTTGAGTATTCATTAAGTTGTTTTTCTTCCCAGTATTGTTTTTTGAATAAGTTATTTCTGTTGATATTGCAGTTACTGACTTTAATAAAGTTTTTTCTTTGCGTTATTTTGTATATTCATCCAGTCCATGAATGTTTGCATCTATGCAATCTTCAATGCGAAGTTCTCTTTATTCTTCTTTTCTTGACATATTGGATCTGTCTATATCATCTCTCTCAAGTAAATAGTAAATTGACACCATATAATAGCTTGCAAAAGGACAAAATACTAACTACGGCATTAAATAACCAGACAAGGGTTGACTTGCCATAAAATTGACCAATCAACCAACCATTGTTTGCCCTCTGTTCTTTTTATAAATTTTAATAAAAATAAGCATTTCAAATAAATTATAAAATCTATATAAACTAATTTCCATTGATTAACAATTTGTACAAAAATTTCCGCCCGCTGAAAAAGTGAACTGTGCTAGTTATGAACCACATAGTATTGTATTTGTTTAATGTATTGATTGTTTTTATTTTCGAAACTCGGTTGTATTTATTTAAAAAGACGTGACATTTGTTTTGAATTAAAATAAAATAAAAATATTGAAAAAAATGGGGAATTTAAGAGATTATACATTTACATGTCAGTAAAAAAACCTAGGGGGCTGTAAAATATGGCTTTCTTATCGCATTAACTTGTCGATAAAAACGCCCTCAAACCACTAAAAAAAGTTATTTTAAAGTGTGGAGGGGGTTAAATTATTTACAATTACTTGTCGATAGAAAGCTCAGGGGGGCTGTAAAATATCGCTTTCATATCGCATTAAATTATCGATACCCCCCCTTCCAACCGCTATGCGGTTCATAACTAGCACGGTTCACTTTTTCAGCAGCCCCGCCAAGTGTCTTTTAGGACAGCATACGAAAATCACCCAATTCTAAATTTGTTATTTTCAAGATATTTCCCTAAAAATAACTGTTTGTCAATTATTATTGATAGTTTTAATATAGAAGGTCCATCCTAAAAATATCTAGCTATCTATTGTCAAAACACAAATAGCCTAGAGTATCACCCATAAAGAAATACTTGCTAATATTTTTTAATAAAAAGTTAATTTTCAGAGATACCAAGAATTTATTATTTCCAGTGTACAATCAAAATTGATATTATTATATATCATTATCAAACACTTCTGCAAATTCTTAAACCAAAATTAAATTTGCAACACCACTTTAAACATAAAATTGAGATGTATTTATTTTTGGACTTCTACATATTCCTATTTTTGTTTACAGAGATTCACTGCTGTAGATTTTCGTAATAAATAATAAATAATAATGGTTGTTTAGATTGTAAAATGTTCAACTAGAAATTTATTTTATTATTTGTGGTATATCTGTGGTTTATCTGTGGTTTAAAAAAGAAATTGACTTTTAATTAAAAAGGTTATTCTTATTTATGGATGATACTGTATGAAAAGAAAAGTTAGGCCCCTTCACAGTACACTTACTGAAACTTCCCTAGTTCCAATATCTTTTAGACTTTTCAAGTAAAGCTTCAAAGTTTTCATTCAGGATTATTATTGGTTGGCATGTTGAATTCTCCTCTGTTTTATTCATACAATTTCAACACCTTGATAAAATTTGGAAAGATTTAATGAAGAGGCAAATTTCTACTGTAGAGTCGACTGATACATCTGGCACATGTTTTACCAAAAACTCTGCACAAAATGTGAAGAATACATATATATATATATATATATATATATATATATATATATATATATATATATATATATATAGAAAGAGAGACAGACAGACAGACAGACAGACAGAGACAGAGAGAGACAGAGAGATTGAGAGAAAATCTACATTTCAACCCCAAACACTACCATTCCCATTCATTAATTTAATATCATAAATATTAAAATTGAAAAGAAATTAACAGCTATTTGAATGGTTGTTAATGTAAAGCCCAACTCCACGATTTTGCTGATTCTTCTATTTGGGATTTTGACCAATAATTTATTTGTTGATAGAGGTTTTATAGATTTTACTAAGTTTTACATACTAAAAATCAAATATCTGTTTTATAACATAGAGGATTTTTTCATCATTATCTCGAAGGTTTTTTTTGCCATACCTATATATGTTTGTGTGTGTATTGGTGCAGGTATGTGTGTGACCGTTTATGTTTGTGTGTATGTGTATGTGTGCATGCATGTATGTATATGTGTGTATGTATTCATATACATGCATAAATATTTACATATACATTGATATGAACATAATATAAATATAAATATTAAATTATTAGATACTTTCCAGAAAGCCCATTTATTTATCTATCCATCTATAGAAGAGGTTGTTGTAAATTCAACGAGAGGAACGGAAATATTTCATAATAAAGGTCTTCAAAATGGTTTGAATATTCTTTTTAATTCTGCTTGATTCAACGTGACATGCTTTTCAGATTCTTAAAAAATCTTCCTCAATCTGATTTTTTCTCTGGGTTTATCTAAATAAACTTTTTCTTTGTTTTCGTTTTTCATTTTTCATCTTGTCCTTTTTTTATTTTTGTTTCTTCCTCCAACCGTCTGGTGCACTAGGAGCGGGGAAATTAGGGTAATATTCGTTAGTTCTCCTTGGTAGTTTCTTTGATTGTTTATTCTAGACTATATTCATAGATTGTTTGTGTGTACATATGTATATATTTTGTATTTGTATGAGAAGATTTATCGGGTGTGTATCCTAAGAGTTTCAAGAAATTATGAAAAAAAAAAACATCATTAATAAATTCCAATCCAATGTTAAAATCCAATGTCAATTTGAACAGATAAAAAGAAGCTAGTCAGACAGGAAATTTCAGTCCTGCTTAATAGTATCTCTCTCTCTCTCTCTCTCTCTCTATATATATATATATATATATATATATATATATATATATATATATATATATATATATGTCTATCTCTAAATATATATTCATATATATATATTATATATATTTATATATATTTATATTTCTCTCTCTCTCTCTCTCTCTATATATATATATATATATATATATATATGTGTGTGTGTGTGTGTGTGTGTGTGTGTGTGTGTGTGTGCGTGTGTATGCGTGCGTGTGCGCGCACGAGCGTGCGCGTGTGTGTGTGTGTGTTGGAATTAAAAGGGAGATCTGAGCAGTGATGTGTTGGTGGTTGGTGTCTGGTTAAACAGAAATTGATTAATATCACTCCAGATTGGTTTAACCTGGAAAATAGCCAGATTAATTGATAGAAAATTGTTTATGTATAGTTAGGTTAGTGTCAAAGTCAGACACGTTCAAATAATATTAGGCTTGATGCCTAATAAATGAAACAATGACCCAAACTCTGAACTAGAAATTTCTTTTTTGTTCTATTAAATTCCTTTACACGCAACAACAAAAAATCCTATAAAATCATGGCTCAGAGGTAAATCAAGGACCTGCTGGCCATGTCACTATTACGAGTTTTTCACATCAACTTTAATTGTGTAGCCTATACACTGATGTACCTTACAAATGTTTTTATTATATAATAAATGGTATAAGAACATATTTTGATGTTCAAATATATCACTTTTTGTTATCATGTTTTTGTTTACCAAATACACTTTGTGTCTGTTAAGGAGAACATCAGTGATTCATAAAACACGTTGAATGCGTTTTGTGCTTTGCAAATTTGAATTCACTGATGAGCAGTTTTCTTGCAGATATTGGGTATATTATTATGATGCGAGTTTTTTTCAACCAGTTTTAACTGGTAGTTTTTCACTATTCTGGGTGACAGCAAGTTTCTTCAGATCCCCTGGACTTTAGTTATCTTAGCTAAATTCAACAGTTGTCTTTATTCTTCTTCAGATTTTCAGCTACCCCAGTCTCTTTTCCAGGTTCTTGGAGATTCTTACATGGGCACCAACTACACTTTGTATTACCGTCATCTTCAAGTTCCACAACTTTTTCTGTCCTCTGACAACATTTATCTTTTCTATTTCTTTTATTTTCACTCTCTAATCTGCTTGAATGGAAAAATCCGCTAAATGACAAGTTCTTTTTTTTCTTATCAATTAAGACTAGGTCTAGTCTTCTTTTGTGTGGTCTGTTTGTATATAAAAATCCTGGAGAATTCTGTGGGTCTCATATGCTAGGATAGATTATTGTTTGTACATATAGCATTTGTCAACATAGTCAAATTTTAATCTCTTGCACAATTCCCAGTGAATAACCTTTCCTACCCCAGTCGTGTCTAGTTATGCATTCTTTTTGTTTCTCTTTGCTCTATTCTGATTAACCATTTCATCTCTGTGCCCAAATAATCTACATTTGCTATTCTTCTGCATATTTTCAATTTTTGCTTTGACTTGATTGCTCCTTATAGCATTCTTTTGGACTACTAAAAGAGATTTCTCTCGTCAGGTTTCATCTTCTTGTTGGAATATTTTGTATATAAGGCGTGCTGCAATCCACCACTTAAATTTATAGACTAAGCGAGGTCACGTGGCTTAAGTAACAGCCAATCATCAATCTGATTACGTGGTTGGTTAACTATTTAATCGCTGATATTGACAGTCGTCCATTTGCAATTTATTCGACATTGACGAACGGACCTGCCTGCAACATGAGGAACAACCAAAGGACTCTTCACTAAGGACCCCGGTGATTGGGTGATCCATTTGTATCTAAAATTCCCAGAGATTTTTATGTCTCAATCTATAGAACAGATTCTGGTTGTGCATCACAGTTTAATTTCTTGCACAATTCTCTTTGAATCATCTTTCCCACCCAACTGTACCTAGTCATATACTCCCTTTGTGCTAGTTTGCTGCATTCACTTATATGATATTAACAGTTTTGTCTTTGTCCTCACATATCCTAGACTTGCTATTCTGTTGCATCTTATCCATTCTCACTTATATACGTATCATTGGTCCTTATTGCATTCTTCTGTTCTGCTATTATTAGAGATTCAGTTTGTCTTTTGAGGTTTCCTATTTTAGCCATTTCCAGGTCTTCTTCTGTGCAATCTCTCTAGTTTTTCACTTGAAGTATCCATATAGTTGTTTTTCTTAACATTTATGTTTTCTAGTTTTTATTGTTTTTCTGTTTGTCCATATGTGCAGTTGCTGTTACTAGCTTCTTTTATTAGTTGTTGCTTTTTAGTGTATTTTCCGAGTCCTCAAATTCTCACATCTACACAATACTTAATGCTGACAAGTCATTTTCTCCTTTTGTTGATACATATAATTATTCAATGTAATCTCGTGAGTGTTATCCTTTGTTCCAAGTCATCGATTACTTTGTCATTTGGTTAATTTTTCAGAGCTCCACTAATTTCTATTTTAAGAATGGTTCAGAGTATCTTAGAAAGGGGCAGCTCTGTTTTGGTATCTCTATTCCTCCCATTATTTCTCTTTCCCCCTTTTTCATCACAAGCATGGCACACTATTCCATTCCAAATTCATTTCCCATATAGTGGCTGTGTATTCTAATGTCTCTACAAGGGTTTCCAGCTCTCTTTCATTTTTAGCTAAAATCTTGATACCATCCATGTACAGATGATGTACAGAAGTTGATCTATTCTTTCTTGTAATTTGATAAATTTGTTGTCCCCTGTACATTTCCTAAGTATATAATTTAGTTGCATTTTTGCTATAACAAATATTATTATTATCATTATTATTTGTGGTGAACATTCCCCCCTGTCTATCTGGACTGTTCATACTTATAAATGTCCCCTTTATACTAACTAACCATATGCTGAATAAAAACTAAATAAGGTTTCTCTGTTTTGTGTTCTTTATTTTATTACAATGTATTCAGTATATCCTCTCTTAGAATATGGACAAAATTCTGCGACCTCAGATATTCGCAACTCTCGCCAGTTCGAGTAATGCTGTAAAGGGTTGGAGACACTGGACTGCTACTTTTGAGAGTTTCCTGCAAAGTATCGAACAATATGCCCCCGACCGACAAACGGTACATCTAAACTTTATAGAACTTTCAGTATATGAGTTAATTTCTGACTGTCCAGACTACGAGAAATATGCATGACAAGCCTAAGAATGAAATCCATGTCAGGTATATACTATCAACGTACCGGCTAGACGAATGTCTTCTTAATCTGATGCATTTAAGCGAGGATTGCAACTACAAGGCAGTTAGTGCTGATGAACATAGGGCCAAGGCCATAAGAGATGCTTTCATAAGTGGACTTTAATCCATTAATATTCTACGACAACTACTTGAGAATGTAACCTTTGACCTCAGCACTGTATTTGACCAAACCAGAGCTCTTGAACAAGCCAGAAATATACAGAGTCTTACTCTATCTCTCAAACAGTTTTTAGTGCTGCAGCCCCCTCGGAGGATGACCCTCCTGGCCCAAGCCGAAACATAACATCCATAGCGGCTTCTAAAATTCAAAAGTGTTTCTTTAGTGGAAACAATACACATCCTTGCCGTGATTGTCCAGCTCAGAATGCTACGTGTCGAAGATGTAGCAACATTGGCTATTTTGTAAAGGTATGTCATTCCGGGACTTCCGATACTCTTCATTCTTAAAATCCTGTGGTAATGGTAGCATCGTTTACAAATTTGTGTGCTGCAACTATCCTGATATAAATAAATGGGAAGAAGCTCAGAGCTCTTGTGGATACTGGAAGTACCGAGAGCTTCATGTGCGAATCGATGGTTCGAAAACTTTGTCTGCCTACCCACCCAGGGAATAATACCTTGTCAATGACGTCGATTTCTCTAAGTTCTAAAATGTCAGGTTATTGCCTGGTAAATATGGAAGTAGAGAGGCAAAAATATCTCGATATTAAACTATTTGTCCTTCCTGATTTCCTGATTGCTCCTGTCATTCTTGGGCAAGATTTTATGGAGCAGCATGAAAGTATCTGTGTGAAATTTGGTGGAAAAGGAGCCTCCTTAAGTGTGTGCGGACTTTCTCTACCCCACCCCCAACTCTTTGCTAATCTTGCTGAGAATTGCAAACCGATAGCTGTAAAATCTATAAAATACAGTAAGCAAGATAAAGAATTTATTACTACTGAAGTAAATAGACTATATTCCGAAGGAATTATTAAGCTCAGCATGTCTCCTTGACGAGCCCAGGTCGTAGTGACCACAAACAAACGACATAAAAAGAGAATTGTGGTCAACTATTCTCAGACGGTTAAACAGATTTACTATGTTAGACGCCTATCCTCTACCTAAAATCGAGGAATTGGTAAACAAGGCGGCACAATACAAAATTTATAGTACCGCATATTTGAAATCCACGTACGAGCATGTCCCGATATCCGAAAAAGACAAAATTTATACGACCTTTGAAACAGATGGCAAGCTATATCAATTTTTCAGGGTAGCGTTTGGAGTAACCAATGGAGTTGCTTGCTTACAAAGGATAATTGATAAATTTATTGCTGACAATTCACTCTCCCACACATTTTCCTCTGTAGACAATATAAGTATATGTGCTCAGAGCCTGAAAGAACACGATGAGAATCTCAATAAATTAACGGAAGCGCCCACTTTTAATTTAATTTACAATAATAATAAATGCTTTATCCAAATCTACAGTAGACCTTTTTGGCTACACAATATCTTAGGGTAAAATTAAACCAGATCCCGAGAGACTTCGACCGCTTAAAGAACTTCCCTTTCCTCGTGATATTAATTCTCTTCGTCAGGTGTTGGGAATGTTCCCTTACTATTCCCAGTGGATTGCCAAGTATTCTGAAAAAGTGCCCCCCCCTCACTCATACAAGCCAAGAGTTTTCCACTATCCAAGACGACAGAAAAAAGCCTTCGAATACCTGAAAGCTGAAGTAGAAAACGCAATAGTGTATTCTTTTGATGAAACAGTTCCTTTTATCATAGATAACAATGCTTCATACCACAGTATTGCAGCCTCGTTAAATCAATCTGGGTGCTTTCTTTTCGAGGACTTTAGAAACCAGCGAACGAATATATTCTTCTATAAAAAAGGAACCCCAAGCTATCGCCAAAGCCTCACGTAAGTGGAGGCACTACTTAACTGGACGTTACTTCACTGTACTTACTGATCAGAGGTCAATTGCATTCATGTTTGATTCAAAACAGGCTGGGAAGATAAAATATGATAAAATTCAGAAATGGAGGGTTGAACTCGCCTGTTATATTTTTTATATTAAATACCGCCCAGGGAGAAATAATGTTATTGCAGATACGTTATCTAGAGCTTATTGTTTAGAATTTTTGGGGAAGGAATAAAAAAGGGCAATAAGAGTTACGGCCCTTTGTTTGGCTCTGTTGGCTGACGACAGATTTTGAGTGGTGCTATGGCCTCCTTGCCAAATAGCAGCAGTAGCAGGTAGTGGAAGTGAGGCTGACTTCCTGTTCCAAAATTTGGGCGCTAAATTCAACAGACATGGGAAAGAATTTGAAAGGAACGGTTCGATATTCTCTATTTCCGTTGACTGAGTCAACGTAAAATGTGGTGTACCGGGATAAGACGAAGATTGTCAAAACCAGGGAGTTTTTTCATAGTCTTTCCCGGACTAGATTTTGAATATTTGGAATTACCAAATATTATATTTTTACTCATAGAGTTGGTTATTTTATTTTCAGGAAGAAAAGAAAAATTGGTTAATTATTTTAGTTGTATATTTGGTAAGAAATATTATTGGAAGATTGGTTTGAAAGACGGTATGTAAATACCGATAAATTTTGTGAACTTTACCACTTTCTTCATTGAAGAAAGTAAAAACTTTGTGCAGGACGAAATTATCCATTTTGATTTAAAAAGAATATCAGAAACTGTGGCCTTTTTTTCAACTGAAGAACAACTCGACACAGCCAGGATTTGGCCAGCCAAGGTAGCAGTGAACTCCTACGAAGGAGGGAACCACTGTGTGTCTTCCCCGGTACAGAGAATTCGCCTGCTTGCCGACCGGCGAAAGAAGAAAAAATAATAACTTTTTGTATTGTATTTCTGTAATTCTACAATTGTAAGTAGAAACCTCTAATTATCTAACGCAATTCACCTCTACCTCAGACACCGTAACACGTGTGAAGATCTTAATAGAAATAAGGTCGTCGTCCTTTGCTCCCTCGCCAATGTTTTTTTATACTCGGTCTGGCCGAGACGTCACAACTCTCGTCTCGCCAGCTACGAGACTTGCCACTATAAATCGCCGCCTCAAGGACACTCACGAGTTTTACCACCACAACTAGTCGGACTCGTCACATGTTTTGTTCTTCCGCCCACACGTGCAACATGCCACCCGCTGTCTCTTCGATCGACGGACCGTTGTTGGCTCATCACAAGTTCGTGAATTTTGCCCTTCTATCTCACTACAAAACCCTTTGTGTTTTTTTTTGGTTATCTTTGTATTTTTAAGTTTTGGTATCTTTATTCTTTTCTCATTATGTAATATTTGTTATTTTGGTACTTAGAAGTCCTCGAAGAGGTTTTCAGCAAGATGCACTAACTTGCAACAAGAATAAACTTTCTTTTTAGGCTTACAGTGGTTATTTGTGTTATTTTTTCTGAGAACCCATTTTCATATTGGTTTTATTTATTTTTTTTGTTTTAAAGTCGGGGCCCTGTTGCGACATAGGGTGCTAATTTTATTCCGATGAGACAACCTCGAGTTTAAAATTCCGACAATTGTTGTGCTGTAAGTTTGGACACCCTAGAGAAATTACACAACTCTCTTTGTCACCCTGGTGTTACACAAATAATGCATTTTGTTAGGTCACGGAACCTTCCTTTCTCTGTGGAAGATGTAAAGAGAGTATCTGCCTTTTGCACTATATGTGCCGAAGACAAGCCTCGATTTTACCAACCAAACACTTTACCCCTAATAAAAGCAACAATGCCATTTGAGAAACTCAGAGTTTGACTTCAAAGGACCCTTGCTATCTTCTCGTAACCGTTTTAATGTGTATTAACTATCACTAACAAATATTTCGTAGCAGGGGAGATTGTGGTAAACATTCCTTTTCCTGCTGTTTACCTTTTTAACAATTTTTCTTTATACTAACTAACTGTAGAATACTGATAATTGTCATTCTGTGTTACTTTCACCCTTAGCCAGGATTGAACCTGCAGTCTGGAAATGACTGTTACAGATTGTTAACTATTGGACAGTAGAACAGTCAAACACCCCCTCAGCTTAATGGACTCTTCCTGGCAGCAGTGGCAGGAATTATTTAAGCTGTTATAGTGGGCTCATTAATGAACTAGTAACTTCATGTTAGGCTTGGCCAGTCAAACCAATTGTTGACTGTCTAACTGACTGACTTCAATATGGCGCTGCGAACAGGATTCGACCTAGCTGGATGGGAAAAGCTGTTTATTGAGGCAGGCATATCTGTTGCCTCTGCCAAAACTTATGTCCAGACATTTTCTAGTGAAGAGATTGCAAGGTCCAGCTTGCATATACTAGACCGTGCAATGCTTAAGGAACTGGGTATCAAGACTATGGGTGACATGCTCACTATACTAAAGCTAGCCAAGGATCCCCCAGTGACACTCCCATTATCAGCTAATTATGCAAGAACACCAACTGCAAAACTTCCTCAAATCCGTTCGGAAATGACCCCACAACAATTCAGGAAGTTCAGGATAGACTGGGACGTATTTACAAAGATGACCAATCTTCCCCATACAGACTAACATTCAACTGTACAATTGTGCTGATGAAACCGTCCAGAATTCTATCATCAATACTTACCCTGACTTCTTCAACACCAACCCTAGCAAACTGCTTGATATGCTAGAGGTGTTGGTTACACAGAAATCAAATCCCATGGTGCACAGAATCTCCTTTTCATCCATCATACAGCATCCTTGTGTAATTCCCATCCAGCTTTTTTTCCCTCACGCTTCATCAGAGTACATACAAAAGACATGGCTACAGCTTAAAAGAATTCTCACTTTGTCTTATCAGAGAGATCAGATTCATTGATAGTCATTGTACATTATATGGGATATACTTATCTAATACTTATCCAGTTATTATGATGTTGAAGAAATATTTTCTTAGTTATGATGCTATCATTAATGCTGTGAAAAAGTGGGTTCACCTCCGTTGGTGTAGATTTTTATGAATGCAACATACACAGCCCATAAAATCCAATATCCTAAAACCCCTCCATTTCCACCAACCAATGAAAACGTAGAAAAAATTAAGCAATGGTTGTTAGACCAATTCGCTACGACGGTTTTCAACAAAAACGGAAAATTTCCTGCTATGGCTGGGCCCCCAGCCCACATACACCTCAAGGAAGGATCAACCCCCAAAGCAAGACATAACCCTATCCCAGTACCATATCATTTTAAAGAGAGGACTACAAAACAGGCACTATATATATGTAAAAATATACAGGTGATATACTTTAGTAAGGCAGCCTGCATTGATGTGGGTATATTACCTCCATTCTTTCCTAAACCTATGGCAGGGCCTCCCGCCCCTGCAAGTAATTCAATAACATGCAATACGGTATTCACGGATTCCCAGCATAACACACCAGCTCGCCATTCCAATTGGCATTACAGGTACCTTCCAACACTAAGAAAACTGTCTTAGATGCTATGGATGGCTATCATTCAATCCCTCTAGATGAGGAATCACAACCACTCACTACCTTCATCACTGAGTGGGGTCGTTTTATGTATCTGCGAATGCCCCAGGGATATTTAGCCTCCGGCGATGCCTATACACGCAGATATGATGAAATAATCAGAGATGTTCCCCGCAAAGTTAAGGTAGTTGATGATACCCTACTCTATGACGAAAATATAGAAGGTGCTTTTTATCATACCTTTGATTATTTGTCACTGTGTGCAGAAAATGGGATCACGCTCAACAAGGAAAAATTCCAATTTTGTCAGGATGTGGTTCAATTTGGTGGTCTCCAAATAACACCAACAGGAGTTGCCCCTTCCAAAGAACTACTCAATGCAATACAAAACTTCCCTATCCCAAAGAACATAACCGACGCAAGGTCATGGTTTAGGTTGGTTAATCAAGTGGCATGGGCATATTCCCTAAGCCCCATAATGGCTCCTTTTCGAGACCTGGTCAAACAAAATTCACACTTTACGTGGAACCAAGATCTCGAGAACGCGTTCCGCAAATCTAAGGAGGTTATCGTTGGCTTGGTAAAGAAGGGAGTTACAAGCTTTGACATCAATCGCGCAACCTGCCTTGCCCCAGACTGGAGCAAAGAAGGTATGGGTTTTTATTGCTCCAAAAACACTGCACATGCCCCACAGACAAGGCTCCAGTTTGTTGCACAGAGGGCTGGCGCATCATATTTGCAGGTAGCAGATTCTGCACTGACGCAGAGCGCCGATATGCACCCATTGAGGGCGAAGCAGCTGCAATCGCCTGGTCATTAGACAAATGCCGCATGTTTATCATGGGATGCCCTAATGTAATAGTGGTCACAGACCACCAGCCTTTAACAGGGGTATTTGGTGATAGGGACCTTAGTAAGATTCACAACCCACGCCTATTTAAACTGAAGGAGAGGTCCCTAAGATATTTCTTTACCATTCAGCACTGCCCCGGCAAGTGGCACAAGGGTTCTGATGCCATATCCCGCAACCCAGTTGCCATAGTAGAAGCCCTTACTACTTTATTCTCAACACAACCTTCTAACCAGGACACACACCTCTCTGACGACATAGATGACTTAATGGAATCAGTGACCCATCAGGCAATGACGAATTGTAGGGATAGCAACAATATCATATCACTTGACCATATTCGTGCATCTGGCCAGAATGATCAGCATTACACATCACTTTTAAAGGTGATTGAACAAGGATTTCCTTCTATACGTTCTCAGGTCGAACCAGGAATCCGCCATTTCTGGGAGGTACGTCACAGACTCACCACGGACAGAGGCTTAGCACTGATGGACGAAAGAATTATCGTACCTAGGACCCTACAAGGGAAAGTGCTACATTGCCTACATTCAGCTCATCAGGGTGTAGAGGGCATGAAAGCTCGTGCAAACGATTCAGTGTATTGGCCTGGTATGAACGCATCCATACGCAATTTCAGGAATAATTGTCGGGTGTGCACCAGTATCGCCCCATCCCAACCCCTCGAGCCAATCACTTTAACAGCAACTCCAGATTGGCCCTTCCAACAAATAGTAATGGATATATTTTACGTTGGGCATATTGCATACCTTGTTTGCGCAGACCGACTCACGGGCTGGATCATCTTATATCACCTAAAACCTGGTCATGCCACCACTAAAAGATTAATATCTATTTGTAGGAAACTCTTCCACACTTATGGTACTCCTGAAGATCTGAGTAGTGACGGTGGCCCTCCTTTTAATTCTGAGCAATTTCAGCAGTTTCTCAAGTCATGGTGTGTAAAACATAGAAAATCATCAGTAGCATACCCTCAATCCAATGGCCGAGCAGAACTCGCTGTCAAAACTGCCAAAAGGATAATCCATGGCAACACAGGCCCTCAGGTTCACTAGACAACGATAGTGTTGCCCAAGCAATCCTCCAATACCGCAATACTCCCATTCAAGGCATCGGCCTATCCCCAGCGCAGTTGCTGCTCCACCGCCGACTCCGGGATTCGATCCCATTGAGACCTATCCTCTACAAACCACATTCTGAATGGATAGCCGCAGCACAACGTCGTGAGGAGAGTTTTCGTCAACGGAATGTCCTGCTGTCGGAAAGATACAATAGGTACACACACAGTCTTGACCCGCTACAGAATGGTGACAAAGTAGCCATTCAAAACCCATCAAACCGCCGGTGGACCACTACAGGCACCGTCATTGAGGTTCTCCCACATCGGCAATACCGGCTCCGAGTGGACGGATCAGGTAGGATCACACTCAGAAACCGACGCTTCCTGAAAAAGCTGACCACAAAACCCAAACCCACACCATTGCCTAGTGCTATGCTTGATCCCATTGGCTCCAACTCTAACACCCACACCTCAACACTAGGGACCTGGCATCACCCAATGTCACTCCGCCCCCAAAACCAAGGCCGACGAAAATACCCCGGGCATTGTCAAGATTGCTCCCCTCTAATCAGCCTGGCCGAAAGGAACTAATTTCTCCTCAAAGGCCAATACGCCTGCGCAATGGGAGAGGGGGGAGGAAGGGGAGATGTAGAATACTGATAATTGTCATTCTGTGTTACTTTCACCCTTAGCCAGGATTGAACCTGCAGTCTGGAAATGACTGTTACAGATTGTTAACTATTGGACAGTAGAACAGTCAAACACCCCCTCAGCTTAATGGACTCTTCCTGGCAGCAGTGGCAGGAATTATTTAAGCTGTTATAGTGGGCTCATTAATGAACTAGTAACTTCATGTTAGGCTTGGCCAGTCAAACCAATTGTTGACTGTCTAACTGACTGACTTCAATACTAACCATATGCTGAATAAAGCCTAAATAAGAGTTCTCTGTTTGGTGTTCTTTATTTCATCACATTATTATTATTATTATTGTTATTATTATGAGGTGTTCACACCTACCGTAGCTAGTGGTTCACTGGAGGCTGAGTGACACCAAGTCTCCTAAGGTCTTCAGGACTTTTCTGAGTATTATAGCCGATCCCAACAGTGCTGTAGTTTGGATGGTCTCTATTCTTCCTCTTGTTTCCAATTCACCCAAATTCTTTTCCAGAGCTTTGGAGACCGTTCTAAGAGCACCAATTACAATTGGTACGACCTTCACCTTCATGTTCCAAAGTTTCCCCAGATCTCTGACCAGGTCTAAGTATTTGTCTATCTTTTTGCTTTCTTTCATTTTCACTTGGTGGTCGGCCGGGATGGCAAAATCTATGAGATGACAGATTCTCTTCTTCTTGTCGATTAATACTAAGTCCGATCTCCTGGTCAGTATTAGATGATTCGTCTGTAGCTCGAAGTCCCAGAGGATTTTATGCGTGCCGTTCTCCAGGGTAGGTTCAGGTTTGTGCATATACCATTTCGTTGTATGGTGAAAATTGAATTTCTTGTACTATTCCCAGTGGATTACCTTTCCCACAAAGTTGTGCATAGTCTTGCACTCTCTTTGTACTAGTTTGCTGTATTCGCTTATTATATGATTAACCGTTTCGTCTATGTCTCCACACATTCTACACTTTCTATTCTGCTGCATCCTATCTATTTTTGCCTCTATATAGTTTGTTCTAATGGCATTGTCTTGGGCTGCGATTATAAGCGATTCGGTTTCTCTGTCCATATCTTCTGATGTGATATCTCTTCAGTTTAACGCTTGTACCCATGCAGTTGTTTTTCTTCCCATTTCTATTTTTTTAGTTTTTGATGTATTTCTGTTTGTCAATGTGTTGCAATTGCTTTTCATGGCTGCTGCAATTAGTTTTTCCTTACTTTTATTAGTGTATTCTTCAAATGCTCAGATTTTCATATCTACTCAATCCTCAATGTTGGCGAGAACTCTTCTTCCCTCTTTCCTTGGCACATAGAATCTGTCTGTGTTGTCTCTCGGGTGAAATGCTTTGTGTATGGTCATGAGTTTCCCTGTCCTTTGGTCCATTTGTCGGAGCTCCTCTCTTGTCCATTTATTATTATTATTATTATTATTATTATTATTATCGAGTTCTTCACACCTGCCGTAGCCGGTGGTTCACTAGAGGCTGAGTGACAGCAAGTCTCCTCAGGTCTTCGGGACTCTTCTTAGTATTCCAGTCGATCACATCAATGCTGTAGTTTGGATGGGCTCGATTCTTCCTTTGATTTCCAGTTCATCCAAACTCTTTTCCAGACCCCTGGGCACCGTTCCAGGGGCACCAATTACAATTGGCCCGACCTTTACATTCATGTTCCACAGTTTTCTTAATTCTCTGGCAAGGTTCAAGTATTTGTCTATCTTTTCGCTTTCTTTCACTTTTATTCGGTGATCGGTCGGGAAGGCAAAATCTACGAGATGATAAGTTCTCTTCTTCTTGTTGACTAGGTCTGGTCTCCTGGCTGGGATTAGGTTATCCGTCTGTACCTCAAAGTCCCAGAGAATTTTGAGCATCTCATTCTCCAGGACAGATTCCAGTTTGTGCATATACTATTTAATTAAGTGGTGAAAATTGAATTTCTTGCATAATTCCCAGTGAATCACCTTTCCTACACAGTCGTGCTGAGTGTTGTACTCTCTTTGAGCTAGTTTACAGCATTCGCTTATTATGTGATTGACCGTTTCGTCTTTTCCCCCACACATTCTATACTTTCTATTCTGTTGTGTTTTATCTATTATTATTATTATTATTATTATTATTATTGCAATTTTTTTACATCAACATTAGCTGGGTTTTTTTTCACTGGGAACTGAGTAACCGTCTCCTCGGTATCCAGGACTCTTCTGAGTATTCTAGCTAATCTTAACAATGTTGTTTGGATGGTCCCGATTCTTCGTCTGATTTCCATATCATCCAGACCCATTGCAAGTTTATCACACCAGTGAAGTAACAGCAAATCTCTTCAGCTCTTAGGACTCTTCAATTTCCGTAGTGTTGTGGTCTGGATAGTCTTAATTCTTCCCCAAATCTATTTTCCAGGTTTTGCAAGAGTTCCTACTACAACTATCATCTTTATTCTCCTTTTTTACTTCGTTTCATTTTTATTATCTTTTTGTTACATCACTTTTGTTGTTGCCTTTTTTTACATTTTAAACAATGTAAAAACAACTTTAGTATTGCTATATTCAGCAACAAAAATAAGATTAAAGAAAAACTAGTTCACAATAAATAATGACAATGCCTCATCATAGAAAGTGAGATAACTTAAGACACTGCTGCAAAAACAAGGTAGTAATTATCCAGCATCAAATGAGGAGTGTTTCAATACAGTGCCAAGTTCAGTGTATGGTCCTCATATATACATGTAGGTAGACAGTTTCATTTTTGTTATGCCTCAGACATCAAAGATTGACCCTGATCCCACTCCTTTAAGTGTATTGTGGAGGTATAGCCTCGAAGGATGACACCCCACTACCCACCATGAATTGAACTGCAAGTATTTAGAGCCACTCATCAAGAGGGCAAGAAACAAAAAAAGTTTAAAGAGACACTAGACAAAAATTCATAATAATAACAATGATTCTTCATCCAAGAAGTTCAAACAACTTAAAATCAGTAAATACCTTTATTTTTCATTTCTTCAATAAGAACACTATATCACACTAAATAAAGCATATTAAATATCAGAAATACCAGTTTAGTAAGTTCATGAAACTAAGTACCAACCTTTCATGCCAGTGAATTGGTTTTATGCTTATCTTTTATATGGAAGACATTAATGTCCAAAAATAATTCTGCTAATCACTAGATAATATGTAAAAATTCATATTTTTAATAAGGATAGCCTTTCATAATGAAATAGCACTTTGCAACCTTAGATAAATAGGATCAATATATATTGAAGATCTTAATCATCAAAATAATTCTGCTAATTACTGGATAATTACTGAAAAAATATCAGGATAATCAGGATAACCTTTCATAATAAACAGCAATGTAAGCCCCACATAATGTGTATAATATTGAAATCTAGTCATTCCCATATGTGTAAGGTAATTCTCCGAGGAGATAAGTAGGTTGACTATCCAATTTCAAATGAATGACTGGTGAAGGTAGCAAATCTGATTGGTGAGATTTGTCTATTTTCTCATATGGTTCTTGGAATTGTCATTTGTTTGAGTAAAGAAGGTAGTTCTGTAAAGGACAACATGCAAAAATACACAGCAAAAATATACAGTATCATACAATATAGATATATAGTAATCCAGAAATAAGTTCACCCCTTATAGATATTCATGCTATTGTATACAGGAAGCGCTTGTAACGTATCATTGTAGGAATTGGATTAGGATACCCAAGTTCAAATCCTGAATGAGGTTTTTTGCATTTTACGCAGCACTAAGTTATGAATTAAAATATTCTCCTTTCAGCTATGGTTAAATAGTAGCAAAGACTAGGCTCTTTAATCTTTGTATGGCAACTGGTCTATGTGAGGGAAAATTGAATTCAAACAGATGTAGGCCTGGTGAGGGATATTCTCCACTAAGCTATTCTTGATCAAGACATGATATCCCTGCCTGATGACTAAATCAGGTAATGGGATATGTCTATGTCTCATTGTATTTTTAATTACCAGGGTTCAGAAACTGTATTCTTGATTACAAAGTTTCATTGTTGAGTTTGGATATAATAATGTCTGTTTTGATTATATAAGTGGTCTGCTGAAAATGATAAAATCTTGATCTTCTTAGTTTATAAGAAATTTATCTTTTTATAAAAAAAAATTTAGAAATTTATTTATTTATGGGTGATACCGTTAGCTATTTGTGTGTTAATATTGAATATTTAGTTACTTTTTGGAACAAAGATATTATATTTATTTTGTATATTTATTCATTACAAAATTCTATAGCATTGAAACTCTGTAACTAAAACTAAAATTGCATAAATATATATAAGAAAATACTTATTTTTGGACTATTACACATTCATATTTTTGGTTACAGACTTTCAGTGTTGTGGAGTATGGTTATAAATAATACCAAATGATATGTCTTTTGGTTTTATAAATATTCCACAAGAAATGAAAAAATCATTGTCGCTTTGGTTAAGAAAATTTTCTTTCGATTTTAGGGGTGTATCTATCTATGGGTAATATTGTATGTTGACAAATAATACCATTTAATACCTAGAGAAAAAAGAAAGAACTACAAGTGACAAAAAATACATTGACATTGACATAAATACATACAACTAACAAACGCATTTGAGAAAAAGAAAAAGGCATGAGTTGTTAAAAAATATATGCAACAAACTGACTCTTGATCTACATAGATTGCTGCTTATATATAGAAACATGTCAGTGTTTGTGACAATTTCCATCTCTGAGGGATTTCATCAACTAGGCTCAGAATATGTTTGTTTATATCTTATATTTAACTTATGTGAATTTGCGAGACTATAAGCTCTTTAAATATGCTGACTGTATCTCCTGCAAAGAGGTAAAAAAAACTAAATACATGCACTCATCCACCTAAAAAAGAAAGACACTAAACTACATCTGATGGGGAAGCTACAGTTTTGTAACTCTGGAAAGATTGGAGTACCCCTTCATTAATATTACTTCCTGGTCCACTCTTTTAGTGTCCCATTTATGGGTCAAATAGTTTGGTCTGAAGATTATTTGTATTTGATAGGATCATGTGTAAAAAAAAAAAACCTCTTATGAAACAACTACACAAAAAATGTAAGTATAAATGTACAATGAATGCAACTCCCTAACCTCGTGGCATGAAATAACTTTGTCAGTGTGTGTATATATGTAAGTGCAATAATGTATATATGTGCATATCTATATGAGTATGTATGCACATACGCCTTGCATATACGCATGTGGATAAAAACTAGTGTATAAGTATGTATGTACATTTTAATGTCTATGATAAATTGAAGACTTAGTATGATCAGAGATCAGTAGACAAAGATATCATTTTTGTATGTATGTTAGTTCTGGGAGGTTCGCAAGAGAGAAGCAGTTTACTGGAAGTCAGGGCTTCATATATATACAAATATATACAAAGGAACAAGCTGAGATAGAGTAATTGTTGGGTTGACTGTTGGACAGGGTTTCTTTGCAGGGTTTCCACTGTCCACTATATTTGCTCACAAGAAGGGAAAAAGTACAGAGCAGTAGGAGTTCAAGTTTAGGCATGTAACCAGCAATGTGTCACAGGAATGGTAGCAGTTTGAGAAACAAGCAGTTAATAGCAAAAGTGAAAACTGACTGGCATCCAGATCTTCATTCGCCATCAATATGATGATAGTGACAGTCTATATACTTAAGATGAAGACAGAATTGTTGAACAATTGCACATAGAGTGAATAAAGACAACAATATGTGTGTGTTCTTTTTTTCTTTGTGAAGCTGACTTATGACTTATAGAGTTTTAACTAAAACTTGCATCTAACTAATCATTACTTAAAAACAAATATCTGGGATTGATATCATTTTTTATCAGGTAAGACTGCAAAAGCCGCACAACAATACTGCCACAAATTACCATAATTAGCAAAAAATCTGCAAATTTAAAGAATCAATATTTCTGTATTAACTCTATATGTAAATTTCACTGTGTTTTCTTGTACACAGATAAGTGAATAAAATGCATAGATTGGCTTGCTTGCAATACATCCTTTTTATAGACTTATACACAAAGCTTCATTCCTATGACAAACTTTACACTTTTGTTCTGTATTATTCTTATCTCGTTCCATATAATATATATATATATATATATATATATATATATATATATGGAACCTAAACGCCCTATTCGACCACACGGCTGACTACAACCCAACATTTAATTTCAACAAAGCTTCTTCTATCAAGCTAATACACAGAAAGAAACTAAGACGCCTATGCGAATCAGCAATCATAGTCCACAAGGAGACTATAAACCTAAGACCCGGATTTTTCAACATGGACTTATCTATCACAAAAAGCATAACACATGAACACAAAATTAAAATCAAATTTGAAGATGGATGAAAAAAAAGTCACCCATGATTTTTATCTTCTCCCAATCCCATCGCCTTTATCCCCCTCATTCATCCCTCTATATTCATATGTTTATATATATATATATATATATATATGTACTTGCGTTTTTCGGTCTGTATGTGTTTACTCATATTTATTTATGTCTATGTACGTGCGTTTATGTATATGTATGTTTATGTATATGTACATTTATGTTTATATGTATTCACGCATGAGGTTGCATGTGTATGTGTATTTATATGTATATGTACTCATGTACGTATATATTCATGTTTTTATATATGTTTATGTATATGTATGTGTGCATGTGTATGTTTTTATATATGTATATGTGTATATTCACATGTATACATTGCTGTATACGTATGTATCTGTGTCTTTATGTATATGTAGATGCTTGCGTATGTGTATGTATGTGTGTATGTATCTATGTATCTGTTTATATGCATATATATACTTTTATATCCATCCACCTTCCAACCCCCAACTAATCTAATCTCCCCTGTTGACCCTCACTTGATGACCTGGTTTGATTTAGATTTTATGGTCATCTAACCACCCCCTTTTATTACTCCCATTTGCTACTTCCTCTACTCAAATCTCTTTCCAAGAAAGGCTACTCCCCTCCCCTGTCAGGTATTTCTCACCATTCATTTTTTCTACCTACCTTCCTCAACTCTCTTCCCATCTGATTTCCTTCTCATTTTCCCCAAAGATTTCCCCTATAACAAATAAAATTTTTCTATAAAACACTTGTATCACCCTGATAATTCAATAAAAGCTGTTGAAGCCGAGTTCAAACTCCAGCAAAATATACTACACATCTTTGTCTGAGTTTTGTTCTTTCATTCCTTATATTTTACCCCATTTTGTTAGATTCATTCCAACCCCCTTTTCCTTATATATATATATATATATATATATATATATATATATATATATATATATATATATATATAATATTTGCTCTTCATACATGATCTTCAATACTTAATTTTGTAGTTTCACTTTAAGTAATGTCTTTCAAATCTTTTTCAAGTCTTATCTTTACAAAGCAACTGATTTATGTCTATTATTCCTTACCAAAACAGAATGGGAATTTACTCTTTGTCATATGTGAAGAGGTTGTAAAAAACTATATTTTGTCCAGAAGTCTCATATCATTTTATCATGAAAAGAGATCACTGCAAATAGAATTGTGCATTTTTGAGACACAGATGTTCACAGGTGAATGTCTGCTTACAAGTTTCAAATGTTCCTTACAATAGGTGCAAATCAAATTTTTGGATGATATATATATATATATATATATATATATATATATATATATGCATGCATGCATGCTTGCATGCATGTGTTTAATTTGAGGATTCTTAAGACTGATTTCTCACCAAACACATCTCAAAGTATAATCATGGTACTTACCCATTTACCTCTACTCTGGCCACTTTGTTGCGTGGATTGAGATAACTTGTTTGGATGTAATTAAAGATGAATGATCCACCCCCATAGCCGGCAACAATGAATCCACTAAAGAGGCCTTTGCGATCAGGAGCCCACTGTAATGAAAGCAATAAAATTATAAATATTCATGCAATTTTTGACATATCAAAATCTACATGAGCATAGAGCACACAATTATTCAAACTAATCTAGCTCGGTTCATTGACAAGGTTGGAAATGAGTGCAACAGCATTGCTTGGACTGTAGTTATGGGAAAGTAGATTTTCCAAGTGCTCTCTCACTCACTCTCTTCTCCCTCAACCTTCATGTGGTGCAATGCCGACAGGTTGACCTCCGGCTGAGGTGGAAGGGTTTTGAGATGTAGGCACCTCTTTGCAAGCTATATTAGGTGCAGGTACATCCCCTGCGGGTGCAAGGTCTCTGAGGGAAACAGTGGATTCTTTTCCATCGGAGTGACGTACGAGGGCATAATGAGGATTCGCCTCAATCAGTTCCACTTCATTCGTTAATGGGTCATTCTTATTATGATGGACAAAACGTCTTGAAAAACCGTTCCCGGTTTCGAGAGCCATGAAGGAAGTGAGGTTCCTGCCGAGCTTCTCCGTTGAAAGGGGAGAAACCTCTCGTGAGGTGTAACATTCATGGCTGTACATAGTAGTGTTCTAATGGCGTACAGAGATTCGGAGAGGAGTTCTTCCCAGTGGGAGATTGGACATTTACGGTTTGCGGCGGCCAGTTATATGGTTTTCCATATGATGCTATTGTACCATTCGCATTGGCCATTACCCTGAGGATGTTAAGGTGTCGTTCGCCTTGTGGCCACTCCTCGTTCATGGAGAAATTGTCTAAGTTGTCCGGCCATGAAAGAGGTTCCACGGTCTGAATAAATGTAAGCTGAGACTCCAAAAATGGCAAATAACGAGTACAAGCACTGTATCACCGAATTTGCTGATATATCCGGACAAGGAAATGCAAATGGGAATCGTGAATATTCGTCAGTAACGGTTAGTATATAACTATTCCCATTTTTTGATGGTAGGGGACCCTTAAAATCAATATTTAACCTTTTGAATGGTTGAGTTGCTTTTAGCAGCGTCCTGGTTTTAGGTCTGAAAAACTGTGGTTTGTGTTCTGCACATATTCTATACGATTTTATCAATTTTTTACATCGTCCGAGGAATATGGTAGATTTCTGGTCTTTAATACATGTGTCATCCTTGTTATGCCTGGGTGGCACAGTTCATTGTGTAAGGTACGAAGCTCATTCGTGTTTGCTATCGAGCTACATACACTCGATAACCGCATTCTCTTTACCAGGTCGGTAGATAGCATCAAAAGAAAAACAGGAGAGTTCTATTTTCCATCTAGCTATTTTTTCATTTTTAATTTTACTTGTTGTCCTGGTGTTGAACATGAATGCGACGGATTTTAGTCTGAAATGTCTTCCAATTAAATAGTGCCTCCATTTTCTGAGTGACTCTACTATAGCATAAGCTTCTTTCTCAATTGCTGAGTGTCGCTGTTCTGAACGTGACAGGGTCCTTGAAAAAAAAGCAACAGGGCGTCCAAATTGCATAACCGGATGTATCTGTCTCCATTACCAGAGGAATAGCAGGATATACAGTTGTAATCACCGAGTTGGCTATATCCTTTTTAAGATTTTTAAAAGCTTCCACAGCTGCGGAAGGAAGAGGAAAACTCCGTTTTTACCAATGGGTGTATTTTGCTTGAAAAAGAAGTAATCCACTGAAATTAGTGTTCAAACAATACCAGAGCTCGTTTTAGGGCACGCATATTGTTAGGAATGGGCAATCCTAGTAGGGGCTTCAGTCGTTCCGGGTCTGGTAACATTGAACCTTTCTTCACCGTGTACCCCAGTAAATGGATGGTATTTACGCCAAAAACGCATTTATTGTCATTCATTGTTAGATTATACTTCTTAAGGGCCACCATAAATCGTTTTAGATTGTGATTGTGGTTTACAAAGTTGTGCCCACATACCCTTACATAATCAATATAGGCAAAGGTACCTTCCAATTTTTCATCACTAATTATTTTGTCTATAATTCGCTTGAAGCTGGCAACGCAATTTGTTACTCCGAACGGTATCCTTTTAAATTGGTAAAGGTGACCATTTGCCTCAAAAGCTGTATAGGTTTGATCTAGTGGTTTGATAGCTACTTGGGGATAGGCACTTCTGAGGTCTAGCGTGCTGTGCACCTTGTATTTGGAAATTTCGCTTATAATGTCGTCTATCCTTGGTATCTAGCAAGGTAAACCTATTTATGGTTTGAGAGTAGTCAATCACTAGCCCCTTTTTTGGTTCTCGGAAGATGTTACTAATACCTGGGCCCCCCATGGAGACTCACTCGTTTCAATAATTCCTTCCTCAAACATTCTTGTAATTTCGGTTTCTATAAAATTTTGTCCTCGAGTGAGTACCGTCTCGACTTCATTGCTATAGGCTTGCAGTCTGGAGATAGATTATAGAATAGGGACGGGTACTGGACATTGGCTGCTGTTAGGCTACAAATGCTAAGGGCTGGTTGGGGTCCCCCAAAAGGAATCTCGATACGAGAATGATGTCGAAGAAAATCGTGCCCCAGTATTACGTCACTACAAAGGCTTTTCATTACCAAGAGTTTGATGTTTTTGTACAACCTGTTTTTAAAATGTAAACTCACCAGACAGTATCCTATGCACTTGTGATGATAGGGAAGCATTTGCCATGGACACCCGAGTAGAACAGGGAAACATTTTCCATTAGTTAGCTTTAACAATTTTCTGATTAATATAATTAGCGGATCTGTCGGTGTCAATCAAAGCATCAATAAGAACGCCATTAATTTCAATTTGTATTATGCTTTTCCAACGGCAGTGTGGAGTAGCAGCTGTAATAGTAGCTAACATAAAAGAGGTAGAAGTTTGGGACACATTATTTTTAGGGAATGTGAACCGACAAACCTTTAGAAAATGTCCCAGTTTCCCGCATTTTCGACACCTATCATCTCTGACAAGACAAGAAAACCGAGGATGTAGACCGAACCCACAAAAATGACATTTACGACTTGTAGAAGCAGCGGTAATAGGCAACTCTGAAGGGTTTGAAATGTCCTGAGTTTCTTGGTTAGAAAAAGAAGCCACAGAGGTGGGACCCGGAGAATTATGCAAAGATGGGGAACAAGATGAATATGTGTTTAAGGCAGCACTGGTTCGTTTCAGACTGTAGGTAGAACACAGACTATTTTTGGGCAACCTCGAACGTATGGGCCTGTTCGTAAGTTGTTCGTAAATCAAGACAGTTGTTCTCAAGAAGACGCTGTCTTACCTGTGCATTCTGAAACCCGTTAATAAAGGCGACCATTATGTGTTCGTCTCGAATTTCTTCCGCATTCATAGACCGGAAGTTGCAGTCCTTGCTTAAGGTCCGTAGTTCTATTAAAAATTGCTCCAGCGACCCTCCATTCTTTTGTCGTCGTGTAGCAAGAAGATATCGCGAAAATACTTCGTTTTGGGACTTTTTGTGAGTGGATTGTAATACTGCAATTGCTTCTTCATACGTAGTGCAATCCATAATAATTTCGTGTATCGTGTGAGATATATAATTCGTCAGTAGTCCAAGCTTGTTTATTGGCCGCTGTATGTTTTCAGTATATAGTGAAAGTTTTCAAATGTCACTAGCCAATGAGTCCAGCGTTTTTCTGCATCCAGAGTTTCTGGTTCCACTTCGAATCGCTGTGGGCGCTTAAATTGTTCCATACTGATTCTAAGTAGAACAAATTGTAGTAATAAGAGAACACACGGTCGGACTTGAGTAAGCATTATTCGACTTAGAATACATTTGCAGTTCTCTTGGGAGTTTATATAGATTTACAAAGCTAAAGAGTTACAATTACTTATTACACTGTATTTGAAGTAAAAATAATTCCTCATTTTTTTTGTATAATGTAATATTTGATAAATGGTTATTTAAAAAAACACTAATTCAATCTGTAGCTGATCGATCGAATATTTGGTTAAATCGAACTTAATGGACCTAAATTCCACCATCGTATGTCACACCGCCGAAAGAAAAAATACAAAAAAATCAGAGAAGTAACCGAATTTAATGAAATTTTCAGTGTTGATATATTAATGAATAAAATATATAATTGTTATAGGTGATACACCCTATAAGACTAATGGAATGCGCCGACTTATAAGTAACAGGGATAATTGTGGCTTGGAGTAAGCCAATGCGAGTATGCCAATAACTCTGTTCGTCGGACGTAATTTCCACATCTCTCTATTGTATTTGTCTACTTTCTGTTAATACATTTTTCTACATTTGTTACCCGTCGTTTTGTTCTTATTTGACCCCTTAAAACCTCACAACAAACTGGCGACGAAGGACTCGAAGTAATTTACGCAGGTATATCGTTTACAATAACACCAGCGAAGCAAGATTCAAAAGACTTCACACACAATTATCGTTTTGTAACGACACAAAACTTGGAAGAGACGATTAAGGATCTCCCAAAAGACTCTAAAAGAACTTCGTGAAGTAATCGAACCTAAGAAGGAAAAAAAAGTGAACCAAGCTACACTGAAATTCGAAACCGCAACATCCGGATTACGAGAAAATCGTAGCAGCTCTGCAAAAGAGAACTTCTTTTTTTTAAGAACTCGTCAGTCCAAATAAGCAAAAAGCCGTTTTTGTTCAAGGATCTATTAGCAGAGAAAATAACTCTTGCTGAAAAAAAGTAAGTTGTAAAAAAAAATTAAAAAAAACAACTTTTTTTTCTGGATTCATAACAGAATTTTTTTTATTCGGTTTCTCTCTCTCAAACTTTTTTTGGTTCGTTTCACATATTTCTAACATGGAGGATTTTAAGGCACAAATGCTAGAAAAATAATTAAATACCAGCAACAGCAGCAAATTGAGCCACAGTTCGAAATCGAACAGAAAAATGAGCAGATTAATCTACAAAAGACATTTCAGGAGAGACAATTGCAAACGGAACAAAAATTGATTGAAATAATGAAAGCTATAACGGACAAGGGCCAAAACGCAGACAACGAGAACGCGTTTACACAGAATGCTATCTGGACAGCGATAGAAACTTTTACTTACGCACCAGATGAAGATATAAGTTTTGAATCGTATTACAGACGATACGAGGACTTATATTCCACAGACTGTGCTACTTGGAAGGACTCGAAAAAGGTCTGCCTTCTATTACGCAAACTGGGTACGACTGAGCACACCAGATTTGTTGACTATATTTTGCCCCGAAAGACCAGCGAATTAACGTTTTCAGAAGCTATCAAACTCTTAACAGAATTGTTTAGCCCTAAGACTTCATTATTCCATAAACGTTGGAAGTGCATGAACTTAATTCGAAAGGAAAACGAAGATTATACAACCTTTGCATCAACAGTTAATAAACATTGTGACGATTTTAAGCTGTCTGAATTAAGCTCTGACAATTTAAAATGTCTAATTTATTGCCAGGGTTTAGTATCAGCGAAAGACGCTGAAATTAGGCGAAGGGTATTAAATAAGTTGGAAAACGAGCCAACCTTGACCCTGCAACAATTGGCAGAAGACTCGCAAAGATTTGTCAGTCAAGACACTAAAAATATTGAGCAGTCTGCTATAGGGCACATTAGGAAATTGCGGGATAGAAACAAATTCAGACCCCCCCAAAAAACAAGTTACTCCTTCTTCACCTAAGAAGAGACACGACGATGTGCCCCCTAATCCTTGCTCTGGATGTAGATCCCTTCAGTGGTACAGGGACTGCATGTACCGGAACAAGAAATGCCTAAATTGTGACCGTGTCGGGCACAAGGCCTCTCACTACAGGAAAAAGAAATCCGGAAGAAGCAGCATAAAAACGACAAAGTCAGTCGAGCAAGAAGGCCGTAACATAAGAAAATATGTACTGGTACAAATTTTAGGCAGAAACATAAAACTCCAGTTAGATTCTGGGTTGGACTTAACGAATATCAACGCTTATACTTGGAAAAAGCTTGGTAAACCGATGATGTTAAGAACCAAAAAATAGCCAGATCTGGCACGGGGGAAAAAATCGAATTCGAAGGTGAAATTATCACCAATGTAACTTTAAACGGGCAAACCCAGAAAGAAAAATGTTTGTTCTAAAAAACACAAACAATTTATTTGGCACAGACGCTATGCAAAAATTTGAGTTGTGGAATTCACCCATTAACACTTTTTGCCAGAAAATAAAAAAAAAATTCAAAGCCGAGTCAGAAAAATTAATAGAAGAATTGAAAAAACTTTTCCTGGCGTTTTTTCTGATGGTCTTGGTCGTTGTAAAAAAATGACTGCTAAACTCGCATTACAGGATAATATCCAGCCAGTATTTAAGAAGAAAAGAAATGTGCCATTTGCCTCGTTAGACCAGATCAACAAAGAACTGGATAGACTGCAGAAGACTGGCATTCTTTCAAAAATTGAATATAACTCGTGGGCCGCACCTACTGAAACACAAGCAGCCACTCAACAACGCCGTTCTTCAAGGAAACGAAGAGCGACGGAGTTTATCAACACAAAACCCCAAAAGAAAAAGATATTAAGACTCCTGTGGAG
Organism: Doryteuthis pealeii; assembly: GCA_023376005.1. Classification (NCBI taxonomy): domain Eukaryota; kingdom Metazoa; phylum Mollusca; class Cephalopoda; order Myopsida; family Loliginidae; genus Doryteuthis; species Doryteuthis pealeii. The sequence goes on along the minus strand of CM042146.1, from coordinate 40,365,132 downwards.
TGAAATCTTAGGAGTGGGATGTTATAGGTGATACACCCTATAAGACTAATGGAATGCGCCGACAGGTTACTATAAGTAACAGGGATAATTGTGGCTTGGAGTAAGCCAATGCGAGTATGCCAATAACTCTGTTCGTCGGACGTAATTTCCACATCACTCTATTGTAGTTGTCTACTTTCTGTTAATACATTTTTCTACATTTGGTACCCGTCATTTTGTTCTTATTTGACCCCTTAAAACCTCACAACAATAAGGCACCAGTTATTTTATTTAAAACGTATCTTTGAGGTTTAATATAGATTCTCAAGCATACGTGGTTGACTGACCAGAAAAAATGTAATAGTTTTTAAATAAAATAACTGATGCATTATATATTTTATTCATTAATATATCAACACTGAAAATTTCATTAAATTCGGTTATTTCCCTCATTTTTGGTATTTTCTTCTTTCGGCGGGGTGACATACGATAGTGGAATTTAGGTCCGTTGAGTTCGATTTAACTGAATATTTTATACTGAATAATTTATTTATGCAAATTATGCTATTCATTAAATTAAGAATTGCACGTACACTATGAAAAGAAAAATCATAGACTCCTATTTAAAATATAAAATGCAAAAATAAGAAATTCGAAACTTATTATTTTAAAAGACTTTTGAATTTGTTTAAAAGTTAGATGTTAAATTACAGAAGTAATTTTATATATGGATGTTCAAAAGTAAAACTAAATGATTGATTCTTAAACCATCGAAAACACCCACTCTGCACAGTGGTTGGCTCCAGTATTAGCCAATCTGGTACACAGAATCCAAATACGTTGGCAAAACTATATAAGCTAGTTTAGCTGCTAGCGTTGAACCAGATTGGGTGATCGTACATAGTGATTTCTTACTGTCAAAGCGGGTATTATGTTGAACGTACTGAAATGCCTCAAAGAACCAGCAATAACACTCGGCGCTGTTTAAAAGTACAGGCATATTTCAAATATCTCAAACCATCCATAAAAAGTGTAAGATTAAGAAAATCATATTAAATAAACGACTGTTTACCCCATACAACTTACAACCCTGAATCAATAAAACCGTAGATTTGATTAAAGTTTAATTATTGAAATTTTAATTGTTAATTAGTTACTAATTTCTTGTGTTATTTTTCTATAAGAAAAATTAACTTAGCAGTATGATATTTTAAAGATTTTATTGTATATTTGATATTTGAACATTAAAAAGAAACGCAATAATTAAAAAGAAGATTAACATGATAACATAGTCAGTGTTTAACACGAAAAGGAAAATGAATACAAGAAAAAATTGATTGTTTTGCGCTTCTATATTAATATGTTTACCTTTGAAATTCACTGACGACTGACATTTTTTTAGTAGAATTTCAATGCTATTCCTTGGTATATTTTCATTTCAAATATTTTCGCGAATATGAATTAAATCTTCATAATTTTTCCACAAACATCAGGATCTGGTGATAGTGAATATCTATGTATATTCACTTTGTTGTTAATTGCTTTATTTTCGTAGTTGTCTCCGTATGTACATACATACATACATACATAGCATAGCATAGCATAGCATAATCTTTACAGATCATTGCCGTCCCTCACAATCCTATAACTCCACCACCAGAACCTTTCCACTCATGAGCCCTCAAATGACTCATCAAACCCGCTGCAGACCCACAAAGTTTTATGCAAATATGACATAGGAAGGACATCCTTTCCGTTATATCAGATGGATCATATGAGAAAATTTAATGCTTATGCACCACTGTATGTCTCTTAAGACGAGAAGCTGACTTATAGAATTTGTTAGAGATTGCACAAGACACATTGTTTGTTCCTGGAGTTTGCATGAATTGTCCCTGATGAGATGTCCTATGATTAACATATCCAGCATTAGAAAGCAGAATTCGACCACATGTTTGACATCTCCAACCCCCCATGTTCTCTCCAATGTGACAGGTGTATTCCTTTCGAAGTTAACACTTGTGGTTTTCATGCTCAATTCTTTCACTCTCAAAACTGGTACAGCTATCATTCACATGAATTCTCCACTCAGTTCTTTTCAATGCCAGCTTTTCCCAGTGTAGTATAACGGTATGGTTACAGTACCAAAGTGTATTTGTGGCAAACTCCGGAACGATATATGTAGTATGGGCCAACTCAAGGTTTAATAGTAGTCGTCGTTAGTAGAGAAACAATGCACACAGTTGTATAGTCACAGGTATTTATTCCCAGGCTCGTGGACTCTTCCTCAGAGAGAGAAGGAAAGACAGAGAGAAAGAGAGGGTACGGTTAAATCACTCTGTCGTAAATCATATTCACTCTGCTATGTCAGACCCATCCGGGGACCCAATGAGGCAGGTTTGACTCCCACCAGCGCCGAAAGGAAAAAAGAGAATGATCTTCTTCCTCTTCCGTTACTCGTCACTTACCGGTCAACACCCGGAACTTCAGTTTTTACTTTCAAATCCCCTTCCGGTGTCATTCCCCGGTCAAGTTACTGGCACCCCGTTGTGTGTTTACTCTTCCAAATTTTAATCTTTCTCTCTTTCTCTAGAAATCCGAACACAGCTTTATTTTTAATCTCAAATTCTGGTAGACCCTAATAATTACGCTACACCCAGTTGTCAGGATTTATTTTTATTTTTACAAGGTTGTTCTTTAAGCAATCCTTATACCTCTTCCAGGGCTTATGCTGTGGCCTTTTGCCATCATGCAGCTGACCGTAAAGGAGTTGCTTTGGCATTCTAGCATCACTCATACGCACAACATGACCTGCCCATCGTATTTGGGCCGTTATGATAACAGTTTCAATGCTTGTGCATCCTGTCCTTATAAGGACTTCTGTGTTAGGTGTGTTAGATTCCACTTGATGTTTAGAATGAGTCTCAAACATTTCTGATGAAAGTGTTTAAGAATTTTCAAATGTCTTCGAAACCAAGTCCATGTTTCCGAGGAAAGCAAAGGACCTATAAACCTTCCATTTTGTAGATGGCAGATGAAAAGAAAGCAAGGGAACATGTGAAAATCATGGTATTATAGTGGCCAACGCTTGTACAACACGAATACCACTCTCTAAATTTTCATGATTATTATCCAGTGACAAACCGAAGCAAGATAACCGGTAATCATGTCAATCGCATGTGTTAAATCAGAGTTGTCCTTCTCCTAGCTGGATAACCTAACAAGGAATAAGGGGTCCAGCACTCCCAGAAATGATGTTCTAGATGTCTGTTGAGCTAATAGCTTCCTCTGCTCTTTGAACAGGTCTTGTTTTTCGTCCTGTAGGGTGTCTAGCCACCCTCCTCATCAGATAAAATCTGTGGGGTTACCGGCTTAGTCGCCGATGATTCGACTATGAAACAGGTTGTACTGGATTACATAGTATCAGTAGCGCATTAAGCGACCTGACACAAAGGTAAATATATATACATACATTTATGTATTCCTGAACGCTGGCTGTCAAAGTGATTGGAACAATGTCTATCATAAGTGGAAGTGGATAAATACATACAACTGCCTTTCATATATGTATAAATAAATTGATAGATAACTACAGGCTATTCTGGATCTCTATGCAAATTTCTTCGTTTAAAATACTTGCAAGAAACCTTTAAAAAGCACTTTAGGGAGACTGTGAATTTATAGCTATTGAAATTTGTAAGTAAGCATTCGTCTTTAGAAATCTGTTATGCCAAATTCAAGTTAAAGTAATCTCTTTCCACCATAAAATATGACATTTTCCAGCAAAATATGGGTAATGACTTTAATCAGGTTGTATACTTCTTCTGATCTGGTGAAAAAGGAAGTGGATGCATAGCATCAAAATATTTTACCTACAGTAAATATTCAATTCAAAAAAATATTCTGGTTCAATTGAATTCATTACTTATCAAAATTCTTAAAGATGACTTTAGCATAAATAATTTAATAAGGCAAGGAGAAATTATTATAATTCAAACATTTTGAATTTGATAAATTTTATTTTGAAAGTCAGAGGCTAATAATTGCAAACATAAGCGCTAAAACGATTCAGTTGACATTTGGAAGGAAAGTGGTTTATTCTATTTAATCTTTAATTACTGTCAATTATCTTTAAATCCACCTGAAAGATCAAAACAGTAAGTTATTTGCTTATCCCAACAAAATTTTAGGACATGTTACATATTATTGCATGCACCAAATACTAAAAATGATTCCAGGATCGTCTGCATCAACCACATACACACACACACACACACACACACACACACATATATATATATATATATATATATATGTGTGTGTGTGTGTGTGTGTGTGTGTGTGTAAATATATTAGACGAATACATTAGAAAATCTATATAGAAACTCGTTCATAATACTGTAATTCCAGGGGTGTGCAAATGGAGATCGAATTTTTGGGATGAGTGTTTTCTATGGCCACTTTTGCTGCTGATTATGAAATCGATAATTCTTTGGGGATATGACGTCATTTTAGGGTGGTTCCGTGACGATTTTCAAAATGGCGGCTGAAAACCGCTTTTTTATAAAAGAAAATTAACAATTTTAGGAGTTACAGTGATTTGATATGTCAAATTATATGTTTTCTGGGTCACAGAATAAGAACATATAGTCATTTTAGTGATTTAATCAACTCATTTATTTTTATTAAGTATTCCAAGTGAAAATGATTCAATTATGTCCCGTTTTTTATGTTATTCTGTACTGGTGGATCGTAAATTTCAAATATTCATTTCATATGTCATTTATATCTGTTCATCTATGAGAAAGCCAGATATGACATAGCCAGAGTCATACCATGAATGTGATCCAGTTCCCTAAAATAGTAACCAAGTCTAAAATGGCAGAAAGAAAATCAAGAAGTGTAAACATAAAATAACGTTTTGGCTCTACATACACGGAGATTCAGGAAGTGAAACCTACATGAAAATTATCTCCTGTGTCGGTGGTGTATGATATATTTGTGTGAAGGGGAAATACATATTTAGCAGGGATTAAGCCAGTAATATTACTGTAAATCAACTACGTCCTAACTGGATAGACAAAAATGTGTACCCACTAAATGAAAAAGCAGTTGCTACTAGAATGAAAGATGATTCAATGTTTTACAGAAAGCTGAAAAGCTTAAAACAGCAGTACTAAATCCAAAAGCAAGGTTTGGTATGGAAAAGCATCAGAGTTCAATGCAGCTCCTACTTAACATGCCTATGATGTTTGTTTAAAGGATCCATCCTATCAAATCCAAAGGAAGAAGACTTTAGTGTCAAAATCACACCTGACGATCGGGCATTTATGAAGAGAACTGTTTCAGGGCTTACTAGGCAGCTTGCACCAACAGTTCCTAAAGAAGAAAAAGGGGAGTCGAGAATGTTCTGCAAAGAGAGAGGGGAGTCGAGAATGTCTTGCAACAGAGGAAAAGAAAAAAAAATAACAGTAAGAACTAGTTCAATTGATGATGACTGGTATCTGTTTTTGATGAAAACTGGGAAATTAGATGTAATTTCCAGGACAGTGAGCAATCTACATTTTTAAAAATTATTTATGAATAGAAAACTTAGTTCTCCACAGGTTGGCGAAAATGATACCGCAACCAGTTGTTCTCTTGCATTCCCAGAAATGTAGGTTAGGAATGGACACAGACCATTCAATAAGCCTGTAATTCGTTGTTTGGTCCAGTGTTTGTCAGAATTCACAGCTTCCCCGAATGAAGTTTTCAAAATATTTGCCAATGTAGCCAAGATGATATTGTGCTAACGGTGGACATTCATTCACAATGATATAAATGTAGACAGTGAATCGGATCACAAACTGTATAGTAGTGATAGCAGGGATGAAGAAGTTGATATCTTTGGCTTTATTCATAGAAGTCTGATCTATATTCTCCCCAGTTATCGAAAGATCATGCGTTATCTTGAAGATGTATCTTACCTGAATCTTACACATGTTGCACAACAAGTTAGTGCTCGACGTCTATACATATATTCAGAATGAGTAGTTTGTCCTGTACCCATAAATCTACAGGACGATGTGAGATATCCTCATTTTCCCTCTGATGCACTTTCTGGGGATTGATGAAATAGCCACCAGTGATGTGCCACTTGACAGAAATTAGACTGGGATGAAATTTTTCATTGAACCAAAATTGATTGTTCTCAAGGAATTAAATAATGTAAAACAAGAGGGTGAACCAAATGGGATTGAAAAGCTGGAAGCTGCAGTAATGGAGAAAGTTATTGATGCTGTTAAGGAAAAGAATTTGGAGGTAGAATACTTCTAGCAAGATGATAATGGTGACAGAGAGGCACTACAGTATGCACCTCTTACAAACTTAAGATGTGAATCTCAGTTGTAAGATTTGATAACCTAATCAGGATAAATCTGTGTGTCAAGTGACTAACTGATATGGAAATTCTCATGTGTCGAAGTTAACTATTGTGAACTTCATGTGTAATTGGTGATATCTCTGGGTTAAAACGTCACTAATCTTATTATACATTTCATTTTGTACATTATAAAGATGTTAGAGCTGGTTAAATCAATAAAATGAATGTATTTACATATTCTGTGACTAAGAAAACCTATGATTAGATATATTACACCATTATTAAACCATATATTGCCTTTTTCATTCACAAAAACAAGGATTTCCAGATACCATTTTGAAAATCCTTACGGAACCAACCTAAAATGACATCCTAGGTCAATTATCTCAACAGAATCGCAATCAGCAGCAAAAATGGCCATAGAAAACACCTGTCTTATTCAATTTCTAGGAAAAAGTATTCATTTGCCCACCCTTAGTAAAACTGTAATTAGTATAAAAAAAGTTATCTTTGAATGTGTGTGTGGGTGTGTTGGTATGAATATGTATGTATACATATGTAAGTCAGTGTGTATACATGAATGTGTATGAATGTGTTTGTTGATATATATATATATATATATATATATATATATATATATATAGTCGTATGTTTATGTGTGTACATGTATGCATAAAATTGATAATTGGGAAGTAATGATTGCAAAGATATATACTGGTGTGTATATATATATATATATATATATATATATATATATATATATATATATATATATATATATAATCCACAGACTTAGTAACTACTTCTAGCCGGGAGCAAACTGCAACAGACTTTTCATCAGTCCCATAACGATAGTGACCTGATGCCTCCGTTTATCTTCTAACGTTGCCTCAGACTCAACACTGGGGCCTAAATCAAGTGTCTGGGGAAGGTAATGCCTCCTGGATCGAGAGGGTGGCTGCTGGAAGACCCTATGTCTGGCAACAGGACTCTGCACCATGCCACTTAAGCAGGAAAACCCAGTATTGACAGTGAAAAAAATTCTGCGACTACATTACCCCGAACATCTGCCCGCACAACTCCACAGATTGCAATTCCCTCGAATGTGTGAGGTGTTGTTGAGCAAGAAACCAACAAAACTCTGTGCAGCACCAAAGATGAATTGAAAGCACGGCTAACAGCAGCATTTATCAATTTAAACAAGAAGACAATCGGAATAGCTTGCAGGAGATTCCAAAATCATCTGCTGGTTGAAGCCATTGGTGATTTCTTTGAATAAATTTAATCTATTATTTCTTTGGATAAATTTCTTTGAATAAATTTATTTTTGGTTTGTTTTGTTTTACGGCATATCAACCTCAGAGGGTCATTTAATGCTGATAAAGTTTTTAAATAAATCAATTCTTAATGGATAATACAATTTTTTTATAAATACATTTTTCTATTTAACCCATAGATGGGACCCTAATAGGTACTACCACTCCGGGTCAGAATGGACCCGGGAGCAATGGTGATGAAGGGGTGCTCCACATTCCCCAAACCTCCAGAACTGGAACCTCACCATCAGATAGAGTTTAACGTCATTCCCAGGACATGTAGACCCGCAGCCACCGCCTTCTAGCACCCATATGATAAAAAGGGGTTGGGGCTTGCCATAAGGGCAATAGGGTTGAGAAGATCATATAGGTGCTAGGGCTTGACGTGACCAGCCGATTGACCTTGAATAAATTTAATCTATAATATTTTCATGTAATTTTGGTAAATATAAAGTAAGATGTCAGTGTTATTTTCATTTTTGCATAATTTATACATTAATTTAGCCATCGCACTCTGTACTATGTAGAAGCACTCACCCCCTATATAAAAAGAAGGCTTGATGGGCTGATGCCAAAAATCCTCTTTCATATCTTGTGTCGGCTTTTATCACTTTTATTTAAAAGTAATCTTGTTATGGACAGCAGACACTAATTATTTATTGGAATACAAAATCAATTGCTATTGACATTTTCTCTTTTCTTCATTGCACTTTTTTCTTCATTTTTTCTTTCCATCTTTCTTTTCTTCTTTCCTTTTTTTTCTATCCAATTCCCCTTTCTCTTTTATTTTCTGTTCATCTTTTCCCCAGTTCCTCGTTTGTATTTTTTCCTTCTTTTCTGCTTTTATTTTCCATATTTCCATTTTTCTTTCTTTTTTCAATACTTCTTTTACTTCATCATCCTTTGTTCTTTCTTTCCTTCTTTTTCCTCTTTCTTTCTTTTCACCTTCCTTCTTTCTTTTCTTTTATCTTTATATATTTTCAGTATTTTTCTCTTTTTCATTTTCTCTATTCTTATTTCATTTTTTCTGTACTTTCCCTTCTTCTGTCTTTCTTTTCCCTTGGCCTTCTTCCACTTCTTCTATTCTGATTTCCTTTCATTTTTCTTATATATCTTTTCTTTTCTCGGTCCATCTATATTTTCATGTTTCCTTCTTTTCTTCCATTCTACTTTCGTTTCTCTTTTCTTTTTACTCTTCTTTCTTTTCTTTTTTCTTTATTCTTATGTTCCTTCTGTCTTTTTCTTTCTTTATTCTTTTCTTTCTTTTTTCTTTTTCTTATTTATTTTCCTTACATCTTTTCTTCTATCTTTTCTTCCATCAAGTACATTATATCTATTTGACCCATTTATATATTTAAAAAATCAAGCCCACAATTTTCTGAGATATTTCTACTTCTTTCCTTCATTAAAACCTCCAGCCAACAATGGAATTGAGTTTTAAAAAATTAATGTCTCTTGACTCCAATCCAAAAATCTCAGTCAATGCCAAATAGAGTTCATCAATGTTATAGAAAACATACATTGCAATATACATAATCAGCAGCAACACACTATCACTGCATAAAATTAATTGAAAGCAGACTTGATTAAGTTATAAGAAAATAATAATAGTATATATATATATATATATATATATATATATATATATATATATATATAATATATATATATATACCAAACTTGTTGGTAAATCCTCGCGATGTGAAAAACCCAGCAAATAGTTTGATTGTAAAAATATACTACCAAACATCATCTGGGGAAAACAAATTTTGAAAAAAGAAAAGACCAAGATAATCATACCAATCTAAAATAATCTATTGGTACAATATTTGGCCAAAAGAAAAAACAATATATATATATATATATATATATATATATATATATATATATATATATATATATATATATATATAAACAAAACCGCCAGGAAACTAAAGCTAATAAGTAAAATGTGCCGAATACCTAAGTAGAGCCAATAATAAAGATAAACCTAATGAGTCAGATGAACATACTAAAAGTTTCGCTAAGTGCTCTTTATTATCTTTTATATATATATATATATATATATATATATATATATATATATATATATAAAGAGTTTCTTAGGAGTACAAAATTTAATGAGGCTACCTAAAAGCGTATACATCATGAGAGAGGAAAATTTCTTAAAAGAAAATTAGAGTACCCTTATAATTACATATTTAATCTAAGTGATATTATTCTTTTTTCGATCAATTCTCATTGGAGAAATTCATTGATAGATGTTTGAACGAATGTTGGAATTATTGTTGAAAAAGTTTTTTTTTATTTCTTTTCAACAGGAAAGGGGAATTAGAGAATTACAATCCGCGCGGAGGGGTTCGAAAGTTTCTGGTTCCACCACACGAAAGGTTGAGGCTTTAGGTATCAAAAAGAAGCAATTTGTGGAACAGTTTTTGTCTACATAGGACTGGCTGGATTCTGGAGATGTACAGAGACTCAAGTACTTGGAGCTGAAGTTCACTGCTAGAAACACTAAGGATGGAAAACATGGCTGGGTGGTATGCCCAATCGCATGTGGGGTTACTTGTAACCCCACATGCGCTTTTTTTTGTTTTGCTTTCTGTTTTTTAACAATATATTTTTGTTTCAAGTTTAAAGCTAAATTTTGACTAAATATATTTTATCTTTACAATTTTATTATATGAGAGAAATTTAATAATAAAATATGGGCCCAAAAGTTTCAAGCCTCCATCGAAGTTCTGTGCATGCTTGTGTATGAGTGTTTGCGTCTGTGGATCTGTGATATGTTCCATTAACTCAGAGTGGTTAACATCAACGATTCGAGTTGTGACTGAGACAGGTGCTTAACCTGGCTAAAATACATTTGTTTTAAAATATTAAAAAATAAATGGAAAATATCATTTTGTTTTTGTAGAATGATCAATTGTTGCATATCAGCAGTGCAAATCCTCACCGACATAGAAATTTAAGGAACTGTATTTAGAAAAACAATAGTTGGATGCTAAAATTCCTCTTATATTCTAAATTATACATTAGGTAAATGATGTTAAGAATATGAGTAACATTGATCACCTAGGTATATATATATATATTATATATATATATATATATATATATATATATATATATATACAAATTTTTGGTGGCTGAACTTGTATAAGATTTTTAAAAATAACGACATACTTTATTGATCAGCAAATTTTTTATTTTTCGAAAGAGAAAAGAGAAAAATGGAAACTTAAGGGCCCTTTTGATCGGTACTTTGTCAATAGTAACGACCGGTAGATCGTTTAAAAGTCACAATGTAAATCAAATTGGGTAAAAGAGAGATTCAATCAAGCAAATGGTGGGATAACATGAAGGCAAAAAAGTTTTCAATTTGGTAAATACCATCAGGTAATCCCCGCCTCAGCAATAACATCCCCAGCAAAAATTACCAGGGAGTGCTTAAGATGTCTCTGTCTACACAAGGACGGGCAGTAAAAAAAAATGGAGACTGCCTCGAGGACATTGAGATGGTGACTTGTCCTCGCCTTGTGTAGAATAGAAAATTGCTGATCGCTGTAGTTTGTTTTACAGCTATTTGAATTACAAAGGTGGTCACCGATGGCAGATTCTTGTGCTTGGGAAAGCCCGGATGTGGTTTGGGGGAGGTTTCTTATAACCCTCGGGACGTGTTGGTTTATTCGGACGTTTAGCCTCTGCGTTGTCCTACCAATATAGCTGGCAGCACACCAGCATTGGTATTTGTAAATTACGTAACTTAGTTCAAAGATTTATGAGCAGAGCGAAATGCAGGTATGGTGGTAAAAATTGTCCTGACT
>CM042146.1:40321149-40348649 GCA_023376005.1 Doryteuthis pealeii | reverse complement strand
AGGTGTAAAATAACCCTAAATCGGTTGACAATCATCCTAAAATTTTTGGAATATTTATAATCTGTCAGAAAAGCTAAGACAAATGCAATAAGAAAGTAAGAAAGTAATTTATTAAATATCAACCACAATTCACCTCAAAGATACAGACAGAAGCAAAAGGGAAGACAAAGATAATCCCCAAAATTCATTCAATATTAACAACACATCTCAAACCCTGTGACCCTCTGACAACTAACAATAGTAAAGATTGGCCCCAAATTTCAAATAATAATAATAAATCTCAAACATCTGAAATAAAATTGAAATCTGTTGATTCCATTTTCTGAATTACTAACTCATAATTCAGATTTGACTCATAAAAACAGAAAGAAAAAACAAATCCCAAAACTCACAGTAATTAGTTTGTGTTAATATTTTTCCTCTTCTATAATTCAATTTTTTCTGCGTAGCCTGGTTCTTTACAGAATCAGAACAGACAGAATTTCACCTAAGAGCGGATGGTGGGAATTCTTTTGGGATATAACTGATAGACAAAACCACCTCGGCTGTTCATATGTGATCCTGTGAAGATCACCAGGGAATTAGTTCATTGAGCCAATTGATACAATTTGCATTGATATTGAATATGACAATGTGTTGCTATGGGAGAGGCTAGAAAGTATTTTACTGAAGAAGACACTGCTGGTTGATGAAGCAGATAAACCAATAATCTTTTAGAAAGGTTCAGTGCTTGCACAATCAATCCAGACACAATTTACCAAAATATTGTAGATGCTCACTTGGCAGTTGTGTTACAGTTACAGTCATACGAAATTTTATTTTATTTTTTAGTTGCGTTAATCCATTTCTACGAGTGACGTTTAAATTCATTTGTATTTGTCGCGTCTCGGATTTTAACGTATATTACTATCATTTATTCATTAAAGCTATTTTCTATCATTCAAGTAACCTAAAATAATATTAATGAAACGAATTAGTAGTAATAATAATAATAATAATAATAATAATAATAATAATAATAATAATAATAATAATAATAATAATAGTAGTTATAGTGATAAAATAATGTTAATAATGATAAATGATAATAGTGATAATAATAGTAATAGTGATAATAATGGTAATGATAATAATAATAGTAATAATAATGTGGTGATAATAATAATAATGATGATCTACTTCCATTTCGTATAATAAACTACGATACATACTTCGACTGTCAACGTTCAGAAATTAACATATGTATGCACTTGTACATATATATACATTTCATGTCAGGTCGCACAAAGCGCTATGGGTATTATGTAACCCCGTACAACCTGCTCCATAGTCGGATCATCGGCGACTAAACCGGTACCCCCACCAGCCTTGCCTGGTGAGGAGGGTGGCTAAACACCCAGCAGGACGAAAAACAAAACCTGTGAAAGGGCGGAGGAAGCTTCCCGCTCAACGGCCATCTAGCACATTAACGCGAGAGCGCAGAAATACCTGGGCTGGTATCCAGGCGCGTAATAGTCTAAATAACCCCCATTGCCTTGTGGTTATCCTCTGGATAGGAAAAGGCTAAGGGAGAAAACCCTGACAGAAATCACGGCTTGGACTCCGTTAGGCAGTTCAGTGTGTAAAACACTAACTGGCAACTCCTGCAGCCAAACTGACGCCGAATGTAGTGGTTCACCATTCCTTCGGATCACGCCAGCAAGGCAGAGAGGGGGGCCCTGTCACTTGGGCAACCCAGGGCCTCCATACATCTTGCCCAGGCTCTTTTTTTTTTTTTTTTTTTTGGTGCCCTGGAGGGGAAACTCCTTCTACACTGTGCTGTGGGCACAGCACGGGAGGTCAGCAGTTACCGGTTATAAGCCCTTTCTCGTTTGGCGTAGAGTTGGGCGCCAGAGGCGACCTCCGTCGGTGGGAGAAATGTCTTCATCTCACTGGACAGCTACCGCCCGCCTCAAGCTGGGCAGCCCTCAACCAATTAGGTGCTGTCCCGCCACAACCTGCCTGCTTCATTGGGTGCATGTAGCTAAGGGATTTATCCTAACAACCGGGTTGCAAACATATGCACCAAACAAAACGAACAAAACTAAGACTCTTGCATTACGCCTCGGATGCTGGAATGTTAGGACAATGACACCCGGACAAACTGACAACGATAAAATGGATATAAGAGATGCACGCAAAACTGCAATCATTAATAAAGAACTCTTGAAGAGACAAGTTGATATCTCTACTCTTCAAGAAACCCGACTTCTCTCGTCAGGCTCATTGGAAAAGAGACTACACCTTTTTCTGGCAAGGGAAACCTCCTGGTGAAACCAGAGAGCATGGAGTTGGCTTTGCAGTCAGGAACACTTTACTGGGAGCAATAGTACCACCTACAGGTGGCTCAGAGAGAATTTTGACCCTCTGCCTGAACTCTTCGATAGGACCTGTCCACCTGGTTAGTGTATACGCCCCAACACTTAACGTCCCTTAAGAAACAAAGGACAAATTTTATGATGAGCTTGAGTTGATTATAAAAAACATCCCCAAACAAGATCAACTTTATCTTCTTGGTGACTTTAATGCAAGAGTTGGTGCTGACCACGACTCCTGGCCATCTTGCTTGGGTTATCATGGCATTGGTAGAAGTAATGAGAATGGACAACGTCTCCTTGAGTTCTGCACATACCACAATCTATGCTTCACCAACTCATATTTTCAATCCAAACCACGTCACAAAGTTTCCTGGAGACACCCACGACCAGGCCACTGGCACCAGTTGGACCTGATCATAACACGGCGCTCCAACCTCAAAAGTGTCCTCCAAACCCGTACCTTTCACAGCACAGACTGTGACTCGGACCAGTCCCTCGTCTGCTGTAGAGTGAAGCTGTAAATGAAAAATTTCCACAGAGTCAAATTAAATAGACCCCCTCGTGTAGATAGTGCCAAAGCAGCTGACCCAACCAAAGCTGCTGCCTTCCTTTGTGTCCTAGAGGAGTCTTCCACCACCTACCACAGTGTTGCTCTGCCCAGCAATATTGGGATGGCCTACGGACCACCATCCATAACACAGCCCTGGCAGTTTTTGGCAAAAGAGTGCATAGATCAAATGATTGGTTCGAAGCCAATGACTCTGTATTGACACCAATCTTGGAAGAAAAAAATATAGCTTCCATTAATTACAAATCTGTGCCGAATGACAAGACTTTACAAGCGCTTAGAGCTTCAAGGAAGAAGCTACAACGAACTGCACGTCGCTGTGCTAACAGTTACTGGCTACAGCTTTGCAGCAGCATTCAATCATCTGCTGAGTCTGGTAATATCAAGGCATGTACGACGGCATAAAAAAGGCGCTTGGACCATCACATCGCAAAATCGCTCCTCTGAAATCAGCCCCAGGAGAAATCATAAAAGATCGATCTAAACAACTTGATCGCTGGGTAGAACATTACTCAGAACTCTACGTCAGCGACAACACCGTTTCTGATGCAGCTCTACGTCATGTAGAGCAACAACCAGTAGCAGAAGAGCTAGATAAGGAACCTACAACTGAAGAACTTTGCATTGCCCTTGACAGACTAAACTGTGGCAAATCACCTGGAAGCGACGGAATCACAGCTGAAATCCTAAAGTGTGGGAAGCCTGTTCTCCTAGAAAAACTCCACAAGCTCCTCTGCCTATGCTGGAGTGAAGGGGTTATCCCACAAGACATGAGGGATGCCACCATCGTAACACTGTATAAGAACAAGGGAGACAGGAGCGATTGCAATAATTACCGTGGTATTTCTTTACTCAGCATTACAGGTAAACTCTTTGCTAGAGTTGCACTAAATAGACTTCAGATCCTCGCAGAAAAGACTTACCCTGAATCACAGGCCGGTTTCAGAGTAGGAAGGTCCACTACTGACATGATCTTCTCTCTGAGGCAACTTCAGGAGAAATGTACAGAACAGAGAAGACCACTCTACATAGCATTTATTGACCTCACAAAAGCTTTCGACCTTGTAAGCAGGAGTGGTCTCTTCCAGTTAATAGAAAGAATAGGCTGCCCCACAAAACTTCTCCGCATTCTTCAGTCCTTTCACACTGACATGAAAGGCACCATCCAGTTTGATGGGTCCACCCCAGACCCTTTCAGCATTCGTCGTGGTGTCAAGCAGGGATGCGTGTTGGCTCCTACTCTGTTTGGGATCTTCTTTTCCCTCCTTCTGCGCCAAGCTTTTGGTAACTCAAGAAGGAGTCTACCTTCACACAAGGACAGATGGAAATCTGTTGAATCTCAGCCGTCTAAAAGCGAAAACAAAGGTCAAGCAATTTGTCATTCAGGACATGCTATTTGCTGATGATGCAGCAGTGGTAGCACACTCTCAGGAGCACCTGCAAACACTCATGGAACAGTTCACCCAAGACTGCCAGGACTTCAGCCTGACCATTAGTATAAAGAAAACTAAGACGATGGGTCTGGAAATCCTCCCTCCATCACCATCAACAGCTACACCCTGGAAGCCGTAAACACCTTCACCTACCTTGGATCCACCATCACTGACAACCTGTCACTTGATGCTGAACTCAGTTGCCGAGTCGGAAAAGCTACCTCAACTTTTGGGAAGCTCACAACAAGACTGTGGGACAACAGCAAGCTCACTATCCGTACAAAGATACAAGTGTATAGGGCATGTGTTATCAGCACCCTCATGTATGGAAGTGAAACATGGACCTTATACTCCCACCAAGAGCGGCGGCTAAATACCTTCTACCTTCGCTGCCTTAGACGTGTGCTGGGCATCACCTGGAGGGACAGGATCACTAACACAGCAGTTCTAGAGAGAGCTCAACTCCCCAGCCTGTACTCTCTACTGGGACAACGTCGTCTCCGATGGTTGTGTCATGTACGTCGGATGGATGATGGACGAATCCCTAAAGACATCCTGTATGGAGAGCTAACATCTGGTAAAAGACAGATTGGTCGCCCCCTACTGCGATTCAAGGATGTCTGCAAAAATGATCTCATGTGCTTTGGCATTGTCCCTTCCAGCTGGCAAAATTTGGCTCAAGACCGCCCTCGGTGGCGGCAGAATCTCCATAGAGGACTGTACATGTCAGAAGTCACCCTGACTTTTCTCAAACATAGGACTTCATAGTCACAGGAGGCGCTGCAACCTCAGGGGCGCACAAAAACTTTTATCATAGTCTTTCGAGACTGAATTGCCAATGATGATCATACGAAATAGATTTGGTAATTCGAGTTCAAATCCAAAACGCAGCGGTTTCACTTCACCCTAAAATCATTTGGAAAGATATGAATTGAATTGTTCACTCTCCAACTATGTTTAATAAGTAGAGTGGACTGGGTTCTTAAGCTTTGGTTAGGCAACCAGTCTAGGAGAAGGAAAAACTCTGAATTTAAACAAGCTTTACTCAGCTGAAAAAATTCACATTCTGTCACATCCTTCACATGGTAGAAGAGTTATTATATACTTAGGTAGTTTTCTTTCTGTTTTGGATTGGGGGTGGCTTTAGAATAGAATCTTTCTTTTGCTTTAGTAAATAATTGTTTTATTTTTATTTTACTTTTAATCAGCAATGACTTTTTAGGACAGATAAATTATTTGTCCTAAAAAGTCATTGCTGATTAAAAGTAAATCCTGCATGTGCATAACCAAGTTATTATAATCCACATACAGCAGCTCCTGCATAATAGCAATGGATACCTTTGAACTAGCTTTTAGGCATCTTAGATTAAACATGTTACACGATCTGTAACGAATGCCCCTGACATTAGATTTTAAGTCAATCTTAAAAACAATCGCAAAAAAGATTTCAAATAGTTGTGGTGCAATAATGCAGCCCTATTTCATACTATTCCCAACTGAGACAGATTCTGTCAGAGTACCCTTACAAGTAATTAAAGCATTCATATCATCATGAAGAGATTGAACAAAGGCTACAAAATGATGAGGAGAACTAATTTCCTTAGAAGGTGGCTTGTGATTGACTGTATCAAAAGCCTTCACAAGATTGATGAAACACTGGTAGAGGATATATATATATATATATATATATATATATATATATATATATATATATATATATATATATATACTATCTTTTTGGTAGGATGCTGCAGAATGCAACATCCTT
Source organism: Doryteuthis pealeii (assembly GCA_023376005.1). Taxonomy (NCBI): domain Eukaryota; kingdom Metazoa; phylum Mollusca; class Cephalopoda; order Myopsida; family Loliginidae; genus Doryteuthis; species Doryteuthis pealeii. Next base: position 40,342,523 of record CM042146.1, on the reverse strand, counting down.
CTATAGTTTCCAAATAACTTTTTTCTAAGCGTTTTGTAAGTGCTGAACCTGTAGATGAGATATTACTACCTAGGTATGTGAACTGGTCAACTAATTGTAGAGGCTTACCATCCCATGTGGGGATGTCTCAATCTTGTTTAAAATACCTATAATGCAATTGATCTGAGTTCACATGAAGGTCAATGGCTCTTGCTGCCTTCTCTAGGTTATGCAGCAGTTATTTAGCTTGTGTAGATGTATTTGAAAGAAGTACTAGATCATCTGTTTACATATATGTAAAGCATTATTATTTATGCTCTACAAAGATATGAACCCCTTCTTCAATTTGACAAATAGTCAGAATCTGAAAAGATATGGATTGATTTCTGTAAAACTTATTTTCATTTTTCTTAGAATTTTCTCAACTTCAGATGCAATGTGATTGATAAGAATGACATTATAATCCTTAGCATCTATGGCAATAAGAGTTATACCTCTGCAGTTCTTAGTGATTCCAAGGTGACCTTTCTTCAGGAATGGAAGGATGCAGCCTTTCATATATATTTCTCTATTGTTTTTTCTTTATACTCTGCATTGTATAATTGAAGAAGTATATTGTCAAATTTCCTTGTTTTCTATACTTCAAAAGTTATTTTGTTGGGGCCTTAAGCTTTTCTGTTTTTGATTATGTTCAGGACTTCATCCACCATAAAGTGTCTTAGCTTGATGTCTAATTGACAATTTATGATTTCTTGAGTATGTTTATCTGTGATTTTATGAGGGTTTCCAAGCATATTCTTGAAATGTTCTCTCCATTTCAGAAGTCTATCTTCTTGGCTGGCAGTTTCTAGCTTTGATCTCAAGGTGTTTTTCCTACCAATAGCTTCATTTTCTACCATGCCAAATGAGACTGCCTATCTTCTACAGAATTTTTGATTTTATTTATTTGGCCATGGACATATTCTAGTTGTTGTTTTTTGTATGCTTTAGTTAATACTCTTTTGAATTTCTTAATTTTCTTCAATTTGGTATTTGTTAAGTTTGTTTTATCATCTAGTGATGCTTTTTATGTTATCTCGTTTTTCTTTTTTTTCTGCTTTTGTTTCCCAGGGAACTGTATATTTGGCTCTTTGTTTGGTTGGTATGCATTCAACTGCTGCTTCTAAGTGAGTGGTGTCTTTCTCATGTCTCCTGAAGAGTATTAAACCTGTTTCTTACTGTTACTAAATAATGATTGCATATATCTCCGATGGTAAGTGAGGACCAGTCATATTGTACCAGTTTGTTTCTTATTACTTTGCAGACTTAGTCATATCTTTACTGAGATGATTCTGTGCTCAGTTGACACTCCTTCAAAAGAGGGGAGTATGCCTTGCAGTTCATGGGGCTATTTATCCACTTCTTATTTATTAATATATAATCTGTGTGAAAATTAGTAGTTTTAGATAGGAATACCTAATACCATATAACTGTCTGTGAACAATTGATTATTATAAGTAGTAAGTTGAAATAACAACTTGAAACCATATAATTGTGCATAAACTATTAATATTAGATGGGAATGCTTGGAGCCATATAACTGTATAATTGTGTGCAAAGTATATGTATCAAATTCTAGAATTAAATAACTAATAAGGGATTGATATGGCATTAAACAAATAAATCACAACAAACCATTTATTTATTTAAATGCATTCAAGCGTGGTGTTGTTGACTTACCTTCATAGCACATCCAAGCGGAATTTCATAGGCGATACAACACCCAAATCCAAACATGACCCCATAAGTAATGCAGATTGCAATAAAGGAATATTGCACTGTAAAGTAGGACAGAATCACACCCCCACTGCAATGACAAATAGAAGAAAATATTCTCTCAATAATAAAATCTGAGTGATATTGAATCACTAAATAATTCTTTTCCCATGAAACATTTTAGATATTCCATGGAGTTTATGAAATATTATCTTCATCTTTGTTTTTTTAACACAAGATCTAATTTGATTTTGAATTATAAATGAAATAAATAAAGGATTAAAATAGAAAATTACATAATAAAACAAAATAATTGAAATAAATATTATCGTTTTTAAATTGTAAACTTTTAATATATTTTTCCTATTTTTCAATAAAGATTAACATCATAAGGAATGTCCAATTATTATCTTATTAATTATATATGAATAAAAATTTAGCACAAATTTGCTATTGGCCCCTAATATAATCAAAAAGACCTTACCAGTTGACAGATCAAATAGATTTATATTGCTGTTGAATCAATATCATGGAGAGTGGGATTATCTCATTCTTGTTTAGTAGGGTGGTAATATAAATGGGTGTCTTAATGGAGAGATTTTAAGGAATTTGTTTATTGAACAAAGTTAGAAATAGAGGAATCAAAATAAATGACAATAATTTGAATTTAAAAAAATGAATTAGTTGAAATTAAAAGCATTTTTTAAAGTATTTGTCAGCCTGAATACAGATAATTTGCAAATTGGCTATATTTATTATAGGCATATAAATCTAAATTATCCAATGACCTAGTAGATTGATGGGGTACCACTCTGTCTTTCATGACATTACCTGGTGTCAGACTAAATTACTTATTTCAAAATTATACTACATAGATAATGCTCCGATATAAACTTTAACTTAAAAGAGGCACAAAATGTGAAATTTCAGGTTTTTATATTTTGTTTGCTATACATTCTATAACCATCATGTTTGCATTAATTTCATATCCTTTATTGGATTATTAAACTCAAAAATGGAGATAAATCTGATTGGTAGATAAGTATGCAAATTAAATCAGCAGAAAAAGCAGTTGTATTTTATTTAATATTAAAAAATATTAGTTTTTCTATTAGTTCATAGTATTATTCAAAGTTTCAGCTCTTAATTAAATTTTCTAAATCAATAAATTAACCTTTTCATTTAATTCTTATTTAGTATCTTTGAAATACTTTTTTTATTTAAAAGCCTAAACTTCAATGGAAAAAGTTTTGAGAAAACTAGCAATATTTTCACACATTTTGACTAATGGTTATGTACAAAGATGTTAGTTTAACCAATAGAATCTTAGATTAAAAAAACAATTATACTTTTTGTACAAATCCTGACAATACAAGAATGACAATAAGGAGGGAAATAAACAAAAAATTCTTGATAAAAACAGATTTTACATTCAATGCTCTTTAACAGAACAAAATCAATCACTCCATGTGCCTTAAATATTTGCATATAAACCAATCTTGTGAAGAAGTTCACTTCATTTTGGGTCAACAAATTATCATGTAAAATACATTATGTAGCAATCAGTGTCAGTTTTTCACAAACATGGAACAATAAAATAGGATAAAAAGAAAAATGACTCAATTCTTATAATATATAAAAGTATAGAAATATTTTAAAAATTCACCGGATGTATTTATTTGTGAATTAATGAATACTTTTACCTATGTTTGAGTATTTCATTTTTTTAATATATTGAATACATTAAAACATCATCAGGGCAATATCCTAGATGAATATCATGAAGCTCCATCAAGAAATGTTATTTTCAAGTGAAAATGAAAAAAATATCTGAAAAATTTATTTGGTTATCATTAGCAGTGTTTCTTTTTTTCATAAGAGTATGAGAAAAAAAATTAAAAAGAGAATACAAATGAGTCATTAAAAAATTTGAAAAATTTTCTGAGAATCTTTAATTAATTGTTTTTTTTCCTAAAAAGTTATTAAAACACAGCATAATAAGGATGTAGTCTTGAAAAATCTTTTAAAATAATACCAATTTTTGAAGTAAACTTATTTTTATGTTTTTAATTTCAAAAATAAAATTAATTGTTGTAGTTTGTAAATAAAACTAAGTTTAAGAAATGTACCTTATAGGAACATATTTAATATAATATACTCAGTTTCTATGGTGTTGGTATAGTTAAGGCCAGAGCTATTTATTCATTCACAGATAAACACATCTGTTAAATATATGCTTTTTTGTATTCTTGTACTTACATACATTTACATTCTTGTACTTACATTTAAACTTACAAGACAGCCCATCAAGCCCCTTATTGTATGAAAAAAAAATACAAATGTTTTATTCCTAAAAAATAAAATCTACCGTTAACAGACCATTCCACCCCCAACTTCTGTCAGCGCAAATTACTTTGAACTGGCATTAAGACAGCTGACCCCATCCCTTAGTGTAATAACAAAGGCGAGATCTAAAATTAAAAAAAAAAAACTACCGTTAACAGACCTTTCCACCCCACACTCATCGGCACATGTTTTGAGCTGCCTTAACCCAGCCCATGTATAAAGAAAAAAGATGAAAAAAAATTCTATTCCAAGTATATGGTCGTACGAAGGCAAATGATTTTTACTAAAATGTATTTTTATTAGGTATCAGCAATTTAAGCGCCAAGTTTTACTTTAAAAACCAATTAGAATTAATTAAATCAATTATTTAAGGTTAAATTTTTATTCGAAAAGTAGTAACATAATGAGCATCAGTAACAAAACAAAATAATATTACATATGTGATTAATTTTTATTACATTTTAAACAATAAATTCTGCCAAAAAACTAACGAAAACGGGTGCTTTGTGTGAAGTAAATTACATACTAAAACAAACACGTTATTAATATTTTAAAACACTTTTTAACAGTTTCTTCTAAGAGATCAATTAGAAAAAACATTAATACTGTAATTCGTTTCACTTTTATATAACCCCACCGATATTTTTCGCCGCAAAAACAAGGGGCATCAAAGTTAAGAGACCTGAAAAAATCAGAAAGTTTTGAAATAGATCAACTGATACATTATAAAATTCATTCGGTAATTTTCACCTTTAGTTGTTAAAATTCCTAGCAAATAAGGCAATTAGAGTAACCTTCCTTGACTTTCACTTTGAACTAAGCCGGTAGCTATTTTGAAAGTCTCTGTGCGAAATAAATAAATCTTAGGAACTTTTTCGAAAACAATACAACTGCATGCTTTAACACAGAAATATCATAAAATGTGTTCTTAATAACAATTAAGTTCATTTTAGATAATTTTATGCTAGGAATTTAGCCAACTGACTTTTACTTTGAAACAAGACAGTAGGTATTTTGAATGGATCTGTGCGAAATATACAAATCTTAGAATCGTTTTGAAAACAATACAACTGCATGCTTTAACACAAAAATATCATAAAATGTGTTCTTAATAACAATTAAGTTCATTTCAGATAATGCGCACGCACAATTTTATGCTAGGAATTTTACCAAATAAAGGTGAAAATTACCATTTTATGTTAGTGTTTACTCATTTTTTTTTTTTTAAATTTAAAAAAAAAACGCTTTTAAAAAAACAAGTTGAACTTACTCTTTAATTAGTCAATTCTGTATGTTAAAGTGCATCTCCAGGCATTCACTTTCTCTGTAGGGTGGCAGAAAGCCATTTGCTTGGATTCCGCTTTTTATGGGAAAGAGATAACCCAGAGTCGCATTTGATTTGATGTTTCGCTTGTGCTGCTTAGTATAAAACCTCTGAGTTCACCATATTATTATTTGCTGCTAAGATATTCCCTGACCACTGGCCTGTGGCTGATCAACACTAGCTGGGTCACCCAGGTGAAGGTGTATGGTATTGAAAGACCCATAATGCCTTAGGATCTTGGGAATTAAATCACTGACGATGGTCAGGGGAACCTTATGGTGTATTCCTTGAAATCGCCTTAGAATAAAATTTATTTTTTTATAAAATAATTGTAAGAAATATGTATTTTTTAAGTAAAGAATCAAGGTTACAAGGATGGTATATTTCTCATGGAACATTTTACAATCAAAACAGATATTATTCTCTTTCACTGGTCCCATAACCTAGTTTTTTGGGATGTATGGGTAATATTCTTGTTGTGTATCTTGGGCAGAAATAATCTCTCCCAGTCTGGTTTAAATTAAGTTTTGCTTCTTCTAGACTGGTTGTCATTCCAAAGTTAATGAGCCCAGGTTGACCAACTATTTATCTATAGCTGAGGTGGTAATTGTTGGATACATACTCTTCCCAAAGCTATTAGCACTGTGTGAAATACAAACAGCCTTGTTCAGGAATTCAACTTGGTTGGTGGTTGGTTGGTTGGTTGGTATTTAATAGTATATCAATCCTTATCATTATTTAATGCCAAAACTTTTTTTATACATATGATTTGTTTAACTTCATATGAATTAATAAAATAATAGAAATAATTCTTATGTTAGATATTTGATTAACTTCCTGTGTATTAATTGGTAAAAATAATTATGTCGGTTGGTTATTTTGTTTAATAGTATATCAACCCTTGTTGGCTATTTAATGCCAAATGTTGACTTTTTTGTGTATATTTGTAAGTGAATAGTTTATAGGTAAATATTTTTGTTTGGTTTTATAAATTGGTAAAACAAAACTTCATGTTAGATTTTCTATTAACTTTGTGTGTATTAATAAATTGGTAGAAATAATTTTCATGTTAGATTCATCATTAATTTCATATTCAATAGAAATAATTTTCATTAACTTCATGTATGTCAATAAATTAGAAGAAATAACTTCATGTGTAGAAATAAAGTGATGGTTATGTTAATAATATTCATGTTAGATTTTTCATTAACTTCAAGTGTATCATCAAATTAATCGAAATAATTTTCATTAACTTCATATATATCAATAACTCAGAACTTTGGCAGAAATAACTTCATGTGTATTAATAAACAGGTGGTTGACCCTCAGCCACCAGCCACTAGCACCTATATGGTAGAAAGGGTTGAGTGTTTGCCATAAGAGAAATTTGAAGAATACATTTGGGATTTAATCATGTAGATGCTAGGACTTGACATGACCTGCCAATTAATCGGATTGGACCTCTCCATCCACTCATCTTGACACAGTAAGCGCCAATGTGACCTCTTAGTACTCAGGTCATGGACCACACAGCTGTCATCAGGCATTACAGGTTGTCACTGATGATTAACAGTTGGCCCCATTTAGGGGGTTCTTGCCTCTTTGCTGAAGTGCAGTCAGCATATTCTACAGCCTCAGCTGACACATCAGATTTGAACTTGTGTAGTTGAGTTCACATCCTTCTACAATAACTGTTATGCCATTGTGAGTTTCTATTATGTATATTATTAGGTATTATTTATTATTAATTTCTATTATGTATATTATTAGGTATTATTTATTATTAATTTCTATACCATTTGAACTCTGTAACCAAAAATATGAATATGCAGCAATCTCCAAAAAAGTACACATCTTATATATATTCATGCAATATTTAATTTTGATTACTAAAGTTCACTGGTGTTGAATTGGATAATGAATGATACATAATAACATCCATTTTGATTGTATGTTATGCAAGAAAATTATGATAAGGATCATCATTATCATCAAGGCATGCTAACTGCACAGATTCCCTTGACTGTCTCTCTAGGCAACATCCAGTGTCCACACAGAGCTGATGAAGGTAAGTTTTTGCTAGTCAGCCAACACTGGATTGTGTACGTGTAGGAGTCCATAGGGAAATTGTTGCGTAGGTGTTTGTCCTTACATATCCAACATGTCTTGTTTGTCTTACTAGGATGATTTGTGAGATGGGAGGTAAGTAGCTGTACATCTACTATTTTGTAGATGTTGCTTCAAGGAATTGTTCAAAACAGCAAGAAGCATCCGTGTGTAATACCCACCTAGCTTTTTCTGGCATTTTGTTAAAGTCCAAGTGATGCAACCATACAGTAGTACTGACAGTTACAGATTATAAAAATTCCCATTTTACTTTAGCAGAGAAATCAGATTTCCATATGGTTGTTAAACTGTTAATATCAGACCATACCTCACTTATGCATATACTGCCATCATTTTCAGTTGATTGGATATATAAAATAATAATAAAATCATGCTATCTTTTGTATTAAAGGAAATTAACTTTTTATGAAAAATTAATTGGTGTGTACTTATACTGATACTGTAGCAACACCAATATGACTTCAATCAAGAAAGCTATTAACAGGCAGAATTCTCATATACATGAGAATATTACCCACTGAAATAATTCTTATTTTTTCCATCCCATTATGTGAAGGAATGAGATGAAGTATTTTCATTCACATTTTTTTAGAGGATAGAATCTTCACCTTTTCCCTTACCTACCATCAGAATATTTGATGGTTGATACATTTTTAACATTTAATATAATTTAAATTACATTTAAATTCAATTGTATTCTCAAGTGCATTTATCAGTCAAGCAATAAAATTACCTCATAATCCAACACCCAAATAAAGCTGCAAGTCTTGTACCAACTTTCTGTTGTAAAACTCCACCAAATGACATTCCAAGTCCTTGGAGAGCTGATGATAATGCAATGATCCAGAAACTCTTGGAATATTCCATATCTGGATAGCCATGATGACGCAAGTAGGAGGTCAGATAGGGATTTAGATTACCTGAAACATAAGAGATTTAAATTAATTTAGAGATAAATAAAATGCATTATTAATTATTGATAATTAACTCATAAGATTCCATAATGAAACATTTTTTATTAGTATGCATATTTCCATTTTGATTAGCTTAAAAGAAAATTTGTTGCATTTTTACCCATAACCAATCTATTCTTTTTTGGATATTAAACCCAGCACAGGGCTCTTAATCTTAATGAGTTAGCTCTATGTTTATAATAGCTTTTGTACAAGTCAACTAATTTTAATAAAATCTTTTACATCATATTGTAGAGAATTTTATTTTTATTGTTATAAAAATTGCTGCTGGAAATACCAAGCTTTTTTTAGGTAATCTTTAAATTCTTCTACTTGTATTCTCTTTGATTCTAACACTTTTGTTTGTTTTCATGGTATACAGCAAAAAAGAAACAAAGAGTTCAAAATATAAAAAGTGGATTGGTTGATTGGTTGATAGACCTTAATGGATTATTTTATACGAATTTCCAACAGGTAAACATTTCATCTTTAGTTTAAACATCTTTGTATTAATATAAATCAAAGTAATTTTAAATGTTATCTTAAATAAATCAATTTGACCCATAAATGAGACTCTAACAGATATATCACTCCCAATCAGAATGGCAATAAAGAGATCATTGTTATAAAAATACTAAACAGAATTGATAAATAAAGATCAAATTTTGACAGAGACTTCTTATATGCTGTTGAAAAAGACATAAATTCACTTCTCACTGCATCTCTTACCAAAAAAGAAGTTTTATCCCTGACATATGTAATGTTGTCATCAATGATTGCTATCTGCATAGTTTAGCAACTACCAGCTACCAGAAGTGACTACTGCTGCTGTTGCTGCTATGTGGACAATGATGATGAAATATGCAGAAACATTGACAGTCTCTGGCTCTTTCGGTGGGAGATTTATGAGTTTCATATACAAGCAGCTCTGTCTTTTGTGGGAGGAAACAACTTGTATCTCTGAGGTTCTCTCTATCTCAGTTTTTGCTATGGCTTCTCTTACTTGACTGTGTTCAGCCGCACAGTCACCAACTTTTAAAACTAAGTTTATTTCATAGGGGTTCTCAGAATAGGAAACTCCAACTTCTGCCAGTGCAGACACTTGACTCTCTTGGGCAAATCCTTAGATGGCTGACGAAGTTTTAGAATGTTGCCAACCCTACATTAATTACATTTAGCCTTCTGGTCAAACTTTTAGTTTTGTCAACTCATTACTCTTTCAGTTGCTGGCTTAATTACCTGGGAGTATTTAATTTCATCAGTCTGTATTTTCCTTGCACTTGCTTATATTATTGCATATGCTTTCATAATTGGTGTGAGAGAAAGTGAGTGAACATTTAAGCAAACCATTCTTCCATAACTACTAAATCTGCCGGGCAGATAGCTGCTTTTGTGTAGGGAGATTCTTTTGTTCAGTGATGAGTGCATCCCATGTATATTTCTTGGCAATTTGTACATTCTATTATATAAATGACATTTTTCGAGACGTAGTCTAAATTTCTATTTATTTTTGAATATTGTATGAGGGTTTTTGAATATATAGGATGTTCCCATCTATGATTATGTTAACACTCTACTCTTCTGTTTCCGGCATTTTGAGAACCCCCTGTGTAGTGTGTATTTCAAATTTTGGATGAGTAAGTATTTGTTAAGACTTTTTGATTGTCTTTTGCTCTTAATTATTTTTGCTCCATTATATGGTTTAATTTTTTTTCATTGTTTTTCGAGTTTGGTGTAGTTATTTGTGAAAAGTTTAAGGGTTGTTTTTGTTTATATGTTGAAAACATATGTTAGGTGTTGTTCGTTGTTATGTTAAAAAACATCCTAGTTGTTCGTAGTTGCTCTAATGGTATTTTTTGTGCTAATTCAAATCCCTGTTAATCAGTGTTGTGGGGTAGCCTTTTTGGAGAGGGTTTTATGTAATTCTTTTAGACGGATTTGTTGGAGTTTTTGTCTGTGACTATGGTGTATATCCTACGTGCAAGTATGTAAGTGGATTTCATGCAGTTTTGGGGGGTGGTGGCTTTTTGAAATGTAGATATTGTTGGGTGTCTGTGGGTTTTGATAAATGTCTGTGATAATTGTGTTAATAGTGAATTTTATTTTGCGGTGTAGGTTTTGTAGAAGTTCGTGTATTTCCTTAATATCACCCATAGCATTTCCAGAATATAAAATAGTCATCCAAATATCTTTTCATGATTTCATAAAATTTATTTTGATATCGTTTCATAGAGATGTTCTTCTAAATATGCTAGGGTTAGGGTAGCATAGGTTTGGCGCCATCTTCGTTCCCCATAGCAGTTCCTAGTATTTGATGTATTTTTGTTGTGAATTGAAAGGAGTTGTTGTTTAGGGTGAGTTCTATACCGTCAATAATACAACATTTCATTGAACCTAGAGTGTAATATTTTCTGGGTATTTCTCTATTCAAAATGGAGATGCTGTTTTTTCTAATTCATGCGAATATTGCTATATAGACTGGTAACGTCAAATGGTTACCATGAGTATGTCAGGGTCTACTTTTTGTGGTATGTAGTTTGGAATTGAAATGCCGTCTCTAACGTAACTTTTTATCTTAAAAAAAAGGTTGTAGTAGGATATCTATTAGTTTGCTAATTTGTTGGTGGGACATGCTGGTCTGCTACTATAGGTCTAAATTGAAGGTCATCTAGGGTCTTGTATTTCTAATATATTCTAATTTTGTGTCTTAATTGCTGTTTTAATTCTTCCGATTTGTGGATTTTTGGTAATCCATAAAAGTTGGCTTTTTTGGGGATAAAATTGGTTAGGAAATCCTTTCTTTTTTGGTCAGTATTTCCTTGTGTGTTGGTTGCAGAATTTTTATAATTTTTGATATTATATTCTTGTCTATGTTTGTGTCTATTGGTTTTAGTAGTATTGTCACTCAGTATCTCTTGGATTTTTTGTTTAGGATGACTATTGCACTTCCCTTGTCAGCTTCTTTTATGACTATGTTATTGTTTTCCTGTAGTTTTTTAAAGCTTGTTTTTGTTAATGTGATAGGTTGTTGTGTGTGTTTTTCCTTTCTTTCAAAAATAACGTAGCATTCAACCGTTATTACACAACCATTATAATCAAAAAGTAAGTTACAAAAACACACACAACCTATCAAATATCGGACATATTCTGCCAAAATGATAATTCAATGCCTGAAGAAGACAACAGATCAGAAACACTTGCCGCATGCATATGTAAGTTAATAAAATTTTTTAAAAAACATAATCCTTTTTGCAAACCTTCTTTTTAATAAATATTGTACCGGCCGTTCCTACAGTGGAGAATATACACCGGTTCTCACTATAAATAGTGAGACACGAGTGGAAAAGGTTGTACTGTTACCGTTTACGACAAACTAGTCGTTTGTTACCATTATTGTAAACACACTTGCTTATTTTACCCTATCTCGACTTGACTTCTTTTTTACTGTTGGACTAACATCACAACAATAAAATATCTATTTTCTCCGTTGGACCCATAACAACACTTTATATATATATATATATATATATATATATATATATATATATATAAAAGGAGAGATTTTGGTATTACGTGTCGACGTATAACAACAAAACGGGAGGTCATTCAGATTCAAAATCTTGCATACACATTGATATCGTTTCTAACTAAGAAACACTCCAAATTTGGTTATTGATTTTTACTGATTAAGGGATTAAGGGTATAATTAAATCAAACAAAAATCAAACGATTTTTTAGAAAGAAATCGTATAGCTGCTGATATGATATTCCAGAACAATCATCAGACACGCATGCTGCCTCTTCCGCGTTGTTGAATGTGTTTGCAGAAGCTTGCGTGCTGAAGAAAAGGAAGAAAGAAACAAACAAACAAACAAACAAACAAACAATATCAGCTTCCAGTCATGAATAAATTTTAACGTAAAATAAATTCGTTTTTTTTTTTTTTTGTTTTTTTTTTTGTCCAGATCTTTAAAATATCTATTTTATAATCTTTTCTAAATATTTTTAAAATATTTGCTTTGGAGAGCCGATTATACGAAAAGTAAAATCAAATCTTGTCCACAAGTTTACGGTTACATTTTTTAAAATAAGATTTTAAATGTCAATAAAAATCAGTCACCAGTATAGGGTTGTATAATGTAATAAAAAAAAATGAAAAGTTTTTTTTATCAATTTTTTTTACGAAATACTTTCATATTTCTTTAGAATAAAATATATCCATTTTTAATCTTTGTTATTTTTTGTTGCTCAAATAAATAAATAAATTACAATGTTACATTTTATTTCTAACTCAAACAAGCAATTTAAAATTGAATTTACAATTGTCTACGTACGAAAAAGTTGGAATATTATTCTCAATGTTGTAAACAAACAAACAAAAAATCGTAATCATTAGCGCTAAAAAAGGGGGGTATTTAACACAATGAACTTGAATAAAGGTTAATATTATCTTCAAAATTACGAAATTCACACAAACACTTATTTACTTATTATGTTTACTTATTTCAAATAAGTAAATAGTGTTTGTGTGAATTTCGTAAGTTATTTACGAAATTCTTTTTTGTCAAACAGTAAAAGAATGATAAATATCAAAATAAATACATACATATAGTTGTCGAAATTTTTTTGTAACAGTATAACATAGGTACACCCAATTGGGTCTAAAATGCGTTTTTTGACAAAGTGACTTTAGCCCCCCCCCCCCCAACGCTTCAGAAAATATTTACCAAAAATCAGGGAATTATCGGTGTTTTTATTTTATTTTTTTTTCAGTGTTTTTTTATTAATCAATGAACGATCTTTATAATACATTACTTATTTTATTTTAAAACTTTCTCATTTTTTCAGGTCACTTAATTTTGACCCCTCCCTTATGTTTGGCGCGTAACATTTAGTTTACTAATTACAGTATATAAAGAGGGCTGACTTCTGATTTAGGTCGGAAAAATTAAAACGGAAAGTTTTTTTGGTGGTACCCAATGACAGTAACTACAGTCTATGAATTAACATTTTGCGAATTGGGTTACGGTTTTAGGGGATTAAGGTTGTTTTTAATTACGTATTGCTTAAAAGAAATAAACAAAAAAACAAAACAAATTGCTATACATTTAATTAACCATTAAAATTAATTATTGAATCTATCATTCAGACAGTTGTTTGTGTTAGTATTGCAAATGTATAATTTCAAATTAAACTTAGTTTAAAAAAAATATTTTTCAACATTAAATTGTATAATGATTTTTTTGTTGTCTACACAATGAAACTTTCATAAAAATTAATTTTATCTTGAAAAAGCATTTCCATTCGAAAGAAAAGAAAATTAAAAACCTCCTGATTATTTTTTAAAAAAATAAGCTTATGGAAATAATAAAAATTATGACTGAAAAAAAAAGTTTTTATATTTGCACCGTTAAATCAACTAAATTTAACGTAGCCAAAAACAAGTTACGACAAGAATTTTTTAAAAAAATTCTATGAAAAATCAATTAATGGTCCGACTTTCATGAAAATTTCAATAACTATTTACCCTTGGATGTAAATATGTCTGAAAAACACACACTCTCTCTCTCTCCTCTCTCTCTCTCTCTCTCTCTCTCTTCTCTCTCTCTCTCTCTCACACACACCACACACACACACACACACACATTTTTATTATTTCAGTATTACATACTCATCAGTGAGTACTTTTACGCCAACGACGTTGACTTCTGGCTCATACTTGAGGAGGATATTCAAAATATTGTGAACTTATTTGCTGCTTCCGTGCACTGCTTTTTGGATTAAAAATAAGCTTGACGAAAACAAAGGTAATGTTCACCCCGTAAAAAGAAAACCGTATATCAAACCAACTATAACCATTCATGGTACTTGATTGGATGTTTTGAATCTTTCGCATATTTAGGAAGTACACTGACTTGTGAAGGCTCTTTTGGATGCTGAGTTTCCCTACGCATCCAGAAGGCATCTGTGGAAGGCTTGATAAACGGGTTTATTTACCAATAAAACAAATTGAAGGTTTATAGGTCCTGCATGTTGAGTGCTCTATTGTACTCCTCGGTAGCATGGACATTGTTTCGAAGATATTCTAAAATTCTTAAATACTTTCATCAAAAATGTTTGAGACACATTCTAAACATCAAGTGGAATTCCAACATACCTAACACAGAAGTCCTTATAAGGGTAGGATGCACAAGCATTGAAACTCTCATCATAACAGACCAAATGCGATGAGCAGGTCATTTTGTGTATATGAGTGATGTTAGAATGCCAAAGCAACACCATTACGGTCAGCTGCATGATAGCAAAAGGCCACAGCATAAGCCTCGGAAGGGGTATAAGAATTGCTTAAAAAGCAACCTTGTAAAAATAAAAATAGATCCTGATAACTGGGAAAAGCTGGCATTGAAGAGAACTGACTGGAGAATTCATGTGGATGATGGCTGTACCAGTTTTGAGAGTGAAAGAATTGAACATGAATACCTCAGGCGTCAACTTCGAAAGGGATACATTGGAGATGTCAAACATGTGGTCGAATTCTGTTTTCTAGGGCTGGGTATGTCAATCATAGGAAATCTCACCGACGTCAATTCATGCAAATACCAGAAACAAATAGTGTGTCTTGTGCAATCTGCAACAAAATCTGTAAGTCAGCTGGTAAGAGACATATGGTGGCGCATAAGCATCAAATTTTACCATCTGATCCATCTGATATAACTCTATGTCATATTTGCATCAAATTTGTGGATCTGCAGCGGGTTTGATGAGTCATTTGAGGGCTCATGAGAGGAAAGGTTTTGGTTGTGAGGTTATAGGATTGTGAGGGACAGCAGTGATCTGTAAATATTATGCTATTGCTATATATATATATATATATATAATATATAATATATATATATATATAATATTATTTGCTAAATGCTAGAAAAGACAAGAGACAGCAAAAGACCATGCAATTGCTATATATATAATATATATATATATATATATATATATATATATATGCGTTACATATGCGATGTACAATATACGTATATATGTATTTACGGAAATCTTTGAATTTTGTGTGTGGAGGTGTGCTTTGTCTCGTACTCAAATACTTCATGAACGTTACACAATCCTATATTCTGCCAATATATGTTGCAAAATAAATATTTCAGCATGTCACTATCTGACAACCTACTTACTCTACTACCGCTACCTCTTCTATTCCTCTTATTTCTTCTCATCTATTCATTTTGCTGTCAAATCTGACGAGGCCAACAGCAAAAATAGATTTATCATTTTGATGAATATCTAAGAGTTTCATATATCTATACTAAAGCTGAGATTATCAACTTTCTTTTCCAAAGGATTTTTTCTATTTATGTTATGGACACAATATTTATACTTTAGATATTCATTGGGTTTAGGACGACTCATTGTTTTAAAAAAATCAGTTTAATTGGTTTTAATTAGCCGTAAATTAGCAATTAAGTCAACAGACAATCCTGTCTAATATAAGATTAGACGCTCTTCTTCCCTTGTATATTAGAGTTAACGTGAGTGAGAGAGTAACGGGAGTTAGAGTTTAACCGTAGTGGGAGAGCTCACAGCCTTTAATGTCTTATTACTAAAACAGTCACCCCACCTTATACCCGTAACTATCCGTAGATTCGCCCCTTCCCTTTCTCCAGACCACAGTTGTTTTGTTTTAATAAAACTGACTGCTGATAGTCCTCTCTCTCTTCTCTCTCTTCTTCTCTCTCTCTCTCTCTCTCTCTTCTCTCTCTCTCTCTCTCCTCTCTCTCTCTCTCTTCTCTCTCTCTCTCTCTCTCTCTCTCTCTCTCTCTGATACTTAAAATTTATATAATTGTTTTGATTTCTTAAAAAATGTAAATAAGATTCGGAATGACTTCTGAAGACGGTCGAAAAATTAAAGCGAAAAGTTTTTTTGGTGGTCCCAATAACAGTTTAACTACAGTCTATGAATTAACATTTTGCGAATTGGGTTACGGTTTTAGGGGATTAAAGTTGTTTTTTAATTACGTATTGCTTAAAAGAAATAAACAGAAAAAAAACTTACTATACATTTAATGAATTAATGAATTATTGAATCTATTATTGAGACAGTTGTTTGTGGTAGTATTGCAGTGTATAATTTCAATTAAACTTAGTTTAAAAAAATATTTTCAACATTAAATGTATAGTAATTTGAGTTTTTTTGTTGTTTATTTTTTAAAGCAATACGTAATTAAAATCAACCTTAATCCCCTACAACTGTAGCCCAATTCGCAAAATGTTAATTCATAGACTGTAGTTAAACTGTTATTGGGGACCACCAAAAAACTTTCCGTTTTTTAATTTTCCGACCGTTTTAAGAAGTCAGCCAAGATTCGTACACTAGGTGACTTAAAATTGTTTTCCTGGCTGTAAAAAAATTAAATACAATTCATGTCATGTTTTAATATAGATTTTTTTTAAAATTACTTTAATTATTAATTTTTAAAACTTATAGGGTCAATAAATGTGAGTGAAAATTTAGGAAGAGTGTTAAGAGTAAACCTACTTTTATGCTTATTTTACATGCTCTGTAAATATTTCTTATTGAATGCAGTAATGTTAAAATAAATACACAGATTTAACACAAACGTTTATTTATATTCATTTATATTTATATTTTGTGAATGATAAGGATACCAAAACTTCTTTTGGTATTATTCGCTGAGTTCCATCTCGGCCTCCCGCCTTAAAAAAAAACGCTAAGCGGTGATAGGTAAAAAAACAACCCACCTATGAATGATGTCCCTAGCTGAAGCGGTGCCTGCTGTATATGAAAAAATAATTTGTCGATTGAATTTTTGAAAATATTAAAAAAAAAAAAAATTTTAAATAGCGCTTTAGGCGTTTTACCAAAATATTTAATGCTATATTTTACCAGGTCGCTTTGTTTTTTTACCTATCACCACGTAGGGTTGTTTAAGGCAGGAGGCCGGGACTGAACTCTGCGAATAGTGCCCTTCTTTTAAATGAAAAATATCAGGCACTTGCAAAGTTGCAGTAAAGTCTATATTTTACAAAATACCCCCCCCCCGGTTGAAATAAAATTACTAACAATCAGGGAACTATCCGATTAATGAAATTTTCAGTGTTGATTTATCAATGAATGGATTTTATAATGCATCATTTATTTTATTTCAAAACTTTCTGATTTTTTCAGGTCATTAACTTTTAGCCCACCACATGTTTTTTGGTGGGGGCGCAAAATATCTAAAGTTGTAAAGTTGAAACTAATTACAGTATGAGTAAAAAAGACAAAAGATTGAAGGTGTAAATAGAAGGGAAAAAATTAAGGGAGCTATCCTGGTAGAAAATAAGTATCGAACATCGGAAAATAAAATGTAAACTAAAAACTAAGAAAATCATATTTGTAGATTTTTTTTTTTTTACTCTTTTGGATTTAATTGACTATCTTATGAAAGAAAAATATACATCGAGATTTGTTCTGTTTAAAAGGAGGGCGTCCTAAATTTTCAATATAGTTTTTTACAAAAATTATTAGTTAACAATAATAAACTAAAGTAGTTATTAAATAGATATTTGCTTTTAAAATCTAGAAATAGGAAATTTGAAATTTAAAATTAGGCGTTTCATATTGGAAATGAATTTTAAATATTAATTTACCATAGCAGAAATACCTAATTAAGTCAGAAGGTTTTGAAATAAACTAACTGATGCATTATAAAATGTATTTATTAATAAATCAACACTGAAAACTTCATTAAAATTGGAAAATTCCCAGATTTTTGGTAAGATTTATTTTGTAAAATACAGATTTTACGTCATCTTAGACAACGTTGATGTCCATGTTTACGATAAATTGGCACAAAATTGACTGAAAAACAGTTTAAAATGTTTAAAAATAAATTACATTATTGTGATTTTTTAACAATCTAACCCAAGCTCAATGGGTGACCCAACGGGTCACATGTTTTCTAGTATATATATATATATATATATATATATATATATATAATATATATATATGGAATTGTAGACAAACAAGTGATGTTACAATGGATGGAAGTTTATTTCTGGTAATGTCGACGCTCAAACGTTTCGGAGTCAAACCTTCTTCAAGACACAAGCTGAGTTCTTGCATTGAAAAATTAATTCTCTCGCAGACAGTCGTGAGTGGTAGGAGGGTGGAGGTCAACTGCTAGTGATGTTGGTGAATGTTTGGGATGGAAGTAGGGATCGTCTATGGTGGATCAAGTGGTAGGTGGGGATGGAAGTATGGGTTGGCTGTGGTTGGGCAATGGTGATAATGGGCGTAGGATCAAGGAGTAGTCGTAAGAGAGATTCTTTTATGTCGTTGCTATGGCAAGTTTTGAAGAGATGTGAAAAAGCCGGATCTACAGTTTACATTATGTAAATTATTTCTCGTACTGGTTTCAAAGATCTGCCTTAATCTTTTAATGTGGATGTATGTTAGCACGAAGGCATTGTTGAAGTCGAAATTATGTTGTGTTTCTGACATGTGTTGGAACAGACAGTTGTTGTGGTTGCCTAATCTAATGTTGCATTTATGTTCAAAAATACGTTTAACAGGTTTCTGGAGGTTTCACCAATATATTTCTTATGGCAGTCCATACACGGAATCATGTATACACCTGCCTGTGATTTTACGTGTTGACGATATTTTTTGTTGATTATATTGTGGAATGTTTTCGAGGCTAGGGTAACCGTTTTGATTCCTAGGTCGTTTAGATTTTTTATTTATGGTGTTGTGGGCATAGTTGTTTGGTAAATTTATGTATCTATGGGGGTGTATGGATTTGTGGAGGTTCGTGTGGGTAGTGCTTTGATATTGGTTCTTGGTGTGGATTTTGAGGGGTTTAGCCTTAGCGTGTTGTGTAAAGGACTTAGGATAGATATAGGAGGTTTAGAAAGGTGTTCTCTCTACAAATAAATTCAATTGTTTAGGTGTGCAGATGCGGAGGGCTCTAAGGTAAAAGCCTATGATAATGACACTATGTGTGTATCCCATGGTGTGAGTAATAATGTATGTGGGTTTGTGAGTGACTTTGATATATATATATATATATATATATATATATATTATATATATATATATATATATATACAATTGTATTTCTAGATACAGAGGTGTTGAAATTTTAATTTTGGTTACAGAGATTCAATGCTGTAGAATTTGGTAAGTAATAATACCAAATAACTGTTTTTGTTGCATTTCACATAGCGCTAACACCTTTGGGAATCAATGTAACTATTCTTCTTCCAGCTATGGGTAAATAGTAAGACAAACTGTACTTTTTAACATTGTTAAGACAACCAGTCTAGGAGAAGGAAAACTATGAATTCAAACCAGTTAAACTCTGTATTAGAAATTTACCGTGTCACATTCTACTCGTATAGACACACACACACACACAACACACACACACACACATATATATATATATATATATATATATATATAATGTTACTCTAGAAATAATAAAATCCTGGTACTTTTGGTTTAGAAAATAACAACTTAAATAATAAATTGGTAGTTATGTACTTAATTATGGATAGTGCTGTATGTGTATATGTATGAATGTATCTATGTATGTGGAGAAGGTAAGTAGTGAACCATACTGTGAACCGGCTATCTATGTCTATTGGCAAAAGTCAGCGGTTGTAGGTAGTTTGTGTACCTGGGTAGCATGCTAAACATGACAAGTACCCTTGATGATGAGGTCTGCTTACGGATCAGCAAGGCAAGTGATGTTTTTGGAAAGTTAGACAGAAGGTTGTGGTGTTGTCGTGGGATCTCAATTTCAACTAAAGTCAGGGTCTATGTTACATGTGTTCTATCTGTTCTTCTCTATGCTTGCGAGACTTGGACTACGTACAGGAAACATCTGAAACGTCTCGAGCGCTTTCACCAGCAGTGCCTACGATGAATATTAGGGGTGTGCTGGCAAATGTACGTCAGTGACATCGAGGTTCTGGAACGAGCCTAATGTCTAAGTATAGAAGCTCTTATAACCAAGCATAGACTGAGGTGGCGCGGGCATTTGGTAAGGATGGACGATGAGCGACTTCCTAAGCATCTGTTTTGATGGGGAACTTGCAAACGGAAAACGTTTGGCTCAAAAGCCTAAGAAGAGATACAAGGATTGCTTGAAGTCGACCTTAAAAAAGTGTAGCATAGACGAGAAAACCTGAGAGAATAAAGCTTTGGATCCTGGGCAGTGGGAAAAACTTTGCAGGAAAGCACAAATAAATTTTTAGAACAATTGTATGCAGTACGAATGGTTAAAATGAGATGTTCGCAAGAAACAATAGACGGTAAGGGTATCAAATTGGTATATTGTGTGAAGAGTGCCGAAGGGCGTGTTTGAGCAGAGTTGTCCTGACGAGTCACCAAACAGTGCATTGGCGAAACGGGCCAATAAACTAACCTGTGCTTCCTGAAATAACTTGTGACTGTGGGAAGACGTGCAAGTCCGTAGGAGGTTTAAAAATGACATAGGAAATTACATAGGAACCAACTTCCAGCACCTGCTGCTCGAGGTGTTCATATCTGAAACACCTGTGCCATAGAATGTAAGACTTTAGCTGGACTAAAAAGCCACATTTGCGCAGCGCACCGTTGAACTGTTTTTGTTTTTGTTTGTTTTTGTTTGTTTTTTTGCTTTATCAAGCAATGGCAATACTCGAACATGAGTTTGCTGCCATCATCATGAATGTGTGTATGTATGTGGATAAGATAGTATTGAGGTAAGTCTCGTTCAATTCCCTAAATGTGATATATTATTGCCTGAAATAGAATTCCAACGAGACGAGCAGATGACAAGAAAAGATGATGGCAACCTTTTATTGCCTTCATCATTTTCTGCTTGTCA
>CM042146.1:40098649-40318649 GCA_023376005.1 Doryteuthis pealeii | reverse complement strand
GAGGGTATTGAAAGAGCAGCTGACCGGAGTGGTAGTCACGGAAATAATTCCTACCGTGACCAGCATACTATTACATTTGGGGCCCGCGACCCAGGAGAGTTTCACGTTTAGGACCTAACATAGTATCGCATGTGCAGGATCGTATTACATTTGTTGCCGTACAACCCAGTATCTGATCATACTATGGAAATTCTTTTTTATGCATTTATATATATGTGTGCGCACCTACACACAAATGAATACACACACACATGCACGCACACACACACACACAACACACACACACATAATATATATATATATATATATATATATATATATATATATGTATATATATTCTGAATTTTCCTTCTAGTGAGACCAATTGCCATACAAAGCCTAAAGAGACTGTCCTCTTATGAAGGCCAGCTAAAGATTTTATAGATTGACAAAGACAGGCTCATGGAATATGACCAATTAATGTGTATTTTTAACATAGTCCCCTTGTGATCTACACATTTATTCCAGTGGTGTTAAAATAGTTGGAACAGCAGATAGGATGGATTCATAGAGAGTGTTTAAGCCTATGAATTTTTCAGCCCAGCCTGATAACTTGTATGGAGGAGAATAGGTGAATTCATATGCCACAGGTCAATACAATATGAATTAAGTTCTAATTATTTCAATTTTAATAAACAAGAAAAAAATTAATTAAAATAGAAAGAAATGATTTAAGCGTTTTAATGTGTTCCTGAAATTGCTTCTTGTCTACCAAAGGTTAATATCACTTTTTCTTATGAGAGGAGTTTTAGCAGACATTGACATTAACATCAATTATTAAAATCTAAGAGTGACACAGCAATGGTTTATGTTGAAGAATGATGACATTTTAAATAGTAATAGAGTGATATCATCATCATAGAAAATATAAAGAGCCTTATTTTGTTAATTTAAAAAAGGAAGAATAGAAATAATACCATAGCCTTCTCATTGATATTCATGTCTAACCCTAAAAAAAATCATTCATAATGAAATTTCATTATGCTCGATTGTGGCTGGCACGGAAGATAATTCGGTATTTTGCGAACTTTTAAAAACTTTTTCTAATATTATCAAACTAGGTACTAACATTTTTGATGTCATAAGCGTATTTTATATTATCAAATCAACAACAAATTTCAGTGTTGATTTATCAATGAATGAATAACTATGAGATATATATAATTGAAACTAATTACAGTAGTAAAGACAAAAAAAAAACGAAGATGTGAATAGAAAAAAAATTATAGGAGTGATTTTGGTAGAAAATAAGTACCAAAAATCTGAAAATTAGATGTAAAAAATTTTTTTAAATTCGGAGATTTGTTTTAATCTGTTGTTTATGAAATATAATTTACTTTTAGATTACCAGTGAAAAATATTCAGTTTAAAAGGGAGGTTTGCTAACTTTTAATCTGAGATTTCTTAATTAAATATTACATCACCATACAAAAGTAACCTTGTTATCAAATAAATATTTGTTTTTAGAATCTAAAAATATGAAATTTAAGATTATGCAATTTATATTTTAAATTAATTCTATCTATTACTTAGGTATATAACTTGTTGCTCTAGAGGTTCATATGAATGGAGCGAATGGTAATATTTATTCTAAAGAATTTTGATTTATTTCCATTGAATACGTTTGATTAAAACGATTCTGAAATTTAAAAGAAAGAATTCATTGATTAAAACAATGAAAATGTTATTAAAATTCCCAATTTTTGCTAATTTTTTGTTATCGACCTGGGCCACCGTATTTTTTAACATATTCCCCACTAATTTTTGTAAACAAAAAACAAAAACAAAAACAAAAACAGGGGAAAAAATGCAACAATTTTTTAGCGCGTTTTAGTTTTTCAGTGTGTATGGAACAAAAAAAAAGAAGATATTTCATTTAAATAAAATATCAACATGATAATATTTTTCCATACACTATGTACGGAAAAATTTGATATATTTTGTTATTGATTTCTAAGAAGAAAGTATAAGTTTTTAAAACTTTTTATAACGTGTTTTGTTAACTTCACTTTCAACGTAAGATTTAGGAAACTTTCGGGCTAATTTAATGTTTAAAATATATCAAAAACTAATTACATATGTAATATTATTTTGCTTTTTTTATACTGATACTCATCATGTCACTACTTTTCGACTAAAACAAAAAAATCGACCTTAAATAATCGACTTAATTAATTCTTATTCATTTTTAAGTAAAATTCGTCACCTAAATTGTTAGTACCTAAACCAAACCATCCTTTCATAAAGATATTCTGCTTCACACTATCACACACCATATTTCTACTAGCAGGCCCCTTGTTAACAGCCGTAGTTATCGGCTTTCTCTAGAAAACTTGAGCGTGGCTGAAACTGATTTAACCAAATGATAGAACTGTGTATTTTCTGGCATTCTAAGAGTAACTGGGCCTCTCTTTTGCACCTGATACCCAAAAGTGGTGACACTTGGTGTAACTTTTCAACTAAAACCGTTACCTTATTCCTCACATCCATGGTGTAATGGCCACAATTCAAAATAAGTACATTTACTAAATTATAACTTATCAGGACCTACGATAAAATTCCAGCAGACCATATTCCGAAAACTACAAAAACAACGGTATTTGGGTTGTTCGAATTTTCATGAGTGCTATTTTGTTTAAAAAACACAGTGTTGTCTTTTCGAAGATTCATTGACCACGTATTACATGGATTACATTTTGCTTGAGCCCATCTGGACGATGTTCTTAACATCAGTTCCTCTATGGATGTACACATTAAACATGCACAGCTCGTTTTTGAGTACTTAAAAAAAATTGGGTCGTTATTACACAGTAAAGTATGAGTTCTATTGCGAAATCGGAGGTAATTTTCATAGGACACTACATTAATTCCGCTGGAATTTTTCCTTTAACTTTTAAAGTAGATAATATATCTGACTTTTCTGTACCAGACACAATGAGGAAGTTTTTAGAGATGGTAATTTTTATAGAAGTTTTCTGCCTATTTGGGCGCAGGTTGTAAAACTTTTGGCAGAATTATTAACTGACGTAAAAATTGTGACATAGTTCTCTCTGTCCCTGGCAGCATTTCAAAAAATTAAAGATATATTGTCACAGGCTGTTAAATTATCACATGTGGTTTAGCAGTTGACACCTCGTCCATTGGGTGGCGTCCGTTCTGCAGCAGAAGTTTGATGATCACTGGAGACCAGTTTCCGTTTTTATAAGAAATTGACATCAATCGAAACCAGGTACAGCACTTTTTGACGCAAGCTTCTCGCAGTATATTCGGTTGACATTTGTAGAACGGCGGATCCTCTACTTATCATAAACCCTTGTTTGGTGCCTTCTAGTCAAGCTGTGACAGGCATTTCCATTATCAAAAAAGGTATTTGGATTATCTGATGGAATTCATTTTAGATAGCCGATACAATAAAGGAAGATATACCTGCTAAACATTCGGATCCTACCTATCTCCTGATTAGTGGCGTACACATGTGCATAAGAATACCACTGAACTATGTTCCTCATATGAGGGACATACTTCTGTCGTGGATAGGCTTAGATCCAGGGTGGCGAACTTTGTAGACAATCCTCCCGCATGTTGTAATGAGAACTCATGAAAAACAAGACTGTCTTTTACAGTTCGCCTTTATTATCGAAACTTGCCGTGACGTAGTTATTACATCAAACGCCAAGTCTCGTTGTAATCTTACAACATTCATCATAAGTTTATATAACTCTTTACTTTATACTTGACATTTGCACAAATATTTATATTCATAGTCCAGTGTTCGTAGTCAATCATTTCTGAAGAATTGTTTGGTTTCAGTGGTCGACCTGTTCGAAAGTCCAGTATTAGTAGTAAATTTTTTCTGGTTGTTTTTTAGGTTTCGGTGGTCCACCTCATCGATTTGTTGTTTTAGTAGGTGGTACTGAAAAAGTATCTGGGTTTGCAGGAAAATTCTGAAGTAAATGGTCAATGTCGGTACTTTGTTTTCATGTAGGTATTTTCTTTCCTGTTTCCTGTATAAATAAAGAAGCGGCTGTTGCACCTTATCGTCAAACCTGTCTCGTTTATGAGTTAATATGACCGAGCGTTGGCTAGTCCTTCTGTAACCTCACCAAGCCTGTATCTAAACTCTCTCTCTCCTTTTAGAATGACTGGTAGGGTCTGAACTCTGTGACGGATATTAAAATTGTCTGCATATTTCTTTCTGTATATTTCCTCTTTCCTAGTTGATTCCTGTGGCGAGAGAAACCACGAACGTAGTAGTTCGAAGCGTGCACGACTGTGTTTGGCATGCAGAATGAAAATCAGAGGCGAGTGGGGAGATTGAACTTGCATTCTCCTGATCGTGAGTCGTGGCCCGACGCATGGGAATGACTAAACTATCCAGAGTGGCCAGGATGCGAAGGATTGACGCGTGCTGGTTAGTGTCGCACGTGCTGGTCAGAGGAAGGAGCCCGGATGAACACTGTAATTGTGTATTTATTTGACCAGCTCTGAGAAACCGGGAAGACAGCTTGCAGTAGCATTTTGGCTGTGGTGACGAGTGGACGAGAGACAAGACCTTGTGATAGTATTGGTGAGAAGAGTGCAGCATTGCTGGGAGAGTAAAATCGTCGGACTTAACTGTGCCCCCCAGAGAACATTCATATTACAATTCCCTGTGTAAAAAGTGCTCTGGGATTGCTGGGAATTTTGTCCTTATCCTTCTCCATATTTAGATATCACTTGGGGTCGCTCTATCTCTCAGATAAGCTGATCTATATGCAAGTAAGCTTAGGCAGACATTCATCCTTCGGATATTCTTAGCCGTCTGTACAGCTCTTTCAACTTCCCTATTATATTGCGGGTGTGTGGGCTGATATGAAACCCCAGTCCGTTATCAAAGATAACTGTGCCCGGAATTCTGTGGATGAGGAAAATTTCTGACAACATGCATATAACTGTTACAAACGTGGTTGCAGGTTCCCTAATCTTAAACCAATGACTAGTATAGTCCACTATAATTAGGTATATTTTCCGTTCTAACTCCCATAGTTTTGTGCCAACACATATCCAAGATCTACTTCCCGGGAAAGACAGTATCATTTGAGGTTACCTTAGAATTGGTCGTAGTCTGGCGCAGATATGATATTTGTTCACCGTAGTTTCTATCTATTTGGTTATATTTGGCCACCATACAAAGTAGCTTATGCGCCGATGACATTTATTGATTCACAGATGACCTGAATGTATGACGTCAAGCGTTTCCAAGTGTGGAGATAAGGGTATTACTATCCTGTTGTCATACATCAAGAATTCTTGAGTGACCGTAAGGTGTTGTTTCTTCTCCCATTATGGTTTAAGAAGTGGCAGGGATAGCATAATTGAAGTCCATTCATTCAAACAGTAGTTTTTTCCTGACAACTGACTGCATCATTGTCCTGAACTATTCTAATTTCCGTCAATCAGTGCCCTGTTGTTGGCATAGAGACTACGACTGAATCGCAATACTCTTTGACTTGTTCAATAAATGCATGGTTATCTTGTATTGGCTCACCATTTTGAGCTCCTGACAATACACCTACCATTTTTTCATGTGTCCAAATATATGCCCAATATATTTTAAACATGTATTACTTTGAGGGAATACCTAGCCATCCAAAGGTGAAATCTTAGGATCCTTGGTGAAAGTTTTTGAGAATAAAAGTACTAGTGCGTGGTAATCTGTTTCTAGGGTTCTTAGAATGTAATGTGTGAATTTCCTATAAACTCACGTAGCTGCCAGAACGTCTTTCCCAATAGCAGCATATCGCTTCTCTGTGTCCCTGAATGAGCAGGAAGTGTAGGCTATGGACCGAAGATTTCCCAAATTATCTGTTTGCAGTAGACTTACTCCTAATCCATACTGGCAGGCATCTACTGCTAATATAATTTTCTTGATGGGATTGTAGTGTGGTAATATTTCTGTAGAAATGAACATGTCTTTTATAGCTTGGAAGGCTCTCACTTATGGTTGGTCCCATACCCATTGGCAATCTTTCCTTAGGAGTTGACGCTGGGGCTCATTTATTTCCCCATCCAATAAAAGCGTTGGAGTTCTGTGACTGTTGTAGGTCATGGAAACTCTTATCCTGTTTTTTTCTATTCTATTATCGGAAATTATGTCCGAGAAACTTCATTTTCCGTTTTGAAAATTCTCACTTTACATTCAGAGTAAAACCCACATCCTGGAGTCAACTTAATGCCGTTCGGGCTCGGCCGCTGTGGAGTTCTTGGGTTGGACTATTTATAAGGATTTCATCCATATGACACTCTACTCCTTTCAGTCCTTCCAGAATTCTTGACATGGTCCGTTGAAATACCTTTGGGACAGAACTGATTCCAAATGGGAGCCAGTTGAAACAATACCGTCCAAACGGTGTCACAAAATGTTGTAAGGCGTTTGGATTCATCAAGACAAGACCAGACCCAGTGCTAATTAATAAAATGAAAATAACTTCTTATCTAGTGATATTTTTCCGTTTCAGAAGAGCACAGAGTGAAAATAGAATAAAGAAAAAGATTAAAAAAATAAGTGGATCTTGCCAGAGAAATAAGAAAGCTGTAGAATATGAAATTGGTACTACCTAAAGAGTCCCCAGAGGCCTGAAAAAGAGACAAGTGAACTGGAAATCCGAGCAAGAATCAAGTTCGCAGCACTGCTAGAATACTTAGAAGAGTCTTCGAGATCTGAGAAGACTTGCTGTCGCTCAGACCACAGGGAAAAGCACTAATTACAACTGGTAGGAAGAACTCACAAAGAATAAATAATAATGATATTAATATTTATTATCATATAATCCCGGAATAAAAACATAAGAACTAATTATATAAAAGAATAGGATAGAGGGTTTGGGGGTCTGGGATTACAATACCAGACCCCCAAACCCTCTACTTATAAAAACCAAGAATTCAGTTAAAATAAATGTAGTCAAATTAGAGACACTTGAGTCTAGCCAAGATTTAATGGATGACGTTTTTTATTGAATTGGAGTCTAGAATAAAAAGAATTACTTACTAGAATAGCAGATTCAAATGACAAAATTATTGAGCTTTGCATTGATATGGGAATACATTTTAGGGAATCATTATTATTATAAGATTTCAAAAGTCTGTATCAATACAACATTAAAATAAAATAACGCCATGTGTAGCACCTGGAAATGATTTCTTCAAAGGAAATTTCAATAAGGGGAATGCTCTTACTAATGGAGTGTTTATATCTCTACTTCAGAGTAGTAGTTTCGCTGGTGTAGAATCTTCCAAATTAAAGTTATAATTACCAAACTTAGAATTAGAAAAAAAAGACACTATTACTCAAACTGAAAACTTGGATTTACCTAATTTAGAATTAGAAAAAAAATTCTATTACTCAAAATGAAAACTTAGATTTACCATGCTTAGAATTAGAACAAAAAGCCACTAATTCTATACTTGAAAATGAAAACTTAAAATTTCCAAACTTAGAATAAGAAAAAAAGGACACTATTTCTATAACTCGAAATGAAAACTTAGAATTAGAAAAAAGAGACAAAACAGAATGAACAATTTGAACAAAAAGTGAAATTCTCTAAAGAAAAAAAAAAAAAAAGAACTTAATTGGTCAAAAAGAAAAACGGCCAGGAAGCTTCCGAGAAAGACAATGAAAAAACTAAAGGGCTGCATGAAATGGACAAAATCCATGTTGATAAAGTACTAATCAAGAACACAGGTAAGCCTAGGCCATTTTGACAGCTAGGCCATGTCATTGAATTACATTCTGAAGGAGACGAAAAATTGACTCAGTTGGCACCAAACATCCATGACCCACAGTCATTGATGCAAAGGAGCCTCTAGTCGATACATCACAACATCAAGAAAGGCTCATGTAAGGCCTAAAAGAAGGGAAAATAATGAACATGAAGATTGTATTATTGTTAAAATTGAAATTGTAAAAAAGTATAATGATAATGAAGATAAAATTGGATATTAAAGAAACAAAATTGATATAACAAGTAGAATGGCCACAATAATGCCAGGAAAACCTAGGACAGTCTTCCCAAAAGGTTCCCCAATCTCTTTCTGTTACTAGCCTTTCTTATGGCTGAGAATTTAAATAAGTGGACCATGATAGTATACACTGGATTGTGATATTGATTATTGGGCCTTATATAAATTCATATTAAAGTAGATTTAACCAGCTAACATGCACTGATGCTCATTGCATGATTTCTTCCTTGTTGGGAGAATATTGGAACAATTGGGGATAAATTATCTGTCCTTGGCACCAGGGGCCGAAATCATCAAAATACGATATTGGCACCTAAATTTAATTCCATGATTAAGTATCTTATAGTGTTGAGCAGATACCAGCAAGACGCCGAATCCAGTCGCTCCCAATACCTTTAAAGAATCAGCAGGTAAGTCTGCTCGCAAACGCCATTAAGCAATTTGTACCTTTCTGAATATATAATTTTATCTTCAATTGTCGTTGTCTTCTTAATCTGAATTTAATTGCTTATCTCTTAACCTGGGAAATTATTTTGAGGCCCAGCAAAAGCATTATAGTACGAAACCGTACTATAATGTTTTTGTCGTTGAGACAAACAAAAGGACACACAATTTTGATTTTGAAAAAAATGCAACTCAATCTTTTTTTAATTAAGAAGTCTTCCATACTTTAAAATTAGGTATATAAACCTTTTGTAGGGACTGCATAGATATATTAATTGTTTTTTCTATTTATTTGTCTGAATGCAAACCTCTTAATTACAAGCTCCTTGCTGTAACCACTAAGTGAAGACCATTAAACATAAGTATGTTTATCTTATTCAGGTAAAAGCATGAATGTGTAGAGAATGCTGAATGGTAGAGAAGGGGGAGGAGGAGGAGGAGGAGATTTCTGGCTGAAATATTGGCATTAGAATTTAAGTTTGAATGGAAGTAAATTAACTAGACGTAAAATAGAAAGTAGCAACAATTTTGATCAATGACTGACAAAGGCCATACAAGCATTAGAATACATGAAATCTGCGTTTTTGGTAAAGAGAAAATTCTTTATTTATATAGAATTTATTTTGAAGGCTGCATTACTTGTGTTTCAGACCAAAATTTAGAAATAATTTTTATTGCATTTTCTTTTCTCAAAAAGAGAAGCTTGATCTCAGTATTTTTTATTATGTTTCAGCCACTATATCTTCTGGCCAAAAGGTAAAGTAGCCAAAACACAGGAATAAAAAAAACAATATAAGAATATGTGAAATTCAAATAATCATTATATGATAAAAATATTTAATGCAAACAAATACATACAAAAAATCATCTTTTTTTTCTATAAATAAAAGTAGGAAGAGAAATAACTCGAAATGCTGATACAACTATAGCATTTTATGGTAACATTCACTCAATTTTTTTATCTCCATACTACCTGTTAAATCTCCTCTCTCTCTCTCTCTCTCTCTCTCTCTCTCTCTCTCTCTATATATATATATATATATATATATATAATATATATATATATATATTACACCTTTAAAAAGAACCATTAATAGATTCATTATTAAAAAGATATTTTACAATAGAAGGGGGAGTGACAAAAGAGAAAGAAAACGAGAAGTTAGCTATCTAGTTTCGATCCTCGCCCAACAGAGCTAAATATCGAGGATAATAGATTAAAACGAGGAAATGGGACAAGTAAGAAAAAGAAACAATAAAAGAACAGAACAAATTCTTTTCTTTTCTCCTAAAAGGAGAGGAAAATGAGACTACGGATTTATAATATCTAAACCAAGTAAGCCCTCTCTTTGTTTGCTGGTCAGAATATATTAAGTCTCTAAAATGTTAAGGTGATAAAATGGGTGAGACTTGCTCTCAACAGAGAACCAGTCAGCACTAAATGAACTGGCGCAAGTACGGCTATTTATAAGGTGTTCACCTATGGAGGAACCTTAAGTATTCCTCAGTGAATCATTTGGACCGACGGTTCTATTTCTAATCTTAGCAGGGACACGTTGTTTAATCCAGGCATCTAATCGCTGGTTTGTTCTTCCTATTTATTGCAAACTGCAAAATACATTTGTATGAATAAATAATAGAATTATGTGTGTGTGTGTGGGGGGGGGAAACATCCTTGCCATTGGATACCAACATAGGCTTTGTTTTAAACACAATCCGCAGATTAACAGGGTAGCAGTTTTGCACACAATTGGAAATGTGCCTTGAAAATCTGTCACTTATGTCGCCTAACCAAGGTAGGTGGAGATAAACTGGACATTTATCTACATTAGACGACTTGATTTTGTTAAGTCAGTTATTTTGCGTTGTATAACTGATTCTACAATGCCTAATGGAAATCCATTATTACATAGTGTTAATGAAATAAATTTGATCTCTTCATCCAATTTGGAATCCGACCAAATCATCAAAGCCCTATGAGAAAGGGTTTTAATTAAATTAACATTCCATTCATTCTTCATTTCTATCTGGGTAAAAACAGCTTTTAACTTGGTACTTTTTGACACACCTTTTATTCTGAAAAAATTAATGAATGGAACGTCATTTTTTCAGAATACAGGGTGTGTCAAAAAGTACAAAAACTCTCGATACCTTTTTGACACACCTCGTATATATATATATATATATATATATATATATATATATATATATATATATATATAGTGAAACATTTTGAAAAATCGCAGGTTCAAATAAAATGAGTGGTATTTATTCAGCCAATGCTGCAGTGTTTCAATCTCTTTAGTAGATCTTCTTCAGGGCCTTTTGCTGATATAAGGAAAAGTAAAAAATTATCACAGAATAATAAGATGGCTGTTATCGGTTTATTTAGGGAGAAAGAGAGAGCGTGTGTATGGAAATGTGAGTAGATTAATCGTTTTGTATTTGGGCGTCAGTGTGTCTGTGTGTGCGTTATTTATTTGGTTGTCAGTGTATCTGTGTGTACGTTTGTGTGTGTGTGTCAGTGTGTGTGGGCGGACAGGGTTGGTGATTGTAGGATATTACCACTACTATTCTTATAAAAGGATGGCTTCAGCGTTGAATAACCCCTGAAGGTTGATATGCCATTAAATAAAGAAACCAAACTTAAATCAAACAGGTAATCTTTCTCGAGAAAAGTAATGATATAAATTTTTTCCTTCAAACTAAATCTAAAGTTTCTTACCCACATACTGTAGTGGTTTTTATCAACTTCCATTTGTTTATGGGTGTTTTATTGTTATAAAGTTGGACTGTTGTCATAGCATTTTTTTATATTCTGCGTTTCTATGTGGTACCTATATAAGTCATGGGTTCAATTCAAGTTTTTGATATCAGTTGGTAAATGACTTTTTCAATCAAGCATGCACACACACACACACACACACACACACACACATATATATATATATATATATATATGTGTGTGTGTGTGTGTGTGTGTGTGTGTGTGTGTGTGTGTGTGTATAAAAGGAAGTTTGGTATGTACGTGTTGACTTATAACTCAAAAACCAGATGTTATTCAGATTCGAAATCTTGCATACATCTTGACATCCTTATAACTAAGAAACACACCAAATTTGGTTATTGATTTTTACTGATTAAGGGATATAATTAATTAATTAAATAAAATCAAACGATTTGTGATAATCGTGGCATAGCTACTGTTAATATAAAAAAAATCACTGGCTGCTGCGTTTATCAGAATGGCGTATTTAAAATGGCACTGCTGCTGGCAATTTGAAGTTGACAAATTTGTGCCCTAATCATTTCAGCTTGGAATTTCTCACGTATCCCCGGTCTAATCTTAGAAATATTTATTTGGTTAGAAAGAAAAGAAAATAATCTTTCTAAATATGTAATTTGTATGTGGTTTTATCAAATGAATTATTTTTTACAGTGAAGTAAATAACAAAATAAATGAAAACATTTAATTTAACTATTAATAATAAGCTCAACTTTGTTTTTATTATTAATACTTTCATTTTAGAATAAAATGTATCCATTTTTAATCAGTATTTATTTATTTTTTTGTGTGTACAAAAGAGTTTTAGAAAAAAAGAAAACAGAAAAGAAAAAAAGAAATTGTAATACGAGCAATTGTAAGTATTTGATTCTTAGCATTTTATTGTTACATTTTAATACGGTAAAAAAAGAAGGAATTAAACGGATACATTTCATTTCTACCATATGAAATCAACAGACAAGGAAGCTCGCTTAAAAACATAAATTTTCTTCAAAAATGTAAACAAAAAGAAACTATTCTAAATAAACAAATATTAAAATACACTAATTCTTAGCTTTGTCTATTGTTAAATCTTTAATAAAGTTTAGGAATGCATTTTTAAAATTAATATCTTAAATGTAAACAAAAAGAAAAAAATCCTAAAATAAACAAACATACTACTATACAAATTCTCAGGGATTTTTTTTTAATTTGATAAAAGATTTTCCTAATATTTTCCCTCTTTCTCCTGTTTTCTTCTCACTCACTCTCTGGTGTTCCTAGTTTTTTTTAGTCTGGTCATGGACCGGGTACTTTTGCTAATATATATATATTAAAAGTCAGGGGGATAAAATCACATCAACAGTCTAATAAGAAATGTGTTCTCTAATCAATTTTCTAAAAATTAATTAATTGGTTATTTGATTTAATCTTTTTGTTTATTTTTACCTAGAAGTGGATCATAGTAAAATCTTTATGAAATTAGAGTTTTAGCTCATCAATAATCCTGAAAGAAAAAGAAGAGAATCTTATTTAATTCTTTGTGTTCTCTTTTGCTTGATTTGTCATCCTTTTAACAAAGCAACATTAATGTACAACTTTTTGTTTTGGTCTTGATTTGATTTCAAAACAGAAAGTGAAGAAAGTGAAATTGGTTTTTAGTCAATTCGGCTACCAGGAGCTAAGGTATAAGTACTTTTTGGGTTATCCCAAATTCAGAAATTTCCAGATCTTACACACACCAGTACAATTAATGGTATGTGTCAGATTATTCATATCTATCTATTTGCATCCATGCTATGGATTCTCCCATGCTCAGCCACTTATGTAACATGGCTAACCTGTCAGATATTTCTTAAGGAGAAAACAAGCACTACCAAGAAACCTATCACATATACTGACTAGATAAAACAAATTTTGTCATGGGATTTTTTAAAATGGCTTTTATTCAAAATATAATTAGATAACAAAAGAATTCTTGATGATTTCAGGGATTTTGAGTAATTTATTCTATTTAGGTTTGTTCATCAAAACCAAAAGTGCTTATATTTTACAAAATCTATATAACAAAATCTAGGTCATAGGTATCTCTTTAGAATGTATGCTATACAAAGAATAAAAATATACCCCAAGGCATGTTATTATTTTATTCTGTGTTTCAATGCTGGAGATAAAAGTTCAATAGTTTATTTGTATCTAGTTGCCATGATCTGGAAAAGACATATATCACACACCAGCTTGATCAGACAGCAGATAATATGAGGGACTGTTATCAATACATTTTAACATTTTCAAAGTCCAAGGCTTCAGATAGTTATGGTCACAAACTTAGTGTTAATTAGTTGTTCTTTGTATTTAACAGTAGACCTAATACCAAAAAAACACAAGTTAATTTTATTGTCAGGGCAGTAGGAATGTGGCCCAGGAAGCAAGAAAGCAGCACTTCCCAAAACTTTTGGAAACACTGGCTATAACCAAAAATACTTATAAAAAGCAAGGCCATGAAAATGTTATCTCTGTTCAGAAATAGTTCCCTTGTGACATTAAAGGTACATTTCAATAAAGTTTATAAAATCATTTGAAAATTATCTCTCCATATAGATGTAATATAAAATGAAATTGAGTGGATATTATTTCAGTCTGTAACTTGGAAGAGACTTCAAACATACTTTAAGGCTTAAGAATAGTGATCAATAGTGTATAAAGGTACTGAAAGATTCATCTGGTTTTCAGAAATCCAGAAAACTATTTTTGAAAATGGCTAGTAATAAAATTGGCATGCTGTCAAATAGTTCTATAGATACAGCTTTTACTTTTCTTGATTGGTTTGTTTTTTGTTTTGTTTTATGGCATATAAAACTCGGTGGGTCATTTAATGCCAACAAAGTTTTCAAATAAATTAATTCTTGATGAATACTCAATTTTTTCATAAACACGTTTTTTCTATTTAACCCATAGACCGAATCCTAACAGTTACTACCACTCCGGGTCAGAGTGGACCTGGGAGTAATGGTGATGAAGGGATACTCCACATTCCTCAGAGCTCCAGAACTAGAACTTCACTATCACATAGAATTTAACATCATACCCAGGACAATAAAACCCTCAGCCATTGCCTTCTAGCACATATATGCTAAAAAGGGTTGGGGCTTGCCATAAGAGCAATAGGGTTGGGACAATCATATAGGTGCTAGGGCTTGATGTGAACAGCTGATTAATTGGAGGGAGCTTATCCGACGGCCTGTCTAGCCTAAGTATGGGCCAAAGTGGAATGTTGCATGTCATGGACTGATCAGCCATCCTTATGCATCATGGATTGCCACCCACAGCCAACAGGTGGCCCCATTGGAGGAGTCTTCCCCTCTGCAGAAGTACAGGCGGTGTATTCTAGAACATCTTTTCTTGGTTTAATTTTCATCCTATACATTGTACGTGATATAATATATAATATAAAATACAGGTACTTTAAAAATTTATGTACTAATTTAGACTTGTATACCTGTTAAATAAGAATATGTCCTTCACTTTTTACCATTTAATTTTCATCCTATATATCATATATGGAATGGGTATTTTATATAGGTATTTTAATAATTTTATATGTATCAATAAAGATCATATATACTCTGTTTTAAAAGTATATTAATTTGAAATAAATACAGTTTTTTTGCTTTGTTGATATTTTAAGTAAATATTTAACCTTTATCTAAATATCCAGCAAATCCAGAAATCCTGACCATTTCCAGTTCCAAGTTTACTGGATAAATAGGTCAGTATCTTTAGACAAAATAGGTCAGTATCTTTAAACAAATAGGTCAGTATCTTTAGAGAAAAACATAGATTTTTCAACATGATTTTGTTTTTCACATTTGTTGTGAAATATATAATTGAATAGTTATTGTTATAACTATTTTTCTAAATGTCTTGGATAGTATTGTATAATAAATGTGCTCTTTTGCAATTGTGTTCTGTTTACTCTAAATATTATGCTGAATTTTTAATGTCCAGGTGCAAGATTACACAGAATACACAAAAAATAGGAAATGTGCAAAGTAAAATGAAAACCATGTTTTTTAGTTTTACTGTGGGCTTCATTGCTACTCTCCATAGCATAAAACTTGTTTATTTTTGAATTGTTGTTACACTCTAACCAACACATCTATATTTGCCTTGATACTTGAGGATATCACTTTTCTGATATAGCAGATTCTGATATCAATTTCTCTTTTTAATAAAAATTGGATCAATATAAAAACAGAAATAAAAATGAATTATAGCAGAAAAATAAGAAGTTGTTTAATTAAACTCTAAACTTTCTGCTTAGTTTTGAGGTTCATGTCATTCTGAGAATTGATGTGAACTATTCACCTATGCTGATTCCATTTTGTTTATTTGATTGTAATAATCCCTATAATGCAAATAGAATTAACAAAAAGAAGTGAAGGGACAAAGGGTCGCCTGCTCTAGTGAGTGGGTATTTGCCTCATACCCCACTTGTATGGGCTGGGCACAAGGCCTCGTTTTAACGTGGGCCCACCCACAAGCCGAAGCTCATAGGTGGGAAAGAACAAAAATTGCGTTATTGCCTGGGGGGATAGCCCCCTGGGATCAAGGCTATTATTAAACTCTCGATAAGTCCAGCGGCTGGAAAACCGAGTGTGCAATGAGTTTATTATAATTTTTAAAAAAGATTCTGCTCTAGTGAATGTATTGATCCAGTAAAGCAAGCTTCTACTGCAGTGTTTCGCTAACTTGTGAGTATAAACAGAAACAGAATTAGAATTTTTGTAGTAATTTTATTTTAGGGTGGTACATGGAAGGTTATTCTATGAAATATATTCATATCTGGTAGCATGAAATATAATATAGATGTTCTTTAGACAAATTTAAAGAGAAAGGCTTAATATAGAAGACATTTTTTAAGCCTTTCTTGTAATCGGATGATGGTATAGCTTTAAACAGAAATATCTATAGACTTAAATGAAATTTGAATGTTTTGTGTTCATTTTTCTTTCTTTGGTTGTTGGTTTTTGTTTTTTCTTTCATGAATTGTGAGGGTCAAGAGATAAAGGTTTAAAGGGGTAAGAATAATGGAAGAATTGAGAATGATAAAGAAAGAAAAATAGTAATTTTATATTAAAGTCATATGCAGAATATTATTTTATGACATTTTATCTGGATAGAATATGTCAGTGATGCCTAATAAACAAACTTTAGAATGAATTTTCTAGATGCATAAACTTTCAGGTTGGTCAGGTTTAGAAAACACTATCTCCATCATCTGCTGAAGGGTACATCTACCAAAAAGGGTACATCTACCAAAAAGATATCCAGGATAGGACACTAAACTGCATGCAGTTCCAGTTCTGAAGCTCTGAAAAATGAGGAGTACCCTTTCAGTGATATTACTCCTATGACTGAGTAGTAGTACCTGTTTATGGGTTAAATAGATGTTTAAAGATTGACACTATTGTGTAGGAATGCTTAAAAACATATAACTGTGCAAAAAAAAAGATTATTATAGACAAATAAAAAGTGCAATTCAAAAAAAATGATTGCAAAATATTGATTTATTTGTAAATGTTTGATTATAATCAAACATTTACAAATAAATCAAATCTTGGCATTAAATAACCCACAAGAGGTTGGTATATTATTAAATAAACCAAACCAAACTTTTAGGACTTTCATTCTGTACTAATTTATCTAACTAAAGATAGGAAAAATATATTAAGCATTATCTCAATCATAATAATATCATATAAATGCATATGTATGCATATGTGTTTTGCATATATTTTACTATAAGTGAGATAATGTTATTGATCTGAAAATGATCTTAATTTTTTTTGTCAGTACAAATTATTAAAGTTAGAAATTTTTTGAATAAATTTTTGTCTTTGGCGAAGGAAATTACAAAGAATATATATATATATATATATATATATATATATATATATATATATTCTTTTTGAATTTTAACATAAAAAAGGTGCCTTGAGACATTAGAGAATACTGTAATTCAGCCAATATTAGAGATTCTATCACATATATATTCATCAGCAGAACATCACTTTGCACAGTGCCAAGAGATGAGAGTGTTTAGTAGCCTGCCTTTTTTGAGTTTGTTCTCAGATAAAATCTGACATCAGATAAACAAGTTCATTCTTATTTGATACTTGGCCATATTCAAAGGAAAAGGTACTTTTTATTTCCATCATTAAGTTCTCATCTTGCTGGCTTATTTCATGTCTATTCTGGTTTTATAAAGAGAGACATTGAGTCACTTCTCAGACTTTTCTTGGATTGACAGGAAGAAGCAAGTAATCTTAGGAGTAAAAAAATTTATTTGGCTTAGCTTAAGATCTTAGATTCATGAGTGTTTTTCATTTCTTGTTTTTACGCTTGGGAATGTGATTATATATGATATATAAAATATATGTATATAGATATATTTTCATTGGCTTGCTGTCTTATTATGTGTGTATATAAATATATCTTATATATACATGCATGGACATCACTTTCAACATTTTTATGCATACATACTTGTGTAGATACAATATGAATATATGAATATTCTCATACATATCGATGTAATTATATATCTGTGCATAGATAGGTGTATGGGTCTATCTTTGAAAAATATAATTTCATCAAATTTGACATTTAAACTTGAGAGGCTGTCTGTTATTATTGAAGCATTCTCTCTAATCTCACTCTCTCTCACTCTCTCTCTCTCTCCCGCTTTCCTTCACCCATATCTATCTTTCTTTCTCCTTCTCTCACCCACTCTCTCTTTTTCTATCTCTGTCTGTATATATATATATATATATATATATATATATATAATATATATATATATATATATATATAAGCCGAAGGCATTAAAACTCAACACAATCATAAACACCAAAACCCACTACTAACTCCTGAACTAAAAGCAGCTGCAAAACAACTATATAATAACCCCAACATATTCGCATTGGCGATAAAATCAACATCTACATAATAAAACCAACTACAATAATAAAATTAAAAGCATACTCAATAACACAACAAAATTTTTTTAAATTTCAAAAAACCCGACTGATGAATTAAAAAAACGCATAAGCAAAATCATCACTGCTAACAATGCAGAGATCTGGATCTTTGAAACTCCCCAAAATAATAGGGGACTACAAACCAGGATAAATTTATGGCAAAATAAAAACCCACAACCCAGGAAGCTTCCTCCAACCATAAATCTCACAAATCCCCACTTCCACATACCAAATAGCAAAAATAATTAATAACATTATTCAACCATATATCCCCAGAAATTATAGCATCAAATCAACCTATGACTTTATTCAAATATTAAAATCCAACCCCACCAATAACTATGTAACTGCCTCTTTAGACGTTGATAACCTATTCCGAATGTCCTCATACTAGAAACAATATAAATAATAATCAAAAATGTTTACAACCACCCATCACTATACCCCATCTATAAAACCAAAAATCCTAGAAAAACTTTGACTCACCTGTACCCCACAAGTTCTGTAAAAGGATCCATTAGGGAAAATTTATGTACATTAGGACGGTATTTTAATGGGTTCTCCCCTTGGCCCCACCATGTCTGAAAACTACATGTCCTACATTGAAAACAAAATATTTAACAATCAAATAATTAAACCTTGTATATATGTACGTTATGTTGATGATATCTTTATAACCAGACAATCCCCTGACGAAATCAAAACACTAAAATAAACCCTCAAAAAAACTTGATACTAAAATGTACACAAGGTCACAAATATGAGGCATTCAGTGAGAAACAAATGTAATGGATCTGCAAGACTAGCTTGCTAACCATTACACCTCATGTGTGTGTATGATGTATATATATATATATATATATATATATATATATATATAAAATGATTAATAATGAAAACAAATTATTTGAGAAAGGAAGATGAAAAATTCTCAATCCTTGTAGAGCAAATTTAAAACCTAAAATATAAAATTAGGATCCTATGTTAGTCATGAAATATTCATTAAGGAAAATTAATCATATGACATTCTGCATGTACTCATGACTAAGAAAAAAAGGGTTTAATTCTTTTGACCAAATAGAT
This sequence comes from Doryteuthis pealeii, assembly GCA_023376005.1. Lineage (NCBI taxonomy): Eukaryota > Metazoa > Mollusca > Cephalopoda > Myopsida > Loliginidae > Doryteuthis > Doryteuthis pealeii. The sequence continues at coordinate 40,299,278 of CM042146.1, read as the reverse complement.
AACTACTTAATTTATATATTTGCATATTACACACACACACACACACACACACACACACACACACACACACATATATATATATATATATATATATATATATATATATATATATATATGTAAACAGAGTACATATGTTTCAAAAGGAAAGGAGACATAACCACACTCAACGGTAAGCCCCTTAAGCCAGTAGAACAATTCACATACCTAGGTGGTAATATCTTATCCACAGAAAGCGATGTAAATACACGAATAGGAAAAGCGTGGTCGGCCACAAACAAATTAGCAGTAATATGGAAATCTGATCTCACAGACAAGCTAAAGCGACATTTCTTCCAGGTGGTGGTTGTATCAGTGTTGCTGTACGGATGCACCACTTGGACCCTAACAAGGCACCTTGAGAATAAGCTGGACAGGAGCTGCACAAGAATGCTGCGTGCAGTCCTGAATAAATCGTGGAAACAGCTATATGGCCACCTGCCCCCCATCTCACAAACCATTCGAGTGAGACGGACAAGACATGCCGGGCACTGCTGGAGAAGCAAGGATGAGCTCATAAGTGACGTTCTCCTGTGGAAGCCAACGCACGGACATGCTAGTGTTGGCCGCCCATCAAGGACCTACATTGACCAACTAAGCAAAGATGCAGGTTGCTACGCAGAGGACCTCCCTGAGAAAATGAATGATAGGAAAGGTTGGCGAGAGATTGTCATGGATATCCGTGCTAATAGCGCGACATGATGATGATGATGATATATATATATATATATATATATATATATAAAAAAGGGTTTTGTAATTTTCTTGAAGCATTGTGTTTATATTGGTTTATTGGTTGGTTTTGAAGGCTATCACAATGCTTGTAAAGTGTAAAGAAAAAGTAGGTAACTGTGGTGTTGTTGGTTAACCTGTGATTTAACACACACACACGCACATATGGTGTTGGGATTTAAGAACAAGAACACCACACACAAACAACTGGACAACAAATAAGAAATTTAAAAATTTAAAAATATTTAAATAAAAAATAAAATAAAAAAATAAATAAAATAAGATAAATATAATAAAAAAAAACAAAACAAAATAGAATCTAGCAGACTCTATAATTACAATTTTTGACACAATTAATTTCATCCTAAACTTCTAAATCCAACACACACATACACACTTATAAATGTATATGAACAAGGCACCCACACAAACAGAACACACACCCTACAAATAACACACACACACACACACACACACACACACATGATGTTGGGACTTAAGAACAAATATACCACACACACAACAGGACAACAGATGATTTTGACAGAAAGTAAATTTACACACCCACACCCATAAAAATACAAACGATATCTGGAATGTTAATCTCAGACACATATTAATAGAAAAAAAAGGGAATCAGATGGTCCTGTTAGTAAACAAAAAAAACATGCTTAGAGGGCGAGCCAAATCTGGAATAATAATTAACAAAAAAAAAGAAGGAAATGAACAGACACACAGATATAAGTGCACACACACACACTTACACACACACAAGCACACACACAAGCACACACATAAACAAGCACCCCCCACACACACAGACACAGAATTTGGAAGATATGAGACAGAAAAAATGAATAGCCATGAGCAACAACTTCAATTATAGTGATCTTCTGTAGAAGGGATTTTTATCCCGAGATATTAAGAATATAAGAATAAATCACAGGTTAACAAACAACACCACAGTTCTCTTCTTTTTTCTTTACACTTGCATTGTGATAGCCTTCAAAACCAACCAACAAACCATATATATATATATATATATATATATATATATATATATTTGAATTCTCATTATCAAATTTAAGTTAAACAAAACTGGTAAGATAAGCTGGATTAATATTAATTTGTAATTGCTTACATTTGAATGTTCAATTGACCTTTTTTTAATGATTGTCAACTAGTTTTTCCCAAAGAAGAAAAGTTTTGAAGACATTTTGAAAGAATTTTTAAAAGAGATGGTATGCCAAATAAAGAAGCAACAAAAAATGAACCAGTAAATTTGCATACTCATTTGTTAAGATTATGCAAAACAATTTGGTGTAATGTTTATATGTCTATTATTATATTTTGCTCTGTTACAGGCTTTATCAGATGAAGATTTTGAAAAAAAATATTAAATTTTCGAAAATAATATATGAGAATATTATAGCAAAGTAATTAGTAACATATAAACATTCTACCCAATTGGTTTTCAGGTCATTCCATGTCAAAACAACAACAAAAAGTTGAAATCTGCACCCACCGATACCGAATTACCTGAAATTTGGCACAAATGTTCCCCTTCATGAGTTAGGAAAGTGTGCCAAATTATTACCATTCCAATTTTAGAGGGGGAGGATATAATTTTCCTATTTTACCTCAAAATTAAGGCCGTGCAGTGTCACAAAATCTCAGTGTTTTTAAAAAAAACTTTTTAAATACTTTCATTTATTCAATATTTCTGATATTTGGTAAGGCAAATAAGGATTGTAGAATCCAAATATCCAACTATTTTAACCATATACCCGATAAAAAAATTATTTTGTCCACCCAAATGCATGACTCCAAAATCAACAATTTTTCACCTATTTAGCTTACGGTCAGTCTATCTAAAATGTGTCCTCTTCAATTTTCAGAATATTTTTTTCTTAACATCTACTATGTCTGCCTAAGTTCATCAAAGAATTTTATGTGGGAGCAAAGTCTACTTTAGAAGATATGAACCTGCCAAGTTTAGAGTTTTTTTCCTATGTACGTGCAGGATTTCAGTGAAAGATTATAATTAAAGACAATCATCCTAATGCTCCATGAACTCTCAAATATTGGTATTGTGCTCAATGACTTCTTAAACAATTCAATAATATTGTTTTTATCAATTAAAAAAAAAGAATTAAATACGAGGGTGAGTCAAAAAGTAATGACATTTTGTTTAATACAGGTATAATTACCAACACAGGAACATGTATCATGAATTAAAATGAAGTTGGTCCTCTATGGATTACCTCCTTACCTTCCCACAGTCACTGTTTCTCTCAATAGCAATGTTCTACCTTTAAATGAGATTATGTATTCTGTTGACTATTCTTTGAGCCACTTTTTCACTACAGATTTCACTTCCTCATCACTGGAATAATGTTTTTATTGAAAAGAAAGAATGAAAGATGGTTTTAGAGGCAAACATTATTGTTCTATTTGTACTGAGCTAACAGTTGAAAATGTTATTCCATGATAAACAGGTTGAAGTGATTCCAATTGATCAGTTGGATGCGATGGATATAAAGCTTATTGCCTATAGAACAGGATTGTGATGAGGATGAAATACAGACTATCTGTTGCTATCACAAACAGACCTTGTTGACTAAATATGAATGGCTTGAAAAGAGATGTTGTATTCCATTTAAAAATCATAAAAAGCAAATTAAAGGCAGTTTGAAACCAATTTCATTGGAAATGGCAGACAAGGCAAAGGCTAAGTTGGTACTAATCCCAGACAAGAAACTCTGCCCTAATTGTTAAATACAAATCCACAAACTTCTTCCTGATGAGAAAATAAAAGAGCTTGAAGCAGGTACTTCTGCAGAATCAGAAAAGAGTAGTAATAATGAAGAACCAAGACATATATTAGATCAGCGATGAAAAAGCTTGATATAAGTACTTCTGCAGAAAGAAAGAAGAGAAATATCAATGAATGTTTCTCTGTGATTGGAATTTCTCCAATGAAAACAAAAGGACTTCACTATTCTGGAAAAGCTCATTTAGGTAAGAGAAAACATTCTTCTGTATTGCAATGTATAAAGACCAAAGTAGGCAGATCATTAAATGTTGACTCTGAGCTGTTGAATGATGAGGCTTTGAAATTTTAGATAAAGCTAAGTACTTTGATAAAATGATAAAGCTTCTTGTAGCAAAAATGAAGAGAGTGGAATCAACCAACAAAAAATACAAATCTTGACACTTGCCCCTACTGACTGGTCACACAAAAATGTCATGTGTGTGTTTGGAGTTTCAGAACACATTGTATGCAAGGCTCACAAATTGTGTTCATAAGAAGTATTTCAGCTGTGCCAGAACCTAAATGAGCTCTTCAGACCATTCAAGGATCAGAACCTGATAATATCCTTGGAGTTTTAAAAATTTTGTAGTCTAAGGCTGAAATACTGTGTCCTTGCTGGTAGTGCAGGTATACATGCCGTATGTGTATGTACCATCCAACAAAACATGAAATTATTACTGGAACCACTGAGTGTATCATATCAAGATCTCTTGAAATATATTGTCTGTAATACCAGTAGCAGAGAGTGTATGATTCATAGGAGGCCAAATTGTCCTAAATCATCAGTGCAGATTGAAAAAATGTTTTATCACACCATCGAAGGAAATATTGATAATGCTGAATCAATAGAGTTCTCCCAATGGATAACAACTGACTGATTGACTTTGACAACACAAAAGAAAACCTGTCAAGCTTACATTTATTTAGTTGTTTTGCAATTGAATAAATTAGCACCTCATTCTTAATTGGCTAAATTACAATCCAGATACTTAAAGCAAAGAAAGGAGGAGATTAGTGATTGTAAAGTTTTGTTCCTGTGAGATTTTGCTGAGAACTACAAATTTGTAGTTCAAGATGAGATCCAAAGTTTTCATTGGAGTACCTCACAATGTACTTTACATCCAGTGGTACTCTACTTTAAACTTGAAAACGCAATGCAAAATCATTGTTTCTGCATTATGTCGAGTGACAACTCACATAATGTAGCATTTGTTTATATGGTACAGAAAAAAATTGAGGTAATCAGGCCTACCTTGCCAAATATAAAAAAAATAGTGAGTATTTTACTGATATTTGCACAGTGCAATACAAGAACTTTGCCAATTTTGCAACCATCAGAAGTATTTGGGTCTCAATACAAAATGGAATCTCTTTGCAACAATTCATGGTAAACAACCATGTGATGGTATAGGTGGGACAGTAAAAAGGATAGTGTCAAAAGAAAGTCTCTGAAGACCAACTACCAAAGAAATCCTTTCAAAAATCTATGTTTGAATATTGCAGATCTGCAATTGAAGGTATCAAATTCATTCTGGTTGAAAAGGAGGAAGTTGAGGAAGCAAGGAGGAGCCTCAACATGAGATTCAAAAATGCATTCACAGTCCCAGGAACAAGAAGTTTTCATCAATTTATTCCACTCATCAGAGATAAAATAGCCATAAAACAATGTAGTGAAGATGAAAACTATGACCTAATATGACTTCTCTATTGGAACTGAAGAAAAACAGTGAAATTTGTTGTTTCAGGATATGTTTGTTGCAGGTGTGACAATAAAATTTGGATTGATACAGAGAATGACTTGCTGATTAAGTTAATGCGCCCAGCTCTTCCATCTTGTTCATTTTACTGGGAAGAGGATTTTAAGGATATGTTTTGTGCCATTCACAAATATTCTGTGTACTGTTGATGTCCCTATAACACCAAATGGTAGAGTTTATCATCTGTCCAAGATGGTCTATACACACAACAAAATTTATGGCACAGTGTAGTTTAAAATGTAATGTTTTAAAGACTCCTTGTATATTCATTTTTATTATCACTTTCTTTTGAATTAAAAAATCAAATGTTTTTGTTTCATGAAAACAGTTGAAAATAGTAAAATATATTAAACAAAAAACACAGACAGAAAGAATTTCTTTTAACTTCATGTTTAGTGGTATTTACAAATATTCTATGCACTGTTAATTATCATGCCTGAGGCAATGTTTACCAATTGTTAAAGACTATCTAAAAAAAAAAGCAATATCTGCAAAATATATTAATAAAAACAATATTATTGAATAGTTTAAGAAGTCACTGAGCACAATATCAACATTTGAGAGTTCATGGATGATTGTCTTTAATTATAATCTTTCACTGAAAGATTTACGTGAATGCGTTTTTTTTTTGTACTTGTGCGTATGTTGACATGCGCGTGTCCATGAAAATGCATGTCGGTTGTGACGTTATGACTGTATCCTAGCGCGGGATTGCATGTGCATATGTATGTGTGTATTAAAGAGCGTATTTGTGTTTGGTGGCCATGGTGATGTATAATATTTCGTGTTGGATGTAATATAAATCAATTTAATCATTTATCATTATTATTATCATTATTATTATTATTATTATTATTATATTAATATATAATCAATATTATTATTATATTTATTTGTTTATTTACTTGTTCATCCACCACAAATCGGCACTCCCCCTTGGGGCAAAGACTGGACATATAAAGAACGAGCTTGCCCGTATCTGGAACAAATACAGCAGGATCAGATCACACACACCAGACAATTTATATCCACATTAAAAGCCAACGGTTACCCCTCTTCAGTCACAAAATGACTCAAGCAAACAGAATCCACAAAATACCATCTCACGTCCAATGTCTGTTTTTTAAGGTTACCACACTTCAACAAAATTATAACCGCAGCAATACGCCGGGTGATACGGAAGGAGGGCCTGAATATACAACTTGTCCATTACGGACCATCACTTAGGAGACAACTCTCCAAAAACCGCCATAAGGAAACTACTAATTGTACACTAACGAACTGTCCCATCCACGAAACAGGTATGTGCCATGAAGTGAATATGGTATACCGCACACAATGTAACATATGTAACTAATTTTACATAGGTAGCACCACTAGACCACTACACATTAGAGTCAAAGAACACTTACACACACAAGCATCCACTTTCCGCAAACACTTAATTAAATGCAACAACACAGAGAGAAATATAACAGTCATTTAGCGGCCAAGGAGAGAAATCTGGATAATCTCCGAATTAAAGAGGCCTTGATAATAGTTAGATTACACCCAGAGATCAATAACAGGACATAACTCAGCGCAGAGTTCATAACACAATAAACCCACAACCAACGTGCACATGTAACTGTATATGCACACATGCACGAAACACATACCCTCATGCACAATGGAGAATTATTAATGAAACAAATCTACAACGAAAAGACTAATGCGAAACACGCACTCAAATCTATAGCCCAGAAACCCGTCCACACATACAAACATACAAGCCATTGCACACTAGTTGTTAACGAATAAGATTTACATTAGATATTGATGAATTTAACTATTTTACCTTTTTATCTAACACACAGACATACACACACATACACACTTATATACAAGGTAAATATGAAAGGTTTATATTAAAAAAAAAAAATTTTAATTAAATAAATATATATATATGTGTATATATCAAAAAATATTATAAAATATAAAAAAAAAGATAAATTAAATATAAATAGGTAAATAAACAAATAAATATAATAATAATATTGATTATATAATAATAATAATAATAATAATAATAATAAATGATTAAATTGATTTGTATTACATCCAACATGAAATATTATACATCACCATGGCCACCAAACACAAATATGCTCTTTAATACGCACATACATATGCATGTTCAATCCCGCGCTAGGATACAGTCACAACCAACATGCATTTTCATGGACATGCGCATGACAACATACGCACAAGTACAAAAAAAACGCATTCACGTAAACATACAACATGAGAATACAGTTATATAAAAATACCATCATTTTCAAAAAAAAAAAATTCATCTAAAAAGAAATGTCATAACTAGACTGCTTCAGTTCCAGTGATCTCAAAAATTAAAGAATTAAATACAGGATAACACACTACATCATTGTTACCGTATTATTATTTTTTCTTTTCACCTGCATTGTGATAGCCTTCTAAATCAACCTCCTAACCAATATATACACAATGCTTCAAGCAAATTATAAAACTCTCTCTTATATATATATATATATATATATATATATATATATATATAATATATATATATGTGTGTGTGTGTGTGTGTGTGTGTGTGTGTGTGTGTACACCCATTAGTTTATAACTTTATAGATTAAGATCATATATACTTATATCTTGATATAAAAATAAGAACAAAAATAGATATATGGTCATATTTGAACACATATGCACATACACAAATACACATGCACATAAATATAAAGTAGTTTAACAAAGAATTTGGTTCTAATGACTTGATTCTGAGAGTTGAAAACTGGAACATTATGCAAGAACTAGTAAGTTAATTTGAATCCCCCTTCTGTTCAAAATTTGTAGTAGTCACTACAATCTTTGATAAAACTTTGATAGACCTCAACAACAACAAAAAAGCAACAGATTGAGCCTGCACATAAGAGCTATAGAAAAGGCTACTCATTTTGTATTTGAATTTAATAATTTTCTTCATTGGTCCTATCATGTCACAGATGACTATCAGCATGATTTTCTTTACAGACTGCTGCACCTTTTATTTTACCAGACTGTCAGTGTGTTTCCACCCCATGGACTGTTTTTTTACTCACTATCAATAGAGTTAGGACAATCTTATAGGTGCTATGACTTGACATGACTAGCCAATTGATTGATCCAACCACTCGTTTAGTGTAAATAAGAGCCAAAGTGGAGTGTTGCATGTGATGGACTGCTTAGTTACCAGGATCCCATCATCACACATCACAGGTTACCACCCATGGTCAATAGGTAGCCCCATTATGGGGGGGGGGTAATACCCCATTACAGAGGTGCAGTTGGTGTATTCTTCAGCCCCCGGCAGGAAATTGCTATATGATTGTAGCTGTGTGTATATATGCTATTGGTATATATATATATATATATATATATATATATATATATATATATATATATATATATAAGAGTGTCTAAATATATGTGTATATATATATAGATATATATAGATACATATATACATAGATATAGATATATAGATAGATATATGTAAACAAATTAGATAGATCTATAGATAGATATATAAATTTAAATACACTTCAATAAACTGATAAATAGATAGACATATGTACCAGTTTATTGACTGCTTCTGTAACATGTAACATGTTATTTCCCTATCTGATTATTACCTATTCATTTTCATTACAAAAATTTCCCCCTGCAAAATTTTTGTTCCCTCCTTACAGTGTTACACAGAATTTATCTGCATTTTCTCGCAGAAAACTCTAGACTCTAATTTCTACATCTTTTATATCAGGCATTATTAACACTGATAGACCTCTATGCATTTATTTTCATGAATTTTGGAAAAGAAGCTCTCATATATGTCAAGTGATTTATTTGTTTCATGAATTCCTCAAGAGTAAAAAAAGAGTAAAAGCAACAAATCTGAAAGGGAAAAAGATATAAAGGCAAATTGGATATATAGGGGTTAGACAAAATAATGGAAGCACCTGGAAATTTCAAACAAATTTATTCTAATATGGTGTAGGACCACCTTTGGCAGTGTGGCAAGAGAAACCACGAACATAGTGGTTCGAAGTGTGCACGACTGTGTTTGGCATGCAGAATGAGATCAGAGGCGAGTGGGGAGATTGAACTCACATACTCCTGATCGTGAGTCGTGGCTGGACGCATGTAAATTACCAAACTGTCCAGAGTGGCCCGGACGTGAAGGATTGATGCGTTCTGATTAATGTCGCACGTGCTGCACAGGCAAGTCAGAGTTGGGGGCCCGGATGAGCACTGTAATTGTGTATTTAATGATCAACCCTCAAAAACCTGGGAGAAAGCTTGCAGTAGCATTTTGGCTGTTGTGACGTGTGGAAAGTTATTTTGACAGTGTCGGTGAGAAGAGTGCAGCATTGCTGGGAGAGATTGTTTCAGACTGAACACTTGGTCAGTTGGGAGAGTAAAAGCGTTGGACTTAACTGCGCCCCCCAGAGAACATTCTTATTAGAGGCAGTAATTACAGCTTGGATTCTACAAGCTATGGACTCATACAAAGTTTGAATAGTTTCCAGATGAATTTTTGTCCATTCTTCTGCCAAAACAGTTTCAAGTTCTTTCAGTGAATATGGTGGAGGATATCAACTCCTTACTTGTTTTTCTAAAATACACCATAGATCAGGGGATTGTTGTGGCCAGATAAGATGCTCTACTTCAGTAGAATGTTCTTTGTGTCACTCAGACACAATTATAGCAGTGTGAATTGGTGCATTATCATCCAGAAAGATTGTGTTTCTGCCAGGAAACAGTTCCCCAACCATAGGATGAATTTAATCTGAAAGTTTTTTTAAATAGTCTAGCCATGAAGGAAAACAATTGGGCCTGATTTCCAAGATATAGCCCCTAGATCATTACAGAGCCTCATCTATGTTGAACAGTTGGAAAAAGACAGTCTTGATTAAATGTTTCTTTAGGTTGTCTCCAAACATATACTCAACCAGATGTTTGAAATAATGTAAAGGATGATTTATCCTAGAAAATAACATTCTAGGGACCAGTTCCGTAGGTTTCTACCCCACTCTAAATTCTTTGCATTATTTGTTTGTGAAAGGGATGGTTTTCTGATTGCAGCCCTCCCATGAAATCCTTTCTTACAGTTTTTGAAGAAACTGGGTTTTTGAGATGGTCATTAAGCTCTGCTGTAATTTTTACAGACCACTGTTACTACAACATATGTCTCATACTTTTGGCCTTGTACCCCCATTTAAAAGCTATTTTTGTTGGACTGTTAGCAAGATTTTATTGCAGGCCATCATTACTCCTACTTTGTTGTTGTAGTTTAGAACAATATTCACTGCAGAAAGGTAAAACTCCCCCCTCCCGTCAGTGCATCCTATGAGTGAGACTAAACTGCATCTGGTGATGAGGCTTCTGTTCTGGAGTTTTGAAGATTATGGACAGTGTGGAATTGTCATTTGTTGCCATAACTTCTAGGTCCTCTCTAACTCTGAGTAGTAGTTTATGTCAGGCTCCCATTTCTAGACCAAATAGTTATGTTTGAGTTAATGTTTCAAATAATTTTGAACTAAATTAATACATTGGCACTTCAAAAAACATTGATATTGCAACTACATCTGAAGTGTTTACCTCCTTGATTGCAAAGATGTATTATTGTACCATGTATAAATCGATACCATCATTGTTGAACTTGTGATATAATGAGCTAATTTGAATATAAATGGATATGACCCCAAGTTCAATAACTGTAGGAACAGCTGTGATAGTGATTGGCAGACTTGAAGTCAGGAGTCACCCTTCTGGAATGGAAATTGAAAGGCTGAACTTGTCTTGTTTGAATGATTTTCACAGGACAAGAGAGACAGGTACAGGATTTAGGAAAATTAATCATTTTAGTTGTAGTTAAGCGAAACAATATGTGAGTATTAAAATTTCAGAGATCCATTTTAGGGATTTCAAAGTAAATGATAAAGATATAAAGTTTCTTTTCCCTCTGAAACCCATAGAAAATTTCAGCCTTATCTAACAAAAAAAAAACACACACACACACACATTAATAAACCTGAGTATCTTAAACATGAAAAGTGTTTGTCAGTATCTTTTGTAATGTAGCATCAAGTGGCAACCTTTTTGATACACTCAATAATATTTCAAACTAAATTCAGCATAAAATAACCCAACAGGAATTGACATTTATCTTAACATTCTAGATATGAACAGATATTTTAAAATAATTTTTAACATATCACCTTAACTTGAAATCCCTTTTTCTTTCATATCATTATCAGTTCTTTCTTTATAATTCTTTTAGAACTTTTAACCCCCAAGATCTCAGATATGCTGAACTGACAAAATTCCCCAAAATAAAGAATTCGTCTTTGTTTTTGATGATAATGGGGGTGACATAGACCCTGTTGGGAAACACTGCTGTAGCATCATTATTATTTAATAGCCCAGCTTCAGTTTCCCAGTTTGAAAGGTGTTTCTACACTTTTCTGAAATCTTGTATCAGTTTCCTCAACAATTGTAATAGAGAAGTTAATTATCTTTATAAGCATCATACAAGATTTTTTTAAATTAGCTGCCGATATTGCACATCCAGTTAGCACACACATGATAACCCCAACTTCATCAAATTTAACATGATGATCATGTTCAAGAAACACAGTTGACTTACCCTTTTGTTAGGATTAATTGTGTAATGGGGAGACATGATACATCAAAACATGGTGTCAGTGGATGACAAATATATATATATATATATATATATATATATATATATTAAGAAAAATGGAAATGAATCTGATATAAGTATAAAAATACGAAAACAAAAATATTTATTTATGAATGTATGCCAACAAAAAACAAAATGCTCTTTTGAGCATTTTTTTTTTTTATATTAAACTATTTCCAGCTTGATGTTAAGAAGTGATGTTATGATGCTTCATCCAGAAAGTTATTTTTTATTTTAAATATTTTACCGGATGAAGTATCATATATATATATATATATATATATATATATATATATATATATATATATAAACAAAGAATTCAAGCGGAGTAATATTCAAGAAATACAGTTGACTTACCCATTTTGTTAGGGATAATTGTGTAAAGGATATTAGTCTAAGGAAATTTATATGAGACAATTTTGAATTGATGCAAAGGATTTTTTTAAAGTTAATGGATTTTGATTAGAAAAGGAGTTAGAAAATTATTTATGAGGGAGAACTAATAAGTAGTCTTATAATATTTTAACTAAATGAAATTTAGTTGTGTCAAAAGAAATTATTCTAGAAATCTTGTAAAGGATTGGATAATTCTAAAATTGTAAAGAGTTGTAGGTAATTGAATTCATATATTTGTTTTATGTTGAGTGATGAAAAGGATGGATATTGGTGTAATGTTACTTATAGATGTTATTTTAAAGGTATTGTGTATGATTAGTTTCTTTTTTGGGAAGAAAGTGGGTTAGAGGGTGATTGGGGGTTTACCTTATTTTCAATTGTGTCCACCTTGGACCTTTTGAACAATTGGAGATGATATGTAGTTACCTTCCCAATAGTGTCCACCTTGGACATTGAAAAATTGGAGAAAGGATAAAATGTCTGTAGGTTTAATGTGGGATAAATTCCTATAAAATCTTTATCAGATGATGGCTTAGGTGTCGAATGTGATTTTGGACCCGTAGCATCATTTACACTGTCCCCAGCAGTATTAAACATACCACCAGAATTATTGGATTGGGCATTGGGAAATTGTAAGTGTAAGACTTAATTGTTATTGAATTCTATAGAGAAAAGAATTTAATATCTAATTGGTATCTAAGCACATATTAAAAAAACACCAGTTTATCATTTTTAATGTAAAGATTCTTTAAGTTGTAATGTTTTTATGCTTCAAGGTTTTATGTGTATGACAAGGTTATAAAAAATATCATTTACATGATTAATCCAAATGAAACATATAAATCAGGTGTATTTATTGAATGTTAGCCCATTTGAATAATTAGTTTCACTATTCTTTCATGCTTCAACCCCCCCCCCAAAAAAAATACATCTATTTTTTATAACCTTGTCATCTAACCCTTACAATTTAGTAAAAAAAAAAAATATATATATATATAGGGTGTTCTGGATAGATTTGACAGTTTTATAAGGAAAAAGGAAAAGTGCTTGGTAACTAAAAAATTTAATAGATTATAAAGAAATTCAACAGGACTGGAAATTACACTACTGTCAACAAGTTTTACTCAGAATAACTGCTATTAGTGTTGATCACAGCCTCAATCCTGCTCTAAAACCTGGAGCAAGCTGATGTTACAGTTTCCCTGGGAAGGGTCTCAAAAACTACCTTAATTCTGTCAATTAACTGGACTTTTGTAGTACTGGCATGTCAAGTAGTGTCTTTCTCAACAGCGCCATGGGAGTTCGGAGGCCAAACATTGGAACTGGTGTAATTGTAAAAATTTACCAACAACCATTTTTTACTTTTCCCAGAGGTGGGGCAGGGGGCCGAATCCTGCTGCCATACATATAGCCTATCATTGGCTACCCTTGTTATGCAGGGCTTGACTAAAGTGCTTGTAAGCATCAGAATTCAACCTGATACCCTCTCTGAAAAAATGCAGAGGCATCACATCACCCTCAAAGGACACACATCCGAAAACGTTTGGGGAAATTTAGTCTGCATGATACGAGGAGTGTCCTTTGGACTGTATGCAAGCCATCTGTTATTCTGCATGTTGAGCTTTTGATCTTGGAAAAAGTTTTCCAAATCGGAAAAGAACCAGATTGTTTGTGGTTCAGTAGGCGGTTTCACTTTGTCCAGAAGTTTCTTCATCTTTGTCAGACGAATTTCACGGGCCTTTTCTGGGAGCAGTTGACCTCTGTGATGCTTGTATTAGTCGTGGCAAAGGTCTTCATTGAGTGCAAGCTTCATGGTAGAGGCTGAAACATTCAATTCACGTGACAAAGCCCGAATTCCAATGCCAGGGTTCTCCAACACTTTTTTGGGAGATTTTTTAGGAATTCTGCTGTATGAACGCAATCAGATTGCCTGTTATGTTGCTTTCTTCTAGCCACAGTCTCATAGTCTCCATTGGAATTATCCAGTTCTGATTGTTTTTACAGTATTCAGGGAACATTGGGCTGCAACCTTAATATACTTATTTTGACAGCCACCACAGATCATCAAGTTATTCTCTTCCATGATTCAGGTGGGTTCCAGTCATCCATTCTCTCTGTTATCACGAAGGGTCCAAGCTTTTAAATGATGCATAGTGTGCATTAATACCTCCAACCTCCAACCCACTTGCTAAAAATATTTGCTTTATCTTTCCTGTGTATATGGAGTCAAATTCCTTGGAAAAGTCTACAAACAAAAAAAGTTGCCTTGAGAGTCTTTGCACATCGACAAAATTTGAGAAGTTGTGGATGGATTTCTCAAAAGACCATTTAGATTTTTCCTACATATACTGTCAACTTCAGGTCAGATGCAAATGAGTAACAGGGCATATATTATATATTTTAGCAGCTATAGCAGTAAGGGTTATATCTTTGTAGTTCTTGATGCTGTACAATGGCCACACTAATTTCTTCAAAATTGTTGCTGGAATCTTGCACGAAGATACATTAGCACCATTTCTATTCATAATCTGCCTAGATTACACCCTATGTACTCAATCGATCTAATGAAAGAAAATGGTTTCACACTAAAAAAGGAAAAAAGCAAATGATATCCTGCAGAAACTATTATGGATACAGACTATGTAGATGATCTAGCTCTTCCCATATAACAGGCCTCTATGGGAACTCAGATAAAATGGAGTTCATATGTTTTAAACAAGATGGAGCCATCTCTACACTAAATGGCAAGTCTCTGAAATTAGGTGAGCTATTTCTCATACCTTGGTAGCAAGATCTCATCTATTAAAAGTGATGTGAACATACACATAGGAAAGGCATGGATTGCTATTGACAGGTAATCTGATGAAAAATAAAATGGGAATTTTTCCAAGCTGTAGCTATGTCATTTTTATTGTATGGCTGCACAATCTCGACTTTAATGATTTGCTTGGAGAAAAAAACTAAAAACTGCACAAGAATGCTGTACAGCCACTACCTCCAGCCTTACAAACCACTCAAGAAGATGAACAAGATATACTGGGCACTATTGGAAAAGATGATATGAACTCATGATATTCTCCTGTGGACTCCTACACATGGACACACCAGTGTTGACTTACCAGAAAGGACTTACATTCATCAGCTTTTTGTGGAGTCTGGATGCAGTATAAAGGACCTATCAAGAAAAATTGTTGATAAGGATGGATGGAGAGAGAGAAAGAGAAAGAGAGAGAGAGAGAGAGAGAGAGAGAGTCAAGGAAATCCATGCTATCAACAGAACTGATAATGATTTAATTATGATTTATTAGTGACAATATTTTAATTGATGCCCTACTGTTTAGAACAGATGGATTCATGACTTTCCTAAGGGCATTAGTGCAAAGTGAAACACAGGTTTCAGTTGCTGAATCCCATTAACTTGGGCATGTCTCCATAAACAAATACATGTATATGTCTTGTAGGGACATGTATTATGAATGTTTTTACATAGCCAATAATAAGCACACAATTAAAAATACACACCAAAAAAATGCAGAAGAATACATATATATATATATGTGTACAAATCTATATATAAATATTGACTTTGTCTATAGGGTAATTACCGGACAGAAAGCACTGAGGAAACTCGGGAAAACTTGCTGAGTTTTTAAGTAAAGAAAAAATGTATTGTATATACACAGAAAATGATGCATGAATTTGAAGAGACCATTATAGATATGAGTCAACTAAGATAGCTAGATAGTTGGAAGCATATTGAGATCGATATCTAATTATTTAGAATGATTTAGACTGATATAAACTGAAATAGATAGTTAGAAAGAAAGAGTTGAACAACTGATATAGATAGGTATATGTTAAGAAATAGGACTTGAAACCTGAAGTTGGTGTTGAAATTGTTTTATTTCTTGCGTAATTTTTGAAATGCAGAAAATGGTACTTATGCTCTTATGTTCACTCTTCATATATCAATATGTAAGAGTTTTAAAGAGATCTTTTGTTGGTGAAATTTCTTAATCTAGAAAATTTTGAATTTGTTTTATTATGAAGTCTATAAGTTAGCATGATGATATTCACATAACATCATGACATGTTCACATATGACAAACAGAACAACAGTATCAGTATCTTTTTTCCATTTCTGTTTGAAGATGCTTCTATAATTGAAATGTTACATAAGAGATAAAACCCTTTTAACACCAACTCCTGGTCTTCAAGTCCTATTTATAACCATAGTGTCGAATATTTTATCTATTACAATTATTAGACTGATGAGACTAAAATATATGAACAAACTTTGATATGAGCAGATAGAGATAGATAGCAATAGATAGACAGATAAGAGAAAGATAGATAGATAGATTGAGTGAAGTAGAAAAATAAGAAAAATAGACAGATATATAGATGGATAGATAGATATTGAATAGGTTATGAGAGAAGTATACAAGATGTAGATGCATACATAGATTGATAGATAATGATGTTTAATTTCTTTCTTCAACTTTATGGATCTCATGAGGTTCTTAATGGTCTTTTAGTCAACTAGTGTGAGGATCTTGGAAGCCAAACCAATCTCTGTTGTTTCAGCTTTTAATTTTTCTTTGCAACTAACAAAATTGCAAGATCAATAGGTGCAGACAGGAAATGTTGTGCATAACACAAAAGAGAAGGAAGAAAATATTGAAACATTTGTAAGAACAATAAATTAGAAAACAGAAGCAAAACATGTTTTATTAAATCAAAAGGAAAAATAGGCCTTACATTAAAACCTACCCAAATTGGATTAGTGTTCACAAAGATTATTTCATTCTTTATACACACACACACACACATATATATATATATATATATATATATATATATATATATATATATATATATGTGTGTGTGTGTGTGTGTGTGTGTCTGTGTGTGTATATATATTGATATCATCGATATCTATCAGTGACTGTTTTGTTAACTCATCAATAGGCACTAGTTTTAGAGATGAGGAGTAGTAGTTTCTTTATTGAACTGTTTGATCCTAAGCATTGACCTATTTTGGTTTCCTCCGCCAGCATCTTGTGAGTAACGTCGTTGGCCCATTTTGGGTTCCTTGGCCCTGTCTTCCACCACACTGCTACCCATGGTTTTCAGTGTTACATGCCAATTAAAAGCATGTAGGATATTCTGACATTGACTGATGTCAAATAGCAAAAATAATTAGTTAAAAAAAAGTTTGTTTTTTGGGGGCCTTTTTTTCTAATTTTAACTTAGTTAAAGCCTACAAGCCTTCTTCTAAATTAATCTGAGAACTTTTTTAATATATTTTCTTTTTTTTTTGTGGGGATGGGACTTCTTTCTTTCAAAGACAAGAAAAAAATATTTTCTTTTATGAGATTATTTCTGAAGTAAAAGTCCTTTTATTGGATAAAACATGTTTAATAAAAGTTATATGTAAGACACTTACTTGGAATAAACATTTGGCTAGCTTTCTAAAAGATAGATTTTTAACCCTGCAAGAAATATTCAGTTTGGAGACAGACTTTTAATCCAGCATTCTTAGAGAAGAATAAAGATTTTGTTAATGCCTTAACATGTATATATATATATATATGTATATATATATATATATTGCATGAAAGTGTGGGGTAATGGTTAGAGTCATAGGAAATGGACTCGTCAAACCAAGTTCAAATCCTGGATGAAGCTATTTGCATTTCACATAGTGCTAAT
Organism: Doryteuthis pealeii; assembly: GCA_023376005.1. NCBI lineage: Eukaryota > Metazoa > Mollusca > Cephalopoda > Myopsida > Loliginidae > Doryteuthis > Doryteuthis pealeii. The sequence continues at coordinate 40,281,067 of CM042146.1, read as the reverse complement.
ACCCTTGGGAAAGGTATAAATCCAACTACTCTCCTTCCAGCTATAGGTAAAATAGTAAGACAGACTGGACTCTTTAACCATGGCTAAGGAACCTGTCTAGGAGAAGAAAAACTCTGAATTCAAACCTATTAAACTCCACTCATAGAAGGTGTTTGAGCAAAAAATCTTGAGGCAATTTCTCCAAGGCTTTTGATTCCATACTTGGAAACATTTTTGTTTTTATAGGAAGCATGGAAAATGGAGCATACAGCCTTTGCAAAGAAACTGTTACCACCATAATGATGCTGTATCAAAACACTAAAGAAATGCTACTCTCACCTGATGGCAATACAGATTTTTTTTACATTGTTGCTGGAGTCCTACTAGGAGATACGTTAGCACCGTACATGTTTATAATAAGCCTAGACTACATACTTTGAACATCATTAGATCCCATAAAAGAAAAAGGCCTCATACTAAAAAAAGTAAGAAGCAGGCGATATTCCAGACAGACTATTATGGATGTAGACTATGCAGATGATCTGGCACTTCTTGCAAACACACCTGCACAAACCAAATCCTTGTTACATAACCTAGAAAACACAGCATGGAATATTGGCCTATATGTGAACTCTGATAAAACTGAGTTCATGTGTTTTAAAAATGAAGGAGTCATCTCCACACTTGATGGTAAACTCTTAAACTTGGTGAAAGAATTCACATACTTGGTAGTAATATTTCATCCACAGAAAGTGATGTTAATACACGCATAGGAAAAGCATGGTCTCCTATAAATAGATTATCAGTTATATGGAAATCTGATCTCACTGACAAGTTAAAGTAACAATTCTTCCAGGCCATAGTTGTATCAGTGCTACTGTACAGCTGCACCACTTGAACCCAAACAAAACAAGTAGACAATAAGTTAGGTTGGAGCTGCACTAGAATGCTGCATGCAATCTTGAACAAATCATGGATCCCATGAGAAAACAACTGTACAACCATTTGCTCCTTATCACACGGACCATACATACACACACACACACACACACACACACACACACATATATATATATATATATATATATATATATATATGCATATATCAGTATTTACTAAGATTGATTTCATGAAAGCTACCAATTTCAGTTATCAATGAAGATTAGATTTGCTAAAGTAGATATGATCTCGGCCATTGGAACTAATTTGCAAAGTAATACTCCACAGTTAAGCACCTTCTATTAGCATTTATTAAGTATAGCCTTGTCTGGGACAAAATTAAAATTGTGGGGTACCTACTGGAGCTCAAATTCACTGCTGAAATCAAAGTGAAACATTCTAATATTTACTACATGTAGACAAATATACCACAAGTTTGCCAATATGATACACCTAATAGTTATGGTTTGTATGAGTAGCTAGCTAATCATTGCTCCACAGCTAGATAATCTAATATATATCAATTTTTGTTAGACAAGGCAATTGATGTTAACATTCAATGAAAGTTGAATTCTCTAAAACAGTAGTTATATTTTATAACCATATTTGAATAGATAAACACTAAATGTTGTCCATAAAAATGCATATATGTATTGAAAGGTTGTAATAGAAATAGACGTATTGCATACAAAGCCTTGTTAATGAGAGAAGAAAAAACAATAAAGGCAGCTATTCAAACATTTTTAAATGCAAAATTGATGTATAAAAACTGTCTGACAAAAATAACACATTAACAATCTACAAAAGATTTTATTCAACAAATGAGAAAAATAGATGAATAAATAAAAATAGAAATGTCTCAAAGAAATGGAACTAAAAATCAGAAGTCATCTTCACTATGCACCAATGTTTATTTATGTCATGTAATATGAAAATAAATCAAATTGACTGAAAAAGAAAGACTATAATTTCCTAGGAAAGAAAACAGTGAATGACAGCAGAGAAGATAAAATATGGATTACTTAGAAGTAGAGAATAAAGAATGGCAAATATTTCTTTTCTCTATAATGGAAAGGTTCCAAATGAAGCCAAAAAACCGAGTCTGATAAAATAATAAAATGGAATATATCTAGAAAAGGATAAAAACACCAAAATGAAGAAACTCATTGGTTGATCAAGGATAAACATGACCATGTTAATCTAAACAGAAAAGGTTATTCTCCATGCTTGGCAGGATTCAAAATAAATTCTTTATTACTAAATGCTGATACTCAGATAAACCATTCCTTTACAGAGAGCAAAAGGCTTGTTTGAATGATGCATTGAAAAAAAGATCTTTTCCTGGACAATCACATGGTGGTTTTGCTGTATGACAACATTAGTTCTCATCTTGCAAATATGATGCTGAAAAATCCTGTGGAGTTAGGACTTGAAGTTCTTGTGTATATGGCATTAGACCTGTTCAAAAATCAACTTTTTCCTTTTTTCATACCCTCCTGCACGGTTTCCCATGCTTTTTGACCTGAAAAATCCAAAAATCACAACCATTTTGAGGTAAAATGTCAGGAACCTTTGCCTCATTGGACCTCAAGATATTAAGCCTGCGATAGTCGAAAAGTGCCAAATTTTGCCTTCTGCCAGACAGTTTTTCACCTGAAACTTTTGTTACATTTGGGATAGAACAACAAAATGGGTATCAAATTGAAGTATTTGTAATACTATTTCTGTAAAAATAATCCAAGTAAAAATTCAAGAAAAAAAAAGACATATCATATTCTGAAAAATATCAAAATTTCATAAATATTACAATCTTGACATCAGAAAATGTGTGACAAAGACCCTAAAAATTATTTTCAAGTGGCAGAAAAGTCTATTGTCCATGTCAGAAGGACACTTACCAGTCATATGTTCAGAGTTTGCTTCTTGAAGCTATCAAATCGCTCATGGTTGTATTCCACAGCTTGAAGAAGATACTCTCTTTGCTGAGAATCTGTGGTAATGATGTTTGCAAAATCACTCATCATCTTGACTCCCCGCTCAGCGGTGTCATTTACTACTTTTACATTGCTGACATATTACAGGGCCTTGCTGTAGTCACCACTCCTTGCACATATTGCTACAGGCTGCAGAAGCCAGTCAGGCTCAATGCCAAGGGTGTCAAGCAGAAGATGACACTCTGGACCAACCAGATCAGCCAGAGTCATCTTGACAATGTCAAGATTGTAATATTTATGAAATTTTGATATTTTTCAGAATATGATATGTCTTTTTTTTCTTGAATTTTTATTTGGATTATCTTTACAGAAATAGTATTACAAATACTTCAATTTGATACCCATTTTGTTGTTCTATCCCAATTGTAACAAAAGTTTAAGGTGAAAAACTGTCTGGCAGAAGGCAAAATTTGGCACTTTTCGACTATCGTGGGCTTAATATCTTGAGGTCCAATGAGGCAAAGGTTCCTGACATTTTACCTCAAAATGGTTGTGATTTTCAGATTTTTCAGGTCAAAAAGCATGGGAAACCGTGCAGGAGGGTATGAAAAAAAGAAAAGGTTGATTTTTGAACAGGTCTAATGTGGCATACACTTTAAACCTGTCACTATGAAACAATCACTTAGTTTAGTCCAGGAGATCTAATAATTTCAAGTTATCAAAGAATCCATCCAATCCAAACTACAATTGTTCTTTTATGATGGAATATAGATTAGCTGAAAGAAAGGGTAAAGAAAGGTAAAAGGAAATTACTTTGGCTCACTTTTTACCACCTTTATTACTTTTATTGAGGGGGGGTAGGTTATTATAATTAGTATCAGGTCAGTATGAATTTGTCATGGTTTGTCTATAAAGCAGAGATCTTTTACTGGCCAGAATCTATTTGTGATGCCCAACCAACCAATGGAAATGCTTTCAATTAAGTTTCCATTCTAGTTGGTCTATCAGAGATAGAGAGACCACTCTACCCATAGGTGGAGTTGCATAGATGACTTCACAGATTCTTATGACTCTCTCTCTCTCTCTCTCTCTCTCTCTCTCTCTCTCTCCATCTCTTTCTCTTTCTCTCTCTCTCATGCCACTCTTAGTCATGATTCAAAACTGGCAAGTCCTCCTCACAGCATCTAGTATCTGATGAATGTAAGTTTTTCTTGCTTTGCCCACTCTGGTATGTCCATGTGTAGGTGCCAATAGGAGAACATCAGTTATGAGTTTCTCCTTAGCAATAAGATCTTAGCATTTCTAGTGAAACATTATACTATCAAAACAGATTTATTACATATCATTATTACCAAACTTTACAGAATTGAAACACTGAAACTAAAAATATGAATATGAAGTATTTAGAAAATACATGCTGCTTTTATATATATACTAGCTAAAGTACCCGGTCCGAATTAGGAACACCAGAGAGTGTTTTCAGACATATTTACATCTAAGGGTAAATAGTTATGGAAATTTTCGTGAAAATCGGACCATTAATTGATTTTTCATAAAAAAAACTCCTTGTCGTAACTCGTTTTTGGCTACGTTAAATTTTAGTTGATTTAACGGTGCAAATATGAAAACTTTTTTTTCAGTCATAATTTACATTATTTCCATAAGCTTAATTTTTTTTTTAAAATCATCAGGAGTTTGTTTAATGTTTCTTCTTTCGAATGGAAAAAGTTTTTTCAAGATAATATTAATTTTTATGAAAGTTTCATTGTGTTAAATATGAGGGGGGGGGGTAAATTTCACAGGGAAATTTGGTGGTACCTAAATAAACCCTTTTATCTTAACGGTTTTTAGGAAAAAAATGGAAGTGGTGACTTAATTTTTTTTAAATCTGTCTATTTATTTATTATTTGAATTATACTTTCAAGTTACATACATTAGAATCATCTTTATTTTATGTTTGTTTAATGTTTAGTATTTAAACACTAAACTTTATATAAGTTATTCATCTACCTTGTATTTTTACTTTAAAAATTTTATTATGCTTTTATACATTTACTTGTTATTGTAATTTTAAAAACAACTATATAAAAAGATGTTTGTTTATTATTAAAACATCGTAACAATTGCAGTAGATTGTATTTCACATTTAAATGTTAAGCTAGGTATACCAAAAAAAAATCATTTGCTACGTTTTTAAAAACGAATTAAAAATAATTAAATCTATTATTCAAAGTTAAACTTTTGTCTAAATCGATAAGTAGTAACATAATGACCATCATTAAAAAAAGAAAAATATCATTACATATGCAGTTTATTTTTAATACATTTAAAAAGGAATTGTTTTGGTCAATTTTGACGCGATCCGCCATTCTGTCTCTTTTTCAAGGGTTTTAAGCGCTTGTTTACAATTTTAATGTAACATTCGCAATTGCAAAAAAAATTACCAAAAAAATCAGGTAATTATCTGATTTTAATGAAATTTTCAGTATTGATTTATCAATTAATGAATTTTTAGTGCATCAGTTATTTTATTTCAAAACTTTGATTTTGTATTTTTGCTATGAAAAATTAATATATAAAATTCATTTAAAATATGAAAAGCCTGATGTTAAGTTTAAGTTATGTTATATTTTTAGATTCTAGAAATAAATATCTACTTAATGCAAACATTATTTATTACATCAAAGTATACATTTTGAAGAAAAACTCTATTGAAAATAAAATGTATTGAAAATTTTTAAGCAGAAAAAATATCGATGTATAATTTTTTCTTTTATAAGATTAAATAAATAATTGACAAAGCCAATTGAATAATTATCGAAATGAGTAAAAAAGAAATCTCCAAAAAATTAATCATTTATTATTTTCTTACATTTTATTTTTCAATTTTCGGTACTTATTTTCTCATAGAAAAGCCACCATAGATTTTTTTTCTATTCATAACTTCGGTCTTTTATCTCTTTATTTATACTGTAATTAGTAAACTATAAGACCAACTCAAAAAAATGTTACGCCTCCAACATGGGGGGGGGGGGTCAAAATGAAGTGACCTGAAAAAAACGAGAAAGTTCTGAAATAAAATAAGTAATGTATTATAAAGATCATTCATTGATAAATAAACGCTAAAAAATTAGTTAAAATCTGATAATTCCCTGACTTTTGGTGGATTATTTTCTGGAATCATCATCAAACTTTCCCTCGGGCCACTGCAGTACCTGCTCAATATCAGACAGAGGTAGTAATCAGTTTACCCCGTGAAATGCTGGTTTATGACAATGCTGACTGGGGCCTTTGAATTCAAAGTTGCCTTTCTGGAAAAGCCAGTTTTCCTGCTTTTTTTCTATTGCTGGGTGGTGCATAAAATCATAACTTTCCCAAATCAATTACTGTAAAAAGAACACACACAGCACCAGCTAGATTTGAACACAGACTGCCAATTCCATTTTCTATGCCAATAACCATTGTTCCACCAGAAGATCCATAGATTAATAAACTATTTGAAATAAATCATTACATTAATGCCATTTCTCAATATATTATTATAAGACTGACATTCCTGTTCCTCTGATCAAAAAGGTATATCCTATTCCAGTGTTACAATTGGGGGCACAAGACACAAGACTGTTTTTTAATGATGACCTGAAATGCAGGAGAAAGAAATGAGATGGAACTCTATAACGTCATTGATGCAGGAAAAAAGTCTCTAAACATAAAAAATGTGATATGCAATAAATCGAATAATAAAAAATACAATTTCTTTGTTTGGTAGAAAATAATGAGACAACAAAGTAAAAAGAAATATTATTTTTTCTAAAGAATTAGTTTTAAAATACCAAGATATCTATGCATATTCACACACACACACAAACACACAAACAAACACACACACACACACACACACACACACACACACACACAGTTTGTGTACTGATAAACTCTTTCATGTGCACACACTGATATACATATTCTAAAGTTCTATATTTGAAACAGTTTTCCTTTGATTACTATCCGTAATTTAAAGAGGAACAGATTGTTAAAAGTGCCTACAGTGAATGCACATAAGACAATTGTTGGTGAAGGAAATGAATGGGTCAGAAAAAAATGAAATGGTGAAGGGAAAATAGTGAAGGGAATAGAACTACTGAATTGAGAAGAAATTAAGACACTTGGAGAAAAAGAAAATTATAGATATCTGAGAATGTTGGAAACAGACACCAACAAACAAACAGAAATGAAAGAAAAAGTAAGAAAGGAATACTTTGAAAGAACAAAAAAGCTTCTTGAAACCAAGCTCTGTAGCAGATATCTCATCAAGGGAATAAACATCTGGGCTGTCCCTCTCGTAAGATACTCAGGACCATTCCTAAAATGGACGAGAGGAGCTCAGACAGATGGACCAAAGGACCAGGAAACTTATGACAATGCTCAAGGCATTACACCTGAGAGACAACATAGACAGACTCTATGTGCCAAGAAAAGAAGAGAGAAGGGGTCTCGCAAACATTGAAGATAGTGTAAATATGACAATCCAAGCACTTGATGAACACACTAATAAAAGTAAGGAAAGAGTAATTGCAGTAGCCAAGAAAAACAATTGCAACATACTGGTAATCAGAAATACATCAAAAACTAAAAAACAGAAATGGAAAGCAAAACAACTATATGGGTACTTCAAGTGACAAACTGAAAATATATCACATCATAAGACATGGACATGGCTAAAAAGAGAAAACCTTAAGAGAGAAACTGAATCTCTTATAATCGCAGCACAAGACAATGTCATAAGAAAAAACTATATAAAGGCAAAAATAGATAAGACACAGCAGAATAGCAAGTGCAGAATGTGTAGAGACAAAGACAAAACAGTTAATCATATAATAAGCAAATGCAGCAAACTAGCACAAAATGAGTACAAGACTAGGCATGACTGGGTGGGAAAGGTGATTCACTGGGAAATGTGCAAGAAATTCAATACAACTAAATACAACCATACAACTAAATAGTATATGCACAAGCCTGAAGCTGTCCTCAGGAATGAGATGCAGAAAATTCTCTGGGACTTCGAGATACAGACAGATCACTTAATCCTGGCTAGAAGAAGAGAACCTGTCATCTCGTGAATTTTGCCATCCTGGTTGACCACCTTGTGAAAGTGAAAGAAAGCAAAAAGATAGCCAAATACTTGGACCTTGCCAGAAATCTGAGAAAACTGTGGAACACAAGGGTAAAGGTTTTACCAATTGTAATTGGTGCCCAAAGGTCTGGAAAAGCATTTTGGTGAATTGGAAATCAGAGGAAGTATCAAGATCATCCAAACTACAGCATTGTTTAGGTTGAATACACAGAAGAGTCCAGGAGACCTGAGAAGACTTGCTGTCACTCAGCTTCCAGGAAACCACCAGGAACAGCAGGTGTGAAAAACTCGATAATAATAATAATAATAATAATAATAATAATAATGAAACTTCTCCAAAAAGTGAGGCCCATCTTGGTTAAGTTCAGCATTCTCTTGTAGATAGATGCATAGTTATGAAAGTCTGAAGTAGATAGATAAATAGACAACAAAAAAATTTGGTGAGGTTTCTTTGTTTAATGGCATATCAACCTTCATGGGTATTTAATGCCAGGTCCAACCTTCTAGAAGAAGAGTACTCGTATTATTTAACCCATAGCTGGAGTATGATGGATTCATACCTTTCCCAAGGGTATTAGTCTGAAAATGAATGTAATAGCATGACTGGAGTTTGAACTTGCTTGCTACAATGTGGTGGTCCAGCATATTATCCATGAACGCCCCCACCCCAAGATAGAATGATAAATAGATAAGAAGAGACATAGAGATAGTAATATTAGTAGATTGAAAAGCACAAAATTGATAGATGTGAATGTACTTAGATAGATACGTACGTATTGTATTTTAGAATCCATAAATGTTTTGAATACAATGTGATTATCAGAGCAGAGAAAATTGCATCACTATTGCAAATAAAGGAATAACTGTTTAGTCTGAAAATTAACATTCAACATTTTAACTTTTAATTAGATGCATTTCAGGTAAATACGAATCTCAATCATTAATTGGGTTTAAGGATAGACACAAATAATAGTAAGAATGGTGACTATGAATAGAATGAATGAATTAGCATAAAAGACTCAGATATTTGTTTATCTTTACTATTCTTAGTTAAGATATCGATTATTGATACACTCTTCTGGGGGAGCCTAGAATACATCAATTGCATCCCTTGCAAAAGTGTAAGACTGCCATCAAGAGTGTCTTGTGTATGACATTAAACAATGGTGGGAATCTAGTTCTAGAGCGTTGTGAATGTGGAGACATCAGTTCATTGCTATTAATTTTACCTGATGTGGTAGCCACCTATCATGGCCCCATCTATGGGCCAGACAGATCTGAAATAAAGCAGAGTTTACCTGTTTAAAATGACTGTGAAGTTAAAGTTGATACATGTATAACTGGAGATGATAATTATTGAGCTAACTTTGACATAAAATAAACCAACAAGGATAGATTCAACCAACAAACAACCAATAAAACATCTATTATTGATGTTGATCAGTGAGTTTTGTCCAGAGCAAAAGCTTTAGTATAGAATTATGATGCATGTGGATTTTTAGTTATGTTAATCATCAGTCATTCAAAACTGGATTTATTCCTAAATCTTTGGCTCAGGCCGAAGAATGTTGTATGAAAGATTATTATTCTAATAGCAGAGGTGCACTTAGAGTAACATCATAGGAAATAGAATTTGTGACCCAAATTCACACCCTGAATGAAACTGTTTGCACTTCAATTCGTGCTAATGGCCTCAGAAAAAGTAAGAATCCAGCTATTCCCCCTTCTGATATGGATAAATGATAGGGCAGATGGGTTATTTAGCCTTGGTTAGATAACCATTCCAGGAGAAGGAAAACACTGAATTCAAACCAGCTGAACACTGCTTTAAAAAATTGATTTTTTACATCTTGCTCTTGGTGGAGGGGTACATACTCTGTCATGCAGTTGGTGGCTTGAATTCAGTTTTTCTTCTCTTAAACAAGTTTCTTTATCAACGTTGGAGTGTTCTACTATTACAATAGCAAGACTAAAAACAAATGTAGTCATTCTTTTCCCATAATAATAAATTATAGATAATATATTAGAATTGAATAATTATTATTCAATAAAATTTTAATTTCAGGTTTTATGCATTGATCCAACTCCTCTGTCATGGGTAGGATGCAACACAAGGTCATTATTTAAAGAAAAGAGTACAGCTGGTTTAAATTCAGAGCCCAGTATGTTTTACTATTTACCTATAGCTAGGTTGAGATGCAATGTATTTGCATAATTTGCTTTACCAAATGTATGAGTGCAATGTGAACACAAACAGCCTCAAATAGGATTTGAACTTAGCTCATTGAGTCCATTACCTAATGACAATGCATCTGTCTATCTATCTATCTATCTCTCTCTCTCTATATATATATATATATATATATATATATATATATATGTGTGTGTGTGTGTGTGTGTGTGTGTGTGTGTATGTGTATATATATATATATATATATATATATATATATATATATATATATATATGTATGTATATATAATGGCAATAATCATAATTTCATGTGCTACCACATTTTTAGTAAATATAAAAAGCCGTTTGTGTAAAGAGTATAAGTTGGGTTATTCTGCTGAAACTTATAGGATGATGTGATTCGTGAATGAAAAGTACAATTTCAATTTAAAAGAAATTTAACAAGTGAAGATTTCAGTTTAGAAAACTAAGGAAGATGGCAACACAAACCTACAATCAATGTTAATCGTTTGAAGGCTGAACAGGTAAATTATTTTTAAAAATCTTAGTTAAAAAAACTTTATACAAACTTAATTAATTCAATCAAGACATTTTCAACTCATTAAAAGGGATTGTTAAAAAATCTCAATTATTGAAATTTAAATTAAGGACCAACTATGGATGTATGCAGGCTGATGTGAATTTCAACATTACAAAACTGATTAATTTTATTTATGCTATATCATTAACGAGATGAAAAATAGATTTTGTTTAATAAAGAGAGAAGATATTTACTAAGGTGTGGGTGAGAATTTGAAACATCAACTGAAACTAAGCATGAAAGTTATGAGAAGAATTTGTTAGAATGGGAATCATTTGATGCAATATAACTATCTTCAAATAATTGATACAAGTTGATATGGTGATGATCTCGAATAATTCTATGAAGAACTCACTGACTAGTTTGGTAAATAATGGTGCCATTTTGTCCCATTATTGTCTGTTTTAAAGCAGCAAAATAGCTAAATCAATTAAAGATTGAGTCTTTATTACATCCTGCCTATTCCTATGAACTATTTTCTTCTGAAATAATGAGAACACTTCCTTTTCTTATAATCTTGTCCTTCAAGCAATGGAGTTAAAGAAGCCTACGATGAATTTATCAATTGTACAGACGAGCACATAAGGAGGCACTTTCCATTTAAAACTTTTTAACTTAAGTATGATTTTTTTTTACTTTTACAGATATTTCATGAAAATCTTGGATATTTTACACCATTAAACAAATGAATACAATAATGTTTATCCAACAGTAACGTTTCAAACCTTTAACTTAGCCGAAGCAAAGTAAGGAATATAGTAGCATTCCCAGATGATTTTTTTATTTGAGGTTATTGTTGTTTAATCACATTAGTTATATAGAGTTGTGTAAATGGAGTTCAGAACCGTTTGAATTATGTAAATATCCCCAGTGGTTCAAAAGTTATGAGAATTTAAAGCCCCGAAATTGGGGGTACAAATGTGGACATGATTTTGTTTCAAAAATATGTCAAATCACGGACCATTAAAAAAAAAAGAAATTCAGTGATTTCTTCACCGTTTCTTTATTTTTGGAGCAATTTTGATACAATTTTACATAAGAATACCAAATTGTATGTTCTTTCTGATTATGCACTCAAATTTTATGTATCTCTATGCTTTAACCCATTATCTAGAGAATAAGAGATACAGATAGCAGCGATTTTTTTTTAAGTTTAACACCCAATTATTGAACATTTTCATTATAATACTGCATGTATATACATGTATAGTATTAATTCAAATAAATAACATCACTTTGAAGAAAAATAAAACATTTATTGCAAAAACACAGACATAAAATGAGGGGTAAGTTTATTTTATGGTAGGAATTTACAAGGAAAAAGTTAAGGATTACTGACTTTAAAACATAGCTATAAAAAGTTAAGAAAAAAAAAGTAATTTCGTTGTTGCAGAAATTTCCATAAAATACGATAATTATCAAACGTTTTTACGTGTGAATCTTAAAATTCTCATGCCAAAAATTAATGTTAAATAAATATTGGGTAAAACAAAAATTACAAAATTTGTGGGTTCTGTTTTTCTTGGGTCATAGTTTGTTTTGAAATGTACGATTGAAAAGTACATTGTACGTTTTGCATAGATTTGTAGCGTTTGTTTGTATTCGCCTGGTGGAGTTGTCTGCCCCTTTTAGTTCCATGATGCCTGCTAGGGCACCGGTATAAAAGCGCCGGTTTCAAAACCTTCGCTCTCTCTATATAGTTTTCACCAACTACGAGCCACATGGGGTAGATTCCATCTACCCTCTTGTGGGGCTCCGCCCCCCTTACATACTGTAAGTCTTTACAGCATGGACTATCGCTAGTCTCATGTCTGTACTCTTTTATGTCCTACTTTGTATCTGTCATTGAATGTCTATCTTTATTTGTGTAACTATATGTACTCTTTCATGAACGTTGTACCTACTGTATCCATGTGCGTGTTATTAAATGTTTGTCTATTAACCTTTGTCGGAGTTATTTGTATTTAAAGCACCTGAACTTTAAACTATCCTTACAGGCTGATTTTTCAAACGTAAATATATGTATACACATATATAATATTAATTTAAATATGTAACATCACTGAATTTAAAAATACATTCCTTAATGCTTATGTTGAATTACATAAAAGAAATAGATTATGTATTTACGTTTTCACACAAACTGTGTGTGCTTTTGTTTACATTTCTCGTAATTTCAAGTTTTTTTTTCCAAAATTGAAACGAACGTAAAAAATAATTCAATTGTTAAAAACACATAAAAGTTAAATATTTAGAAAGATTCTTATCTTATTTTCAAAGGTATGAATATTTAAAAAATTGGCGATAGAAATAAGCGATGAATTTAAACTTTATTGTGTGTATAATGCCTAGCTTAGGAGACAGGCATACGTTGTACGCCTTGTCGGACAAATAAATTTGAGATTTTTTTTCAAAATACAAATTTTTGAATAAAAAGCCCAAGAACTTTACATTCTTCAAATTTTACAAATTTTATATCAAAATAATTCTGGAAGTTTCGAATTTTACATACAAATTGCGTCTTTTTCGCTAATCATACTCATTTTGAACAAATAGTCTTGGAGTTTGCACTATTGTAATTTTACCTCCACGGGTCCTAGAAACAAAAAAAAAAGATCCTGTTTGTACTTCCAGGTGTCTTCTAACTGAATGCAAAATTTCAAGAACATTGATAAAGATTAGCCACTTAGATTTTCCAAAGAAATGTAGAGTGTAAAATGTATTCTCAAAAAAAATTCCTATCACGCATTTTCATTTTTTTTAAGCAAAATACGTTTTTAACTCGCTGTAAAAAATATATTCAATTAATAAAAACACATACAAATTACATATTTAGAGAGATTGTTTTATTTTATTTTCAACCATATGAATATTTTTAAGATTGAACAATAAATATACGAGAAATTGTGATTTTAAAGTCGGATTTGTGACGTCAGTTGACAGGCTGTTTTTACAACCGAAAGTCACGTAAATTCGAGGTTTTTCTTCAAAATCAAAATTTTCAGAGAAAAACCCGAAGCATCTAGCAATCTTTAAATTTCACAAATTTTATAGGAAAATAATTTTGAAAGTCTCTAATTTCACATACAAATTGCGTCTTTTTTTGCGCCTTTCATATTTTTTAAACAAATAACCATTAACTTTGCCCTCTGATATTTTTGTTTCCACGGACCCTAGAAACAAACAAAAAAACCGTTTGTACTTCCAGGTGTCTTCTATTTGAGTGCAAAATTTCAAGAATATTGATAAAGATTACCTACTTTGATTTTGAAAAACAAAACAGCGTGTAAAATTTATCCTAAAAAACCCGGTCATATTTTTGTTTTCAGCTGACCGAAAATACGGTTTTAACTCGCTGTAAAAAATAATTCAATAGATGAAAACGGATAAAAGTTACATATTTAGGAAGATTACTCTATTCTCTTTCCAACCATATAAATATTGAAAATGTCAGCGTTTTTCAGCTAAATGCTTGTAATGCTAAATATAGGAGGCAAAGAGGCAAGTATAATGGTAAAGAAAAACCAACTTCAAATTCTGTATGAAATTGTTTTACTTCACACCATGTGTGTGTGGATGTCTTTATCTTTTATGTAATTCAAATTGATATCTCTAATTAAGAATTCACTTTTGAGATCTTATACATTCTATTCCCATTCACATTTAGTGTAATGATGTGTCATCTAGTCAGTTAATTCAAATTTTAGATAATCTAATTAATGCTTTGCTGCTAGAATGTTGTGAATACAACACAGGACTATATATGAAGAGGCTGCAACTTGACCTGCTATTTTTATGATGTGATAGAAAACTAAGTACGTCCGGTAGTATTGTAAGCTACTGCTGGGATGCACTGAGTTAATAGTCATAATACTTTGGTCCTGAAACCATACCTGTTCCCAGAGTCTGATGAAGGCTTTATTGGCTACACATATTTATTTTTAAAGCAATATGTCTATATAATATAATGATGTTATTTTATGCATGCAGACACATAAATATTACGGTAGTGAATTAGAATTAAGATACTATAAAACGAGTAATCGATGGACTTTTGTGTTGGCATCTGCATAGAAAAATTCTATCCACCAAAGTAGGAATGCTTTTCCATCCTTGTGCTTTAAAATTGCTAAACAAAATTGAGAAAATCCAACCGAAAATCCTGTGTGTCACATTTAATGGCACCCCCCCTACACACACACACACACATTTTGTGCTGCAGGCCACAAATGTCATCAATGAAATGGACATCACAACATTTTATAATGTGCTATCTTCCCTATTCAAGCATTTTCTGAAACACAATATCCTGATCAATGGGGGGTGGGACATGAATGCTCAGATAAGGCAAAAACGAAAACAATATGTTCTGCTTTCATAACACCCAACCAGAAACGGTGAACTTCTAGCTGAGTTCTCTCTTGAGAACAAGCTTGTATGATTAAACACCCAATTCCGAAAATGGAAGGGTAAACTGTGAACCTAATTCTACCCAAATAACAAAAAAGCACAGCTAGATTATATGCTAATAAATAAGAAGTAGATGTACAGCCCTATGAACTGTGAGGCATACTCCTCTTTTGAAACAGTATCCACCTATCACAGAATTGTCTCGGCAAAATTACAAATGAGCTTATGCATAAACAAAAGCAAACCAAGTAAGTCCATGCAATATAACTGGTTCTTACTTGCAAACATGTGATCACTATTCAATAATGGTAAGGAATAAATTCAATATACTTCAGGAGCCATCAGAAAGGTATGGTTCAAATGATGAATATGCAAACTTTGTCAGGGCCCACCTAGAAGCAGCAGCTGAATGCATACAAAAAGGCAAATACACTGTCCTCTAGGAGACAAAAGCAGTTAGAGAAAAGAGAAATAATATAAAAAGCATCCCTACATGATAAAACAAACCTAACTAACACCAATTTCCAAATACTTGAGGGCAAATAAACAAAACCAGAAACTCGCTAGAAAATAGACAATCACACTTAGCATGGAAAATGGTGAATGAAGTAAGTGGTAAGAAAAGCACATAAATTAAAGCTAAAAGCAACCACCCAATAAGGTAAACTCCTGAAGTGGAAATATCAGTTCAAGTAACTGCTGGACCCCCACCCTACTAAAACCATAGAAAATAATACAGAAAAAACCCCTGATAGTAACTATCAAGCTAGAGGACTTCACAATGAACAAACTTAACAAAGACCTGAAAACAATAAAAAGTAGAAAAGTAGTAAGGCCTTGACAAAGTACCCCCTAAAATATGAAATACAAGAAAATTTGACTAGATACTTCTTAGATAATGCAATGCAGTGTATAAACAAAATGCAATTGAGAAACAAACTACATCCATCCATTCTCCAAAAAATCAACCTTTGTATCACTAAGAACTACAGAGGTATAACCCTTACTGCCATAGCTACTATACCCTTCTTCTTAATCACATGAAGTAGAGAAAGCAGAGAAAATCCAAAGTGGGTTTTGTATCCGTTGAATTGTAGAAGGGGTCAAAAATCATAATAAGTAAATAGTGCTCAATATCATTGATAGAGCATTTATATTTAAGTTAATGTAGCGTGGACATGGAATCAGTGGCACATGTTTACTGACAGTTTCTTGGCTATGTGATCTTGAGACCAAGATTTGGTTTCAAGATCACATAAGTAAGAAACTGTCAGTAACCAGGCACCATTGAGAGAGAGAGAGAGAGAGAGAGAGAGAGAGAGAGAGAGAGAGAGAGAGAGAGAGAGAGAGAAAGTAACATATAAAGGTTGTCTGTCTGTCTGTCTGTGTGTGTGTGTGTGTGTATATATATATATATATATATATATATATCATTGGGCAATAATTAGCAAGCTGGTTTCACAGATAATTATTGATAAACATTAAACCTGATTATAAATTGGGCTTCCAAACTTGGATAAGGTTTGTAAATAAATATACCAAGCACCATTGACTTTACTTCTGCACTACCATAACTTATATATATATATATATATATATATATATATATATATATATGTGTGTGTGTGTGTGTGTGTGTGTGTGTGTGTGTGTGTGTGTGTGCGTGTGTGTGTGTGTGTGTGTGTGTAAACATATTTTTGCAGACATATAAACAAATCTCTGCATCAAATCTTGTGATGTCATGAATATTGATTTTTTCTTATTGAATCAGATGTAGATTGCTCTAATTTAGCTATCAATTTTTTCTCTTCTCAATACTCTGCTCATCAAAAAATTGGAAATGCTTCTTAATACATACTCTCTCTCTCTCTCTCTCTCTCTCTCTCTCTCTCTCTCTCTCTCTCTCTCTCTCTCTCTCTCTCTCTACTAAAAGTGATTTGTACATATTGACATCAATTTTTTTCTAAATAACTGCTGCTGAGCAATTTTGTTATCTTTTATTTTATTCTGTTAGAATGCAGTCTTCTCCGCTAAAACTACTTCATCATTTTATTGAAATATCTTTAAAGATCAACCCAGTACACTCCTGAATTCAATCTGTTCCCAAAGAAAAAATATTTCGAATGCAAATGAATTACCAGACAATAAATACCCAGATTCTTTTTTCTCAACTTTCTAATATTCATGGCATCTTTAGAACATTCGAATATTTTATGCAAATCATTTTAAATACCTTATTAGAATTTAATTCAAGTCAAAAGTTGTGCATCGCTGACATGTTTTGTCGTATGACAGTAAACAAATGACAGTTATTTTGGTGATATTGCTTCATTGCCACTATCTCAATATTTATGTAACAATGTAAAAATTGACCATATGCTTAATAATCATAAAACAACAATAGAAATTACAAAATTCTTTGCAAGAGATCATTGTACAACCAAGAAATTTGTTAGAAATCCAGCAGCATACAGTGAGCAATCTGACAAAGAGAAGACACTGAAATGTTTGATTTTCACCCAAAGAATGGAAATCTAATTGAGAATTAAGATGCACAAGCACCCACTTTAGAGTAATAAAGAATTAATCAAATCCAGTGAGGTTCCAAATGTGCCTAACATTTCAAGATGCTGGATTTAGAAAAATGTACAAAACCAATTGTTTGCCTTCCTTTGAAATTAAATAACCTCAGAAACTTGATTTGCAAAAAGTGCTATTGACAGAAATATATAGGATAACACTGGACTGCCCTGATGATTGCCAAAATAATTAATATCAGAAGAAGGAAATTGGTTAAGGCATCAGCAGGATGTTGGGGGGGGGGGGTATGTTTAAGAAAATAAGGAGATTGTTGGCCTCTGGAAAGTAGACAATAGTTTAAAAATGAACTCTTCTGCCTACATGGATTTCCTAAGTGCCAACTTTCAGATATGGCTTAAGAAAAAGATAATGTCAAAATCTTTACGTTATATTTAGATATTTATGATATCTTTTTTTACCAAGTGCATATCTGTCTCCCATTTGTGGGTCTCTGAAGATCGGCATTTTAGTTAATTGAAGATGAAATAAAGAATACAAATATTATTCACATGAAAATAGATATCCTAAAACAGACAAAAATATAAAGTAGTTTTTTCAAAGTAAAACAATCTCTTTAAAAGACACTCCTCTTATTGTAAAAAAAAGAAAGAAAGGAAAGGACAACAAATAAAACAATTAATGATAATAATAAAACATTCAACAACAATACATATAAAATAAGTCAAAGTTCTAAAATGCAAAAACTGATGCATAAACATCCTACATTGATCTTATTCATCTTTTCATAGATATTTTCAGATATTTTCAGCAGCTATTTGCATCTCTGATAAACATGATGGGCCAACAGAGACAACTACTTATGATAACTGTGGGATGACAAAATTCATGGCAACGTAACCATTAATTCATTTCTCTGATTGGCTAATTAAGCTTTATACATATGAGTAATTGCATATTAAATTGCAATTTGTGTTTCAAAGATAATCTGCAGATTATATGCAAATTGTCATTTCTTAAGATAATGGGGCACAAAGTGGCATCCTTTAAGAAATAATGAGACAATTAGGAAATTCTTTAAAGCTCTTTAAGTTGTGAAATAGCAAAAATTCAATGATTGGACTTACATAGTTGAGAAAATACGTACTGCATCAGTTTGTTGTTACTTAGTATGTAACAAGGCCAAATAGGGTAAAAATAAGTAAAGAAGATTGAGATGCATAAATCTTCCAAAGGAAAATAACTTATATGCTCAACTTTAAGATCAGCATTTCCAGTTCTCATGGAGTCATTTTTTGGCCACTGAACTTGTGTTTAGGTCACTGGGATGTCATACCAAGTATTTCCCCTACATGCAATCTCTAATGGCAGAAGACAGTGGACGAAAAAGATAAATACATTGCTCAGTAAATTTTGTATCTTTTGTCAGTATAAAGAACATTTTTATTACTCAATATATTTATAAATGTCTTGGCTAATATGTTTGAATGAATTACTGTCTCTTGTCAAGGGTAATAATGACTATAATAATGTAATACAGTAACAATATTAAGGTAATTAATGTAAAGTAATGTGCACAGGTGTTTACTTCTATTAATTTACAATGTGATTAATTTCACATATTTGGTAACAGAGCACAGGGAGATGTAGAATTTTGCCTTCCGAAGTCATTGGTACGAAATGAATACAAGTGATCTCAGTCAAAATTTCTGTAGAGCTTATTGATTATATTATCATTATCACACACACACACACACACACACACACACACACATTATATATATATATATATATATATATATATATATATATATATATAGAGAGAGAGAGAGAGAGAGAGAGAGAGAGAGAGATGGATAGATAGATAGATAAATAGATAGATAAATCAGTGTTGATATATATATATATATATATATATATATATATATATATATATATATATATATATATATATGCTGTAGTGTGAGATGGTCACTATTTCAGCTTTTGCTGGAATTGTGTACCAGAGGCAGTATTAATTGGTAGAGTGCTCAATATAAAATAGAGCTGTTATATAATATAATAAGATAAATATATAATAAGATAATAGGTTTTAAATATCTATTTATTGGGTGACAAAGGAATATTCACAACCATATTGGTTTCATGCAATGCATTCATCAGGTCTGAATTTGAAACATCTTCACCTGATGAATGCATCGCATGAAACCAATATGGTTGTGAATGTTCCTTTATCACCCAATAAATAGATATATTTATCTTATATATATATATATATATATATATATATATATATATATATATATATATATATATATATATATATATATATATATATATATATATATATATATATATATATGTGTGTGTGTGTGTGTGTGTGTGTGTGTTAGCTCAGTCGATAGAGCGTTCGGATAGAAATCACAAGGTTCATAGTTCGATATCCGTCCTCGCCAACTCAGCGTATGAGTAGCACAGCGTATGAGTAGCACAGGGATCTGTGTATGAGTAGCAAGCCATGCACCGGAACCGTTTTGAGTCAGGTAGGTTTGCCTCGTCATTACAATTGGATCCCACAACATTAAGCTTTATTACATATCAAGTAACAGGGAAATCAAAAAAGTAAATAAGGAATGCAATCTAGAGGTTTGCTTTGATGTTACTTTTAAAGCAGACAATTATATTTTGTCTATTATATCAAGGATAAATGGAATGATTGGTTGGGTGGTTAGAAATTTTATCTCAGGAGCGGCAAATGTTTTAAAAATATACAAATCCCAAATAAGTTCTCATATAGAATATTGTACGCAGGCCTGGGGTTCAGTGTCTAGACTTGGAAATTAAAGTGTGATATTGAGAATGGAGAGCATACACAGAAGAATAACAAAACTAATAAAAAGTGTAAAAGATTACAGTTACAGGGAGAAATTAGGGAAATTAGGATAAGCTATTTTACTAGAAAGACCAATGATTGGCGATCTAATTAAAATTTTCAAAATAACAATTGGAAATTCTAATTATGGTAGACATTTTCTTAATATTTCTCCTAGAACTGGAATAATCTCTATCATCTCTTTGGCCTCGTGAAAGAGGGTTTGAGAGACACACATTAATCCAGTGACGAGGAAGTGAAATCTGTAGTGAAGAAGAACAGTCAACAGAATTTTACGGGGCAGGGATACATGCTCTCAGGGGGAAAATTGCTAATGAGAGAAACGGTGACTATGTGGAGAAGGAGGGATGTGATCCATAGAGGACCAGATTCATTTTGATGTATGAAACGCTCCTGTGTTGGTAATTATACCTGTCCTAAACAAAATGACGTTACTTTTTTACTCACCCTTGAATATATTTTCCTTAGATATTTTTCTTCTAAATAACACTCATTTCCTCTAAAGATAAAACTAGGGTTATTTTTGTCATATTCTGGTTGTTGGAAAATGTTCAACTCAAAAAGAATTTATTTTTTAGTATTTTTTTGGAACGGTTCAAAATCCATTATGATCTTGGTTGGACTGAGAGCTTTTCATTACTCCCTGTCTTGGCTCGTATATATAGATTTTTCCTCACAGTTATTCCCCTTTGACCCTAGTTACCTATGTTTACCTTATTTGCCTCCCTTTGGTAATTTCTGTTCTTAGCGAACTGGTTTTCCTTTTCACCGGTCACTGTCCCGGTGTTCCGGGATTTGGCGCCTTTTTTTAGTTCTTTTCGAATCTGATGCTGTCCAAGTGGACACGTCTAATTTCCTCTCCATTGCTACAAGAACTTTACGGCACCACGGTAAGAGAAAAGGCATTCTCTTTCTTTCCCTTGACGTTATGTGCTATTTTGGTGAACTACTGCATTTATCTTATTGACTTGTAGCCCTTTTTATTGAAGTTGCTATGCTTAGTTATTGTGTTATTATTTTACCGTAAGTTACTTATCCCCTTAGCTTCTGTGTTGTTCCTGTTTGACCATTCGATCAACAACAATTCACCTGGTTCTGTTCACACCGTGTTTATATATTACTACTACTACTACTACTACTACTACTGGGCGAAACAGAAACCGGCGAACGTCACCGTAAAACGGTGACAAATCTGATTTAGTTCCTCATGCAACATCTTCCCTCTTCTGAAGAAGCAGGGATCTTTTAACTAAGGCTAGGTACTAAATAGATGTACCATTCAAGTCTTTCTTTTTCCCCCTATTTTAACTTTCTCTAAACCACTAGTAGACAACTATGTCCTCATGACCAAGGCATGGATTGGCCAGACTACCCTCTTGCCCAATAGGGATTATTCTGCCCTTTCACTCTGGACTCAATTTATTTGGTGTAGTCCATCAATTTCACTGGAGTCTTGACTATCCTTCCGGATCGAGTTTTCCTCACTCCATCCTCTGCTGTCCTCTCAGTCTCTGGATTTAATTCTGTTGGACTTGATACCAGACAAAAAAATTTCCCTCAATATATTTTCCTGTGGTATTTGTTGGCTAGGACTCACATCTCTACAAGGTCTTGGGGTTACTGATGCCTCGCTATTTATGTGGTAGGACTGGGGACCCAATGATGGTAACGGGGTTGCTTCAGCTGTTGTTTTTTTTTTTCAAGTCTATTCTATTACATCGACGCAGCTGCCCCTCAACATTGATGTGGTATGACCTTGTATCCAGTCTTTGCACCACAATTGCCTTTTTCCATTCTCTCTGTCCTTTCACATGCGGTTTCACACGCACTACATCTCCAGGAAATAAAGGTTGGAGTGATTTCACCTTGTGGTTGAAGTACTGCTCTTGTTTCTTGCTGTTGTACTTCATAATATTTTTCAGGTTCCTGGGTATTTCTGGTCTTAGCAGATCTCCTCTGGTTGGAAGAAGCGTTTTCGTTCTCCTTGACATCAGCTTCTGTGCAGGTGACAGGAGACCTTTAACGGGTGTATTCCTGTGATCTAACATCGCTAGGTATGGATCAGCATTATCGTCCATTGCTTTCCGGAAAAGGTTTTTTGCCATTTTTACTGCAGATTCCACTTTGCCATTGGCTTTGCTGTTGTAAGGACTGGCAAGTGTATGCGTAAAACACAATCTTTGCGCAAAGGTAGCAAATTCCTGTCCACTAAACTGTGTTCCATTGTCTGTGACAACCTGATCTGGAATCCCGTACCGTGCAAAATGATGTTTCAGCTTGGTGATCACAGTCTTTGCTTGTATATTTGGGAGATGATCAATCTCCCAGAAATTACTCATATAATCTACGTTGCATAGATAGTCCCTATCTGCAACATGAACAGATCCACTCCAATTTTTGCCCAAGGTCTCTCCGGAATTTCATGGACCATTAAAGGTTCTGCCAGATTAGCAACTTCATATTTTCTACATATTGGACACTTTGCCACATAGTCCCTGATATCACTGTTCATATTTGGCCAGTACAAACATTCTCTAGTTCTTCTGCAACATCCTTCTACTCCCAAGTGTGTGGAATGCAATTTTTCTTTCAAGACGGCCCGCCGGCTTGTCGGAACTATCACACGGTTTCCTCTAAAAATGAATCCATCTTGTACGGTCATTTCATCTCGAATGTTGAAATATGGTCCCGCCTCTGGGTCCAGGTGTAATTTTTCATCTGGCCATCCTTCCAGTATGACCTTCTGTAACTGCTGCATACTTCTATCTTCCTTCATGGCTGATCGCAGCTCGCACAACCTCCTCTCTGTAACAGGAATGTATTTGGTTTCCCTCACATCCTCATCCTCATCCTCATCCTCAGCGCTCACTACATGGATATATGATCTTGATAATGTATCTGCAAGGTACATCTTCTTGCCTGGGTGGTACAGAACCGTAGTGTTATATCAGTGAAGCTTCATTAACATGTTCTGCAAGCGTTTTGGGCACTTCCCCAATTCCTTTTTTATTATTGCTTCCAAAGACCTATGGCCACTCAGTACTGTGACGTGTTGACCAAATGAATATTGGTGAAACCGTTCACATGCATAGACTACAGCAAGCAGCTCTTTTTCGATCTGGGCATACCGCGTTTCCGTATCTGTAAGAGCCCGACTGGTATAGGCCAGTGGTTGACCTTCTTGCAGCAGTGTCGCTCCCAAGCCCTTCTCACTTGCATCACATTGGATGACTAGAAGTTTCCTGTGATCGTAGTACCCCAGCACAGGTGCTTCACTCACTATTTTTTTAATTTCCACAAATGCTTCTTCATGGATTTGGGACCATGTCCAAGGCACATCTGTTTTGGTGAGATTGCGAATAGGAGCCATCACGTCCGAAATGTGTGGTAGGAATTTTGCCAGATAGTTCACAAACCCACCCAAGCGTTGTACTCCCCTCACATCCGTTGGCGATGGCATCCCTTTTATGGCCTTGATCTTCTCCGGATCAGGGCGCAAACCGTCACTGGTCACCACATGGCCCATGAATGATAGAGAAGTTCGTCTTAAATCCATTTTTTCAGCATTCAGCCGCATTCCACGCTCATGACATCTTTGTAACAGCTTTCTAAAATTTTTGTGATGATCCCCCATAGCTTCCTGCATGGTTTTACCTTTACCCACCACCAGAAGATCATCTGCTTTGTTGACCACTCCTACCAAGTCGGAAACATTGTTATAAAGAACCTTCTGAAATATCTCTGGGGCTGGAGCAATTCCAAATGGTAACACCTTCCATCGAAACCGGCTAAATGGTGTGGCAAATGTTGTTAGCCGACTGCTTGTTTCATCCATTTTTAGATGCCAAAATCCATCGCGTAGATCTAGGGTCGAGAATACTTTACTGTCAGTCAGCTCTGGGAGCAGATCTTCCAGTACAGGTAGGTGAAAATGTTCCCGTTTCAGAGCTTTATTTAGTGGTCTTGGGTGAATACATACCCGCAAATTCCCATTTTTCTTGACCACCAGTGCTAATGCACTCACCCATGGTGTTGGCTCATTTACTGGCTCGATTACCCTTTTTTTCCACTAGTCTCCCTAGTTCAGCTTTCAGTTTTCCTTTGAGAGCCACAGGAATTCTACGCGCCGCTGCCACATGGGGTCGTATGTTAGGATCAACCTTCAAGTGTACCTCCCCCGGTAGTTGTCCCAACTCATTCTTAAATACATCCTTGAACTCCCGGACGATGGTTGCTGAGCTTTTCCAGTTGTGATACTTTGGCAACTACCTTGAAATTGTCATTATTGACTGTTATCAGGTCCATCTTCTGGATTGCCGACGCACCAAGTAGGGGGTGGAAGTCCTCTTGTACAACTACAAACTTCACTGCATATTTTTGTCCTGTTTTGGGGTTTATCATTTTAACCCGACATTCCCCTAATGGTTTCATTTCTGCCCCATTCCACATCACAAGAGTCTTTTTTTAGGGTTCCAGGTTTTTCATTGTGACATGCTTCACATTAAGTATGTTTACAGAAGCTCCACTATCTAGCTGAAATGCTATCGGTTTCCTCCTACCATCATTTCTGCTTTTATCATATTCTGCTGGACACCATTAACTATCTCCCTTGTTGTGACGGTGTCTATGTGTCCATATCCATAACCACTGCTACTGCTGTCACTGTCACTTAGATGGGCCTCGACTGTCCGCACATTTTTTCTCTTTGTGGATTTACACTTAATTGCAAAGTGCTTTTTCCCATTGCATTTAAAGCATGTTTTTTCCAAATGCAGGGCAGAGCTCTCTACTCGGCCCATATTTCATCGCACACGCAGTGCATCCCTTAAGGCGAGAGATTGTTGTGCAGCATTTTCTGCCAGCTTACAAATATCTATACACCTCTGTAAGTCTAAATTTCTCACCTTCAGCAACTCAGCCTGTGTTTGGGGGTTGTATATCCCCAGAAGTATCTGGTCCCGAAGTACTGACGTCACACAATTATTACAAAAATTACAGGTCTTGCACAATGTCCGGGGTGCTGTAATAAATGTTTCCACATTTTCCCCTTCGCTTTGTTTTCTCGTATGAAAAACGAAACGTTCATGAATTTCGTTAGTCTTGCCTATAGCATATTCATCAAACGCTTGAATTCAGGGATTCTTTCGTTGTCAGGAGTTGAAAAATGAATGCCGTAGTAAACTTGTAATGCTGCATCTCCGAGTGTGTGAAGCAGTAACGCCGTTTGGTAATGTATTGGCTGTCGAGCTAAATATGTGACGATGGCATAGTTATGCCATTTCAGCTTAAAAAGCTTCCAATTTTTTTAATAGATTTCCATCCATCCAAAGAGGTTCTGGTGGTTTAATCCCGGTCACCGGCTTGCACAACTCTTTTCTATCCTGCTCCGCCAGTTTTTCCCGGCACACGTGGTTGAAAATAAATACAGCAAAACTGACGTGAAAATTTTAAACTTCGTGCGTCTTCCAAAAATACTGTTCTTGTTTTTTTTGGGTTTTTTCCTTGGGACGTTCTTTATCCTCTCGTTGTGTTGTTCCTGTTTGACCATCCGATCAACAACAATTCACCTGGTTCTGTTCACACCGTGTTTATATACTACTACTACAGGGCGAAACAGACACCGGCGAACGTCACCGTAAAACGGTGACAACTCTGATTTAGTTCCTCATGCAACAGCTTCGCTGTAAGGCCATTTTGCATTGTCATGCGTATTTACCCCAAATTACCTTTGTATTTATTTTGTATTATTGTTTATTTTTCCAACACACTTTTCCCCTGTCTGTTCTTTCATGTAAGATACATTTGTCTTACGCTGTTCGTTATTCCTTACTGCCCCATGTAAATTAGCTTTATTCAGAATGATACTTGCTAACTTTCACAGCTGTCTTCAGCTACAATATGTCTCCGTAACCTTGGCACTATTTCGACTCCTATTCTTGCTTTTACCTTCCTCGTAAACCCAACGACTTCACTGTCCACTTTGGCTAAGAGTTTACGACTAGTCTCATGCTCACTACTACTCACCCTTCCTACCTTGCTTGCCTGCGACCTTATTCAACCTCCCTGTCTTTTTGGGTACTACTGCTATGTTATTATACCCCAACCGAATTCACTTATTTGCTGTGTCTGTCATGTGTTTTTTTTTTTCATTTCAGCTTTTTTACCCTTCCTGCATTGAATATTCTTGTGATTCTACCCACGGTTTTTTTTACTTCTTTGTTGGAAGAGTTAAACTACATGTAATAAAAAAGCGGTCTGTACTTCTTGGATATAATATAGACCGTCAATTAGGAGGCGTGATACCCCCTGATAGAGATATATAGTAATTATTAGTTGATCATTTGAAACCATGCTGCTTATTAGTCAGCAGCATGGTGATCTGAGTAGTTGAGATGAACAAAGTACAAGTACAAAATTCACTGCTTACCTTGTACAAAAGATAAAATGAAACTCTTTATGGATCGGGAAATTGTGCTATTTGTAGATACAAACAGGAATATGCATTCATCCCAACAGGTTTTTCTTTTTCCTTAAAACTGGGATAAAAAAATCTGTGAGGAGCTGAGAAACTTAGATTCTTCTGGCACAAAAGTCAAATGGGAGAAAAAGTTTTATCCCCAAAGACATAATAGATTTTATAAACATTGAAATGTAATTATCCATAAAATAAAAACAAACCTGTCTGAAAAAGCTTACATATTCTATTCTCATTTTTATGGTAAGGTATATATATACATGTACATGTATACAAGTATTAGGAGAGTGAAGACATAAAGTTAATGCTACTTGGTAACTGTCAGTTTCTTATCTTTGTGATTTTCAAACCAAGTGAATCATATTTTAGATGACAAAATGTTCTCCAAAACTTTAACACTGGGATGAAAAATTGTATTTATTACTCAAGTATTTATTACTCATCATCTGCCAAATGAGTATTGAAGACTTTTACTTAGTTTTCACTGATGTGGTCTTACTATGTAATTTAATTTTCTATAATATATATATATATATATATGTGTGTGTATATATGTATATCTGAGCATATATATATATATATATATATATATATATATATATATATATATATATATATATATATATCAGAAATAAAACTAAGATTTGAGTTACAGTGCCTTTTTCTGATGGTAGGTTTATTTTATTTTACCTCTTTAAAAGCATTATTTACCACAAAAAACACAAAATATATCTTATTGAAATACTTCTTTTCAAAATTGAACTCAAATTGAAATGCACACTAAGACAAACTAAATGCTGATATTCTGAGACTGAAACTTTCAGAGGATTTTGTCAAACTTATATTTTATTGAAATGGCTGTAACAAGCATTTCACTTGTCACTGCCATTTTAATGAAATATAAGTTTGACAAAATTCTCTGAAAATATAAATATTCTGTGACTGATAGAATTTTTGGACAATCGTCATTACTGGATATACCAAAATCTAGATCCCTATGATAGCCAAAGAGTAGAATCTATATAATTCTTCTGTGCAACTTGAACATGTATGTATGTATGTATCTATTTGTCTGTAGCCCTGTCAGCTGAGACTTTAGAATACACAGACTACACTGAGTGGTAAGATTCTCCTAATGGGGGCACCTGTTGGCCATGTGTAGTAACCCGTGATGCTTATGGATGGAATCCTGTTGGCTGAGCAGTCCATAACTTGTAACACTCCATTTTGGCCCTTACTTAGGTTTGACGAGTGGGCAGAGAGGCCCTCTGCAATCAATTGGCTGGTCACATCAAGCCCTAGCACCTATATGATTGTCCCAACAGGGCAAACCGCCAACCCTTTTTATCATATATGTGAGTGAAGGTCTTGCTGTCCTGGGTATGACATTAAACTCTATATGATGATGAAGTTCCAATGCTGGTGCTCTGGGGAATGTGAAGTACTCCTTCATCACCTTGCTCCACTCTGACCCGGAGTGGTAGTACCTGCTAGGGTACAATCTATGGGTTAAATATTTAAAAAATGGGATTTAAAAAATTGATTTAAAAGAAATTGAGTACCCAAGAATGAATCAAATGTCTCCATAATAAAATAACCCAACAAGGGTTGACATGCCATAAAATACAACCAACCAACCAACCAACTATCGATCTGTACTTTTAAATTTCCAATTCATTTATTCATTTTAGATATTTTTTACACATCAATATTTCAATTACAAAGACTTTATGCAAACATTGACATTTAAATTAGCCTTTCTGATGAGAAAATACCTTCTTCACCTGAAAATGGAAATGCTATTTAAGCATAATATATTTTTTTTAATTCTGAGATTATGACTATTTTCGTCTACGTTTTTATCTTTTTTTTATTCCACCACTTTAACATATTGAAACTTGTAAATAAAGATAAAACATTTGAGAGGACTTGAACTCACAGAGCAGTATCTGGGGGAAACATTTGACATGATGAAATAAAGACGAAAGAAAAAATAATTAATAAAAAATGTAGGAGTTGTTTTTCTTTTTAAAACCAGTTCATGCAAGCCTTGAAATAAAACCATTAAAATTAAGTCGTACTACAATAACAATATTTGGGTGCCTCACTTAATGTAATGGTTAATGAACTAGGCAGGCCAACCATATCTAGTGACTTCTATTCTCACAGGTTGACCAATACTTCTGACCTTAGCTAAGCTAAGGTCCATAAACTCCTTGGAATTTGTCTTGTGTGCCTATATATATATATATATATATATATATATATATATATATATATATATATGTGTGTGTGTGTGTGTGTGTGTGTGTGTGTGTTGTCTAGTTCGTCCGTGAGTTTAACTTTAGAACAGATCATTAAGGCACGGTGAACTAGCGTTTTGATCAGAATAATTTTGCGTCTTAGAGGGTAAATCAAATTCCAGCGCGATGTCCTAGTTTTGCCCCCTAAGACGCAATATATATATATATATATATATATATATATATATATATATATATATATATATATATATATGTCTGTGTGTCTGTGTCTGTGTGTATCTCTCTCTCTCTCACCTCTCTTTCTCTCTCTCTCTCTCTATATATATATATGTGTGTGTGTGTGTGTGTGTGTATGGGTATACATGTGCATGTAATTGCATACGGAACTCACATATGTCCATACACACATGGATACACATATATACAACTTTGTGTGTATCTGTAAATATTTATGTATATTTATGCATGTATGAGTGCGTGTGTATGTATTTTTCCAACCCCTGCACCATGGGCAGGATGTGACACAAGGTTAATTTTTAATCAGAGCAAAGCTGGTTTGAATTCAGTTTTCTTTCTAGACTGGTTGCCTGACTATTTACCCATAGCTGGTGTGAAAACAGATTAATTCCTGTTTTTCCCAGGAGAATTAGCACAAAGTGAAATGCCTGGTCCTGAAATTGAACTCATGTCACTGATTGCATTTCCTATGATGATAACCGTTATTCTAAAGGTGCCTCCTATATGTGTATGTATGTTCATGTATCTGTATGTGTTCAGGTGAGGGGGTGTAATATTTTTCTTTTTGATTTCCTCTAATACAGAACTTGCAGACAAATTCGTTATTTTTGTCCATTTTTTCACAAATATTTTTATTCTGCGTCGGAATTCAAAACCTGCTCTATAGAATATACACGATCAAAAATTCTGAAAAATTTTCATGAAAAATGGATTTAAAAAACCCAAATCCTCTTTTCATGTGACCTGGCTATTCTCTCCTGCCATAGATGTTATAATTATAAAAATGTAAATTGAATAATTCCTAAACTGCTAACGTGGAATTTACAACAAACATTTTATATGAATATGAGAGTTGCTTCCTTTTAAAACATAAATCCACATAGAACTGAGATATCATTTTATTGGGTATTAGAAGAATAGATCAATAAGTCTGTAAGATGACTTGTAATTATTAACTGAAATTTAATCTGAAATGTTCATCGTATAATGTTAGATCTATACGTTTTAAAATCACCAATCTGGAGGCAGAAGTGGGTATCACAAAAGAAAATGGACTCAAAGTTCAAATTCTAGACAACGCTGTGTGTTACACTTCACCCTTCTAACCTGTCTCAATTAAAATCAAAATTGTAGGGAGATTATGTTTAATAAATAAGTATTTGTTGTTTAAAACAATTGCATTTATTATTCATTAAGCTGTGGAATTAATGACGTAATGACATAGGAAGTAAATGTAACAATTTAGCTCAGAAATGACATGGTAGAAATAATGGAGAATAGCATAAAGTTTTATGACCAAAAATAACCAAAGCATAGGTTGCAAAATATTAATTACTATAAATAAAAAATGTGTCCCTCAAATCCTGAATCATTTTTCATGATAAACATTAAAACATCAATGAAGCTACCAATATAAGTCTCACACTACAAAATATATACTACATTCAACCCATCAATAATAGCATAATAGCTGAAATACTAAGACTATAACAACGAAGACATGATTTTTAATAGATATATGCATAATAACCTTTTCTAATTACTTTGTTGTTCATTTGCATTCTTGCAAAATTCACTAAAAGAAAACTGGTTATGCATAAGAAAAAAAACTATTTTTAATAAGAATTAAAGTTAAAGAAAACAACCTCCAAACCTGAACATTTTTAAGATCTTGTATACTTTGTAAGGGAAAAGATTGATAAGGGTCTTTAAAATATGCCATAAAAAAGATTTTTTATGCAATCGCTATATTTTTAATAACAAAGGAAAGATATTTTGAAAATCTCATTTTTAGATGTCACTCTTCAGAAATGGAGACCAAAAATAAAATTTTAAGATAGACGATGTTTTATTTTAAGTAATCTCCATTTGTATTTTCACTTTCACATTTTCCTTTAATATTTATTATTTTTTCTTTATTATTGATATTGCTCGCTATCTCCCCTTTTCTAATTTTTGACATTCTCTCAAGTCACTTTGTCTGTTGGGTTTGTCTATTCTTTTGATCACAACTTTTCTATATTACTATAACTATTAAAGACTTTATAGACTCATGTCTTCTGCAAAAAAGACACAGTAAAACAAGCAAGTAATTATTATTATTATTATTATTATTATTATTATTATTATTATTATTATTATTATTTCACTCCATGATGGTTTTTCACAGTGACTTTTAGCTGGTGGTTCATTAGAAGTTGAGTGACAGTAAGTCTCTTCGGGTCTCCAGAACTCTTCTTGCTGATCTCAATAGTGCTGACGTCTGGATTGTCTCAATTCTTCCGTTGATATCCACTTCCTCAGGTCTTCTTTTCAAGCCTTTGGGGACCATTCAAGTGCACCAACTACAATTGCTACCCCGTTTACTTTTATGTAACACAGCTTATTCAACTCTCTAGCAAGATCTAAGTATTTATCTATCTTTCTGCTTCCTTTTATTTTAATTATGTGGTCCATTGAAAAGTTAATTTCTTTTTGTTAATTAAGACTAGGTGTGGACTTCTAGCCAGAATTAAGCGGTTTATTTGTATCTCAAAATCAGAGAGAATTTCATGGATCTCATTTTCAAGGACAGATTCTAGTTTGTGTATATACCATTTGTTAGTATGGTCATATTTCAGTCTCTTGCACAATTCCCTGTGGATCATCTTTCCTACTGAGTCATGCCTAGTATTGTATTTCTTTTGTGCCAGTTTGCTGCAATCACTTATTATGTGATTAATTATTTCACCTCTATCACCAGATAACCACCATTAGCTATTTTGTTATGTACTATCAATTTTTGATTTGATATAATTTGTTCTTATGGGATTATTGTTGTGCTGCTATTAAAAGAGATTGAGTTGCTCTCTAGATGTTTACCTTTTTTAGCCAAGTGCAGGTCATGCCGTGTGCAATCTCCTCGGTGTGTTACTTTAAGAAGTTTTCCCATTTTTGTTTTCTAGATTTTGTTGTTTTTTCTGTTTGTCTTTATATTAAAAATGATGTTACTGGTCGCTGTAATCAATCACTCTTTTCTATTTTTAGTGCATTTCTCTAGTCCTTGAATTGTTGCATCTATGTGTTGTGGAATGATAAGAACATCCCTCACTGACACAATAAATTAGTCTGGAAAGTCTATAAATAGTGTATATATTTTGAACCAAAATAAAATACTTATAGTTGACTTCTGATATTGTATCTTGCGTTATTTATTACTTTCCTGTTGGATTACGATTGGAGTAGATTGGCGACAAGCAAATAATTGTCTATTGATTTTTGCACTATTAACAAAATAACGAAGGAAAACACAAAGAAAGTCACCAGATTTTTCAAAAAGAGTCGACAATAAAAATCCTCCAATCAAAGGAAAACAAAATGGAGGATCTTAACATTTTGTGTGGGAATTGTTAGACCAACAAAAAAAACCCATGGAAGACTTAAAAAACAGCGTAGTCTAGACATGGAAAGACATGAAAAACAGCGTAGTAGTCTAGACGTAGAATTTAGGTACGGTCGATAAGAAGAGGTTACATTTGCAGCATATTTTCGAAGATACAAAGATATATTTTTTTAAATTTTGTTCTACATGGTCAGACCAGAAAAAGTTTACTATTTTTTGGTAAATTCGGATCCATTGAATATAAAAAGTATTCTAATTCATACTACAAAAAATCCAGGAGAAAAAATATCTTGCTGTTAACAAAACTTTTGGCGAAATGAGTTGGTTCTTCAACAAACGTTTGCAGTTCCTTAATCTGACAAAAAAAGATTCAGAAGATTATACCACATTTGTAAGCGTAGTGAATAGAGAGAGTGGGAGAAATTCAAATTCAGCCAACTTACGCCAAATATGTTCAAATGTCTTATATTTGTACAAGTACCAAAAAGACGCTGAAATAAGAACAGATCTACTATCAAAACTAGAACAAGATCCAAAACTAACGTTACAAAATGTTGCTGAAGAATGTGAACGAATAATAGATTTACGCCATGACAGTGCAAAAATAGAGGAAAGAGATATTTTCACATACAAGGCGTCAAAAAAAAAAAAAGGAACACGGTAAAAAAAATTTTGTTTAAAATCAATCTTTGTTATGGGTGTGGACAAATATCCTTATATAATAATTGCCCATTTAAAAATAAAGTGTGTCATAATTGTGGAAAAAGGGACATAAGTTCTCACATTGTAGGAAATAATTCCAGAGAGAAAAAAAATACGAGATTTAAATATATGGTCAAATCTACAAAAAATGCATTGGCTACGATAGAAAGAAAATTCGTAAATGTGCAAATGAACGACATTAATATTACATTCCAATTTGACTCAGGGTCTGATTTGAAAATAATGAATAAATTAACGTGGGTAAAAATCGGCAGACCAATGCTAATTACTTTTTTTTTTAATTCCCATGGAGTAACCGGTAAAAAGTTAACATTTTTAGGTGAATGCTCTGCTAATGTATCATTTATGACCAAAAATTTAAACTGAAAGCATTCGTCACGGATCAATCTCAAAACCTATTCGGAATGGGTTGGAAAGAATCATTTGATTTATGAAACCTGCCAATAAATACGTTTTGTAATAGTGTAAAGGCAGCGTTAGCCAGTAGAGAAAATTTAAAAAGGGAACTTAAATCAAATTTTCCCGACGTTTTTTCTGAAGGGTTAGGTATGTGCACAAAAGTTAAAGTAATTTTCGAATTTAAAAATAATGCACAACCAATTTTTAAACCAATAAGACAAGTACCGTTTACAGTTCGAAAAATAATTGAAAAAGAAGTGGACCGTTTACAAAATAATGGAGTACTAAGTAAAACCGATTAATCGGTTGAATTTTCTTTCTAGTCCATAATGGTACAGAGTATCTTACAAGGAGGACAGACCATTTGTTTATTCCCGTGGCGAAATTTCTGCAATTTGATTTCTAGAAGTTTTATTCTTCTTCTGATTATTTTCTTACTTTTTCTTTCATCTCTGTTTGATGATGTCTGCTTCCAATATTGTTAAGTACTTGAAATTCTCTTTTTCACCAAGTGTTCTTATTTTTTCCTGATTTTGTAGTTCTATTCCTTCAATTGTTTCCTTTTTCATCACGAGCATGGCACACTTTCATTACTATATCCGACCGGTATATTCCAATAGTTTGTATAAAAGTTTCCAGTTCTTTTTCATTTTTGGGCAAAAATCCTGATATCCGTTTATATAATGTGGTTCCTTTTTTCCTGTGATTTTATAAAGTTTTAGCCTCCAGTACATTTTCTAAGTATGTAATTTAGTGGCATGATTGCTATAACAAATAGCCTTGGTGAGAGAGAGAGAGAGAGAGAGAGAGAGAGAGAGAGAGAGAGAGAGAGAGAGAGAGAGAGAGAGGGGGGTATCTCTGGAAGATACCTTTTGGATTTTTTTTCTCTGCTTGGGCTTGTCCTCTAGCTGATAATTTCATTTTCCAGTTTGTCTTGACTTTTCTGATTAAGTTTATGACTTTGTTGTATATCTTATATAGATATATATATATATATATATATATATATATATATATATATATATATATATATATATATTGCTTTGATATAATTTGTTATTATGGCATGTTTTTGTGCAGCAATTATTATGACTCGGTCTCTCTCTTAAGATTTCCTTTTCTTAACCATGTCCAGGTCTTTTCATGTGATATCTCCACAATATGTCGTTTGAAGTATTTTTCTTCGCATTTCTGTTGTTTTTTTCTTCTGCTTGTCCATATGCGGCAGCTGTTGTTATTGGCTGCTGTAATTAATCTTTCCTTTCTCATTTTGTGTATTCACAGAGTCCTTTGATTGTGGAATCTACGCAATCCTCTATGTTGTCAACACCTCTTTCACCTTCCTTTTCTTGATACATATAGCCTGTCTCTATCATCTCTAGATTGCATTTTTATCCCAATCATTTACCTATTATAATCCGTGGCCTTCCAAGTTTTGTTACAACATTGACAGAGATCTATGAAGAATAGCTGAGTCATTATCATGTCTTTGTCAAATCAGATTGGTGAAAAATTAAAAGAAAAGAAAAAAGCCAAATCTTCCCAAATGTATGTGATCTGTTTAAGAATTGGCAACAAAATTAGCTTGACAGTATTGATAGATAGGAAAAAGTCATGTATTTATTAATTAATATTATAATAGAATTAAAATTTACATTCTGAATTTATGCTCATATCTATCAATCAATCAATCAATCAATCTCTGTCTGTCTGTCTGTCTTACTCTCTCTCTCTCTCTCTCTCTCTCTCTCTCTCTCTCTCTCTCTCTCTCTCTCTCTCTCTCTCTCTCTCTCTCTCTCTCTCTCTCTATATTATATATATATATATATATATATATATATATATATATATATTAGGGTAGGTCGATTTTCATTTTTTTCAAAATATTAAATTTCATGTCGCCCCAAAAGTTGTGTATTCGTCAATTAAGTACTGATACCAAAAATTAGATCTTATACTTGTAACAATTTTTGAAGAAATGGTATCAAAGATCATAAACAAAAAATGAAAAAATACTCAGTTTTGCAACATTTAGTAAAAAAAAAATTGATCAGCAAATCTAACAATTCCAGTATTTAAAGCAGGGAATGTTGTCATTTTATTTTATCAAAATGAAATGAAATGAATTAAAATTACAATTGAAAATATGGGCCTCCTTTATCAATGATGGACCCAAAATACTGTTTTAACTTATTAATTAAGCAGTAACAGTAAATACATAAAAAAGAAAAACAGCTGATTTTTTCTGTTGTGAATGAAAAAACAAAAAACAAACAATGTAGAAAAACAAATAATGGTTTACTATTGCTTAATATATGAAGTTAAATAGCTCGATATAAGAGCTGTTAGATAAAAATTAAGGTCTTGCTTTATGACAAAATACTTTTGTAATTATGTACCTGTGCTTCACTTCAAAGCCACATACTGATTTGGAAGCTTCTGTTGTTAATGTGACTGCCTGTTCAACACCTTGACAATGTGAGTGCAAATCCGGCAAGTCAAGGTTCATATTCTTTATTAAGGATTTGTACCAATCATTAATGATTCCTGAAGTTTATTAAGAATTCCCAAAGTTCATTTCAAAATCAGCTGATTTTCTTTCATTTCATGTATTCATTGTTATTGCTTAATTAATGAGAAAGGAAGAAAGAAATACGAAGAGAGATAGAAACAGAGAAAGATGTATGTATGTGTATATATATATGGGCAATTCCATGTCAAATCATCCAGAAAAAATGTAAAAAGTCACCCACCCCCTGCAATTTTTCTGAAATTTAGTACAGGTGTGGACTGTGTTAAAGTTAGACATTCCCCAAAATTTGAGCTTCCAATTTCAAAAATTGGCGGAGTTATGTTGAATTTTTGGATCTCAAAATATTTTTTATCAGTGCTTTCCTTTTGAGAACTTTTTTTAAAAAAGAATTATTTATTTTTGTTTCCTTTGATTTTTGTCAGCTCACTAACTGTTTTTCTTATTTTGCTTTAATATTCTCAACTTCATACTTGTAACAACATTGACTCTTATAAATGAAAGTTATTCGGAAATATTCTGACTGTTTCACAGAAGAAGAAAACAATGGTATATTTTTCTCTATCACCTTGACAAATGAATGACAGCAACTACAAAACTAAAAGGAAAACTTTCAACATTCTCAAGAAAACTTAGGGAAGTGGATGATAAAATTTGGAATAAAGGAAAGAAGAAAATGAAATAAAGAAGGAATGCAGCAAAAAATAAAACATTATGAAGTTATTTTCCCACATCCCACCATGCAGGTCAGACACAAGGGTCCATTTTTGTGGGGACCACCCATGAACTTTGGTTCATGGGATGATAAAACATTTTTGATAAAACATTATGAATTATTGTGAATAAAATCAATTTATTTATTATATTTTTGAATTTGTCTAAATATATATTTTTATATTATTTCATTTATACAAAGATACATGGAGAGAGAGAGAGGGGGGTGTCCGTCAGGAATAACTCCGAGACACGTGTGTATAAATATACGTGTTTATTTGTCTACGTCATTTCAAGGATTGCCCCGCAATCAAAAGCCCCTTAAGGCATTACAGATATTGGGGCCGCTTATGTATATAAGTCGACCAACATCCCCCATACATACAAAAGTCTGAAATGTTTATTTTTATGTGAGTTGCCATTCACCATAGCGGTTAGGTGTCTTGCCTGCAGTGGCTCTTTTCAGACGTGGTTGTCTTTCAACCATGACTGGTTGCTGTTGTTTGGTGATATCATGTCTACAGTTTGTTCCTGTCATATTTCTGTATTTTGGTATGTTTGTGAGTCTTAAATGTCTTCTGTTTCTCACTGGTCTTTTTCCATTATCCAGTTCGATCATGTATCGACGGAATTCAAATGTTTCTATTATGATCGCTCTTTTCCAATATTGGCCATTGCCGTATGGGTGTACAGTCACTTGGTCACTCTTTCTTAGTTCTGTCAGGTCATGGGCATTCTTATCATATTGTTTCTTTTGTTGTTGTTTTGCCTTTCATATTTTGGTTTTTGTTTCTTCCGCATTGAGTGGGGATAGGCATTTCTTTATCGTTGGCAATTTGCTTCTCAGTTGTCTCCCGAAGAATCTCTGTGCTGGAGACATTCCTATGGATTTTGATGGCGTATTGGTAAACTCTAGTATGGCTAGGCAAGGGTCACTGTTTTCATTGTTGCATTTTTTAATAATGCTTTTTATTTGTTTGACCGCTATTTCTGCCATTCCGTTGGAGTTTGGCATCTCTGATGAGCTGGGATTTCATTTGAATCCGTATTTTCGGGCCAGTTCCTTCATCATTTGGTTGTCAAATTCAGGACCTTCATCGCTTACAACTTCTGGAATGCCATGCATGAAGTATTTCCTCACCAGTTTGACTGTGCAAACTTATGATGTTCATTGGAGTCGATCAACCATGGTATAGTTTGAGAATTAATCCCCGCACACTAGATATTTCCTTCCATCTAGTGTCATGGTATCGAGACCAATACGTTGGGATGGGTATTTTGGCACCGTTCTTGTGATCATTGTTTCTTTGCTGTTTCTTGTAGAATATCTGCTGCATTGTTCACAATTCATGTAACACTCTTGGAGTTCATGCCTCATTCCAGGCCGGAATATTGTGTCTATGGCTCGTCTCATGTTACTATCAACAGCTAGGTGGCTTGTGTGTGCCTTCCTCTTCATATCATC
Source organism: Doryteuthis pealeii (assembly GCA_023376005.1). NCBI lineage: Eukaryota > Metazoa > Mollusca > Cephalopoda > Myopsida > Loliginidae > Doryteuthis > Doryteuthis pealeii. The sequence continues at coordinate 40,242,280 of CM042146.1, read as the reverse complement.
TCTCATTGAGGCAGGTATAAAGACTCTGTCTTTGTAAAATATCAAACCTTCCTTGGTTGATAGGTAGTCTTTGAATTTGTACAAGTGCTTCAACTGATGTTCAATGGTTTTGTATCACATTGGGAAGCCTTGTTTGATCAGTTCTATGATCTTTTGTAGGTCTTCATCTTCTTTAGTGGCTTTGATTAGCCTGTCTCTGGTCTGCTCACTTACAGCAAGGAATTCTAACAGGTTCACTTCACTGAAGTGAAACTGGAATTTATCATCCTCTACTAGGGCTCGTGAAAGAGCATCAGCAATGATTACGTCGGTGTCCTTCCTGTAGGTTATTTTGTAATCGAATTTTTGTATTGAAAGCATCATTCTTAATAGTCTTTTTGGTGCTTCACTTAGAGGCTTGTTGCTGATTGCTTCTAGTGGTTTATGGTCCGACTCTATTGTTACATGTCTTCCATAGCAATAGTCGCTGACCTTGTGTAATCCAAACACAACGGCTCTCATCTCTTTTTCGATTGGCACATAGTTCTTTTCACAACCATTCCAGACCCTTGATGCATATGACACTGGTTTCCTATCCCTACGCCAGACATGTCAGTCTGTATCGTGACTGGTTTCTCTAAGTCGTAATATGCTAAGATAGGCGTGTTTGCTATAGCTTTCTTAATATCTTCAAATGCTTTTTGTTGCACTTCTTCCCATTGGAAGACCAGGTCCTTTCGTGTTAACCTGTTTAGAGTTTCACATTTTGTTGTCAGTGAATGGTCATATTTTGAGAGGTATTTAACCATTCCTATGAAACGTCTCAAATGATGCAAATCGTGAGGTGTTGGGAATTCTGTGATTGCCCGTACTTTTTCTTAGTCAGGCTTCAGGCCTGCATTAGTCAATGTATGACCCATGTAGGTAACTTCCTTTGTTAGAAATTTGCATTTGTCCAGGTTAATCTTGATGTTTCTTTTTCTCTGCATCTCTGCAAGTATGCTCGCAGGTTCTGGTTGTGGTTATTGGTGGCTTGGTCTGGGTTGTTTCCAAATCCATCCACCAGGCAGTCATCTTGGATAATGCTGACCCCATTAACCCCTTGAAATTGTTCGATCATTTTTGCTTGGAATGCCTTGCTGGCTGGTGTGATACCCATGGGCAATGTTTTGTATAGGTAGTTGCCCTGGGGCGTTCCAAAGGCGGTCAGTTCTCTTGCTTTGTCGTTCAGCTTGCAATGCCAGAATCCGCTTCTTACATCCAGTTTGCTAAATGTTATTGCTTTTTTATTTGCAATCCTGTGTGTAATGGATTTCAAGCTTGGTACTTGGCAGTGGTAGTTGTTAATCAGTGCCTTATTTAATGGTTTGGGGTCTAAACATATCCGGAGCTTCCCACTGTGTTTTCTTTCAATCACATAGCTATTAAGCCATGAGCTGGGTCCTTCCAGTTTCTCAATTATATCGTGTCCCATCATTTTTTTAGTTCCTGTTTGAATTATTTTTCCAATGCAAATGGTACACCTCTTATGGGTTGTTGTATAGGGACTGCATCTGTCTCTGTTTGGAGTGTTATTTCACCTTCAAATTCACCAACTTTCTCTTCAAAAACATCCGGGAATTCTAGTAAAATCCCTTTGATGGAATCCTCAATATCTAGTTTTCTGATGTTTTCCAGTGCTTGTTCTCTGAGGTAATTGCATTCTGCAGCTGAAACCGTAGAGTCAAATTGATCCAGGTTGAACCGTATTGAATTTAATTTTTGGCAGAGACTGCAACTTAAAATCGGTTGTACCTTTTCATTCACAATCATAGCCGAGGCGGTTATTTTTCTTTTGTTGACAGGGTTGGTAAGTTCTACCCTCATATTTACTTCAGTTCTAACTTTTTTCCTCCATATACTGAAATACATAAATGCAGTCATATATTTTTTTTTATCTCTTCCTGTTGCATTGATATGTTTATCGTATGTGTCGTTGTCAACATTTAATTTGTCAAATTTTTCTATTCTTTCCGACTGTATCTTGCTTCGTTCTGCAGCTCTGCATCGGTCACTACACTATGATAGAGTTAAATCTGGTTCCCTCAGAAGAGTTTCTCGCATTTTTCTATCGTGTATTCCTTTTATTATTAATAATTTGATCATGTCGTCTTCAGTGACGTTGTTCCATTCACAGTCTTTAGAACTCGATTTTAAATTTAACAAATAGTCTTCAAAGCTCTCATTTTCACTTTGTTCTTTTTGTAGGAATTCTACTCTGTCTACGGTCAATGTGTTCATAGGTTTACAGTGATCTTTAAATGAGTTAATGACCATGTCAAGGGTTCGTTCGTCGTCATTATCAACCATTTCTCTTTCTGCGTTTTTAACTGTTAGTGTTTTGTATATTTGTTGGCCTCTTGTTCCTAAGAGGTAAATAAATAGACTTTTTTTCTTTTTTACAATATTCGAAGCTTTAGTGGCATTATCTTTGTCCTCGCCGTCAAATTTGTGAAATTCAAAAAATAAAATCACTTCTTCCAGCCACTCATTGAAAGCTTTGTTTAAATTTCTCGCTGCCCAGTCAAACTTTTCCGGTGGGTTGATTGACATTATTTAGTAACCCTTTTTTTTTCTTACTTTCTTTCTTTTCTTTGAATAATAAGTGGTACTCACTCAGATTATCTTTGAGTTCGATTATCTTCTGACACCATGTTCGGCAGGAATACTCTGAGACGCGTGTGTATAAATATACGTGTTTATTTGTCTACGTCATTTCAAGGATTGCCCCGCAATCAAAAGCCCCTTAAGGCATTACAGATATTGGGGCCGCTTATGTATATAAGTCGACCAACAGTGGAGAGAGAGATGAGATAAATAGTATTAATTAAATTATGGTGTTGTAATGTCTTATTCATGTGGGTACATAAGGGAAATATTTGTATTTATAACCTACTGCAATTTTTAATATGTACAAATATATATGTTGATCATATATATGCATTTATATGTATTTACATATACAGAGAGAGTGAGAGAGAGAAAGAGAGAAAGAGAGAATATAATCAATGTTGATTATATGAATAAATATGCAAACACATGGAGCAGATACTTCTAGCTTATAGTCTCACTATAGAAACTGTGCCCACTATAATGATCCTCTAAAAAGACAAAAAGCAATGGCTCATTCACCTAATGGGGATGCAGATAACTTTGACATTGTAGCTAAAGTCCTATAAGGAGACACATTAGTACCATCTTTACTTATGATTTGCCTAGACTATGTATTATGAACATCATTAGATCTAATGAAAGAAAAAAAGCATCACACTAAAAAAAAGACAAGAAGCTGGTGATAGCCAGCAGAAATTGTTACAGATGTGAAGTATGCAGATGTTCTAGCACTTCTAGCAAATACACCTGCTTAGGCCGTATCACTTCTGCTTAGAGAAGGGAACCAAGGGCATTGGTCTATGTGTAAATTCAGATAAAACAGAATTTATGTGTTGCAACCAAGATAGAGACATCTCCAAACAAAATGCTAAGCCCTTGAAATTAGTAAGCCAGTTCAAATATCTATGCAGTAATATCTTACCTACAGAGAGTGATGTCAAAATACGCATAAGAAAGCCATGGTCTGCCATAGACAGATTATTGATCATTTGGTAATCTGATTTCCCTAAGAAGATAAACGAAAATTCTTCTAAGTTGTAACCATGTCAGTACTGCTAATACTTGAACTCTAACAAAACAATTAGAGAAAAAACTAGATGACAACTGTACAAAGATGCTACATGCTATCTTGAACAAATCCTGGAAACAACATTCCACAAAAAGCAATTGTACAGCCTCTTACCTCCACCACACAGACCATTCAGATTAGATGAACAAGACATGCTGGACACTGCTGGAGAAGCAAGGATGATCTCAAAAATAATGTTCTCTTACGGACACACCAGTTTGGGTTGTCAAGCAAAAACCTAAAATGATCAGCTCTACATGGTCACCAGGAGCAATGACCAATGGGGATGGATGGAGAGGAAAAGTCATAGGGATCTGTCCTCTCCAACCTGATAATGATGATGATGGTATATTATAGATAGACTGGGCTGAAAAATTCATATAATAATGTCATATATGTTGTTGATGACGTTTTTGACCAATGGAATCCAAGCACTACAATGGAAGATATAGTATGGACCACAAGGGGGTAAATGTTAACCTTCATATGGCAACCAATCTTGTAGAAGGAAATCTCTGAATTTCAGTTAAACTCTGCTGAAGAAATCCACCTTGTGTTGCATCATACTCATATGGTATAGTCGGTATATGTTGAAAAATAAACCTCATTTGGTCACAATCCATGAGAATATGTTGGTTAGCTTATGAACTTTTCAGCAGTCCCTTGTATATATATATTTTACGCATTGATATCCATTAATTTAGATACATTGATGATATCCTAATCATTTACCCAAACAAATACAACATTCCTTCCATTACTAATAGACTAAACCAAATTGAACCAACCATAAACTTCATATATGAGATTGAAAAAAACAATTCCTTACCTTTCTTAGACATCCTATTAATAAATAAATGCAATAAGTTAAAATTCAAAGCCAACAGCAAAAATGATTACACACATTTTTATTCAACCCATAGTGACAAAATAAAAAGTGGCGTTTTCATTGTTTTTTTTACTCAGAGCATTTCTAGTTTTCTGAATGATGAATTTGAACACATCAAAAACTCTTACTCTAAACTACAATATCCTGCATCTTTCATTGATTGTGCAAAATCAAAAGCCATCAAAATCCATAAACATACACTCCATATGGACAACCAGCTTAGTTGAAATATTAACCCTATAAAAAGACACATAACCTGAAGACCCCACAACTTTCCTCATTGAAAAAATAATAAACCATTTAAGCATAAAAACCATCATGCACACATCACAAACAATCAAATGACTAAGAAATGCCCCCTCCCCCCCATAAAAGCTTTCTCCAATGCTGGTATGTACAAAATGTAGTGTCAGGAATATGAAAAAGTATGTATCAGGGAAACATCAAGAAATTTTTAAAAAAGCATTTAAAAGATTTCAAATTCTTGAATATATCAAACTCCTTGGTTTCACATAATATTTTAACAAACCATAAATTTGATTTTTTGAATCAATCCATGATTGTTTCAATTCATCATAGGGATAAGTGAAGAATAATTGAAGCTTTCTCTCCTATGCTACAATTATTCAAAGACCAGGCTTCCATAAAATATCACTGTTCTTGGCAAAAGTGATGCTAAAAGATTTTAGTATTCAATATTTAAATAAAAACTCAACTATTTCTGTTTTTTCAAAATTACCACAGAATTGCACACATTTATTTAATTCAAAATTACTACACCTATGAATTTTCATACATTTACGTACTATTTAAATTAAACAAATTTAATTTAACTTAATTCAGTTCATATACTATTTAAAATTAAACAAATTCTAAAATATATCGCACAATACATGCAGCTAAATTACTTAATATTTTTCAAAAATAAAGTTATTCAAAAGTTTTCTTGTTTACAAAAAATTGTTCAAATACCCAAAATTTATCAAAGCAAACAATTTTTTCACAAAATTACATAACAGTTAGGTCAATTATTTTTTCAAATATTTCTAAACTTCCCCATTTCAAAAAATAAAAATCTTCTTTTCAAATTTTAAGACACAAACTGTTAAAAATATTTACATATCTTTCAAATCATGCAAAACCTTTGAGTCTTTTCATTCTGTTTTATGATGTAATCCATTTCAAATGTATCTCTTGTATTACTTGGGATTTTTAAATGAAAACCCTCTGACCTGATAATGATGATCTGTTTGTATGCTTAATTCTGTGTTTTTTATTATTAAAATTATTTTATTTTATTTTTATATTCGAAATAATTTTAAATGTTATATTGTTTGTGTAAGTGAATTTTGATTGAAACATATTTCGACAAATAACAATAATAAATTTAATCCATACCAAAGTTTATTTTTCTTCCAATTATCTTTTCAACACACACACATACACACACACACACACAAAACACACACATAAACATATATATATATATATATATATATATATATATATGTAGTGGAGATGTGAAGAACAAAAGAACAAAACTCAGACAAAAGTATGTAGGATATATTTCGCTAGAGCTTTGAGCTCGGCATCATCAGTCATTTTAATGAATTATCAGGTTATCATACAAGTGTTTTATAGAAGGGGTAGTGTGGCAGGAGGAGGTGGATAGGAGAGGAGGTAAAGTGGGTGGGTAAGTGTTAGTTAGGAGAGGTTTTGAATGGTCAAGCAGGAATCATTGTTTGTTTTTTCTAAAAATATTTATTTCATACTGTCGGATTCACTTCCATTCACTTTTCATACTGTCTTTTTGAAAAAACAAAATACCTGGATTTCTACATCTTTCCAGAGGTTAATGTGGTCTGCAGTGGCTGGAATCATGAACTTTTTGATACTTTTTTTTATACATTTTTATATATATTTACATCAAACTCTTTTGAGTTTTCTTTATGGATTATAATGCTTCTGTTTTTTTTTAAATAAAATATTTTATTTTTAAAACAGAATATGCATTTTCAATATATATATATATATATATATATATATATATATATATATATATATATATATATATAATCCAAAAGTCCAGAGAAGAAATCTTCCTTACGACATAGGAGTTTTTTTTAAAACAACCTGTCGCAGTTTGAGAGCTCAATGTGTGCTCTTAATTGCATTATAGCTCCCCAAAATAGGCTATAATGCAAAACCTCTAAGTCTTTTGTTATTTCTTTACTTATATATATATATATGTATATATATTGGAAGTAAATCTGCGAGTATGTAGAAAATAGAAAAGACAAAGTATTCCCATTTTTAATAAATTGATCTTTTGGGTATTGTGGGTATTTTCTTCAATTTTACACACACACACACACACACACACACACACACACACACTCACTCTCACACACTCACTCTCACACACTCACATATGTATATATATATGTGTGTGTGTGTGTGTGTGTGTGTGTGTGTGTGTGTGTGTGTTTACTCTCTTGCTTTTGTCTATGCAATTACAAAGCAATATGGATTGTCTAGGCCTGGAATCATACAAAGAGAATTCCCCTTTAAAAATCAGCCAAGTAGAATTAAATGCTTTTTCACTCTTAGCCAGGAAATTAGAAAAGATTCCTCTTTTGCCACAACCACTAAAAATTGTTCACTAACAACTTCACTCACAGAAACTCAAAAAATGCTTGCACTGAACATTCCACAAAATAAAAACTGGCACTCATTTTTCTTGTTTTTTTTAATCATTTGAGAGAAATTAATTTGTCCAGTCTGAGTAATGATGAGAAGATAGAGAAGATAATGAAAAGAGTCCAAGGCAGTAGAAATATACCTTAAAGAATATCTGGAAAAAAAATTAAAATCAATTAGCAGACACAATTAGCAAACCTTTTTTTAAACAACAAGGATACTGCAAAATTTTCAAAACACTCAAAAAACAGTGCGTCTGTAAATGTGGTACATGCACTGACTTTTTTTTCACAAGTTCACTGGGTGAATTGGTGATCCAATATAGAAATGAGACCATCCAGATCTCAATACCATTTAAATTGGTTAGAATACTGAGAAGAGTCTTGGAGAGCTGAGGAGACTTGCTCTCACTTGGACTTCATTGAAAACCACAAGTTACTATGGAGTGAAAACTTACAAAGAATACAATAATAGTTATTTGCTAGTTTAACTTTGTTGTTGGAATAGATAACAAAAAACTATGAAATCTTTAATAAAAACAATTATTAACTTGTTTAACTTGGTAGTAAGAGCAGAAGTCCAGAATGTATCAAATCATTACTGATAACATCCAGTTCAGGTTCTACTAAATGCTTATTCTTAATTTTGAATCTATGCTACTTTTTGATTGCCATAGAATTATGGCTCCTCTGTCTAGGATCAAATTGTAATCATAGAAATAATAATCTATGTATTTATATGTGTAGTTTTATTCTGTATTCATTTTTGAAAAAGTTTAAAATTTCAAATCCTTCTGCATTTTTTATATCATTGTCTAAAATGACAGCAATTTTCTGGCCAAAAGATACTATACTCTGATATAGGGGTTGACACTGATACTAGGCAGAAATATTATGCATTTTCTTTTATTTCTTATAGATTTTTTTTTAAATAACAGGGATTTTTGTTTGAAAAGATACTACACTCTGATCTGAGCCAGAAATGATGGGGGTGTGAAGGGGGTGATCCTAGTCAGGGCATATAGACACAATACTGCTAATTAGATGAAATTCTGGAAAATGAGATGTAGTAAAACAGTATAAGACTGAAAATGTATTTATAAAGAAAGAAATGAACAATTAATAAAACATTTATTTTCTTTAAAGAAATCTCCTTATTATTTACCACATTTATTCCAGCAAGTTTTCCATTGATTAAAGCACCTCTAAAATGTGTCTTTTTTATTTGGTGTAAGTATATGTCATTGTATTTCTTTTAATGTCTTTCACCAACTCAAATCTTACTGATGAGATGGATTTTCTGTTTAGGAAATCAGAATAAATTCCATGGAGCTAGGTCTGGTGAATATGTAAGTTGTTGTACTTGCATCAAAAGCTATTGATCAAAAAGTATCAACATTTCTGATGAAAAAATACCAAGATTTGAAACTAATTCATTCTTGTCTAATGGTTTGAAGACATTTATATGGTTTTAAGTATTTCTATCTAATACTAATAATTTTCAAACAGATCTATTTGATGTATAGATTGGACACTAACAGTTACTACTACTCCAGGTCAGAGCAGATATGGGAGTAATGACAATGAAAAGGTAACACTCCAAATCTCCAAAACTGAAGCCTCAGCACTGGATGCAGTTCAGTGTCATATTTGGGACTCGACTGCCAGGGAATTGATTTATATAAATTAAAGGAAGTTGGAGAAGGATTAATTCCAAAGATGGAAATTCTGATTTTCAATGATATGCCAGCCATTTTGAATATTCAATAAGCTAAGGTAATCTGATTTGTATACCTTATGCAATACTTCCTGTAAGCTATTGTGGGAAAATTTAAATAAATAACATTTACCAAATTTGATCTCTATAAAGTCAAGCTAATTGTTTGTTTTTATTTTTGTACCTGTGACAAAAATGATCCCCACCTACAAGGAATTTATTTATAATCCTTACACTGAAGACACTGATTTTTGTAAATTAAAGCCAAAGAAAAAGAACAGATGAGTTCATAATTAGAAATTCTGATCTTAAATGTGCTAACCGTTTTCATTAGGTGACCTAATTTTTATCATTTGTATGTGTTTTCTTAATATAAACTTTCAGAAAATGTTTAGTTTCTTGATTTTTATAATAGGAATTTGAGAATTTTATAAATGTTTGCTAAATGGTCTTGAGGAATTCAGTGACTTGTAAGTAAAACACTTATTTTGATCAAATCCTTTATAAATAACATACACATTGCTTTAACTATGATAATTCATATCTGTATTGCAGTAGTATTGGTAATTCTATGATAGTTATGTCTGAAGAAAATTCCAGTAAGGTCTGTTTGAAATATTAAATTGTTACATAAACCTCAGTATGAAATCTCCAGTACAAAACATTCATAAAACTGAATAGATCTTTTTGTGAGTTTGAGTTACAGTTTTACTTTTAATAAATTTAAAAAAAAAAACATAACATGCATTTATGGTATGTCAACCCTTACTGGGTTATGTAATGGCAAAGTCAGTCCTTTTTTTAATCAATTATGTGGTTTCTAGTAAATAATTACCACACTTGTAAACATTTATAGCTTCTAGTAACTATTCTTTATACTAATCCTTTATGCACAATTATATGGCTTCAAGTAACTATTCCTATTTAATAATCTATATATATATAAAGGGCAATTGCATTAATTTGTATGTCCAGAGGAAACTTCGAAAATAAAACAATTAATGACAAAGTAAATAGATATACTAGCTACTGGCAAAATGGGCCTAAAATGCGTTTTTGACAAAATGACTTTAGCCCCCCGCCCCCGAAAATAATTTACCAAAAATCAGGGAATTATTGGATTTTAATGAAATTTTCAGTGTTTATTTATCAATAAACGATGTTTATAATGCATTATTTATTTTATTTCAAAACTTTCTAATTTTTTTCAGGTCACTTAATTTTGACCCCCTTTATGTTGGGGGCGTAAAATGTTTTGCGAGTTGATCATTTTCGATACTAATTACAATATAAATAAAAAGATAAAAGACCAAAGTTATGAATAGAAACCAAAAAATTTTTTATGGTTGTTGTTTTATGAGAAAATAAGTACCGAAAATCGAAAAATAAAATGTAAAAAAATAATAAATAATTTATTTTTTGGAGATTTCTTTTTTATTCATTTCTATAATTATTTAATTGGCTATTATTTTATAAAAAAAAAATTATACATCAATGTTTTTTCTGCTTAAAAAGGGGAGGGGTACATTCTCAATAGAGTTTTTCTTCAAAACTTATTACTTTTTGTGCCTAAAATAAGGTTTGCATTCAGTAGATATTTATTTTTAGAATCTAAAAATATAACATTTTGAACTTAAAATCCGAACATTTTTATTCTAAATTTAATTTTTCATAGCAAAAATACTAAATTAAAGTTTTGAAATAAAATAACTGATGCATTATAAAATTCATTAATTGTTAAATCAATACTGAAAATTTCATTAAAATCGGATAATTACCTGATTTTTGGTAATTTTTTTTTCCATCCCAAATGTTATTTTAAAATTGTAAACAAGCGCCTAAAACCATTGAAAAAGAGGTTGAATGGCCCATCGCGTCAAAATTGACCAAAACAAATAGTTTTAAATCTATCAAAAATAAACTGCATATATAATGATATTTTTCTTTTTTTAATGATGGTTATTATGTTACTACTTATCGATTTAGACAAAGTTTGACCTTAAATGATAAATTTAATTATTTTTAATTCGCTTTTAAAATTCCTAGCAGATGACAAAAAGGCCAGTCCCTAAGATATACACATTAAATATCACGAGGGCTCGTTTTTAGACCAAAAATAATAATTTGTATTTTCGAATACATCTAAAAATTAAACACCCTTATAATTTAACCTTAAAATTTTCTTGGCGTTACTTTTTTGAAAACAAATGTAGTAGTAATATTAAAAGTTGCTATTATATTTCACCATAATTATTACGGTGAAATATAAAAAATTTTCTAAGATTAGTTTAGATTGTACACTTTTTTATTTAAAAATTAAAATTTACATAGTATGTATGTACATACTTTAAAAAATTTTTTCATGTTAACCATTTGCGTTAATGTATTTATTTTAATATTAGAAATACAAATAAAATCATGATACTAATGCAGAATAGTGCGCAAGACATAATAACATTAGATTACCTATTATTTAGTTTTCTTTTCTTTTCTTATTGTTTTTAAGTCAGTGCACTTTTCGATTTAAAAAAATTATATACTATGCTTAGTAGGTACCACCAATCTTCCCTCTGAAATTTACCCCCCTACATTTAACACAATGCAAAAAAATTAATATTTTCTTGAAAAAAAATTTTCCAATCGAAAGAAGAAACATTAAACAAACTCCTGATGATTTGAAAAAAAAAAATTCAGCTCATGAAAATAATGAAAATTATGATTGTAAAACAATGTTTTCATTTTTGCACCATTAAATCAACTGAAATTTAACGTAGCCAAAAACAACTTACAACAAGAAAATTTTTTTAAAATTCTACGAAAAATCAATTAATGGTCCTATTTTCACGAAAATTTCCATAACTATTTACCTTTGGATGTCAATATATCTGAAATAGTTTTTTCCTAAAATATATTAGGGGAAATATATTTTTACGAGGTCTATCCCCCCCCACCCCTATTTTATTTTATGAGATATTTTTAATATCTCAATGAACCTTAAAAAGCGTTTTTTATTTTTTTTCTATAAAGATAAGAGTCTGAATAACTATATAAAAAAATTTGTATAAAAAATTTGTATAATAACTATATCAAAAAATTTGTATAATACTCAAGGTAGTTAAATCATGAATTCTGAATTAAAAATTGCAAAAAAATGTAATAATATTATTATTTGAAACATTTTTTTTTCTTTTTTAATTGATATTGATTTTATTTTTTTTGCTTTTTTAATTGATATTGATTTTATTTTTTTTTATTTTTTAATTGATATTGATTTTATTTTTTTGCTTTTTTAATTGATATTGATTTTATTTTTTTTGCTTTTTAATTGATATTGATTTTATTTTTTTTGCTTTTTTAATTGATATTGATTTTATTTTTTTGCTTTTTTAATTGATATTGATTTTATTTTTTTGCTTTTTTTGATATTGATTTATTTTTTTGCTTTTTTAATTGATATTGATTTTTTTTTTTGCTTTTTAATTGATATTGATTTTATTTTTTTGCTTTTTTTTAATTGATATTGATTTTATTTTTTTTGCTTTTTTAATTGATATTGATTTTATTTTTTTTTGCTTTTTTAATTGATATTGATTTTATTTTTTTTGCTTTTTTAATTGATATTGATTTTATTTTTTTTGCTTTTTTAATTGATATTGATACTATTAAATTGATATTATTAAATTGTCAAGAAAAATAAATTAAAGAAATTAATTTTTAAGAGATTTTAAATCTTTTGTGTGCATAAATAATTTTGTTTTTTTAATGTATAAAAATCATTTTTTGTGTCAATATATATGCACATTAAATATCACCAGGGCTTGGTTTTTGAGCAAAAATAATAGATTTGATTTATATTCGAGAAGATGATTAAAATAAAATTTAAATGATAACAGCATGGATTTTTTTCATTTAATATTTTAGATAGTAGACATTAACATTTCTTTTCAGAGTAGCTGGATCAATGCAAGGTCTATTTTTTTACATAGGGATTTAAATGGGGCATCCCACGAGGATTCAACTCATGATTCAGTTATAATGGATCTGCGGGACTAACTTTTAAAATATCCCCATCTACCCAGGCGATGCCAGGTAGCCACTGCTAGTAATAATCATAAAGAACACAGTCAGCATATTCTAAGCCCCACTGACTAGGTCTAAAAAGTGGATGAGATAGATAGATAGATAGATAGATAGATAGAGATAGGGATGTGTATATATATATATATATATATATATATATATATGAATTTAACATTTTTTGAAAAAACAAATGATGCTGTTTTTAAAAATAAAATTTGTTTTATTTTTAACACAGAATGCGCATTTTTATAAAAAAAAAAAGAATTCCAGCATCGAACACCAGCGTTCGTTTGTGCCCCTCCTTTCTAACGGTTATTTGTTCCATCTTTCCTTCATATGTTGCTCTTGATGAAGACCGCTCTATTAAAAGATCGAAACAGATTCTGTCAGAAAACTAATAGCATCATTTGTTTTTTCAAAAAATGTTAAATTCATATATATATATATATATATATATATATATATATATAGAGAGAGAGAGAGAGAGAGATAGAGAGAGTTTTCACTAATATAAGTACAAAATTTATTATATGAATCCGGAAATCAAGGACCCTCAAGTCCAGTGCAATAACAATGAATTGCAACTATAAATTGCCTAACAATCCTTATCATCATCATTGTTGTTGATGTTGTTGTTGTTTTAACAGAAATCTTCATACTGAGTTTAGTGTATGCAGAATATGATTGGTGATTGAAATGCACCAAATATATAAGGTCATATCAGCTGTAATTTCTATTTCAGATGCATTTATTGCATCTAATTTTCACTCTTGTATATTTTCTTCAATCAGACAAACCTCAAACATAAACAAGAATTTGAAAAAAAATTCTATTATTAACAGCTGGTAAAATTTCAGATGTTTTATGTTATAAATGCAAATTTGAAGAGTTATTATAATGGATAAAACAAAAAACTGACATAAAAATGGGACATTTATATAGTAGATCATAAAGTGTAAATCAAATAAACCATACTAAAATCATCTTTCTCTATTGATTAAGAAATTCAGAAATGTTGTTTTCCTTCTTAGGTGTCAATGGAAACTGAGGAATATGTAAGCTAAATCTAATCTGAAAAGTATGTAAATAATGAAAAATTTCATCTCAGAATGACACTAGGAAGACAGAAAAACATATTGGTTAAACATCATTGAGAAAACAACAAAGATAAAAATACTTTATTATTTTTTTATACTTTATTATTTACTTTAAACACATTATGCAAAACACACATTATATAATGATCAAAATGCAAAACACACATTATATAATGATCAAAGAGATAATCAAAAAGTATCAAGATTTTAAAATTGTAATTTTTCAAAATGTTTATACTAGCTGTGCAACTTATAAGAAAGTGATAATTTCAAGATGTTTAGACTGATGTCTAGATTGATGAGTCACTGCTAATTAGAAAAAAGAAATTCTCAAACTCTTCATCAAATTTCTTGAACTGCAGTTTTTGGTAAAACACTGAATTATATAAATGCACCAAACAACATTGAAAGCAGTTCAGTGTGATTCTTTCTTGTTTTTTAAAGTGGAAATTTATCTCAAGATTTAAAGATGTGGCATATCAGTGATTTTTTCTACCAAGGATAGAAAATAAAAAAACAGTAAATGCAACATAGTTTAAAATGTGCATATATTTATAATGGTACAGTACTTGAAATTTGATTCTAGTCACATGTAGCATGACTTTAGTAATTCAACTATGATCACATACAGTAGTGAAACAATGTCATATGTTTCTTTTTTTTTTTCTTTTTTTTCTTTTTTTTTGAGGGTAAAGCAAAAATTGTTAGTAATCAACCATTTTAAATATGATCTACGTTTTTTTGTTTTACAGTATTGGAAGGGATCAGCCAAAATGTTATGTTGACAAAATCAGAGACAATGAAGTGATTCATTTGTTCGAAGGAAAACATTTGGAAAAATGCTGATGTGTGGGGTAGCTTCTTAGTTCTAGTAGGAACTAGCTCTTCTTGTATATTTGATGTGTTCAATTGCTCTCTATCCACACAACTGCTGGTCTCTTCATGTCCCTAGCTACCAAAAACTCAACTTCTTTAATTGGGGTTCACAGAACATCAAACCCCCACTTCCACCTTATGTGAATGGTTTCATTTGGCTATTCTCCATCACCATTTCATCAGATGGCTCTGATTACCTCAGCAACTGGTTAACATCTGTTTTCAGTGCAAGGTGCTACATCAAGCATATCTTTTTTGAACTTTTGAACCAACTGATTTCTCTTCTGTCTGTTGGCTTTTTAATAACTTATCTAGTCCCTTTGTCCCCAGTATCATTTGCTAACAATGATACATATCTTTGAAAGCCTGTGATTGCATGACTGCATCCTTTATGAGTTGAATCATGCAGGCATTACTGGCAACAGAAATAAGATAAACTCTTCAAAAATTGCTTCATTTAAAGAATGTAAGTAGTTGTTAGAGCATCTGCCTAGGAACCACAAGGTCCTGGGTTCGATACCAACTCTCATCAACTGTGCATGAGTTGCACAACTTGAATTTGTATAGTAAGGCGAGGAGCTGATGGTAGGAGTGGTGCTCCACCTCAGAGACAAAAACAATATCCTTAGTCTAATGCTAGTGAAAAGGGGATAGACTCACTTTCTCTCTGACGTTTTACATCAATAAATGTATCTAATCTATTTTGTATTTTTCATTAAAAACCCTCTCTGAAATATAGTTTTAAAAACCTGTCATGTGGTATAAGAAGTTACCAAAGAAAAAAAATTCTAGCACAATGATACTTTTCAACTTTCTATTTATATTTATATACATCAAACTCTATTGCAAATCTTTACTATTTACATTACCATGTCTATTAACTACTCACATAAGTAAAAATATAATTGAGTTTTTTCCTTTCAGGTAGACTAGTTTACAGTGAATATATAAACAAAATGTTAAAAAAAATAGTCACTAGGTATACTTCAACAAATGATCAAAATATTCACCTGATCTGCAGTTTTTTTGTTTGTTTGGGGGTTTTTTGCGGGGGGGGGGGGTCACACAAATACTCAGAAATTCTTTTCATTAAAGTATTGGCTGGAAATTTTGATTAAAGTTTATCCAAATTTCTAAGTTTCCTGCATATGACATCAAACTGCATCCGGTGGTGGAGCTCTAGTATCCTTTCATTTACATTACTTCCAGGTCCACTCTGACCTGGTTAGTGTCCAATCTTTAAAAATTATTTCTATTAAATAGGAATAATTGATACCATATAACTGTGTGCCAACAAATAATTATTATAGACAAATTATAAAGTGCAATTAAAAAAAACGAAGCATTGAACATATGATTGGGTATGGTTATTATCAAACATTCACAAATAAATCAAATTTTGGCATTAAATAGCCCATAATGAATTGATATGCTATTGAACAAACCAAACCAAACCAAACCAAATTTCTGAAGTTTTGAAATTAACTATTTTTGCACCAGAGTAGCCCAGGGAAAAAAAAATTTGTTCTAAGGGAAATTTTGTTCAAGGGAATGTGTTTCAGTTGACAATGACAGATGAATATTGGTATTTACCCAACCCTTTTGTTATGGGTAGGATGTGATACATGGTCACAAGTACGAGGCATGATCAAACATCCTATTTAGTAGTAATGGACCTGCAAGACTAATTTTCTAACCATTACACCATGATGAGATTCTCTGCAGCAGAAAAATGTATGTTATATGGTTAGTGCTGATGAGTGGATGGTGATACATGCAAATACAACTCGACTTTTAATCTTAGGATTTTCTGTTGATTTCTTCTATCTACTTGGGTTGATTTCCACCTATATTTGGAGTCGTCAAATGTAGTTCAGTCCTTATTTTCCTGAAACATATGTTGGTTCACAGTTCCTTTTGTAAAAGCAAAGAATTTTAATTCCCTTTATTATTTATTGATTGATAGTCAGTCAAAATATGATTGACTGTAGAGCTAGAGAGAAAGTGGCTAATTTGCATCTTTTTTGGAGCTTGTCTCTGAACTAAATGGGGTCCTTCATCTTGGTAGATTAAACACTTTCTGATGACTTGAAGGTCAAATACATGCTTCTATTATTGTCACAAGCTATCTGTTGACGAATTTCCCTTCTCTCCATAATGAGCCTAAATAGGGTAATTTATATAATTTTTCTTTAAGCCCTTAATCTAGATCATTTTTCTATTTTACGAGTTTTCTTATTTTAATGTCCCACCTCTGTGGGTGGTTTTGCCTTGCCCACTTCAATGCAGACAGTTAATTGATTATCCTTAAGGAGCTTCATATGTTTATCAGATATCCTTAATTCAGAAAAGTAATTTAATGTCTTTATTCATAAGGAATGTCACTTCAAAAGTGATGGATTAAACATGTGGTCAGATATACTACCTATATCTGATTACTTGCCTTAATTCAAAAGATAATTTAACTTCAGAATGTCTTTGACTTCATCAGGTGGTTATCAAAGGGAAATTATCATCCCTATTTACTAATGGTTTGGACAGAAAATCCATATTTGTTTACCCACTCACCAAAGCAAATATTCAAAAAGTTATTTAAACTGAACAAACTTACTGTTTAGGTTGTCTAGAGCAGATTATTTTTAATCCTCACTAACTGAAGATTCACACTGTAACATTTCCACTTTTCTGTGCTATACTCAATTCTAATATCTTCATATTTTCTTGTTGTATAGCAAATTACTTTCAGTTTTCTAAACTTCTGAAAGAAATGAAAGGAGAGACCAAGAGAGTCTCTGATAAAGTCAGCACGAGGAATATCAGAAGGCAGACGGATTGAAATTTTCCAAAACATAGCTGAAATCATCCCTATTTCACCATTGTCAAATTTCTACTGTAAGTCAAAGTCATTCCTACTTCTATTCATCACAATGGGGAAAATTATTGAATTCTTCAATAAAATTTCAATTTCTGATAGGAGCCCCCCAAGTTTTGAGTGGTCAGTCAAATCTGTATGCATCCAGGTGTTATCAACTAAGTAACATCTTGTATATGTCATTCATTTCATTTTACTCATTTGTAATTTAACAGGAACTTTTGGATTACATGTTGCATGCACACATTCACCACAGACAGACAGTTTTTCTTTTTGTAGTGTCCAGCAAATTAAATTCTATTAAATTTGAATAAACTCAGACACTTTTATTATTCTTTTTATTACTTATGTTCAGGAGGCTTATTATCAGAATTACCTATTGAGGGAAGTTATTCCTCACCCTGTTCATAACATCTGAAAAATGTATCAGCTAAAATATAGAAATTAAAATAAAGATTAAGATACTAATCTGAACCTGAAGAATGATAATTTATTTTTATTAGCCTAGTTTAAGCAATTTTTTTTCTTTTCATTTTAAAATGTTTCAATTTATATATATATATATATATATATATATATATATATATATATATATATATATATATATTCTAAACATTAATTGCATAAATGAAAACACCAACATTCTCTTCCCTTGACACCAACCAATCATGTTCATATGTAGACTGACAGCAGAAAAAAAAGACAAAAACATCTGTCTGAAACCTACCTTCACTATTTCTTATCTTCATTCACATTTGACAGACAAAACTTACTGACCTAATAACCCAGAGCTTTTGCAGACAAAAAAGAAGACAGAACATGCTGCCATTTCTTTATTCTGAAGAATTCTTTCTTGTTGAATATGAATATTATCTTTATTCTTCCTCAAACATGCAACACACACAACATCTAAGGATTTTACCATTAACAGAACATTTTAGGAAGAATGTACAGTCTGAATAACTGTAATATTTTTTAACCTTCTGATGGTACTTATTACTATGCAGATCTACAAACTTTATTAGAAAATCTAATGAATGTACAACCTAAAACGTAAGATGAAGATATTTATTAAATAATGATAATTTTTCACCTCAAAATACCAGAAAGCTCAGGGAATATAATGATTGACACAGCAAAGATGAAGATATTTGTGTGACCAATTTATAAAATTGATTTTTTACCTCCTGGTTGACAAGAGTACAGTGAATATATAAACAAAAAGTGAGATAAACTAAATTACTAGAAAGGTCAGGGAGGGTGGACTGAAAAGTTCATATGATGAAAATTCATATGATGAAATCATATCTATTATTGATTAATATTTTTACCAATGGGATCCAAGCATTGCAACACTGATGGAAGAAATGTGTAGACCACAGGATGGACTAAATAAACCTCATTTGGTCACATTCCATTAGAGTATGTTTGTCAACCTATGAACTTTTCAGCTGACCCTTGAAGTGATCAATATATTAATGATGAAGATATCAATGTAACTAATTCATAGAATAATGACAATATTTAAACTCAGAAATTCAGACGATACTAGAAAGGCTATTCAACAAAATATACAGTGCAAAGTAGGGAATACAAAAAAGAAAATGTAGAAATCAAAACAATAAAGATGAGTATACTAGTCAAATAGTTCATGGAATAATGACAAGACTTGTCTGAAGTTGCTTCATTATTCCTATTTCCTGTATTTTAAAGAATGAAAAATCAACTGGCTGTTAAAAAACATATTTGATGAAAAAAAAGAAACAACTACAGGAAAACTAATTTAGATATCTTTCATAGTGAAAATGCCTCAAGAAATTTCATTTGACTCCATCCAAGTTTTTCAACTGTGGTCTAGATGGTTTTGATTCTTCCTCGGATCACCAGTTCCCCAAGTCTTTTTTCCAATCATTTGGAGACCATTTTAAGGGCACCAACTACAATTGGTCACATCACTGTCACCATCATATTCCACAGTTTTTTTCTATTCACTGGCAAGATCCAGATATTTGTCCATCTTTTCATTTTCTTTCAGCTTCACTATATGATCTGCTGGAACTGCAAAGTCCACCAGTTGGCAAGTTCTCTTTATTTTTGTTAATTTACACTAAGTCTGGTCTCCTGGCTGGGATAGGGTGATCCGTCTTTATCTCGAAGTCCCTGATTATTATTATTATTATTATTATTATTATTATTATTACTAAAATGGTTGAAGAGCTAGACTAACAGACTATTGTTAATGAGTTCTTACTGGATGCACCACACTTGTGGACTTGTGCTAAATTAATCTAAGCTAAGCTGGATGATTATGGGCACCTTGAATGGTATAATGGTTGGTGAGCTAGGCAAAGAAGACCATTGTTAATGAGTTTGATTCTCACTAGGTGCTCCTTGTGCCAAACTAAGCTAAACCTTAGTTTGGCACAAGGAGCACCTAATGTGAACTTTAGACAACACCGTGAAGGCTGAAGAGAAATATGCAGACTAAAACAACAAAGATGAGGATTCTCATCCTAATGACTCATAGGTTAATAATAATACTTCATCTTAGAACTACCGAGAACATAGATAAAACCAAAGAAGATACTATCAACCCTACCAGTGCATTATATTAAGCCAAAAATGAATCAAAAACTTATTTTCTTTTCAAATGGCTGTCTATTATTTTGCTTTATTTAACTAAAAAAATGAAATAAAAAATATCTCTTCATTAGTTGGTTATTCTTATCTAGAAAAGATCAAATAAAAATGAGATGCATTCAACAATGCATTTATAAATCTTGTCCTACTAAAAATCTAATGACTTTATTTTATAATGAGTGCACAGTCCAAACAACCATAACATATCTAATGCCTTTTTTCATTTCAATGATTGTTTGATCAATAGAGTTCCTGCATGAGTTTTGAGGCCAATATCTAAACAAAGAATATTTCACAGATCAGATGAAAATGAATGATTAACAGTTCAGATAACATTTTATCAATGCACAATGAAAACTGTTCTATTCAACAGAAGGAATAAATGAGAATGAAGATGCATTGAACATGAGTTTGATTCTTACTGGGTGCCCTACATTTCTGGTCTTGTGTTAAACTAAACTAAGCTTAGTAAATGACAACTCTACATCAAACTCTTTGACAGTCTAAAGAGAATAAACAAATGCGTCCCAATTATTCATATAGACATCATCATCATTACCACCATCATCAAGATGTGCTGATAGAATGGATTCCCTTTAATCTCTCTATCTCTCTCTCTCTCTATCTATCTGTCTGTTCCTATTGGCAATCACTCTTGGTAAGTTTTCTAGATTGCACCCAGTATCCACCCAGAAATGATGAATGTAAGTTGCTGCTTGTCTACTAATACTGGTTTGTCCATAGGAGGACATGCTTATGAGTTCATTAATACTTCTCCAGTGGTGCTCTGTATGTCTTGCTTATTTAGATGGTTTGTCAGATGGGAGATAAGTGGCCATAGAGTTGCTATTTTGTGGGGTGCTGCTTCCAGAAATTGTTCAAAACAACATACAGCATCCTTGTGTAGCAACCATTAGTTTTTTCCAGGCAATTCAATAGAGTTCAAGGGGTCCAACCATACAATAGACATGACACATCTATAGATTGGAAGATTTCCTGTTTTATTTTATCAGAGGGAAGATTTCTTGTTTTATTTTATTATCTTTACATTCCATATGTATTTTAACCTGTCAGTTATTGACTGCCCTATTACTTTTTCTTATTTGAAGATTGAAAAGAAGGCAAAGACTTAAAAAATATATCTATTGAATGTTTGGGGGAGGGTTAAAAATTTTGAGAAACATTGTAACAAGTACATTAAATTACAGGAGGAATATTTAGTCAGTTAAAAGTTTGAATAATTGAATTAATGTTTCTTTTTGAGAAAAATATTAACTGAGTACATCAATTCAAACTATGAAGACATGCAGGAGCAATGCATAACGACTAGACTAATCATTATCATTATCATCATTTTATGTAATTCTAAGGCTTTTAGAATATTTTCGAAGAAAATGTCCAGTTTTAAAACAGGATATTTGTTTATATATGTTATCTACCTTTGGTGTTGCATGTTTTTTGTTGATCTATCTATCTATCTATCTATCTATATATATATATATATATATATATATATATATATATATGTATGTATGTATGTATGTATGTATATATATACATTTGATGTTAGTTTAACAATTCTGGACCTGAGTTTAACAGACAGAAAAGAAACATTAAAAGGGTGATATAATTAAGAGGGGAAACTAATTAGTCTCATAGACAGTAGAATGAGAACAGTCTACTCCTTGTGGATTGAATAAATGGTTTAGTTGGAAATTCCTTAAAGGATAATGACAAAAGATACCTGAAAATATAAACCCAGAAAAATCTACTAAAAACTAAAAAGATAATAGTTCAAGACACATAAATAGTGTAATTAAAAACATCTTATTTAAGAACTTCATCTTATTTGTTTATAAATTCTATTCTACATTGATTACAACTAAGTCATTATAAGTAGCAATTAGTAACAGTACTATGTTGTCTTGAGATTCCAAGATGTTCTGTACTCAAAATATTTTGACTAGTTTTCCTTCATTTAATTTTGGTGCTGTTTATTCCAATACTTTTAGGCAATCCATTTTTTAGTCATTATTAATTAAACTGTGAATAACTAAATTGAGACAAGAATAACATGATAATAAAAAAGATGTGAGATGAAAAAACAAAACCGACCAAAATCACTCAAAATTGAATTCTTAATTATCACACAGCCAAAGAGTTTGTTTATGAAGATTCTTTTTTTTTTATTCTCTCAAAGAGTCTCACTTGAAATGAATTTGTTGGATTGTACTTTTATGAGACCCTGACTTATCTTGGCCTGTGATGTAAATGAAAACTGGTAAACTCAGAAAAGACCAGCCAAGTTCAACTTGGATTTAATGAAATCACACAATGAATAACTCTTGATATTTTTCTGTCAAGCTGAGGTCAAAATCAGTTTGCCAATATGACAAGAAAGAGATCAATTCTTTCTCTCAGTTCATCTATGACAAATCATTTATGCTTATTTCATAAGTTGTTCAGACTAATATTCTTATTATTTATTTCAGTTAATCTAACAAATAACTATGAGTGGATGTTGGAAAGTTCTAATCCAACTAAGAATAGATTGACATTTTCTGGGGAATCATTGAAGAATATTTTTTTATTTTCAGTGAAAAAAGAACTTTCAAAAGAATGTTTTGAACTGCAGAATGAATATGCAGAATAATATGGCTCAAGATTTCACTTCTTGTTTGAACCGAGTACTTTTCAGTACTACCTCAAATATTACTTGATGTGGATACTTACTCTTAAGAAATTAAAAACTAACACTGAAACTCTCAAAACTTAATAAGAAATATGTCCAGTGATGAGGATATTAGTCCAAATAATTCAATGTCAGAATTGATTGTTTATATTTGTCAATTGGCTGATTAGTTTTTTGACATGTTGACCCTTGGGTTATTTTATGCTGAAATCAGTTTAACATCTATGGTTTCCAATCACATAGGATACAAAACTGTATCTTTATATCTTTACAATCATTTTAAATGTGTAAACAGTTCATCGTTTCAAATAGATCTATTTGACCCATCTGTGGCCCCTATGTATATCAGAATCACAACACCAAATGTGTGCCAACACTTTAGTCACAGTACTGGATGAGGATGAGTTTATCTAGTCTGTAACTTTTTCTGTTGTCTCATTGGCTGGTTGGAAAGAATTGCCAATTATTGGCGACTCAAAAAGACAAGAAAACTCTCCATTACAAAAATATGATAATGTATGTGGTACACAATTTCTGTGCACAATTATACATCATATGAAGCTTGAGACCTTAGTTGTGTGGGGGAAAGAAAACAATGATAAATTCGTCTGGTAGTTATTCTATGTAAGTGTGGTACTTAATTAGGAGAGAAATCTTAGCATATTTACTGAACCAAACCTTTCACCATCTGTTATCCTGTCTCTTGTGATTTCTGATGTGTTTAAAAAAGATTTCTATCCCATGAAATAATTAGTTTCTATTGGTTAATTTCATTCCTATATTCCACATTTGAACAATTCACATTTTTCTACTTAAATAAAAAATCCCAATTTGTATTTTTCGTCTGTTTAACTCTGAATATTATTTTCTATTGAATTTCAAAACACAATTGATATTTGCACATATTTGTTTTGTTTTGGATTTACATACCAAGTCATAATTGAAATTCATTCTTATAAACCCTGACAGGAATTTGACACAAAATATTATTTTTCATAACAATCTCAGACATTTGTTTACATTCTTACATATGTGCAACAAAAACAAATCTTTTTACTCAGTATGATATGATTACAGCATCTTACGTTTTACCTTGTTTCATATTCAAATAAAAGCTCTTTCACCAGGCAAATTGTCATACATAGATAGGACCCAAACAGGTACTACCATTCTGGGTAGCACCTGTTAGTGAACCTGGGAGTAATGGCAAAAAAGAAGATCCAAACCTGGAGCATTACCATAAAATACAATTTAGTGCCATACCCTAGACAAGTTAATATGTTTTGCTGCTTATTTTGCCAGTCATTGAAATTTATCAATGCAAACAAATTAGAATTATTAGAAATAATTGCTGATTTAGACAAAATAAATGTCTTGAAATCACATCAGTGGAAAAACATCAAACATAGATGAATAACATCTGTCAAATAGTAATCAACAAAGTAACAGTTACATAATCTTTTTAACTCTTTTTCTTAATTTTATTGATGATCATGATATTAGTTGACTGATACTTGGCTTTACTGCATATCAACACTTTTTGAGTCATTTAATGTCAAATAAACCATATTCGGTTTCTTACAGTACCTGCTGTTGCTTAAACGGTCACTCATCTAAGTACTGAACAGGCTCATCACTGCTTAACTTTTGGTGAACTAGCAGGAACTGATGCTTTCATCATTAGTCGCATATATATCTCAATGAATGAATAAATATTTGAGGTAAAAAAGAACTGGTAATACACCCTGGTCTTTGCTATAGAAAAAGCCAGTCTATATTAATGAAATCGTTCACTATTCAGATTTCTTTTTATTAACAGGTTAATATATATTTAAAAAAAAAATCCATTATTCCTATATATATATATATATGTGTGTGTGTGTATGTATGTATGTGTGTGTATAAATATATAATATATATATATATATGTGTGTGTGTGTGTGTGTGTGTGTGTGTGTGTGTTACTTTAAAATACGTTGAGTTACCTTTCCTTTAAAACTAAAAACTTAAGTTAAAAAACTGCTAACAGTAGCAAATAAAATAATGTTCAAAACCAAAAATATCAAAAAAAGGTCTCCAATGTTACATACAACCCATTACTTAATGTTTGCCTAGCTAAAAATATGATATGCAAGGCTTTTGTGACTGATAGTGAAAAGGGTGGCCTGAAAGAAAAACTATGAATCTTGGAATACCTTGTGGCCTGTAAAATTATTTAAGCAGATATATATTTTTTTGTGCCATTTACCAATAGACTAGTTTGCATAGTCCACTGCAAAAATGGTAGTGAATAGCATTGAAGAAGAAAGATAATAAAGTGCTGGAGGCAGGAGTAGGGAGAGGATATTTACACTTTATAATTCCTTTTTCTTTCTTTTGCTTCCTTATTTGGAGTAGTAGTGTAAAAAAAACAGCCCCAGTGTATTGCAAATCATCTGATAATCATCCAGGCATACCACAAGGGAAACGTTAAATTATGGCCAGTATGTGACATTTTGATCCCTTTTACGTTTTATATTTTGAATAAGCTCTGAAGTTATATATATATATATATATATATATATATATATATATATATATATATATATATATTAGGTATCCAAATGACTTGTAGTAAGGGATGATTCCACCTGGGATCCTCAAAATCTTACTGTATAACCATACTGTGTGCTTCTGTATGCAAACATATATTCATACAAGGATTTTTATAAATCACTAAAGAGAGCTCAATGTATAATAATAAATAGATTAGATTAAATACAGAGCAATATATATATATATATATATATATATATATATATATATATATATATATATATCCTAGAGGTCACTTCCCTGTATATGTTAGTGTCAGCTCAACCAGAGGTCAATGATGACAAAGTGCATTATCTCATCTGGCCTATATTGCTACAACCTCACCCCATCAGACATACACCTACTATTATCCATCGTCGTGGACAACACTTACTTCACATTCCATGGGCGAACATACAAACAGATCAAGGGCCTACTGATGGGATCCAGCCTGTCAGTTTTACTGTCCATTGCATACATGTACTGGCTTGAATGCCGAGCACTTAATACCTGTCGCCCTTGCACCTTCTTCACCAGATATGTCGGAGATACACTCATCCTCACATCTTCCTGTGAAGAAGCTAACACTATTACAACAAAAATATGGACGAATCCCGGTGGACATCCAATTTTCCCAAGAATAGTCCAAAGCACAGGTCTGTTCATCGTGTCAAAGACTTTTGTTAGACCCACAAAGACCTGGTAGGGTGGTACATGCTGTTCAATGCATTCCTGCTGGAGTTGACGAGCAGAGAAGATCATGTCCATCGTTCTACATCGGGTCTGAAGCCGCTTTGATATTCTGGGATAACCGAGTGACAGACCCATTTAGTGAGCCAGTTAAGCAGCAGCTTGGCAAATACCTTTCCCACTGCCTCGAAGTGGGTTATGCCCCGGTTATTGCTACAGGTCGACCGCACACATTTTCCCTTGTATAGTGAGACCAAGACATCAAAAATAAGACGATGGACCTCCGTAGCGATCTTATCATCCCCATGGCGGAGAACCCCAACAGGAATGCCATCAAGACCAGGGACCTTTCCAGTATTTATTTCCT
This sequence comes from Doryteuthis pealeii, assembly GCA_023376005.1. NCBI lineage: Eukaryota > Metazoa > Mollusca > Cephalopoda > Myopsida > Loliginidae > Doryteuthis > Doryteuthis pealeii. Next base: position 40,215,387 of record CM042146.1, on the reverse strand, counting down.
TAATTGTTTCGCTAATCTCACTGATGGTGGGATGATCCATCATCTCATGGATCGTGTCCTTTTGAGACAGCCTGCTGATGACACTGTCATCGATGACTGAAGAATTGAGAAAGAAATCTGTGAAGTGTTCCATTCATCGTTTCATTATTCCCTCAGGACTCTTATGGAGGAGAGACCCGTCCTTTGATTGATTTGAGGAGTACCATTGATGAACGTTGTGGGCCGAATACCTGTAGGATTAAGTGGTACATCGTTTTAGCGTCCTTGCTATCATATGCCTTCTGAATCCTCTCAGATATGTCTAACCACCACTGGCTTTTCATTCTGCGTAAGCTCTGTTGGAGTGACAATCTGACACTTCTAAAAGCCTGATGTGAGGATCCACGGTCTTTAGCAGGTGCATCGAGAAATTTTTTGTACAGCTTGTTTTTCTCTTCCAGAATTTTGTTGATCTGTTGATCATTATCCTCGAACCAATCGCGATGTTTCCGCTTCTTAAGACCAGGAATTTTGATGCTAAGTTTTACACTTGAAATGATCCCTTGTGCGGTCGAACTCCTCATTCTCAAAAGCTTTCTGCAGAAATATTCGCAGATGCGAGTCCTGAAGTTTGAACACATCGATGCGTTTGGGGACTTTTACCCCCTGAGCGTGAGTCTTGCGCATGACATGGAGTTTTAGTTTACCACGCACGAGTATGTTATCCGGGCCACACTCTGCGCCCAGCATGACCTGCACTGTGCACATATTCTGGAGATCTTGCTTGTGGGTTATGACATAATCAAGCATGTGTCCATGCCCGGATCGTAGATGATTCCAGGTTGCCTTATGAGCTAGCTTCTGGTGCGAGAATGTGTTGCAGATAACGAGTCCGAGTTCAGTACAAAGCTGGAGCAGGTGAAGTCCCTTTTTATTCATTCCTCCAATTATATACTTATCCAGCGCCGCCCATATTTCATGGCCTTGTCACACTCTGGTGTTAAAATCGCCAAGAAATAGGGTTTTATCAGCTTCTGGGATGGAGGTTATGACTGACCCGAGACACTGGTAAAAAGTAAGATTTACCTCTTCGTCGCTGCCAAGAGTGTCATAAAAAGAAATGAGTCATGGAGCCGTTGCCTGGCAATGGGACTCGGAGATGCATGATCCTGTCATTGACGCCGTGTGGCTGCTCAATAAGATTGACCAGCTCTGTGCGAATTACAAATCCCACCCCGCCAACTCACCTCTCACCCGCCGGCCTGCGCTTCCAAAAGTTTACCCAATCCCCACCTCTGTCAATTGGTCCTCATCGCTGAAACGGACTTCCGAAAGTGCAGCAATGTCTATCCTGTATCGATACAGTTATTTTGCCACGGTACCAGTTCGTCGCTCGGAGTTTCCCGATCCCTCGAGATCGAGAAGTGTCCGAACATTCCAGGTTGCTACTGTTAGGTCAGGTCTGATGGGAACAGCTGCCAACCGCATTTTGCTGGCCAGCTTGATATGTGAACAGGCATTTGTTTAGGTCACCTTTTCTAGACCCTCCTCGGGTTTCTGGGTGAACAGTGCTACCCAAGGGGATGCTCAGTCACTCACGACCTCGCCGAAAAACGTTGCTGTTCGATCAACAATGCAGCGACGTTAGATGGGCAACGAGCCGCGCCACGTATAGATTCATAGCTGTGTGCTTCCAGCCTTTCAAGCCTGAACACGTCACCATTCCTCCGTTGTTGTGGGACTTGTAGAAATATCTGCACATTGGATTGACATGTTTTACGCTTCCCCAAAGTCTAGTAGCAGTGACGAGCCGAGGCAAGATAGTTGAAAGGCTTTGGTGAACGCAGGTTTTACTTCAGAGTTTCCCTCTCCTAGATGATGATCTGATGAGAACTACGGGTCCATCACACCGATAAAAAAGGGTAGGGCACCTGAAATCTAAGTTTTAACTTAGTATAACTCCACAGATCCCCTTTTCTATAAAAAAAAAAGTGACCGTGATTCAAATTTGTCTGCTTATAACATGAAATTTACTCCAGTCTAAGTTAATTACTGAAGAACAAATTTAAATTTAACACTGTGAAAAGTATGATTGAATTTTAAATTCAACACTGGGAAAAGTACATTGGAATATAAAAGTTTACACTGAAAAGTACAATTGAACATGGCGAGTAGTTCTTTCACTCCTTCAATTCTTTTAGATGCGATAATTATCCACAACGCATGCATGAGAAATGTGGTGGAGCTTTGGGATCCTCGTCAGATCGCTGTTTTCTTTGCTCTGATCCCCTCGAGTTAAACGCTGTTAATAGTAATTTGCTGCCTTGGAAGAGGAGAGTTGACTTCTCTGTTATCTCTAGTCTCAGTAATCGGTTGAATTTTAGTTCCAACTTTGTGAGTGAGTGGGCTTCAGTTAATACTTTGCTTTGGTGTTCGGGGTTATCAATTCCCGCCATCATCTGGCCACATCTCTTGAGTTATTCATTTGTCGATGACAGCCCTCATTAGGGAATCGGACCACAAATTCCCAAAGCTTTGCTTGCAACCATAATTTGCCTAGAATGTGGTTGTTTTTTGTTTATACTCCCAACCGAGAATTAATCACCTAACTAACATATACCCCTCACTTCATTCAATTTTCCTAGCGACGCCACTACTACCCTCCTAAAATAAGACCCTCCCTCCAAATTGATAGATTTAAACCATTGTTACTAGGGAATTTTTCATTAATATCCTGAAGATACCGCAGTAATGCGGTTGAAATAAATTATTGTTATGAAGCAAATTTAAAAGTTTCTTCCTTCATTTATATATATATATATATATATATATATATATATATATATATATATATATCATCAAGTCGCGCTAATAGCAGTGATTCACTTGACCATCTCTCATCATCCATCTCTATCACCCAGGTCCTCTGGAGAGTATTTAGCATCTAGACTGGGGTGATGAATGCAAGTCTTTGCTGGTCGGCCAACATTGATGAGTCTACAGGAGAATATCAGTCCGTCCCTGCCTCTCCAGAAGTGCCTAGCATGTCTTGTCTTCTTGGGATGGTTTATGAAATGGGAGGTAAGTTACCGTATAGTTGTTGTCTTATGGATTACTACTTCCAGAATTTGTTCAAAACAGCATGCAGCATCCTTGTGTAGTTCCAATCCAGTTTTTTTTCTCCAAGCGCTTTCCTAAGTCCAAGTGGTGCAGTCATACAATAATACTTACACAGCTTGGAAGAATTCCTGTTTTAATTTATCAGAGAGATCAGATTTCCATATGGCTGAAAACCAGTCAATAGCACTCCATGTCTTTCCAAAGTGCATGTTGAGATTTCTTTCAGTAGATGAGATCTTGTTTCCGAAGTATGTGAAATGGTCTATTGCCATTTAATGTGGGGATGGTTCTATTTTGTTTAAAATATGAACGATAGGTTATATATCGTTTGTTTGTTGCCTTTTTCAGTGTGAAACCACTTGCTTTCGTGAGCAGATTATGAATAAAAATGGTACTAATGCATCTCCTTGCAAGACTCCAGTGACAGTGTAAAAAAAATCAGTATCACCATTGGGTTTTTATAGAGCATCATTTAGGGGTAACTGTTTCTTTTGGTAAACCATATGCTAATATTTGCTCCATCTTTCCTCTGAGTATTGAATCAAATACCTTGGAGAAATCTACAAACAAAAGTATTACCTTGGAAATTTTTTTCCCGTAATACTCCAAAGATTCATAGAATAATCAGAATCTGAAAAGCTGCAGATCGATTTCTCCGAAAAATATTTTGATTTTTCAAAAGAATTTTCTCAACTTTAGGTCAGATGTGACTCAGGAGCAGAGCATTATAAACATTAGCAGCTATAACAATAAGTCATGCCTCCACAGTTCTTAGTGATTCTGGGTCGCCTTTCATCCATTTCTCTTTTATGAATGGTTTATAGATAACATTGCATAATTGAAGAAGTTGTAGAGTAAAGAGGCAAGCTAGCAGGTGATATGCACCTGATCGGAAGTCAGTATACACATAAATAGCTCTCTAATGTGTAGAGAGGTTGGTAATCACTTCACTCCACTACAACACCAGAAGGGAACTTCTACATGGCGCTGTGAACATACGTATTTTTTTTTATCTAAATTAAAAAAAAACATGAATGGCCACAGAACCATAAAAGGATAATCAATAATATTTGCAGTTTTTATGCCAGATAATAGACCTGCAAAGAGAGAGCAATGAGCTTCGCACAGGAAATTACATGGGGTCGGCTCCTAAAAAGCCTAAAAAATAGATTATTGGATAAAATAAAACTGACAGCGAATATGGACTCTTTCTAGATTAATGGAATCGATACAAGTAAATGTGCAAACTGATGAATCCGACAGGAATTAGAAACGAGTTAAGATGGCATGTTCCCCCGAAAATAATCGGTTACCATTTGAATTAATCATTCCAAATATACATCAACTGAATATCAACTGTTGCAACAAATTCGAACGATACCTTTAAAATGTCTACATGTGGAAGTCCACCAACAATCGATTCATAATATGAAACACAATCAAAGTGAATCAATTACACATTCTGGGCAAATTATGGTTGCAAGCTGAGGCTGGGTGAGGGATAGGGTATATGTTAGTTAGGTGATTAATTCTCGGGATGACTGAAAAAATTAAGTTGGGAGTATAAACAAAAAACAACCACATTCTGGGCGAATTATGGTTGCAAGCAAAGCTTTGGGAATTTGTGGTCCGATTCCCTAATGAGGGCTGTCATCGACAAATGAATAACTCAAGAGATGTGGCCAGATGATGGCGGGAATTGATAACCCCGAACACCAAAGCAAAGTATTAACTGAAGCCCACTCACTCACAAAGTTGGAACTAAAATTCAACCGATTACTGAGACTAGAGATAACAGAGAAGTCAACTCTCCTCTTCCAAGGCAGCAAATTACTATTAACAGCGTTTAACTCGAGGGGATCAGAGCAAAGAAAACACCGATCTGACGAGGATCCCAAAGCTCCACCACATTTCTCATGCATGCGTTGTGGATAATTATCGCATCTAAAAGGACTGAAGGGTGGAAGAACTATCCAGCGGCTAGACTACAGTTTTCATTGCGAGATTAAAGGAAACTTAGAAAAAGTATACCGTAAATCAAAACAGGTCTCCTTGATGAATTTTACAGCTAGTTTGACTAAAAACCTTGTAGCAATACACACCAACGGAGAAACAACTCGTGATTAGAAGAGGAGTTTCCTTACAAGGTATAAAGATCACCGTCCCTGAAAATAAAACTTTCAGTGTTTGCAGAATACCATAACAAGTTTGGGCGTCCCCTAAATAAGCTGGCTAGACTCAGAAAGTACTCTATCTTCGCAATTGCAGTGTACAAACTTGTTCTAGTGGTTCGGAGATTCTAGAATCTAAAATTCAAAAGCAACCACCTTATACCAACAAGCCACAGAATACGCGGCATTGTGGACGACCACTTGGGTGTTAAATGCATATTTTTCATGCTTATAAAGGTCAGCCTAAAAAAAACGAGGCAAGTGATGTACATATCAGAATGTGAGTCCGGGTTCTATATATTTCTGAATCCGCACTGAAATACCTGGAACTGATACCAAAAGATTTCCCAAGCCAAATGTCCTATATATATATATAGAGAGAGAGAGAGAGAGACAGAGACAGAGACAGAGACAGAGACAGAGACACAGAGACACAGAGAGACACAGACAGACAGACAGAGAGACAGAGACAGAGGAGGGAGAGAGAGTTAATGTATCAATGGATATACTAATTTTAGTATTAGAACTTAGTGAGTGTGGACACGACTAAATATCTTCCTTGGCACCAAAGGTTACCAATAACCAGTAACCCCTCCAATACCTGCTTAGGGGCTGAGAAAATTGTATATTTCCCAACTCTTGTCGTTTTCAAGCTCGGATTTTGATTGTTTCTTTTCAAAGCAGCCATTAGCCACTTAGAAGATTTATGAAACTCCTTTATTTCAACTCTTTGTGCTTTACTCAGCAAAGCTGTAAGTGGAATTAAGATGGATAATTTTGATGATATTGGCTTGAGGCCACAAATTTGAACAATGAAATAATTATTGAATGCATTAAATCTCAGTGCTGTGTGGTGTATAATAATTAGAATTCAGACTGTGGCTAAGCAAAATGATTTTTGGCTGGTAATTGTTTTGCTGGTGAAGGTTAAACGAGAGAGAGAGAGAGAGAGAGAGAGAGAGGAGGGAGAGAGAGATTGGATAGGAAGTCAGACATGAAAATATTAATGGTGCTTGCAAGAAAATGAGCTCCAAAATTATTGCTACATGTCAACAACAAAAAACAAAAAAAACAAAAAAACAAATATGAATAACTCCTTATTCTGTTTTGATTTTTTTACTCTTTCTTATCTTTAGAGGAAAAGTAGAGAATGGGTACTCCATTTTTAATTACAGTGCATTCAAGTGATTAATTGAAATTAATGAACTTTGGTTTAAAGCACTCATTACAACACGACTATAAATGATAATAATTTCCTAGTTATCATCATCATCCTCAACAAGAAGACTAAACATTTTAGAAAACAAGATTTTTTTTTTGGGGGGGGGGTAAAAGAGTGTGATGTATACTAATATGTGTGAAGCAAATATCAATATTTACTAAAATTATCATTGTCTAGAGATATACGTATGTAACAATAACCCAACACATTTAAATTTGCCATTAAGCTAGGTATACATACTTGAAATTGATGGTGTTGGGGTAAACATTAGCTTACGTTTCCGGGTGAATACCGATATTGAAATGCCGGTATAATCATATATAGCAAATCAATATCAGTAACTATAATGGAAATCGAATGCGCTACAACTTTCTTTCGGTAGTCAAGTAGAAGAGTACATATTGGCCAGAACAAAAAACAGAAATGCAGTATAAAAACTCGAGCAACCCAAAAGTAAGTGAGGTGGGTAGTGAGGTCCGATCAGGCAAGAAATGGAGTGCCACAGAGGAACTAAAAGTGGTAGAAGAATGTTTGCGACAAGAAACTCTCGTAGACACAATTGTCAAAGATCGGGCAGGTTTGGGTTATTTTTCTAAACTACAAATAGAATCAATAAAAAGAAAAGAGCAACACGACATTATACGAGAAGAAATTTGCACTGGGTTAGAAGAATGACAAAAGATTGCCAAGCCCCACAAATCTCCACACCTGGAAGAAGATAGAGTGTCCAGCTTGCCAACTTTGTGAAGGTAGAGGTTCATTGCAGCATATTTTAAGGGGTGGGCCCAAAGCTTTGACAGACGGTCGGTACCATTGGCGCAATGATCATATTTTAAAGACAATTGCAGTCACATTTAATACCGCGACTCGCTCTAACAGCCTAACATTAAGCAAGAGCACAATACATTTTTTTAAAGTCTGGAGTGAAAAACCCTTCACAGAGACAGAAAGGAATACCTAGTATGGTCTCATCAGCTATAGACTAGCAGGAGATTAGGTCTGGTAAATCAACTAAAATGTCCCAATCACGTAGTAGACAAACTTGTGCCCAAATATAGTCATTCTTTCTAACTCTACAAAGCAAATAATTATACTAGAACTGACTATGTCGTGGGAGGTTAACGTAGAGGATCCTAACAAAAGGAGAAGAGCAAAATATCAAGAATGAGTGGAAGAGTGTCGGAAAAAGGCTGGAAATCAAGCTGCAGATCTATTGAAGTAGGGTGTAGAGGATTTGCTGCAAGTACAAAGTACTTCAAATTTAGGATTAACATGTAATAAGAAACAAATCAATCAGAGATATTTCAGAGACTGTAGAAAGAGCGGCATATTGGTTATGGAAAAAGAGAGAAAGCACATGCATTAGGAATTGATATTTGAATTCAATGTAATAACCTTATCCATGATTGGCGTGAATAATTGCTGTGTTGACCTATCTCGATAATTTTTGTTTGTCTTTCGTCAGAGTTTGATTTTTGAAAACTTTTGTTTTTGGTGGGGAGGTAAATGCCCTTCGCGGGTGCTTATCAGTGAAGTGGACGCCTATTAAGTTGTTATTGTTTGGGGTCTGACCCTCAAATTGGAGTGTAGACGTCGGATAGTGATAGTATCGGGATGGCGAGTTCTTTATTACGGGGCACCAACGGCCCCCTCCACTTAAAAAGAAAACTGTGCATGTGTGTGTTTTAATAAGTATTTCCCTATCCACAAACTGTAAGCATATCAAGATATATTTCGTTAAAGTATTTTCATCAAACTAGATTGTAAATAATCGTTTCGTTTAGTCAAGTCGTTCAATTTTATTTATATAATTAGTTTTTTTAATTCAAAAAACGTAAATCTATTTAATTAAAAGACAGACAGACAGACAGACAGATAGACACGCACACACACACGTACGCATATATATATATATATATATATATATATATATATATATTATGGAAAAAGAGAGAAAGCATATGCATTAGGAATTGATATTTAAATTCAAAGTAATAACCTTATCCATGATTGGCGTGATTAATTGCTGTGTTGATCTATCTCGATAATTTTTGTTTGTCTTTCGTCAGAGTTTGATTTTTGAAAACTTTTTTTTATAACGAAAAAGTCTGCAAGTGGTTTTAATTTTGGTATTTGTGTTTTTTTTTTCTATTTATTTCAATGATAATATAGGCAACACGTGTTTTCTGAAAATGCATCATATCACTTCTATATATTTAAATACCTGCCTCTTGAAAACATGCGCACTTCTTCCTGTCTTTTGGGAATTCGAGGTAACATACAAAAGTATCCCTATTTGATAAAAGAAATACAACAAAAATGAATGAACAGAAATTTAAGAAACCCCAGATAGAACTAACTAAAACATACCAAAAAGGACAACTAGAAAACATCCAACGTTAAATAAATAAATAAAAAGGTAGGATTCTATTATTTCTAATGAAACATTATCCAATCAAAATCTACCATTTATTATCAAACTCTTAAGAACTTAAACCAAAAATATTAGTATATAGTAGACCAGTTAGCTTAGCAGTTATTAACATAGATTGAATCGGTGACATGAGTTCAAATCGTGAACAAAGTTGTTTGCATTTCACTTTGTTCTTTGGGAAAGGTATGAATCCATCTTTTCCCCCTCAGTTTTTGGTAAATAATAGGGCATATTGGGTTGTTTAGCGTTTGTTTAGCTGAGCAGAAATGCTGTGAAGTCAATCAATCTTGGGAACATACAGTTAGTAGCCGTCTGCCTTGCTACTGAGTCAGACTACTTTTATAGTCTATCTCATTTGCATACGATACTACACCTCTCTGAACCGAAATGGCTGTATGCTCTACGCAGATCTGTGACTTCTAAAGATTCTTGGAAATCTAGACGTGTTTTCAGGGAGAGTATCATGACTTCTTTTGACAGAGGACCTAAGTTCATTTTCTTCTGAGTCATCGTCCGATATTCTAATACTCCCTTTCTGTGATCAAATATTTTTGTTATCTGTTTTCTTATTAGAACCATTTTTAAACTTTCAAAAGCTATATTTTGCCTTTGAATCCATTTAAATTGGGGATTCTTCTTTCTTAATTCTGCAAATGGTTCTACTGTGTCACTGTATCTGGGTAAAAACTTGTTATAAAAATTAGTCAAACCCCAAAAGAATTCTAATTCCTTTTTATTTTTTGGTGGAGATATTGCCAGTATTTTATTTATCAGCTTGTCGTCTGATGAAATTCCTTCTTTAGATATTTGATATCCTAAATATTTTGTCGCTATTCAATTCCCATTTATTGCTAGTTATGCCCGCATTTTTTTAGATTTGTTCAGTTTTTTATTTTAACTCGTCTTTTCTGCAAACATCTATGCATATATTGCCTTCGTATATAATTATATATTTTTATATTCTTTTCTGAGTATCCTTCTAGTAAAACATCTCAATTTGATTTTCTTAATTGTCTTCCCTTTTCATATATAAGTACTGACTCAAGTAATGAAAGACCTTGTAAAATGAACAACCGCTAATTTTTACCCACAAAAACGTGTTCTTATCAGGTTTCAAAAACATAACTTATGCAATCCCCTGGTTTTTGAGGTGAAAAATAAATCTTAAAAAGCCATTCATTATATATATATATATATATATATATATATATATATATATATATATATATATATATGTGTGTGTGTGTGTGTGTGTGTGTGTGTGTGTTTGAAAACATACGCAAATATGTAATAGCTCACCTGTGCACACATTCACATAAAACACAACATTTGCAAGAATTATTTGCCTTTTCTTCACTCATGAATCATTTTCCATCTATAAATATTTGATTCTAATCTAACCAGACAGAATGATGAATGGTTTGGTGACAAACTTCACATTTCCAATTCTAAGACAGAATAAAAACAAATAAAGGTGGAAAAATTGAAGAAGAACTTATTCAAAATATTTCATATCTTTTTTAAACTGTGATAGCTCTTGAGAAAGAATTCACCTTCAAATTCAGCATATTTATTAAATGTTGAAATAAATTGGTGTCAGTAGCCCTTTGAAACCCCTTTCTCTAGTTTTCATGTCGTGATTAAAGTGTGGTATTTGTTCATTTCCCTCAGCTCAGTTTGCTCTCCATTGTACCAGAATAGAAGATACACAATATCCAGATTCCAGCATAACACTGGTCTCAGAAATTGTGGATATCTTTGATCTTGCCATCAGTCCCATTGTTAAATTAACCATGTGCTACATGCTAGACCCAACATGGAAATTGCAAAGACAATTTCACTCTTTATAGAGCATAAATAGAATTAATTTATATTCTAAATTATGCAACAATTACAAATTCATATTCAACTTTCAGAAGTAGATCTTTATAGTAAAATCTAAAAATGCAAAAATGTCAATTATAACTCTTGGTTTTATACTTTTTCATTTGTGAATTCACAAATTGTGTTTAGATGATAAGCTACACATTAAAAATATTACAATAAAATCACTGATTAGACAAATGAAAATGCTTGTTTGCAAGTGCAGACATGAGAATAAATATCTACTACGCCTCCTAGTTCTTCACTGGGAAAGATAGAATGAAGGACGGTAGAATAAAGTAAAAAAATGAAATAAAAGAATAAAGTATTTTATTTTTTATTTTTTAATGTTGTATGCTTATTCTATTAATTCATTATAAATGACATGAGGCACTTCTTTTTTTTAAATTGAGGAAAGATACTTTATTTTTGAATGATGTAAAAAGGTAAAAATAGCAAGGGAAGGAGGTAATAGATACAGTAAAATAACAAAGAAAAAGCTTTCATTATTACCTGAGGATCATGAAAACTTGAAACTTTATTTTTAAAACGATTTTTTCGGTCAATTTTGATTGCGTTCGGCCTGAGACGCTGTTTAAAAATGGCTTGTTTATTAATTGCAAAATAATTTACCAAAGATCAGGGAATTATCCGATTTTAATGAAATTTTCAGTATTGATTTATCAATTAATGAATTTTATAATGCATCAGTTATTTTATTTCAAAACTCTAAGTATTTCTGCTATGATAAATTAATATATAAAATTCATTTAAAATATGAGCAGCAAAATCTTAAGTTTAAAATGTCATTCTAAAATTCTAAAAAAATATTTTTTAATAACTACTTTACTTTAGTATCAATTACCATATTTTTTGGTCAAAAACTGTATTTGAAAAATCATTCTGCTCATATTTTAAATGAATTTTATATATTAATTTATCATAGCAATTAAAGTTTTGAAATAAAATAACTGATGCATTATAAAATTCATTAATTGATAAATCAATACTGAAAATATCATCAAAATCAGATAATTCTCTGAGTTTTTTTCCATCGCGAATGTTACATTAATTTTGTAAACACACCATCTTTAAACAGCGTTTCAGGCTATACGCGATCGGAATTGACCGAAAAAAATCATTTTAACTGTATTAAAAATAAATTACATGTGTAATATTATTTTGCTGCTTTAACTGATGTTCATCATGTTACTACTTTTAAACTTAAACAAAAACTTGACCTTAAATAATGGTTTAATTAATTTTAATTAACTTTTTAAATGAATACCAGCCGAAATTGTGGGTATACCTAATATATATATATATATATATATATATATATAGACTAACAAATTCGGCCTTAGATGTTGAAAAAGAAACAGCTGGTTGTTTTTTTTAGATTTCCAAGAAATAATCGAGCTTTCATCCGCTAATTTAAAACAGTATCCCGATATACTTTTTTGGTCACTTGGACCTGCCCAGTCGGCATCATAAAATCCCAGTAATTTTAAGGGTTCAGTCGATTTTTTAAATACTAGCGACTGACTTATTGAGCCTTTCAAATATCGCAAAACATGCTTTGCTCTTGTTAAATGGATCGGTGTAGGTTTATCCAAATACTAAGATAATTTTGAAACTATATACGATATATCTGGCCGAGTAGTCATCATCATATAAATTAAGGAACCAACAATTTCACGGTAGAGCTTATTATCAATTAATTCATTTTATTATTAATTTTTTTATTTATATCCATTTCGCATGGAGTATGTCGTGGTTTACAATCGGTCATATTAAATTTGACCAACAATCTTTCAATATATCTAGATTGATTCATTCTAATAGTATTTTCACTAAAAACCAAGACAGCCTTCCCAGATCGGTCATTTTGAATTTTAAACTTAAGCTATTTTTAATTATTATTAAATCAGCTTCTGTTTTTGAAGCAATTAGTATATCATTCACCCATGATAATAAAATTACTGCTATTTCTTTGTTAATTTACTTGGTATACAAACAAGGGTCTATAATAGAGTGTTTAAAATCCTGGTCAACCAGGTAATTATGAAAAGTGTTATTCCAGGAACGCCCACTTTGTTTCAAACCATATAGGGCCTTTTTAAGTTTCCATAAACAATTTTTATTTTCATTTTCAAAACCTTCTGGTGGATATATGTATATGTCAAAGTCTAATGGAGCATTTAAATAGTCACTTTTGACATCTAGATGGCGTATTCACAAGTTATATTGGATTGTCAACTGAATTAAAACTCGTATGGAAGTTAGGTTAGTCGTTGGAGAAAAGGTATCAAGATAATCTTCACCATAAATCTGTGAAAATCCTTTTGCGACAAACCTTGCTTTATATTTGCAGGTGCCATTTTCATTATATTTCAAATCGTAGACCCAACGACTACCGACAATGTGCTTATTTTTTGGTGCAGGTTTTAATTCAAACGTATCATTTTCAAGTGTTTTATATTCATTTTGCATGACGAGCGCCCATTGTTGCGAATCTTGCAATTTCATTGCCTCAACATAACAATAGTCCGAATAACGCAGATAATACTAATCATCAAGTCTCATCTCAAACATTCAGAGACATAATATATATATATATATATATATATATATATATATATATATATATATATATATATATATATAGTAAAAAGAGAACCAGCTTTATTTTACTTTATTCTGACTACTTAGTCAGAGGGTTGCTTTTATACAGACATATATTCAAGGGGAGGTAATCCCGTTGGATTTATTAGTACATTCTCCCCTACGTATTTCTTTACTCATAGTAGGAAATCTTTTAAATATCTTGGTTCTTTACGAGTTCTTTGTGAACGTATAAATAGTTCACGGTCTGTGAACGTGTTATTCGAATTAGGAGATATCTCGTTATGGGTTGCCTATTCGAGCTGAAATATTTCGTTCTGAAATATCTCCTCCTTTGTGGATGAGGCCGCTCCAAGTCTGAATATTGGTCATCAGGATCCGTTTCTGGGTGGACACGCTTCTGGGGTATGATCGCTCATCAGGATCATATGATGTCGTCAATACTTCAGATGTTGATTCTTCTGAAAGGTGTGACGGAGGTGTAGCGGTAACTGTATCATCATCCGAGTGTAATGTATCGGGAGCGATTCCGGTATGGTACTCTCCCGGTTGAGTTTCAGCGTTAGAGGGACCAGGTCTCTCCTTTAAGGTAGTTTTTAAATCTTTTACATCTCCTGCTGGAGCCAGATATCTGAGAGAAACGGTTGCTCACCTTCCATCCGGGTATTGCACAAGTGCATACTGAGGGTTTGCTTCTATCAATTCCACTTCGTCTACCAATGGGTCATGCTTGTTATAGCGAACGTGGCGTCTTAGAAGAACCGTACCTGGTTGAGAGCCAAGAGGGAAGCGAGGTCCCCGCTGAATTAGGTCGCTGGAAAGGTATAAATCTTTCGTGTGGAGTGGCGTTGGTTGCCGTACAAAGTAAAGATCATATGGCGTATAGGGCTGCTGGAAGAAGATTTTCCCAATTATTTATTGAGCAATTGTGGGTTGAAGCAGCCAATTGAATAGTTTTCCAAATAAGACCGTTGTACCGCTTACTTTGGCCGTTACCCTGTGGGTTATACGGGGTCGTCCGGCTTATTGCCACTGTCCGTTCCTGTAAGAATTGTCGGAGCTGCTCGGACATGAAAGAAGCCCCTCGATCTGTATGTATATATGCTGGAACACGGCCTACTAATATATACGGCCTAACATTATACATTGAGAGGCAAAAAATAACAGGCCGATTGGCCTGATAGTCAATCTGTAAGTTTAGGCTGGAAAATGTTAAAAGTATACAAAAATACACAAACTGTTTTTTTTTCTTCAGAAATGTAATATGAAAAGATTGTACATAAAAAGAATAAAAATTGTTATTAAAAAATTATGCAGTAATACAAAACAAATAATCGTAAAAAGAAACTTACCAACAATCTCTTCATAAATCAATTTTCTTTTTGACCTTTGTTTTTTTTTTTAAAGTAATTTACTGCTTGTTTTCGAATTTCATCAGATGCAAGCCTTTGTTTGTTGTTGTAAAATATATTTACAACAATTTTTTATGCAAATTTAAGTCCTTTTTCACTGTGTTGTTCACACGTAAAAATATATTTTGGAGAATAAGTTTCCAAAATTATTTCAGCAGATTCATTATGTTTTGCAATTAATTTATCAGCATAATCAAGTATAGCAAAACAAGTACCAACAAATTTTGCCATTTGGTTAGATGGTATCGTAAGTCCTCCTCGAGAAAGTAAATCGAAATATTGCTTCTCTATAGCATCATCCCTATCATTGCCTACCATGGACTGGGAACACATTTCACATTGAAAACGTTTAAATAATTTTTTTGAGATATAACCTGAAATTGTGTAAGCCACTTCTTTGCTGTCTGGTGACAAAGAGAGTTCTTGTATTTCTGATTCGTGCTGGGCCAAAATATCAAGAAGTAGTGAATGATCGTTTTTTAGAATTGGCTTCAGGCCTTCCTCTCAAAAGTTAATGTTTTCTTTTAAAAGAGACCGACAGGTCAGTATTCTTTCAGAACTCAATACTTCTCGCAGACTCACCAAAAACCTACCACCACTCATATGTCGATATTGGAAAAATCTATTTTAAAGTGGATCACTTTGTAATCTGCGGGTGAAAATATATTCATATCCTTCCCCTAAAAGTCCTTGCATAAGCATAGCCTGTGCTCTCAAAGTTACAACAAAAGCTTTAGAAGTTTGCTTTGTTAAACAAAAATCTGAAATCTGTGCCCAAGACTCAACCCAATCAATATTGTGAATTTTCTGCATTATTTAAAAAATTTGCTGTGTAATTTTTGTTTGAATTTGCTATCGTCCACCAGCATAATATCAATTTAAGAAAGTTTGACATGTCAGTTCGATCGGGAAAGTAACTTCCACAAGCTGCAATAGTGGTCTCATGAAAAATGGCAATAGCTAAATTCACATTTTGTTTATTATCACTAGGGTGCAGTGCTTTAAACGTTAGCTTTTAGGCCTTACGTAACTTAGCATCTAGAATACTATCCTTGTCATATATTTTGTGTATATCAGACCAAGCTATATACCCATTCTCAGAAGAAATATGAATATTTGATATTTCAAATCTAAAACAAGGAAATACAAACTTCTTTCTGTTCAGTAAACAATTCCGAATATTTTTTAATAAATGTACAGAGTCAAAAAACAGAAATATATTTTTAGGAGAATTAGGAATAGTGATGTAGTACTTTTTGTCCCCGTCAAACTTATCGAGCAAAATATTAAATGCGTTCACATTAGCTGAATGATTTTCTGCAACAACTGCCCTAATAAAAAAATCCAGCATTTATAACTTGAGAAATAAATTTCAATATTTCATGAGAAAGCCACTCACCATTTACTTTTACTTCAGGGCAAGCTTTGACACAAATGGTATTGTTTTTTTAAGTCCAGTAATCATGAATACAATTATACCTTTATAAAGTTCATCATTTTCATTTGCACCAATATACTCCCCACTATGAAATTGAGTTCCTTTTTTGAATGTACATTTCATCAACCATTAAAATACAGTCTTGAGAAAGATGACCTTTTTCACGGAGCGATTTTGCAGCTGAAATGGATTCAACACCACCACTTTGAATTTTCTCTAATAAAGAAAAAGAAGGTAATGGAAACTTCTCCAGACGTAATTTGTATCCTTGTTTAGAGGTATAACGAAGTAGCAAGGCATAACGAATTATCTCCGGAGAAAATGAAGAACGACCTCTTCGTTTGAAATGTTGTCTTTTTTGCAACTCTTTTAATATTGTGTATGGATGTTCTTTCACCACATTTTTATATAATTCGGAAAATTTTCTAACATGCTAAATCTGGTAAGTTTAGCATTGTGTCCATGAATAAACCACTGGGGTAATGGTATTGGGTTTCCATCATACTGGAGTTTCACGTGAAGATTTTTATCAATGCGAATGCATTCTTTTATAGATGGAAAATATGTTTCGGTGTCAAAAACTATTCTATAAATTAGAATATAATCTTCCGTTTTTTTTAATTCAAACCCTTTAAGACAAAACTTTTCTTCTTCCAATTGACTAAAATCCTTTATTGTGTCAGTTGAAAGAAAATCTTGTAATTCATCTGGTTTGTGGGTCCGTCGAATTTTCGGTGGCTTCCTCAATTCGAATTTGGTGTTTAGGCATACAAGGTTTTCAAGAGAAAATTCGGCTAGATGTTCATCGTTTCTGTTTAGGGAGTTGTTAAAAGAGAATTTATTATTTTATAAATTGTTATTCACTGGGAAAAAGAATTAGTTAGCAGATTACTACTTGCCTTCACCACTTGTAAAACTGAAAAGTCCTGACTAGTGAAGAAAAAGAAAAAAATTTAAACTTCATCTAAAAAATCACTTCCCAATGATTATTAACTTTTTCTGGTTCATTTTCAAAAAATATTCATTATGATTAATGTTATGAGGACAAGGTCTTTTGTGTTAATATTATTGGAATTTCAGAATTTCAAAAGTAAATATGTATTTTTGTTAAGAAATATCAAACAAAATATGACATTGATAAATTATTGCTCACTGGGAGAAAGCATTCTGCAATCAAAATGGAAATTATTAGCTATTATTTGTTATTTATAAACTGTAGAGCATTGAAACATTGTATCAAAAAATATAAATATATAGTTATGCAGTTTCATTTTTGGTTATAAAGGTTTTGCAATTTATATTTGGTTACAGAATATCAATTCTGTAGAGTTTAGAAATAATTAATAAATAATAATATATGTTGTGCTTGTATAATATTTCGCAAGAAATAAAAAAAATCCTGATATCTTTGGTTTAAAAGGAAATTTACTATTCATTAAAAGATTTTTCGGAGTGCAATCATTTATGGGTGCTACTGTATGCACACACACACACACACACACACACACACACACACACACATATAATATATATATATATATATATATATATATAATGATATTATCTCATGGTATATAACAGTTCATGAGTTGTAACATACGCAATAGGCCTTCTGATATTTTTGCCAATTCGTTTTTTATGATGTTAGCATATTGATTTTTATTGATAACACCTTAGCTGGGGCCTTTTTACGTCAGTGGGAAAAATGTTTCTATATCTTCCTGACTGAACTCAGAACCTACCAAAACATGCATAACCACTGTCAGATTGTTGTAAGCATGTTATACCTTTGTAGCCTTATGTTCACCCACTGATATGAAGAGATCTTTTGTGCAAATTCAGATTCTTCCTTTAACTCTGAAGATAAGAAATATGACAGCAAAATATAGGAAAACAATAATCACAGTAAAACATACAAGAAACAGCAATATATAATGTATATATATATATATATATATATATATATATATATATATATATATATATATATTATACAATGTATAATAAGAAGGAGCAAGAATACCTGCAATGCAAGTTTTAAATTAATATGCAATTCTAAATGGTTTAAATGGACTTTTTAGAATCATATATATGCATATATATATATATATATATATATATATATATATATATATGTGTGTGTGTGTGTGTGTGTGTGTGTGTGTGTGTGTGTGTGTAGTATATTAAGAAATATTGAAAAACACAGGTTTAAATGAGTTAAGTGATGAGTTAAACCTGTGTTTTTTCAGTCTTTCTTAATATACTACATACCGTCGGATTTACTTCTTAATATACTATATACCGTCGGATTCACTTCCTTTTCTTCACACACACACACACACACACACACACATACACACACACACATAAACACACACACACACACACACACACATATATATCTATATATATATATTATATATATATATAAATCTTTAAAAGTATGTTAGAATTGCATTAATTGAAACAAATTTACAATATAGGTATACACACTGACATACACCTAAATAGATTCCACACACAAGCTTGTGTATCAAAAAGACAGAGAGAGAGGGAGAGAGAGAGAGAGAGGGAGAGAGAGAGAGAGAGAGGTTGGGAGCTTTTTTTATTCAGATCTTTATTTATTTTTCACTCTCATTTCAGTGTTTGAGACTGTATATGAAAAATATTAACCTTAGAAACTTAAGGAATTCTAAGCCTTTTAGTATATTATAACTCAACGCTGAAAATCTATGTTAATTCTATTGTCATACACACTCCTCAGATTTGCTTTAACATAAATCTGATTCTGTTTAATATCAAACCAACCAAATTTAACAATGCATCATATTTTAGAATTTATATATGCGTAATAGAATTAAGAGTTTTTGCATTTTTTAAGATAAGTTGTTTTTATTAATTATTTCTAATATTAGCAGTTTTTAAAAAATTAATTTTGGTATTATTAATATAGCTTGAACCACTAAGCTAAAAGTTATTTAAACTCCAACTGTGGGTGTAGTCATTTAAACACTTGCAATAGAAGTGGCTATTCTTACCATTTGCCTGTCTGATGATTGTGGAGACACATAAAACCCAGAGTTGTGCAGGACTACAATTATTCCATAGTATATAATTTACACACACACACACACACACACACACACACACACACACACACATATATATATATATATATATATATATATATATATATATATATGTTGGATACCTCTTGATCCAATGATCACCCAACACCCATCTCCTCACTTCACCCCTCTTATTGTCATCCAAGTGTTCTTGCCAGCCATTCCTTGTCACGTTCTCTCATGTCTCATTGTCTCATGTTGTTACCGTTGAGATCAATTTCTCAATAACTTTCATCTTACAGACCTCCTATTAGGCTAGGAATCTGTGAATCAAAGCATGGTGGGACGATCTGTTTACTTTGACAAATTTCAATTGACTGAAGTTTCCAGCTAACTTCATCGTGTTGCCTGATCCCAAAGAAGAAAAGCAGCATTCTCAAATGACCTTGAACTGTCATGCATACTAAGTTGAGCCAAACTAAATGACCCAACTGTATCTGGACACCATTTTAGATTAATATATATATATATATATATATATATATATATATAATATATATATATAGAGAGAGAGAGAGAGAGAGAGAGAGAGAGAGAGAGAGAGATAAAACTTAGGTTTACATGCTATATTTCATGGACATGTTGCATCAAAATAATAATATGCCAATATGAGACAGTTTCATTCACTGGTATTATGACTACATGGTTACCTACTAAAGTAAATTTAACCATATATATATATATATATATATATATATATATATATATATATATATATATATAGTTTTCCTTCTCCTAGACTGATAACCTATCCATAGTTTAAGAGCCCAGTCTGCCTTACTATTTACCTATAGCTGAAGGGAGAGCAGTTGGTCACATACCGTTCCCAAGGGTATTAGTGCTATGTGAAATGCAAACAGCCTCGTCTATGATTTGAACTTGAGTCGATGAGTCCATTTCGTACAACTCTAACCATTACACCATGCGCCTCTCTCTCTCTCTCTCTCTCTCTCTCTCTCTATATATATATATATATATATATATATATATATATATATTTAAGAAATGGATATAAAGTAACCTACTCGAGTTTCATCATCTGAATCGTCAGGGTTACATCCGCTGAATTAATCGAGTTTTCGATTAATATCAGTTGATACCACGTATGTCTGTTGAAACGGGTCTTATCGTTACAGATAGACGCTTGTTTATGGATTTAAAAAACTCACAATAAACTATTGGATTAGAAAATGTGAATTAATTTGTGGGAATTACTTTTTCAATTGTTATTTAATGAAGGGTAGATTACGGGGCGTGAAAGTGGTTAAATAAGTGAAAAAGATTAAAATCATTTATTGTTTGTTTTTGGTTTGGTTAGAGAGTATGCGAAAAGGACCAAACGTAGGCGTTATAATAATAGAGGTTTAGAGTGTTTTAATAAGGTTAATTATATAAGAATAAAAATAAAAGGGATAAAAAGTAAAAAAAAATAATAATAATAATAATAATAATAATAATAATAATAATAATACATTTTAAAATTAAATAGATATGGTATTAGTATGAAATGTGAGTTTATTTATATTAATCGAGGTTAAAATTTGAAAAGGTAGAAAAGGAAAGGAAAGGGAAAAGGAAAAGTTGGAACAGTGAGATGAATTTGTTGATTTATTGATATATTATTACCGGTCTTAATATAAGTTAAAATACGATGAACTAATGATTGAAATTTAAAATGGGTATTTTAAAATCTGAAAATTTAACATTTAACAATTTAGTTAAATTAACACTTAAGCTTTAAGATATGAGTACTTTTAAAGAAAAAAAATTATCGAATTATTTGTTTATGGGCTTGCTGTCACGTGTTTTTGTTTATATACGGTGTTTTAAATAGTGGAGTAAAAAAACGTAATTTATTTAAATTGTAAATAAATAAGAAAACAAATATATAAATAAAAAAATAAATATATGTGCATAAATATGTACGTACGCGTGCACATATGTATACACACATATATAAATATGAATATATAAACATACACAACAATCAATTTCGAAGTATCTTCATCTTCAGAGACTGTTTTTGAAATGGACGCAGTCTTGTGTGTTTTTGTGTGTTTTTGTTTTGGACGTTATAAACACATACTGGCCATTTCATATATGGATCAATTGGAAAGACGAGCGCTAACCATCTGCCCATCGTGCATTTTCCTCACCAGGTATAGCGATCATATACTCATGTTGACATCATTCAGCGAAGAAGCCAATGCCATAACTGAGAATTTCCAAAATATAGATAGCCATATTCAATTCAAAATAGAACATCCAGATAACACTGGGTCCTTATCACTCCTAGATTTTAGAATACAAATATCACCAACGGGTAAGATCTACACTAGTTTCTATAAAAAAAGCACCACTAAGGATCTCTTTGTGCATTTCAAATCAGCACTTCCACTCAGTGTCAAAACAAATTATATTAGAAATGAAATTAAACAAATCCACAATAGATGTAGTGAAGAGAAAGATAGAATTACACACACAGCAGACTTTATGAACACCCTCAGAAATAATGGATACCCAACATCATACATACGCCATTTATTAGATAATAGAAAATTACGGACACTACACACGCACTATAACACCTGTTTCCTGAAACTACCACATTTCAGTGAGACAATCACCAAAGAAATACGCAGGGCTATTTATAAAGAGGGGCTAGATATCCAATTAGCCCACTCTGGACCCTCACTACACCAACACCTAACAAAAAACATAACAATATTATTACAGCAGGCACACTAGCCAACTGCCAAATAAGAGATCCAAATATATGCCACAAAACTTACAACATTTATCGTTTAACTTGCTCTAAATGTCTTAATTTCTATATAGGAAGTACAATTAGACCCCTCCACATTAGAATTAAAGAACATATCTGCACACGGGCATCCTCATTCCATAAACATTTAATCAAATGCAAAAATAAGGACAATAATTTTTACATTAAAACAGAGACAATAATACGCAATGTTGGTAATCTCAGAATTAGAGAAGGTTTATTAATAACTAAGTTACACCCTCGCATAAATAGTAGGTTAGAATTAAACACTGAATATATAATTAATTAACATACACATTCCATAAATAAAATGTATATAAAAAAAAGAAAGAATGAAATTGAAATTGATTGCACAACGGAAATCACGTCTCTTTTGCATGACGTTCTAACAACCCATGCGACGCGTGTTTATAATGTCCAAAACAAAAAACACACAAGACCATGTCCATTTCAAAAACAGTCTCTGAAGATGAAGATACTTTGAAATTGATCATTGTAATTGCCTTCAAAATATATATAATTATAATAATAATAATAATGATTATGATATATATATATATATATATATATATATATATATATATATATATATATTGGACACTATTTTATTTTATTTTATACGCATTGTAATTGCCTTCAAAATATATATAATTATGATAATAATAATAATAATAATAATGATAATGATATATATATATATATATATATATATATATATATATATATATATAAAGATAATCCCAAAAGTAAGGTCTTCAAAATATTTACGAATCAAAGAAACGTCAATGATATCATTTTAAAGTATTTATTTTTCTACATAATTGCCATTTTGTTCGATGCAAATTTTGTAGATGCTTTGTTCCATCCAAATTGCTGGAGGAGAGCAAGTTTGACGTGTGGTGGGGAGGAGGAGCATTGTTGTCGAGAATTCTCATGCCTTTGCTCAATATTTCTCTTCTGCTTTGAATCACCAATTTGAGCTTTTTCAGTCTCTCACAGTACTTGTCAGCATTTATTGTGGTTACTAAAGCCATAGATTTGATCAACAAATCCCAAATCACAGCTGCCATCACTTTACTGGCAGATTGTATTTGTGTGAATTTTTGTGAAGAATGCTGCAATTAATGTGATTCTTGTTTGGTTTCAGCTGTAAAGTGGAACACCCGGGTTTCATCACCCATAACAATCAAATCCGAAAATCTGTCATTTTTGTCTGCATAGCAGCAAGGAAATTTGCAGGAGGAGTCAACTCATTGCCCTTTATAGATCCATCTTGCAACTTTTCTCTCAAAACCCTATGAAGGATGGTTAAGGAAACCTCACGAACCAAAATACAAAGATCATATGGAATGATCCACTGATTTTCCCAGCAGGATTTTCTCAACCTTCAGAACTGTCTCATCAGAAATTGATGGTTGCCTGCATTTTTTCTTCATCATGAATTTCAGTACGATCTGCTGCAAACTCACTGCACCACTTACAGACGTTTTTGATATCCATGCATGATTCGCCATACCCTTCCAGAAATGATTGGCAAGCCAAGACTGAGCATGCACAACAAACTCAACAATGTTGCCATTAATCGCACAAACAATTTCTCTGCATCCCCAATGCTTTGAAGACCTTACATTTGGGATTATGCTTGCATATATATATATATATATATATATATATATATATATATATATATATATATATATATATATATATATATATTATAATGTATTAATTTGAAAGCAATTACAATGCAAGTAAAAAATAAAAAACAAAAGATGTTATTTTTTGTGTCCTATCGATTTCAAAGTAAAACTTTATCTTCAGAGACGATTTCCGAAAATCGTCTCTGAAGATAAAGTTTTACTTTGAAATCGATAGGACACAAAAAATAACATCTTTTTGTTTTTATTTTTTACTTGCATTGTAATTGCTTTCAAATTAATACATTATAACATACTTAACAATGCTTCAAGCAAATTACCAATTACTTTATATATATATATATATATATATTATATATATTATATATATATATATATATATATATATATTCATTCACTGAATAACATTTTTGGAAGGATTATTTCCAGAGTTCCAAATGCAACTGTTTTATTGTTTCCTTTTTGTTCCACAAATTATTCAGCTGTCTTACAAGTTTTTTGTATTTATCTAGGTTTTCTCTTTTCTTTCCTTCTACACTTTAAGGTATGTTCAATACAACAACTACCAACTACACCAATACCAACTACAATTGTCATCAACATCGCCTTTATGTTCCATAGCTTTTATCGGTCCCTGGCAAGATCAAGGTATTCATTTATCTTTACGTTTTCTTTAATTTTTAATCTGTAAGTCTGCTGGAAGAGCAAAATCCACAATGACAAGTGTTCTTCTTGTTAATTAACACTGACTGAGATTAGGTGATATGTTTGTATCTCAAAATTCAAAAACAAATTCATGAGTCTTATATTTAAAGATGGATTCTAGTTTGTACCTTTACCATGTTTTAGTATGGTCAGATTTTAAACACTTACATAATTTCCTGTGAATCACTTTTCCCACCCAGTCATGCCTAGTATGTACTCCTTCTATGCCAGTTTGTTGTATCTGCTTATTATATGATTAACTGTTTCATCTCTGTTTCCACTTTCTACTCTGTTGTGCATTATTATTTTTTGCTTTTCTATAATTGCTTCTTATGTCATTATTTTGTGCTGCTATAAAAAGAGATTGAGTTTCTCTCTTGAGGTTTAGCCTCATTCAGGTAATCTATTATTATTATTATTATTATTATTATTATTATTAGCAAAAACGAACATGCTCTGGACATTATAAAAATTAATTTTTGAAATATACTGCCTGAGTGGGGTGGGAGTTAAAAATTCAGTGTATCAAATTTATCATAGGAGTAAAAAAATAAATAAAACAATTTGGAATGGAAACTTAGTTCTGTCCTTCTCAAATAAAATGTTGTATGCATCTATGAATTATTAATTAAATAATTATTTTGAATATTTTTACACATAAATTTTACTCACAATTGTAGGTATTTATTTATTTGTAAACTTTTTAGTTAAGTTCTTGTTACTGAAAATGATTTTTAAAATTGATTACAATTTTCACAAACAATTTTTCCATTTAAACTAATAATACAATCTTTAAATTAATTTCATATAAATTTAAATTGTCATTATTACAATGGAAAGGATGTAAATGTTGGATTATAAGGAACAGCTTTTATTTACTTCACTAATCTTAATATTGAATATTTAAACAGATGTTTAAAAAAATTAATTACTTACTTAAAAAGCATCATATTCAATGTTTCTTTTGTTTTATGACAGATGACAATATGTTTTTAAGAATACACCCATTCTTACATAAATCTACAAAATTGTATTAAAATTTAACAAATATTTCAATTTTAGTGTAAAAAATATATATACATAGTAGTCAATATATATACATAGTAGTCAATATATATACATAGTAGTTGTAGAAGTTGTAGTAGTAGCTGCAGCAGCAGTTGTTTATTGTTACAATTAGTAACCATCCCATAATATTACAGATAGGATTCATTAAACAAATATGTCAAAATTCAATTAATTCCAATGACACAGATATAACAAATTCTGGTAGTAGGCAGTAAAGTATTAATGCAAATCGAGTTATTTTTTAGCCATTACTGCATTTGAACTCTTTGAACATTTGAAATGTAGGCAAGATTTCAGCTTTTCTTATTGTTGTCTGCTGACTTTATTGCTACTCCACCATTGTTCTTTTTGCCTTCATCATTTTTGCATTAATTAGCAGTATCTTAAAAAGAATGATTATTCACTGAGCATTGCAATTGGTAAACTAATAATTGCTTTAGTCAATTCCTAGTACTCAATGTTGTTTATTAAAGATCAGGAAGAAAAGGATTGTCAGTAACTAGGAATTAAGGCTGGTATTACTGATAAAATAAGGCTATTATATTTATAAGATAAATACATAACTATTGATTTTATTATATGTCATAATTGAAAATGATTTTGCTCAAAAATCACCCCGAGTCAACCACGGGAGACAATCACTTTGACAAGATCTCCTGGTTGTCCATTCCAGCAGATAGCCATGGATCTGTTGGGGATTATGCATACTTTGCATGTGCTGATAGGCTAACTGACTGGCTCATTCTGTATCACTTGAGCCATAGGCAAGCTAATGCCTCCAGGGTCATCTCAATCTGTCAAGAAATATTCCAGAACTACGGTGCCCCTGAAGAAATCAGCAGTGATGGTGGCCCACCATTCACATCCCTACCATTTAAACAGTTCCTGGATCATCAGTTGCCTATTCACAATATTATGGTCGAGCCGGATTAGCCGTCAAGACAGCTAAGAGAATAGTGAGTAGCAACACAGGGCCCCAGTGATCCCTGGATAATGACCAGGCAGCCAGAGCTATTCTCCAGTATCGGAATACGCCCATCCAGAGCATTGGGCTATCCCCTACACAACTTCTTCGCCGCTGGATACGTGACATCATACCATCTCAAACCATGCTGTATAAACCACATGCAAAGCGGACAGCTGTCTCAATGCAATGCATTCTAATAGAGGGATATAATTTCATAGTGGATACACTGTATCCACTTCAAAAGGGAGACATAGTCTCCATACAAGGTCCAAACAACCGTCAGTGGTACATAACAGTCTGAGTTGTTGAGACTCTTCCTAATCATCAATACCGAATTAGGATTGATGGATCAGGTAGAGTCACATTGCAGAATTGACAATTCCTCAGGAAGCTTGGAGCACCAGTGGCCCCTGCCCCGATTCCTAGTGCTTTGCTTGAACCCCCTAAACCAGCATTTGAGGATGTCCCACAAACCAAAGGAATAATAACAACATCAACTAGGGACCCTGGCCTCAACTAATGTCACTCTGCCCCCTCAGCCAATGCTGACAAAAAATACCCCGTGCATTGTCAAGGTTGCTCCCCTGTAATCAGCCTTGCCAAAAGGAACTAATTTCCCCCTCAAAAGCCACTACGCCCGCGCAATGGGGGGGGGGATAGGTTCCAATTACCGTCGAATTGGTAAGACAAGTCAACAAGGCACAGTAACTCAATACAGATCTAACCTTGTTGTAATCCTGCTGCAGAATGCCAGTGTATTTATGAATACACATCATAGAAAAATCATAGAAACCAAGCAGCGAATCAGGACTAAAGGAATGGAATCACCCAAATACATGAAGGGACTTTTCTTGAGTTCCATAAGTACCAGCTGTTTTGGACACTAGTTCAGTTGTACTTAGCCAGTTGCTGTTGTCTAAACCAACAGTATACTGACTGACTTCAACACAGAACTGCACTGATTCAGTGGTCAGAAATTAAGGCAAACATTACTGACAGAATTGTACTATCATATGTACACTAATACTCCTAAATAAGTAAACCATAAACAATTATTCTAATAAAAAGTTTTTTTTCTAAATCAAACATACCTAGATTTCTAGTGGACATTATGCAATCATGATGTATATTATTAGATATCATTTATTAAATATCTTAACAGTATTGTAACACCTTTGTATTAGATGGTCTTTAAAAATGTATTCCTATCCTCTCACACCATTGTCATTGTTATTACTTCCTGCTTAAGTGTTTGTGCTGCTTATATAGTAAGCAGCATGTGTTCACACATTTGCATGCGTGGTTTGGCGATCTTGATAAATGCCGACCATTGTGCATGCCTGCCCACAGATGTTGAATATGACTTCCAACCATCGCTATGCCAACTAGCGGATGCTTTGACCTTGGTAAGCTACAATTATTGCGGCTTTTTAAAAAAATAATCCTATTCAACAATAACAAGAACAATTAGCGGATTGTTTAATTTGTTTCATAAAAATAATCCTCTCTTTTCAAAATACGCATCTATAATTAAATCCAAATTCGTCATATTACTTTGAGAGCAGCACAGTCATTTCGCAATCTCAATGGACATTTTGATGAAGGAAAAATCAGCAAAATCTAAGTTAAAAGATGCTTCATGAAGTTCAAATTGGGAAATAGAATCCTCACGAATGAAGAAGGACGAGGACGTCCATCAAATTTCAACATTTTAGCAGCCGTGGAAGGAGACAAAAGTTTGACAACGAGAATGTTGGCTGAAGACTTGAATATGGACCATTCGACTATTGTTCGTCATCTCAAAAAGCTCGGAAAAGTAGGGAAATTGGGTGGGTGCGTCCCCTACAAACTCTCTGATAACAACAAAGCTGAACATGTCCACATTATTACCAATTTGTTGCAATAATTATACACCAAATCAATAAAAAAAGAAACATTGCAAAACTGTTTTATAAATATATATAAAGAGTGAACCTAATTTATAGAATTACAATGTTGTAGAGTTTGATAAAAAATGATTCATAACAATATTAATTTTTATTGCAATATTACACTAGAAATAATGAATACAGATATGTTAGGTTTACAAGAAAATTAAGATTGTATAAAAAGAATATTAAGGTTGTACTTATTCATTGATACTGTATGTATGAATTCATCACTATTCAATTTGGTATAAAATTAATCGAAAATGAATAAGAAAGAGATTGTAGATGGTTAGAAAGTAAAGACAAACCTTACTTACTTTGTCTACTATATTGCATAAAATGTTGATTCTTTAAAATTTTAACAATGAAATATTTTGATATATTATCAGTCAAACAAAATAAGTTAACAAGTGAACTCTAATAATAAAAAAAAGCCTCCAAACATGGCAAGGGCGTTGTGCATATGATGTGATATGATCAAATGTTTTTAAATCATTTGTATAAACTAAATAAATAGCCTGCTTGATTACAGGGTTGATCCAATTAAAAGCCAATATTTTATATGCTAATGATTAAAGCACACAGGTCCTTCCCACATTAAATATATTTACAATCTTTTAAAAATATGTTCTCAACACAAAAGAAACTTTGTAAATATTTATAAAAAATGACTGGAGACTATCAACATTCATGATAACTAAATCTTTCTCTGTCTCTGTCTGTCTGTCTGTCTGAATATCTCTCTCGCTCTCTCTCTCTCTCTCTCTCTCTCTCTCTATATATATATATATATATATATATATATATATATATGTGTGTGTGTGTGTGTGTGTGTGTGTCTGTGTCTGTGTCTGTGTCTGTGTGATGTGGTTTGAAATAAAATCTGACAGTTAAATTTAATGAGTCTCATTTTCTTGGATGGATTCTAAGAAAAGGAAGACAAAAAGGAAAATAAAATGATTTTTTTACTACATGTGCAATGCCAGATAAAGTTATTATAATAAACATGTCAGTTTAATTTTCTGTATTGTTTTTCTTTTAGTCATATGAATGTGTGTATTTACCTAACCCTTCCGCCACAGGCAGGACGTGAAACAAAATAACTTTGTGGAGTATAGCCGGTTTGAATTCAGAGATTTGTTTCGCCTTACCAAGTCTAATGAACCCACACTGTCCTACTATTTACCCATAGCTAGAGAAGGAATAGATTAATTCATAACTTTTCCAAGAGCATTAGCACAAATCAAAATGCAATGGGTCTTGTCCAGGATTTGATGTGTCAATATTATTTCACATGACAATAACTATTACACAAAAAAGAATGTCTGCAAGAATGATCTCAGGTAATTTGGCATTGCCCCATCTAAGCTGGGTAAATTTAGCTCAGGGCTGCCCTCGGTGGCGGCAGGCTCTCCGTAGTGGAATGTTCATCTGAAGCCACCCTGGTGCAACACCATAAAGCCAAGAGTTCCAGAAGAAAGCAGCGGCAACAAAGCACCGGCACATCAATATCTTCAGAGACAGCCTTCACGTGCGACATCTGTGGTCGAGAATGTTTTTCGAACATTGGAATTCACAGTTAGAGAAGGCGCTTAACTTCAGGAGCACAATAACTAAATCATAGTCTTCCGAGACTGCGATGCCAATGAATGAATGAACGATTACACTAAGCTTGTCTCTTAATATATTTCACTTGTCTTAGTTTCTGAGGAGACGTGATACGTTAAAACACGGTTATATATATATATATATATATATATATATATATATATATAGAGAGAGAGAGAGAGAGAGAGAGAGAGAGAGAGAGATAAAAGGATATGAAAACACACAATGCTGTTAAAATGAAAATATTTTATATCATATTCATAGCTAATATTGAACAATATTTCGATTTATAAAAATCATCTTCAGAGCTTGTTCTTAATCCGGACTCATCGAGAGAGAAGCAGAAAATAATTTAAATTCAAAACGAAAAACATTGATGTTCCAAAAAGCGTGCAAGTCATGCGATCGTTTTCGTCATTAGAACATCCGTTACGCGTTTCTAGGCCAACGACATAATTGTATATCTTTAGTGTAACAGTTTTTAAAAGAAGAAGAGATATTTCAAATTCAAAAATAGATAAATTCTCTTTTTCAAACACGAAGAGTTTTAACCCGTTCATGGTCAGCCTGCAACGGATTATTTTCAGAAAAGAAATATTTTTTCAACTTTTTTATTTTATTTTTTTTAATACTTTTTAATGTAAAAAATATGAATGGTTTAAGGGTTTATTGGGATAATGTGAAATTTAAATTTGTTAGAAAGTATATGTCAGAAACGGTTATGTGAAGGGGATTTTATGATTTCTGAGTACAAGTGTCGCTAAATAAGGGGATATATTAAAAAAAGCCTTGTCTTTGGGGGGGGGGGTTAATGTGTGAGAATAACGCAAGATTCAATAATTCTACGTAGTGTTCTATTATGTATGTGATTTAATATTTTGGCACCGTTAAAATCAAAGGTATGGTTATTGTCTAAAATATGTTTAGCTAGGGCGTTGTTTAGAAAACCTCGTTTAATATGATATCTATGTTCAGAGACCCGTTTAGATATATATATATATATATATATATATATATATATATATATATATATATATATATATTATACTAAAGCTGAGATTATTAACTTCCATTTCCTAAAGGCTTTTTTTCTGTTTATGTTAAGCACACAATATTTATACTAAGATATTCCTTGGGTTTAGGACTATTTATTGTTTGAAAAAATTCAGTTTAATTGGTTTTAATTAGTCGGAATTAGCAATTAAGTCAACAACTGACCTATCCCTCACTGTCATTCTGTATATTACTCTCACCCTCTCTATGTATGAGTAAGATTGAGAGAGAGAGAGAGAGAGAGAGAGAGAGAGAGAGAGAGAGAGAGAGAGAGAGTAAGTGACGGAGAGTTAGACATTTAACTATGTTAAAATTAGATTTAATATAGGGGTGAACTGGTAAAGACATAGCTACCTTGGGATAGCAGTGGACTAGGCCTTCCGAAAACCCGTCTCTCCTGTAAGTATTTTCTTAGTTTTTTAAAAAAGGAGTTTTTTGGGGTTTTTTGCTTGGACGTCGGGGTAGGGGGAAGCAGTTTGTAGCTAGGTACCATTGTGTTGTGAAATCTGTCTTGTTCAGGCTAACATTTTTTTCGGTAATTATCCGATTTGGGAGAAATTACCCACCGTTATCTTGAAAATTAAGTAAAACAGTCATTTTTTTTTTTAATAATAATTTTCTGATACAATTATTCAGACCCTTATCTTTATAGAAAAAAAGTAAAAACCATTTTTTGTGGGTTTATTTTTTTAATATTTCATAAAATGAAATATGAGGGCGGTAGACCTCGTAAGCAAACTGTTCACAATGTATGGTTGTCAATCATCGACCTTATCATCACATTTGGACGGGTTTATGCGGCGACTGCAATACAGTATTCGCAAGTGTACAATGTAAATTAAAAATTCATATTTTGTAGCAGCTAAATTTTCGTTGTACAATAGGTATCACTAATTTGCCCTATATTTAACACAATTAAACTTGCATAAAAGTTAATATTATCTTGAAAATTCTTTGTCAATTTGAAAGAACATTTTTTTTAATCCTTATGATTTTTTAAAATTTCCAGTTTACGGAAATAAAGAAAATTATGAACGACAAACAATGTCTAGATTTTTGCATTCAATTGATTTACAATTGAATTTTAATGTAGACCAATACAAGCGATGACAAGAGGCTTTTTTTTTAATCTATGAAAAATCAATTAATTGTCCGATTTTCACGAAAATTTCCGTAATTACATAATAAAAATATGTTCGAAAAGTTTTTTTTTAAATTTATTTGGGGAAATATTTTACGATGTCTACACCCACTATATTATTTTATGAAATATGAAAAAATGAACCAACAAAAAAACATTTTCAATTTTTTTTCTGTAATGATAAGAGACTCAATAATTTTATCAGAAGATTTTTATAAGATTATTTACAGGGGTTGTTTTTTTTTTTTTAGTTAAAGAACCATGAATACAGAATTCTGCTAAAATATATCAATAAAGAAACTGACCCTGTTGTAAAATAAACGTACTTTTTTACTTATTTTTCAAGATAATGGTGTCTTGTTTTTAGTTAAAATAAAAAAAAATATCTTAATATTTTATTTTTATTTTTTTTGTAATTGATTGTTGGAAATGAATATATCAAAATAAAATAAGAATACCGAAAAAAATGTTTTTATTTTTTTATTTTTAATTGATAGTCGAAAAAAAATGAGAATACCGAAAAAATAAATTTGGCGGATTGTAAGCGTTTTTATCGACAAATTTTTATTTTTTTGTGGTTTGATGGCATTAAAAGTGAGTCATATTTTCATCGACAAGTAAATGTAAATATCTAGTCCCACCCAAAAAAATATTTTAAAGGGGGGAGATATTTACATTTACTTGTGAAGAAAAGACTGGAGAGGGTAAAATATCGCATTAACTGTTCGGGAAAGACGCCATAAGCCCTGGTTGTTTTTTTTCGGCAGGTACCGCTTCATTCGTAGGTGGGGTTGTGTTTTCAGTTATCACCACCTAGCATTT
This sequence comes from Doryteuthis pealeii, assembly GCA_023376005.1. NCBI lineage: Eukaryota > Metazoa > Mollusca > Cephalopoda > Myopsida > Loliginidae > Doryteuthis > Doryteuthis pealeii. Next base: position 40,182,260 of record CM042146.1, on the reverse strand, counting down.
TTAAGACGCAATTCTGAGAAAAGTCCCTTATATACTTTCGAAACTAATTACAGTATAAATAAAAAGACAAAATGCCGAAGGTGTGAATAGAAGAAAAAATTATGGGAGTTATCCTGGTAGAAAATAATGCCCGGAAATCAGAAAATTAAATGTAAAATAAAAACTAAGAAAATACTTTTTGGATATATTTTTTTTTTATTTTTACTCTTTTCGATAATTATTTGATAGGCTTTTTGTAATTTTGTAAGAGAAAAAATTATACATCCACATTTGTTCTGTTCAAAATATGATGGGCTAAATTTTCAATATAGTTTGCTACAATAGCAATAATAAACTAAAGTAGTTATTGAAATATTTTTGGGGTATGTTTTCAATCGGGGGGGGGCGTAATGTTTTGTTTGTAAAATACGGATTTGACATCATCTTTGGCAATGCCTACCTAATCCTAGTTATCTACGGAGAGCTGAATGGATGACCCAACGGGTCACGTTTTATCTAATATATATATATATATATATATATAAGCAACCTAGAGAATAAGCTAGATGTGACCTGCTCAAGATGCTGTATGCGGTCTTAAACAAATCGTGGAAAAACAACACCTCACAAGAAAGCAGTTCTACGGCCACTTTTCTCCTATTAACACAAACCATCAAAGTAAGATGAACAAGACATGATTGACTCTGCTGGAGAAGCAAGGACGAATTATACAATTATTTTGTTTCGTGAGTAAAGGCCGCCTTTACCCACAACACAAAAGTGACATTCTCTAGTGGACGCCAGCACATGGACATGCCAGTGTGGGCCATCCGGCAAGGACCAACACTAATCAGCTCTATGAGGATTCTGAATGCTGCACAGAGGACCTCTCGGGGGGAACGACAAATGGGATGTTTGGGGAGAGATTGTCATGGATATCTGTGCTGCCAGCGTGACCTGTTGATAACACACACACACACACACACACACACACACACACACACACATATATATATATATATGTATATATATGTGTGTGTGTGTGTGTGTGTGTGTGTGTGTTCAAAAGAAAATTTGAACGGATAAAATGGATTTTATTTTATTTTGTTTTACTGACACGTGTTTCGGCCAGGAGTTTATCCATGTACATATGTATTCTATCTATTATTATTTTAAATACACAATAAAATAACAATAATAGAAAACCATTAAAAAAATTTAGTATACAAGGAATAACGGCCTTCGTCAGAATAAATTCTTTGGTGTTTTAAATCAAAGTGGTTCAAAATACGGAAAGTTTCTGAAATGTTCATAAAAAATAATCTTTTTTTAAATTGCTCGAGGAAAACGTTCCACAGCGATAGAAAAAAGAAATTACATTCCCTATGTCTAAACAGCAAATGGAAAGATATTGGACGAAACGATCTCATCTAATACTTTTCAAACACACCACTAAGCAGATATGAATCTGAAACCCTCCTAACTCGGACTAAAATTCGCAACTGGAGTACACATGAAACACGAACTTATATCATAAACTCTAATTATAGACACACCGATTCGGAATTTGATAGAGGCTTTATCTAAGGCTTAATTGCTTCCACTACCAAACACCACACATCGGAATATACTTTACCACGAAGACACATTACAGCCCTCAACAAATTAACTAAGAACAAGAACATTACCATAACATCCCCTGAAAAAGGTGGAGGAATCATTATATTAAACTCAACAGATTACCATGACAAACTTATGGACTTACTCAATGACACAAACACCTAAAAACTTATCTCTATAAATACCATCAACAAAAACATAGAAATTTTCAACAAAACATTAAAAAGACAAATTCTGACACTCTCATTAATTACCACCCTATCATTCCTACAATATATGGCCTACCCAAAGCACACAAAACAAACATCCCTCTACGCCCGATCATCTCAGGTATTGGTACACCACCCCACAACATCGCAAAATCCATAGCCAAAATACTAACCCTTTATTAGATTTTATTAGCCCCTCTCACATAAAGAAACTCTGGTGAACTACTTAACAAAATACGTAACATAAAAATGAAAAATAAACTGCTAGCTAGCCTTGATACTCAGTCTCTATATACAAATATAACTGTTAAGAAATGCATTAATCGTTTAATATAAACATAAAATCAAAATAAACCTCCCCTTACCTATTCCTAAGATAATCCAAATAACTGAACTTTGCACAAACCATTGCCTGGGGTCACCATCAAGCGGCGTTTTGGCTTGCCTGTTTATTGAACTCCTAGAATCTAAACCTTTTAAATACATTCTACCTAATGACATATATTATTTTAGATACATTGATGACATTCTAACAATTTACCCCAATAAACACCACATTTCTCAAAAATTAAAACAAGCTGAACCCACGATTGGACTAGAAAAAAACAACTCCCCACCTTTTCTAGACATTTTATTAATAAATGATAATAACAAACTAACATTCAAAGTCCATCACAAAACAAACAGTAAAAATGACTACATACATTTTTATTCTAACCACAGCAATAAGACACAAAATGGCATTCTCATAGCATTCTTCCTTAGGGCCCAAATAATCTGTTCTCCTAATTTTCTAAATGAGGAATACGAATACATCAATAAATCTTTCATTAATTTACAATCATTCCTTCATACATCGCGCCAAGTTAAAAGCTATTAAGATCTACAAAAACAAACCATATTCTACAATCCCAACAAACCCTAATAACATCCCCCAACAAAGTACATCACGCTACCTCAAAGCCCTATAACTTCCCTAATTGAAAAAATCTAAATCATCTAGGAATTAAAACTGTCACCCGCACAAGTCAAACAATTAGACATTTATTATAACACTCCACACTCCTGGCCGAAACACGTGTCAGTAAAACAAAATGAAAATAAAATTTATTTTATCCGTTCAGTAATTTCTTTCCTTTATCTTCATTTCAACATACCGTCGGATTCGCTTCCATTTTCAACTTATATATATATATATATATATATATATATATATATATATATATATATATATATATATATATTGAATTTGAAAGACAAATGAAATAATAAAAGATTACACTTATTTTTACTTTTATTCTAATTGATTTCAATATAAGATTATACATAAGATAGCTTTTAATACATTTGAGAATAAAACATTAATATTAGAAGTCAATAAATACTAAGTAATCATTTATTAAACACGGTTTTGTTAAGACTGTTATACAAATTACTCACACCATATACTATGTCAACCTTTATTTCTTAATGATATATAACACACATTGGAGGCGTGGTTTAATGGTCTAGATGAAACTCTAATACCCTTGGGAAAGGTAGGAATCCAATTCTCCCTCCAGCTATGGGTAAATAGCAGAGCAGACTGGGCTCTTTAACTATGGATAGGTAACCAGTCCATGAGAAGGAAAACTCTGAATTCAAACGTATTAAACTCCGCTTAATTAATTGACCTTGTGTCGCATCCTGCTCGTGCGTTAGGATTGGTAAATATATATATATAATACCCATTGCAGGATTTTAAACACATTAATAACCCAGCCTTCGAGGCGGGGGTCCAGTGGCTTTGGCCACTGGACTATTAATGTAAATTAACGGCATGATCTCAGGGGAGCCTTCCACCAGGCAACAACTGCCCCTTTTATTTACAGAGGCAGAGCTGGGTTTATTGCCCAGTGCCTGAGGCACCCCCTTAAGGGTAATGCCGATGGGATCTACGTATTTTTTGCACCCACCATCCCATGATTTTCAGCAATATTACATTAATAACATGGACTGTTTTGAGGCAAATCTCGACCAGACCTTAATAGAGACATTGATAAATGAGATGCTAATTAAGATTAAATAATGATTATTTAATAACCATTGAGAATATACACACCCAATGATTTTTTAATGTTAATTTTCTTCTATAACAATATAAAATCAAAATGGTTGTTACCAAACTCTACATAATTCTGCTGCAAAAATATGAATATGTAGCAGTTCAAAAATAAATGTACTACTTATATTAATTTGTGCAATTCATTTTTATTTTTGTAATATTGTAAATGCGATGCAGCAAATTATTATAGAGCTAAAAAGGTTTTGTCCAGATGCAGACTGTTATCCAGATCTATTATTTTCCAAATTATAATTTACTTTGAGCCATGCAAAACACTTATAGAGTTCATGTTTGTAACCTGAAGTAAGAATATCCTTAAAACTTTCCTGGATAGCAAGAGTTCAGTGAAAATACTTTGATGATTGAATAAAAATGATATGAATTTATACAATTATTTTGTGTCGTGAGTAAAGGCCGCCTTTACCCACCACACAAAAGTGGCGACGAGCATTTCGATTTTAGGACGAAGTACGAGGCTAAAATTAAATTTTAGCTACACGCAAAAAGGAAAAATCTTCTTTTTTTGGGGGGGGGGTACTAACACCGCAGTAAAATGGAGGAGTTGGCAGATGTGATGAAAACTTTTGTCTTGCAACAACAACAACAACGACAGAGGATTTTGTCAGAAAGATTGGAACAACAATTTCTACAAAAACATGAAATCTTGATGCAACAATCCAAACTTTTGGAAAGATTCTTGCAAAAGTCTGCAGAAAGAAATAGTTCAACAATTTCTTTCACACCGGACGCAGTCGCTAATTTAAATGGCGAGTTTGCTTATAATTCTGAAGAAGCAAATAACTTTTGCATCATATTTCAGGAGGTATGAAGAGATTTGTTGACGAGAAAATTCCTTACCTCCAAGAACAAAGCGCGTCCGTACATGTCTGGCCTGTACGAGGGAGGGGGGAACTCTGAAAGAGAGTAATTTACTTTAAGGAAAACACCTCCGAGCTTCAAGATTGTGTTGACGCGTATGCAAATTTCGCACAGGCCGAGCAGCGCTAAGCGTAATTGGCCCAGATGTAAGGTCTTGGTGAGTGCAGTGGCAAGGCCCTCTAAGATATCAGAAGGCTGTTCCACTAAAGTCTGACGTCACTGTGACATCATCAAATGTAGGCTCAGTTTTTTTTACCCGAACACGACTCCATTCATTGAAGTCTTTTGCAAATATTCAACGACTTTTTCTTTTAAATATTCAATTAATTAATTTTAGTTTATAAACAAAAATGCCTTTTTAAGTGTGTGGTCCCTTTTTGTAATGAAATGAAAAATTGATCTATACTATTAAGACAAAAATTGATCTATACTATTAAGACAAAACTTTCAAAAAATAGTAGGTAAGTTATTATTTTTTTGTATTAAAACTAAGTAAATTTGATTGAAACTTTAATAATTAAATTATTTTCAAGTCTTTGTAATTCACAAAATCGTGTTTAAGACAATGAACGCGGTGTCTTATAAAGATAAGATGTTTTTACATTTATAAGACATCGTGTTTAAAACTCATATTTTAAAAATAAACTATAAAGAAATTCTAGAGAATTAATTCATTAAATTCATGAAGGAATATTTTTATAAGCATAAAAATTTTTTTCACTATTATTAGAATCATCATCATGATGATTCTAATAATAATGAAAAAATTCTAATAATAGTAATAATAATGATTCTAATAATAATAATGAAAAAATAATAGTAATAATAATGATTCTAATAATGAAAATCAAAAAATTCTAATAACAATAATAAAAATAATGATTCTAATAATAATGAAATAATTCTAATAATAATAGTACTAATAATGATTCTAATAATAATAATTATAGTAATAATAAAATAAAAAGGAAATAAATTCGAATAATAATAATAATTTATATATAATGGTGATAGATTGCATTTCTGTCTGAAGCCGAAACTACGTCACGACTTACATCACAGATTCCGCAATAATCTAAAGCATTTATCAATGAGAACCTAATTTATAATCAATATAGTTTATACATAAAATTTAAAGAAGAACATTAGTTTATATACACTATGAAGTTGTCGTTGTAATATCTGATGGTCTAGGCGATTTTTAATGAATCTTTCAATAAATGCATGTTTAGTTATATACATTTTTACATAGTTATTTTTATTTTGGTTTGTATCTATAATTATCTAATCTATAAAGTTTCGCGAGAAATTCATCTATAAATAAGATATAGCCACTTATTTATATATCACCTTAAATTCTTACCTGCGAGATTTTGTCCGTATCTGCTAACGGAAGCATATACGGACAAAATTTACGGTAACGAAAACATTTTTAAACTTTAATAGAGCTATTAAGTTATAAGATAATAAAAAGTATTTTTTTTTTACTCATTCATTCAATTAAAATAAAATTTGTAGAATTGTGTAAACATATTTATTTTTAAATCTTTTTTCTTCACATGTTTGTTTATCAAAAGCGGTGATAAACAAAAAATGACCCCTCCAAATTCAGATTATATTTGATGTACCTGTTAATATGATATTTCATTGCACTAAACTAAATGTTTGTTGACGTTTGAAAGCAATTTATGGAAAATAGTGATAGATTTCAAGTTGTGGATGAATTTTTAAACTAACATTCGTTCAATTTTAATAAAATTTTGGAGAATTATGTAATTTAACAAAGATATTTTTAAAACAAAACATTGTTTTCAAAAACTCAGTTGATGCATTTTAGTTAAGTAATTGATTTAAAAAAATGTTATTGTCATGTGAGTTTGTTATTTAATTTATTCTTCAATTCTTTCAGTTTAGATTTATTAAAAGTTTTATTTTATTTAAGGAAGGAAAATAAGTTATTTGCGGGGATATATTTCTTTCGGATTTGACTTCTAAAATGTAACATGGACGTAGACGGAAACATTTTGTTTATTTATTCTTTGTTTTTTTTTTTGGTTTTTTTTTGTTTTGTTTTGTTTTTTTACTGATCAATTAAAGAAGTTTATTTATAACTTTTGCTCGATGTATTTTAATTTTGTATTTGCAAACTAAATGTAACTGTAACACCTTTTTTTAACTTTGAAAAAACGTAAACCTACCAACTTATTTTTTGTTTACATCTTTTACGCTGGAAAAGATAAATTTTGTTTAAAAACTGTATTTTTATTATTCAGTGTAGTGTATTATCTATTTAATAAATAAAACACTGAATAATAATTTAAAAATACACCCTTTCTTTTATTTTAATAAATTTTATTACGATAAAAAGGAAGAGTGTTTTTTATTATTATCATTATTCAGTGTTTTATTTAAAAGGAAGATTTTTTAATAATCTTCACTCTACAGATTTATCTATTAAAATAAAAGGAAGAATTAAAAAAAAATATTTTGGCATTGTTTTTTTTTTATTACTTTAATTGATTTATTAATTTTACTTGGATACTACCCCTCTAACATTGAATTTTAACTCCCACTCCCCTCGGGCTATATTTTTCAAAAGTTTATTTTTACACCGCCCGAAGGGCGGTTTGGTTTTTACTACTACTACTACTAATAATAAATAATAATAATAATAATAATAATAATAATAATGATAATGATAATAAAATAATTCTAATAATAATGTGAAAATGAATACGATAGGAGATTATAAAATTCCTAAGCATGTAAATGACCAAAAACTCTAATAGAAAACAAGAAAATGGACACAGAACAACATCAAACTGAACCTCAAAATAGGATTTTTATATTAAAATTGATAATGTCATTTTTTATATTGGTACAAGATGAATCAAACAAATATTTTAATTCAATAAAATTTATATATGAGCAGCTAAACTTAATGACACAGAAATAGCTTGATTATTCAACAGAAATGATATTTTGTTCATTGTTATATAACTGCTCCCCTAAAGGATTGTTAAGAGATAGCAAAAATATAATTTTACATTGCTATTCAACCATTAAAAGAGTAATATTATCAACATATATGAATCCTTTAATTGAGCAACATGATAACAATTTTCACATGTATATTAAAAAGAAATTTAAATTACTCATACAGAAAGACACCACAGTATATTTACTTGTTGATGAAATTCACCTAAAACCTTATTTTGATTATAAGGGTGGTAATATTGTTGGCTTATCTGACAATAGAAATGAAGCTGCAACAAGTGCATTTGCTTTTATGCTTAGCAGTGTATTCTCACCATATAAGGATGTTGTGCATGTTATGCCAACTAAATGTCTTAAAGCTGAAAATTTATTTAATATTGTTAAACGTATTATAATTGGTTTAGAGGAGATAGGCTTTCAAGTATTATCAATCATAACAGATAATAATGCAATAAATAAAAAGGCTATATCTTACTTTTGCAATCCACCAAAGCTTTCGATTGTATATCAACAGCCATTTGTTAAGTCTCGGCCTCTTTTCTTTCTATTTGACTCAGTCCATATATTAAAATGCATTAGAAACAATTGGCTTGGTCAAAAAGATGCAACAAAATGTTGTCATAATGGAAATCATGAACTGCCCCATCTTGGAATAGCATTTCTGGAAAAAATGGCAAATTAACAAAGGAAACCTTCACGCCTTTGCATCATACAACATATGCATTTCTAGAACTGACTAAGTATTGCATGAAGAATTGAAAATGCGATACATATTACCAGGCAAATTTCAAACTGATCACCTTGAGGCAAGGTTTGGTCAATACTGGCGACTTAGTGGTGATCAGTATAATATCTCAATACGGCAAGTGTTTGAGTGTGAACAAAAAATTAGAATGCTATCAGTTTTAAAATTGAGCTCACCATTTAATTAGCAATGCATTAAAATTGATTTAAATAATTTACAAGAACCAAATTGGGATGAAGTGACTGAGCAGCAAAAGTTAGATATTTATAATTTTAAAATTGATGTCAAAGAGAATGATGTTAATAAATGTAGAGAAGTTCTTCCTGTAATACTATATTTAGCGGGTTATTGCTGTTATGCTGTTATACTGTTTTTAAGAAAACTAAATGCTATAGTTGCAAAAACTTATTATCTGGAAGAAATACCTGAAATAAACCGCTATTTTCAAGGGATTAATAGAGGTTCTCTCTTATATCCTAATGAGACAACTGAAAATGTTGTTCTATATAAATATGTAGTCATTGGTAAGCTGATAAAAATCATTCTTTTCTTCATTCAGTAAATCAAAGGAAATTAGCCATGCACATAACATTGAATGTTTTGGCAGACCATGAGCTCTCTTTAATGTTGACATTTGTGATGAAGGTCATAATATTGAAAAAATAGAAAAGATGTTTATTTTAAGATCTACAAATGCTCTTTTAAATAATTTTTGTTCTAGAGAAAATAATAACATCATTAATAACAAGTGAAGCAAAAAAAGAAAACTTCAAACATTCAGCTGAATTTTATATCTGTAACCTATTTTTCAATAAGTATTATTTGATTTTTTTAAATCTATTGTTTCTATCTAATTTATCTGGTTTGTATTTAATTTTTTCTATTTATTCACCATTTACTTGTAATTCATTTGTCTGTTTATCTAATAATTGATTGTTCTTTTATTCCTAATTCGGTTGTTCCTGTATTAAGTAATAATCACTTGATAATTACGATATTGTAAATTTACAGAATAATCATTAAAATTGAAAAAAAAAGCAAATCTAAACAATGCTGATTATAATTCATATTTGATATATTTATTCATATTTATTGTAATTTGTTTGTCTGTTTATATCTAATTATTGATTGTTCATTTATTCATTATTCAGTTGTTCCTGTATTAAGTAATAATCACTTGATAATTACAATGTTGTAAATTTACAGAATAATCATTAAAATTGAAAAATAAAAAAGGCAAATCAAAACAATGCTGATTATAATTTATCTAAACTTGGCTTCAAATTTATATTTAATATATTTATTTATATTTATTGTAATTTGTTTGTCTGTTTATCTAATAATTGATTGTTCGTTTATTCATAATTCAGTTTACAGTTTGTTTTTTTTTAAATTAAAATAAAAAAAACATGCAAATAAAAAAATGCTGATTATCATTTATAAAAGATTGTTATCAATTTTAAAAGAATAATATTATGAACGAATTTCAGTTATTAAAGTTTAATGTAACGGTATGTGTTTTTTTATGTACCTCAACGTTGTCTTTACAGGTTTTTTAAAATTAAAATAAAAAGCATGCAAATCAAAACAATGTTTGTTATCATTTATAAAAAGTGTTTTCAAATTTGAAATAAATAAAATTATGAACGAATTTCAGTTATTAAAGTTTAATGAAACGTAACATTGTTTTGTTTATTTACTGTCTTTACGAGTTTGACAACGATATCTATTTCGAAGGCTCGAAGAACGCCTACTTTTGTGACGTCACATCTCCTATGAACAGGCCTTCTGATATCTTAGAGGGCCTTGGCAGTTGTCTATCAATTGTTATTTAAGGCCTCCCTTCCCACTCTACAGAGTAGGTTTTTTGGGTTTTTTTTTACCAGAACAGAGACGTACCGTGACAAAATAACCAGAACAAAGACTAGTGAGCATGTGCGTTGGACTAGCAACCAGTGAGAATTTCCGTTGGACTAGCGACCAGTGAACTGGAAACTAGTTAACATTTACGGTTGTATCGACGACAGTGATTACCGTGATTGCTTTCTCTCGTCACTTCACACATCTATTTAAAGATAATAGGTTTATTTCGCACAAGATTTTCAGAAGTGAATGTAAAATATGGACAGACGAGAAAAAGGTAAGTTTCTTTTACGTGAGTTATCACTAGCAGAATATGAAAAGTACTGCAACTACATTTAGCCTAAAAAAAACAGGGGACATAAATTTTGATGAAATAGTTTTGATTTTTTCAAGAATTTTTAGTGAAAAAAACTCTTTATTCCATTCGCAATATTAGATTAAAAACAAAAACGTGATGAAAAAGGCGGACGACGATTATGTCACATACGCAAGCATTGTAAATAAGGAATGCGAGAGAATTAAACTGAATGAGTTAACAGTGACAGAGAACACGAGGTGAGTGGCGAACGTGAAGGCCTGTCGTATTCTCGAGGGAAACGGGCTAGCCTTTGCCTGGCACGTAGGACTATAGAATCGAACCTGCGTCCTTCAGAATGCGAATGGGCGACACATTGACACCGAAGTCGAGATGCTACAGTCCCGTATGTAAGAGGATTCCGGCGGCCGGGATTGGCTCGACAGTCTCGTGTGTGTGGGGGGGGGGGCAGACGCCCGGATATTAAGGGGAAACAGTAGTATAAGTAGAAGTGGGCTGACGACAGGAAGTGAGTTGCGATTTTCAGCTGCTAAAAACTTTTGACAACGACGACGATATTGTTGTAGACGACATTGTTGAGAAGTCGTTTGACTTGCTTCTTCCCCCTCCCCCCATCAACAAGGACATGTTGTGTCGAATATTTATCCCCCCTCTATTTTTTTCCTTCTAGAAGCTATTTCGGCTTTAAGGTTGTATAATATCAACACATAATGGCGGAAGGCAAGTTCGACCTCAAACTCATCCCTGAATTCGACGGTTCCACGTCTGTGGTGGACTGAGTCGAGAGAGTGTCGCTTATGTGGGGTCAAGCAGGTCGATCTACTCATCCCCTGCGAATGACGGGAGGCGCAAAGGACGTTTACCAGCAGCTAAAAGATGACGAAAAATCTGATGTTGAGCTGATTAAGCCTCTGCGATGGACCCCTGCACTGCGTACGAACGTTTTACAACCCGTTAATGGCAGGCGAGACGGTGGATGTCTTCTTTGCGGCACTGAAGAAGCTGGCGGTCCTGTTTGGGAGATTGCCTGAACGGACCTTTGTATACGCATTTGTGGCTGGACTCCCGGCCCGAGTGAAACAATTGTTGAGGGCGGCCACCAGTATAGAGGCAACGCCAGTGGAGCATTTACTTGAGCGCGCACGGGATATCGTCAGGGATGAGGCAGAGCCGGGGCAGCCAATTGCAATGGCCGCGCAGACGGCCCAGAGTGGCCATACAACTCCCCCCCAGGCTGGACCATCGAGCCAGAGTGAATTGCTTCCGTTGTGGAAGGCTTGGTCACAGGGCTAATGAGTGCAAGAGTAGCATGGACGAAAGACGTGGGCGCATATGCTGCTTCAAATGTGGCGGGGTCGGACACATGGCCTCAAGCTGTCCGGAAAAACGAGCCAGGTGACAAGATGTTAGCGCCGCTCTGCTCCCCGGACAAGAAGCGAACAAGGCGCAACCAATCATCCGAGTCCAACCGAGCCTTGCTCGGCGCTTCTCGATTCGGGCTGCTCTCGCACCATAGTGAGAGCAAGACTATGTCGCACCTGGAGAAAGAGAAGCGTTAGAGTAACGACCATAAATGGTGACACCCGGGCGTGCTGTGGAGTAGGTCCAGTGAGGATTCGTACTGACTCTGGTGCATCTGCTAAGGTCGATGTGTTGGTGACGCGAAAATATATACTGGGCTTTGACCTACTGCTCAGATATGACGCCATCAAGGCATGGGCGGTGTCCTCATCACACGAGGTGGAACTGTGCAATTCCTGGAGGCCCCGGTGTGTGCCGCGCTTCACATCGATCTTCAGGGTAGAGTTCGATCGACACCAGAAGATCTGGACTAACTCGTGGAAATGGATGGATAAGGAGGCGCCAACCAAGCTACGGAATAGCGTCGCAGAGTACCCCGTATCTGCGAACGTTAGGATCGCATACGAACAAGAACCTGACGCCTGGATCAAAGATGGCTGGTTGATCCCGTACCCGACCAAAAGCTTGGGCCTCCTAAAGGTCTAATCCCTTTAATGGCAATAGTGCAGCAGAACAAGTCAAAGGTGCGACCAGTCCTGGACTACTGCGAGCTCAACAAATACATTGAGGCTTACACGGCTGATGCTGATGTATGTGCAAGCAATTTGCGAGAGTGGCACCAGAAAGGATCAAACGTCGTTGCTGGATCTGAGAAAGGCCTATCTGCAGGTGAGGGTCGACGAAACTTTATTGCCATTTCAGACGGTGGTGTTTCATGGCAAACAGTACTGCCTGACCAGGCTGGGCTTCGGCTTAAATGTGGCGCCACAAATCATGAAAACCATCATTAGTGCTGTGCTGTCCAAAGATGAAATTATCAAAAAGACGACGTCCGCGTACCTCGATGACATTTACATCAACGAAGATGTGAAGCAAGCGTCGCACGTCCGAGCGAAATTGGCACAATTTGGCTTGGTTTGCAAGGATCCAGAGCGGCTTGAAGACGGAGCGCGCGTATTAGACCTGGATGTCAGGGGGGAGGAAGGCATCCTGCGATGGAGACGGGGAAGTGTGGTTCCAGGCATTCCTGAAGTTATCATAAGGTGGATTGTTTTTTTCCCTGTGCCGAAAACTTGTGGGACACCTGCTAATGTGTGGTTGGCTTGGTGCAGCAGTGGGTGTAATACAACGCCGGGCGAATGCGGTGACCTCAGGATGGACGATGAAACGAGTGATGCCCTCCTCACCCGAATGATTGCAGAAAGTGTTGGGAGAGCAACACACGAGGACCCTGCCCGAGGAGAGTGGTGCGTCAACAGGGAAGAAATGAACGTATAGGTCGATGCCAGTTCATTGGCGTTGGTAGTCCTGTTGGAGAGGGACGGGGCCGTGTTGGAGGATGCGTGTTGGTTACGGCCCATGAATGATGCTCAGCACATCAACTTAGCTGGGTTGGACGCCGTGCTGAAAGGCGTCAACCTAGCTCTACAGTGGAGGGCAAAGAGGCTGCACCTGCACACTGATTCTCTTTGTGTCTACCATTGAGTGCCCGACACGCTAACTGGCAAAGCAAGGATACGCACCAAGGCAATAAGCGAGATGCTGATAAGGCGGAGGCTAGACACCCTAAAGAGCCTAGTTTCGGAGTATGCCCTGACAGTCAGCATAACACTGGTCGCGTCGCACTGCAATCTTGCCGACCAGTTGACACGAGTGCCGCACAAATAGTACGCTGCTGTAAAGACGAGTACCGAGCCTGTTGGTCAAACCTGCGCTGCCACAAGGAGCTCGATGGACCGGCAGCAATTAAAGACATCCACGTGCAGAGCGGGCACCCAGGCATCAAGCTGACGCTGTATTTCGTGAGACGCGTCGACCCAGCGGTGGCCAAGGCAGAGATTAAACAAATCGTAAGACTGCGAGGTGTCCCAGTTGATTGACCCAGCACCAGTACGATGGCGAAAAGAACGACTGGACACAAATGATGCGTGGAAAAGGGTGTGAATGGATATCACCCATTATGTGGCAACCGGTTTCTTACCCTCATCGACTATGGACCCACCCGTTTTGCGATTTGGAGACCGTGGGCACGGCAAGATTCAGCGAGCTTTATTCGACAGTTATTGTCCGTCTTTTACGAACGAGGTACACCAGATGAAATATTAGCTGACAATGACACAGCCTTTTGCAGCCAGCAAGTAAGGCAGTTTCTGTGTGAATGGGGGGGGGGGGTCCGACTATGGATGCGATGCGCGTATGTACCATCAGGCAACGGTATCACAGAAAGAAATCACCGCAGTATCAAAAGAATTGCCGCAAGGAAGCAGTGCACCGTTGTGGAGGCAACATACTGGTACAATGTTACGCCGAAGGACGGGGTGTCCCCGGTAACCGCACCCGCGAGTGCTATCCACATGTACCGGGTGCGGGTAAAAGGAATTGACGTTGCGCAGTCACCCGTCGATTAAGTGGTTTGCGAACCATATGTTAATGAAAAAAAAGTTTGATTTAAAAATCAGAAAGTAATAGATCACTAAATCCTTTTTTTCCCTGTTGTCTTGAAATAAACAAACGAAATCCTTTTTAGAATCCTTCTTGTAAACAATTTTGTTAAATATCATGGCGGTAGAAAAGGTCAGAACGTTTAGAATAATAACATCACCTAAAACAAAGGTGTGATGACCAAAGGAATGTTAATTGTAAAAACGGTCGAGCTAGCAATAGCCAATCAGATTCGAACACATTTTGGAGAATGTTCTGGAAATCCTGAAAAAGATTACTTAAGTGATGATACACGAAGAACCGGCAGTGAGAGTTAGTCGGTTTGAGAGTAGGTCAGGACCATGACGGATCGAGTTAGTGAGAGTCAATTGAATTAGTTAAGTCGAGGGTAGCACGGCGAAGAACGAGAAATTAGTTAAGTCGAGGTTAGCACGGCAAAGAACGGACAGATGGGGTTAAGTCATACATAGACAGAACTAGAAATGATAACAAAAAAAATTGACCGATAAAGATACTCTCTCTCTCTCTCTCTCTCTCTCTCTCTCTCTCTCTCTCTCTCTCTCTCTCTCTCTCTCTCTCTCTCTCTATCTTTATTTTTCTAGTATATTTTTTATATTGTGGTTATTGATTATTTTGGCTAAGTTGTTCATACATGAGTAACTAATTTTTAATGTTTTCCTATTAAAGATCTTATTTAGGTGATTATTTTGGTTAAAGTGCTTGTCTACCAATTTAAGGAAGAATTTTCCTATATTGATGTTTGTTAATTTGCAGAAAGAGTGGATAAACCATATTACCATCCACTTTCTGCATTTATCATTGTATTTGCCACCTTCGTTATTATCTTCATGTTTACTGATATTTTCATAGCCGTTATCCCCTCTGTTATTTTGAGAATCATTTGTATAATTTTCTTCTTTCCCATCTAATTTTTTTATTCTGTTTCCGATTTCCTACATTTTCCCGGTATGAAAGTTTATGTTTGAAACCATTTTTTTCAAAGGCTTCATTGTAGACTTTGCTGTTTTCCTTAAATATTTCTTCGTTACATGATAATTTCCTTATCCTCGCATTTACTGCATACATAGATGTCTAGATATTTATCGGTATGCTTAAGAATAAGGTTATGGGAATAAATATTGTAAGGGATATATCATATAATAAAAATATTGATTTATATGTGTATATGTGTATGTATTATCCGGTTAGCCGACTAAGCTTGTCTAGACAGCCAGTAGGACGAAAAACAAAATGTGTCAAAGGGCAGAGGAAGCCTTTCGCTCAACGGTTATCTAGCACATAACACACGTCATGGGTAAATGACGTAAGCGGACAGAAATTACTCGATAAGTCGAAGTAAAGGCAACCCATCTAGGAGAAGGATATCTATGATATAAAAACCATCCAGCAGATGACCATTCCGCCCATCCTATTGGTCTGCAATTTGAATTGTTGACAGCGATCTTGCTTCTGCTTGTTGCTGGATCTCAACATTTTGAACCGAGAGAGGGACTTAGCTGTCGTACAAAGCTATGTCCCTGTATAATGTCTGTACAGATACTCCTTCAGACAATAACATGTCTGTCCAAGAAGTCCTGTGGCGATGGAAAGGTGGCGACGCGTGTAGGTCTGACAGGCCAGAATCATGTAGTTACTGATTTGCACACAGGCGGCATTAGGCTTATCTTAACATCGCTTCTCACAACAATACAATGGCAGTTGTGTACTCGGTGGAGCCTTTTGTGACTGAGCAGCGTTTCCAGGATAGCACTGCTCAACCCGGTGACTGTGGGAGGGGACAAGAAAATTCGTACTAAACAAAGCTGCCATTGAACCGCTGGTTAATTTACTGCGGCTATCGGCTATCCATTTAAGCAGGAACAAAATATATTATAATAAACATCATGCACTTCAGCTCTGTTGCTGGAATGTGATAACTCTGATGGACAATGGGAAAAGACTGGAACGCAAAACAGCAATTCTAGCCAAAGAATTGCAGAGATACAATGTAGACGTTGCTGCACTTTCTGAAACCCGTTTTTGCTGGTGAAGATCAACTTATTGAATATGGCTACACTATTTTCTGGTCGGGTAAATCTGAAAATGATAGGCGTGAGGCTGGTGTGGGTTCTGCAGTTAAGAATTCTTTAGTTGACAAAATCGAACAGCCGGTTGGTGTTAATAATCGGATCATGAGATTGAGAATTCCCCTTGCTGCTGGTCGATTCATGACAGTTCTATCCATCTATGCACCCACTCCTGTTTCTCCTGAAGATGATATTATATCTTTCTACCATACTCTCAGATCCATTGTCACCAGTATACCAAGTGGGGAGAGTTTGGTAATCCCTGGTGACTTTAATGCACGGGTCGGCTCAGACAATGAAACCTAGTCTCCTCTGGGTCCTTATGGCATTGGCAGAATCAATTCAAACGGTCTACTGTTCCTTCAGCTCTGTACTGAACTAAATCTAGTTATTACCAACAATTTTTTACACCAGAAAAACACGGCAACTTGGTTTCATCCTCAATCTAAACATGGTCATATACTTGAATATATAATATATAGATGCGGTGATCTAAGAAACTTCTGCAAGGTGAGAGTGATGCGTGGTACCGACTGTGACACTGATCACTTGATGGTCAGGGCTAAACTAAAGATTTCCATTCGCCGTAGGAGCCGTTTCGGTGGAGTCAAGGTGCCTATGCGGATTAATGTTTCAAGATTGAAAGATCCATTCGTCAGAAACTCTCTCAAATCTGCTTTTGATCAAGTGGATTTTTCAGGTTGTGATTGGAAGAGAGTAAAAGACATCATATATAAAAAATGGAGTTGAGATTCTTGGACTGAGAGTTCTCAGACATCGAGATTGGTTTGCTGATAACTCCATTGAAATCAACCCTCTAATTGAGGAAAAGAGGAAAGCTCATTTGAGACTCCTTAATTCTTCGTCTGCTCATAGGTCAACTTTTGCTACTCACTTCTCATTTGTGAAAAGTAAGGTTCAGTGCCGCGTGCGCCAAATAAAAAGCAAATAGTGGTCTGATCTCTCGAAAGAGATACAGACAGATTATGTTAAGAAGGACATCAAGGTGTTTTATGCTCTGCTTTGTCAGGTCCAAACATTTCTACAACTACACCACTCCTGGTAAAGGATGGAACCACCTTATTGAAAACTTCATGCTGTTGGCATGAACATTTTCGAGATCTCTTTCATAATCCTTCCAATGTGGATGTTGCTGCAATAGATATCCCTCAGCGGACTCTTCAGATAGAACTTGACATGGAACCGACTCTTGTAGAAACGATTGCTTGTATAAAACAGACAAACCCAAACAAAGCACCAGGACTAGATGGCATTTTTGTTGAGCTTTTGAAACATGGTGGTATGAATGTCCATTGTGCGGTTCACTCTTCGGTGATGTCTATATGGAGGGGTGACCAGGTTCCCAAGACTGGATAGATGCCATTTTGATTATTTTATACAAAGGAAAAGGTAAGAAATCGGGCTGTGGTATTTACCGTGGTATCTCACTGCTGGAAGCTTTTGGCAAAGTTTTTACACGACTCTTGCTTAACCAATTGGATTTTTTCTGCTAGACTGATTTTAGAAAAATGTATTGAACAGCTTGTGCCACTTTGTCTGGTTTTGTTGACTTAACTAAGGCCTTTGACTCAGTGAATCGTTGGGCTCTCAGGAAGGTGCTCGGAAAATTTGGCTTTTGTTGAAAAGTTCAAGCAGCTACATCGTTGTGTGAAGGGTTTAATTTCAATGGTCAGCTGTCTGATTAACTTCCCATTGATAATGGAGTGAAGCCGGGCGATATACCAGCACCATCATTGTCCTTACTTTACCTGACGGCTGTACTATGGTATGCCCTCCATGACTGTGATACGGGTGTCTATATTAGATTCCGAACAACTGGAAAAGTTTTTAACTTGAGAAGACTCCAAGCCAGAACCCTTGTTAGAAATGGATTTTTCAGGGAGCTTTTTATGTGCCGATGTGTAACTTGGTTACACACTTTCCGGAAGAAATGCAGTCGGTCATGGACCGCTTTACTAATGATTATAACTGCTTTGGTCTGACAGTTAGCATTAAGAAAAGCCAAGTCATGTACACTCCGGTTGCTAGTGATCCTTACGGGGAACCTGACATCTTTGTCTATGGGAAGCGTCTTGAAGTTGTCCAGGTATTTGTCTACCTTGGTAGTTCTTTATCTAATGACGGTTCTCTTGATGCGAAAATCAAACAGAGAATAAGCAAAGCATCTGGGTTCTTTGGTAAGCTAGAAGACAGAGTCTGGTCCGATGTTGATCTAACTCTTGCAACTAAAGTGTCTGTGTATCAAGCATGTGTGTTGTCATCCTAGCTCTATGCTTCTGAAAACTGGACGTTGTATCAACCTCATATGAGGCAGCTTGAAAGATTCCATCAGCACTGTCTTAGACATATCCTTGGTCTGAAGTAGGAAATCAATGTTCCAGATATAGCTGTCTTGAACAAAGCCAAAACAACTAACATTGCTGCAATTGTGATGAGGAATCAGGCGCGTTGGGCATGACCCACCCAACGCGCCTGATTCCTCATCCTTGTTCGGCTTAATGACACTAGACTACCAAAACAGCCTTTTTATGGTGAGCTCCCTTTTGGCAAAAGACCACAACACAAGCAAAAAACGGTTTTGTGATAGTATGAATGAGTGTCTAGTGTGCTTTGGTATGCCCGTCGATAATTGGGGGTCCCTGACATCTGATCGTGGGCAATGCAGGGCTGCGATATACAGGGGTGCATAACTGTTTGAAGCTGCAAGGGTGAACCGAGCAAAACTGGTGATGTGTGGATCTGTGAGGAGTGTGGCCGGGCCATATTGGCAATCATATGAAATCCCATCAGAGCTATCCGACTGCAATTGTTGTCTCTACCATGCCACATTCTAAGACCCAGCATGATCCCCAACATGAGAACAATGATGAGTATACAACACCTGTCGACGCAGTCAACACCAATCGTTATGTGTGCCAGATATGTTCAAGGATATGCAGAACTTTGGCGGGATTAAAAAGTCATGAACGAGCCCACAAACGCGTATAAATATATATATATATATATATATATATATATATATATATATATATATATATATGGAGAAAAGTAGACAAACACGGGATGTTATGGAAACTGGATGTTTATTGTCGACGATGCAGCGTTTCGGTCATTTAGATCTTCTTCAGGACACAAATATAGTTCTTGCTTCGATGAAGGGCATTTTCAAAATGGTGAAAACAGTAGATTGTCAGTAGAGGCAGGAGTGGTTGGGGGTGGGTAGTGGATATTCTTCTCTCTAGATGGGGAGTGTTTATATAGTGATGCAGGTGTGGATCAAGAATGTTTGATGATGGGGGTGGGTCAAAATGAATGAGTATGTGTATGTGTGTATGTCTGTTTTAATTGTCTTTTATATATATGTGTGTTTTGAAACTGGGTTTGTATATATATATATATATATATATATATATATATATATATTATATATATATATATGTATATATATATATATATATATATATGTATATATACATATATACATATATAAGTAGGTATTGATAAATTTCAATTAATTCTTGTTATGTTTGGGTTTTAGATTAAAATAATTCATTTTCTGGTTATTTGATTACGTTAATTAAAATTTGGGAACTTATCCAACTACTGATTCTAATGTATATTATAGGATAATCAAGTTTAATAGGTTCATAATTGCCTCCCTTTTTGTAAGATGAATACTATGTAAAAAGGAATAAAATTGATGTGTCCACGTGATAAGAAACATGAAAATATGATAAAAGAAAAGAAAACTTTTGAACTGAAAATGACCAGTCTGAAAAATCCCAACAGAGCAAACAATAAGGTGCCAGCTGGCCCTTTTCTATGCTGATGGAATGCTGTAAACCACCCAGATAAACATCTTCCACTGGGTCAGAAACAACAATTTCCTCAAAAGATAAGATGAATTGAAACCCGATACAATCACAAGGGTCAAGAGAAAAAATATAAAAGAAACTTCGGAATTTATCAGGGTACCATTTTCAATAAAATTAGCGGTCTGATGAATCCCGTGGGTATTTTCAGATACCTGTGATTAGAAATGGATCCATAACTGCAAAATAGCCGATGTTTTAGCATTTTCTTTAATATATATATATATATATATATATATATATATATATATATATATATATATATATTAAAGAAAAAGTTCCCAAATTTTAATTAAGGTAATCAAATAACCAGAAAATGAATTATTTTAATCTAAAACCCAAACATAACAAGAATTAATTGAAATTTATCAATACCTACTTATATATTATATATATATATATATATATATATATATATATATATATATATAAGTAAGAATGAATAAAGAAAAGAAAGTACAGAATGGATAATAAAAGATGAATTTAATCAATATCACTTACACGATTCAAACTATTATTATCATTAAATAAACAAATGAAATGAAATAATAATAATGTGTTTATTTAATGATAATAATAGTTTGAATCGTGTACACAAAGATAAACTGACCGAAACACATGTGTAAGTGATGTTGATTAAATTCATCTTTTATTATCCATTCTGTACTTTCTTTTCTTTATTCATTCTTCCTTATATTGTCGGATTCAATTCCAATTCCATTTTTACACACACACACACACACACACACACACACACATATATATATATATATATATATATATATATATATATATATATATATATATAGTAAAGAAATGCTAAAGAAAATACATACATACACACACACACACACACACACATATATATATATATATATATATATATATATATATTATATATATATATATATATGTATAGGTGTATGTGTTTGTAAGGTAATCCAAATGACTGATTGTAAGGGATGAATCTTCCCTTACAATTAGTCATTTGGATTACCTTACAAATTTGGGATATTCAAAATCTCGCTGTATAAGTATACTGTATGCTCTTGTAGGTGCAAACATATATTCATACATGGATTTTTATAAATTCCTAAAGAGAGCTCAATGTATAATAATTAATAAATTAGATTATATACAGAGCAATATTTAACTTTCAAAGAAAGAAAAACTTAACAAACCGTAATAATTTATTTCAACCAGAAATTCAAAATATTTTTTAAATTTAAAAGATTTAAAAATTTCTTAGGAGCCCCAGTCTCATCAGATGGGGTTTACAAAAATAATGGGATTCACTGAAAAACCAGAAAAAATCTCAATATTCACAAAATTTATGACATATAGCAATGATAAAGTTAAAAATTCTAAGCCTAACAAAATGATACAATGTATATCTTAGCTTCCTGTTCAACTGACTTCCTAAAAAAAAATAAATAAAATAAAACATCATAAAAATATATATAAATAAATAAATTAAAAATCTAAAAAATTATGTCTAGACGTTTTTTATAAAATATTCTTGAAATCATTAAAAAGGCTTTATCCACAAATTAATTTACGATAGAATTTGATATATAAATCTAATATTTAATATCTATCTCTCTCTCTCTCTCTCTCTCTCTCTCTCCTCTCTCTCTCTCTCTCTCTCTCTCTCTCTCTCTCTCTCTTATATCACCTTTGCCTTTGAATATAAAATTGTGTCAGAATCTTACATATTTTTATAAGGTTGAAGTGATTATCTTCCCTTGTTTGGTTGCAGATGTCGTTAGGAGGCGTTTTGACCTAACTATCTAAAGGCAGTCCCACGAAAGTGACTCTCTTTTTGATCTGGGATCTCCAGATTTGAACTAGACCAAATTGTGTCTTCGTCCATTTGGACTTGTGTGGCTTTGCCTCCTAGCCACAAACAGTAAATGACAACCTTTTTCATCATATGCCTCAACTATAGTCAAGGACTCTTTGTATTTAGACATTTCTATGTGTTCTTCTAACACGTGGGGACTCGTTTATATGTTTGGAATAGGAACTTGGTTCCTTCCTCGAGTTTTGCCGAAACAAATGTTATATAATATTGAATGACTTGTCTTTATTTTCATACTGAATATTTTCTGGGTTACTCTATTTTAGGTAACCTAATGCATTAACATCTCCTTAATTCTTATAACGTAAAACTGTCACTAATTCACTCTCCCAGTGTCACGTTCTAGTAGTCGGACGAGAAACAACATGGCTTCTCATTTTACTTTCCCCGGACCCCTAGACTTTTTTAACGGAAATATTTCTGAGAACTGGAGAATTTTTATGTAGCTTACAAAGGTTAAAGCACCCAAGAGTTGGTGTGGGGGTGACCGGAAGTCGTCCTAAACATGTTGTCAGGCGTGCGCAATGGTCGGCATTTATTACGATCGCCGAACCTCGCATGCAAATGTGTGGACACGAACTGCTTACTATATGAACAGCACGAATGCTTAAGCAGGCAATCTTAACGAGGACGTTTGCGATGAGTTAGACCTGAAGACCAGAATACTTGAAGACCCGACGAATTTTTTTAAAATTTGCTTTCAAGCTATTTCGATGCATACAATGGACGGTGGCTTCGATTTAAAGTTGATTGCCCTATTTGATGGTACTCGGTTAGAGCTTAAGTGGGTTTTGAATGCGGAACTTGTCTACAATATGTGCAACATAAAGCGATCAAAACACAGACTTATGGGAGGCACATTTGCCGTCTACCAGCAATTAAATAATGATGCAAACCAAATAAAGACTGCCTTGTATACTGCTTTCGCAACAGATGAGTTCTCTGCATATAATCAATTTACAACGCGGCAGATGTGTCACGATGAATCAGTTGACGTATATCTGGCAGGGCTAAGGAAGCTCGCCGTATTGTTTGGAGGGTTGTGTGATGGCACTCTTAGGTGCATCTTTGCGAAGAGACTGCTAGCTAAGATTAGGCAACTCTTCCGAGCATCAACGAGAACCGACCACCTGTCCATTGAACTGTCGAACCTCGGTAGTAGCAGCAGCTACACAGAAGGCACAGACTAGGAATAGAGACGTCCCTGATGGCCAACGTACTGACGTTACATGTCACAACTGCAATGGATTAAAACACCTGGCATGAGACTGCTCCAGCTATAAAAGTGGAGAGCAGGACAATTGCTTGGGGAACACATTACTGATTCCGGTGCCAAAAAGTAGAACACGTGGTACGGACCTATCCAGGAAACGAGACAAGGGAATAGACGATAGTGTCAGCCTCGTTAACTCCGGTTATTCTCGATCAATAACCAGCAAAGAAGTATGCCTATCATGGACAAAGAGGTCTTTGCATGTGACGACTATCAACGAAGACACTGTCACTTGCGAGTCGGGTTTTTCGTATTAGCTAAACGGGGGTAATCCTGTTGGGGTTGACGTCTTGGTCACTCACAAGATGCCGTTTGGGTGTGATCTTTTAATTGGCATGAACCACAAGAGAGCTGGGTGGAGTACACATTTCTGCGTCTGGTGCGGTAGAGTTCGGTCGCAGTAAACCAGCCCAATATGCGGCACTAACCATCGACGAAGAGGACTTCAGCGCCGAATTCGACCACACGGTGAAAGTTTGGACTGCAAACGCCAAGTGTGTTGCGGATTACGATGACTGAGTATCCAACTTAACTCGACGAAGGACTGTGGCGAGAAAAACCACGAACGAACACTTGGTTAGTTGGGAGAGTAAAAACGTCGGAGTTAACTGTGCCCCCCCCCCCACCAGAGAACATTCTTATCAGAAGGACACTATCGTGAGCTGCAGATCTGGCTGTTCACGCCATATCGCGAGGTGTGTGTGGGGTGGGGGTGGCGCTTGGGCCGCCTAAGAGTCTAACCCCGTTGATAGCGGCTGTACACAATAATAAATAGAAGTTTCGCCTTGTTATGGACTGCCGGGAGCTAAATAAATACATTGACGCATTCACAGCAAATGCTGATGTCTCTTCGCACAACCTAAGAGAATGACAACAACTGTATCACTTCTGGATTTACGTAAGGCCTACCTACAGGTGCATGTCCACAAGTCGTTGTGGTCGTTTCATATGGTGCTGCTGAGGGGGCGAAAGTATTGCCTTACGCGGCTAGCTTTAGTGCTCTTATATTCGATTGATAGTCGTAGTATTAACTCAGAATGAGTCTATCAAACATGCCGCTTCGGCATGGATCGACGACATCTATGTCGATGAAAACCTAGTCTCAACGAGACATGTACATGAACATTTTTCTAATGTTGGACTCGTGCAAGGACTCTGAGAGGCTGAAGGATTCGAAGTATTGGGCTTGTACGCCTGGAGGTAACGTGACATACTTCGGGGAAAGCAAGAGAATGAGATCCCAACAGTTCTGAACACCATTACTCGTTGAAGTGTATTTTCTTTATGCGGAAAGCTCAACGGTCATCTACTGACAGGCTTAGACCAGCGGCCATATACATTGGCCTCCACAAAACCGGCGAATGGAATATATACTTATCAGGTGCGAGTAAAAGGTGTAGAATTTAGCGCGGAGCATGCACCCTACAGAGTAGGAGACGCAGTGTGGGTAAAAACGCCACACAATACTTGCACATCAACATTTATGAAGGCGTTAGTGACAGGACACCATGGTTCACACCCAGTCTTGGTTGATGATGCACCATATCGCAGTCCTATTACGGGGATGATCGTTCCACCATGAAAGTGTGTCCTCGGAATGCAAAATTATGGTAGAGTGCAAGGAAAGCTACGAATCGCGTAAGAATGCGAGAATTCCGCACAGAAATACAACCGATGACCATGACCGGTTTGACTCTGATAACTAGATTGCACCCATCCTCTCAATCAATTATCTTCCTGCTATAGACACACAAGCCCCCTCAGTTCCCCTATTGAAAAGCACAGGGCTGAAGCGACCGCTCATGTGACACAATGGTTAAGTGAAATAGAATGTTTAAACCCATGCGATCAGATAAATTTCAAGAGAATCATAAAAGTTGTACGGCCACCATGAAGTTAAGCCAGTTAGAGATAATATCTTTACGTGGCTAGTTTTAAGAGAAAATGGGTCTTGAAAAAGTTAATGGTCTGAAAACTGGGTACACTAAAACTGATAAAAAAGTAATGGCTATAATTTTTGGAGAAATCGCAGACACTAGGTCTGATAAGATAAGTTAGTATTTACCTTCTGAGTGGTCGAATTGATTTGGGTGTGTAGGGATGGAATCGGCATATATTCAACTGGCGCGAGCTCTTTCAGCAGTTTCAAACTCGCACTCGGGCTGATAGTGTCGCCCTAGTAGTAGTACATAGAAAATAGGCAGGGACCCACATCAGTGAAGCAAGTAATCGACTTATAGTTAAGGCAACTTTCTTGTCAGCTGACAACATAGACTTAAGTGTCCTCTGCTCCACCACAAAATGCACAAAGTGTCACACCTTGCTCCCCCATTAGCGTCCTGTTATCAAACTTTGTATTGTGTTTCTATCCTTATGAACTTGTCTCTAGTTCGTACCCTTCGAATTGGCCAGCAGAGAACATTACAACGTGGGGTCATCAGCATTGCGCAACAAAGGTGCAGGGATTTTTACAAGCTATCAGCTGTGTGATCCAAAGATCAGGGGCGAGTGTCGTTTACCAAGGTCAAAGCACCCCAGAGTTGACATGGTGGTGGCCGGAAATCATCCACAACACCTGCGGGCAGGCGTGTGAAATGGTCGGCATTTTTCACGATCGCCAAAATATACATGTAAATGCGTGGACACTTGCTGCAGTACGAACGCTTAAGCAGTCAGTCTTAACGACGACGCTTACGACGAGTTTGACCTTAAGAGCAGATGATTTGAAGACCCGACGGATGTTTTAAAAATCT
Organism: Doryteuthis pealeii; assembly: GCA_023376005.1. Lineage (NCBI taxonomy): Eukaryota > Metazoa > Mollusca > Cephalopoda > Myopsida > Loliginidae > Doryteuthis > Doryteuthis pealeii. The sequence continues at coordinate 40,155,718 of CM042146.1, read as the reverse complement.
CTATCATTTCAGACATGAACTGAGGCTATATTTAATAACCACATATTTTTTTAATCCAACAAAGGCAAAATCAGCATTCTACTTACGTAGCCAGGAAAACAAGGCCGCAAAATTTACAACAATTAAAAGTTTTCGTCCGTTAATGAAGAAATGGATTTCGACTCAGTCATAACAAAATTCGGGGAATACTGCATCACTCGAAAGAATTCAACATTATCGCGGTATACATTTTTTTATTTCTTGCCAAGGTGAAGCTGAACATTCGACGATTTGTAAATAACATAAAAACGTTGAGTCACGCGAATGAATAAAAAGAATTAAGCGACAGTCTCAAAGATATGATAATCATCGGAGCGAACGACCTCACAAAAAGTGAAAAAGACATCTACCAGTCGGCAAAGAAAGGTCTAAAGAAACTATCTTTCGCAGAGGACAGAACTCCTTTCTCCAACAGAGAGAAAATGATAGAATGAAAATTCTGTTCATACTTGTCATGCATACAACTAAATCTGCAACACTTGCAAAAAACGCAACCACTTTGTAAAAGGTGCCCCTCAAACTAACACGGTCAGGAAATCATGCAAGATAACTTTGACTCACCTGTACCAGAGGATGAACAAACTTACGTATCACGACCAAAGCATTGTTACCAACACACAAACGAAAAACCTACGAGGTCAACTCAGCGTCAGAAGATTGGCTGGTCACATTAGCAGTAAATGACTCAAGGAGAAGATTTTAAATTGACTCAGGTAACCAAGTAAATATCATTTCAAGGAAAGAGTACTAACTACTAAAAAAATAGACCAGGACTAAAGCGTACCCGCACAAGGTTAAGAGCCGACAATGACACCTTCATCCCAATACCCGGAAAAGGTTTAGTACAAATTCCACACAAAAACAACATATATAATGTCCAAATAATTGTAGCAGACACCGACGCCTCTCCATATGCACCACATTCAAAGAGTCCTCAACATCTCAAAAAGAGAACCAGTTTACTTCTCGATGTTTAAAGTCATTTGGGGGGAACAAGGAACATTACCAGAGTATCACCATATTATAATGGATCCACCAAGCAAAGTACTATTTCCCCCCAAAAAAAAGATACTAAAACAGGATCTGCAACAGAATGGGTCTCCTCTCTAGTAGTGGTACAAAACTCAATGGCACCCCGCGATTATGTTTACACCCTCTAAATCTAAACAAGGCAACTGCATCTGACATATTTCAAGACATGGCAGGAGTAGAATACATCACCAAGCTGGATGCCTCAAATTGCTTCTCACAAATTAAACTAAGCTCGAAATTCCCCTGTTTCACTGTTTCAGATACCTAGGCATTCCATATGGGATTCACAGTGCCAGTGAGATGTGTCAAGTCTGCATTGCCGCAATCATATAACCCAGAGAAAGATTTCGGAATGCACAGCATGACATCATCATCTAGGCAGATCAATTTGAAAAAAGAACAATTGAAGTTCAGACGATCAGGATTAAAAATGAATCGGTCCAAGTCTCAATTTAACCAGCGTGAATTGACTTTTCTCAGACACACGATACCCAACAAGGGAATAGCACCAGGTGCTAGAAAAATGAAGGCTATCACAGACATACCTGAACCAGCCAAGCATAAGGAAATACAATGCTTTTTAGCTGGGGAAATTTCTCCCAAACTTCTCAACCAAAACAGTACCCCTACGTCTTCTTATTTAGAAAGACACTATTTGGTCTTTTGGGAAGCCTCAAATGAATGCATTTCGAGGCCTTAAGGAAATGATCACTCATAGCCCAAAATTAAAATACTTTAACCCCAAACTTCCAATCAATGTATTATCGGATGCATCTACCAAGAATTAGGAGCCCTGTCAGAACAGCTATATGACAAATGGCATCCAATATTATTAGCCAACAGATCCCTGACATCGGTTGAAATAAACAATTGTCCTCTAGAATTATAAACACTGTCAATTCTGTTTACCTGTCAGTATTTCCATGAATACGTATATGGACAACGCCTCATTGTGCACAATAATACCGCACTTCCTTTTAAGGCTCCAAAAATATGATTTTGCTATAATACCGCACTTCCTTTTAAGGCTCCAAAAATATGATTTTAATCGGAAATATACAAAAGATCAACTAATGAAGGTTACGGACGCACTAAGCCGGGCCACATTACAAGACAACATTCCTGAAATCTCCAACAAAAAATAACTTTTTTGTCCACTCCCAATCAATGAAAAGAATCGCCAGAAATTAGTGAGTGAAACAAGAAAAGATGACACACTACAAAAATTACATCAAATCTCGGCTAGGTAGCTGGAACATCTTCTCAACCCCGACCCTTGTCTCAGACCATACGATCACCATAATTCAGAGGTCACTAGTCAAGATGTGTTTCTTCTCAAAGATCAACAGTAGTACCCTCAAAACTCAAGACTAGAAATGTACAAAATCCTACACCAAGACCACCTGGTAATTGAAAAATCAAAATCCCAAGACAGATAATCACTCTTCTGGCCAAATATGAATGCTGACATAGCAGATACCATATTAAACTGTGACGCATACCAAAAATAGAAAAACCATCAAGATGCTGAACTGCTCATGAACCCCGAGATCCTTGACAAACCTTGGACAAAAGTCAATACGGACCTATTCAACATACAGGCGAGACCCTACCTCATTGTTGTGGATTATTACTAACTATTTTGTAATTAGCAAACTCCACAACAACAATAGTGATAAAGCATCTGAAATATTTACAAGACACTAAATTCCCAAACTAGTCATTTTAGACAATGGTCCAGATTTGCTAGAATTCAGAAAATTCTCAACAAACTGGGATTTGGGCGTGACAAAATTTACCCCAGTATTTGCACAATTAAATGGTAATTTGAATTGTAAAAATGACTCTACTAAAATTTCTGAAAATAGGGGATGACAACTACCTAGGGGTCACAAAACTCTCATACCAGAACATAAAACACACATCAAAAACATCGCATATTTTTCTTCCTGAACACCGGTGATAACGTCCGTCTACATGATGGCAAAACCTGGTCAAGAAAAGGAAGGTCATCAAAAGATGTGATCAACATAGGTCATATCTCATCCTAACAGAGAATGGCCGAAAACTCCGTCGCAAGTGACGACATATGTTAGCCATCCAACAATCACAGGGTCTCAGGATTCCCCTTCTCGAAATACAGGATTCCCCTTCCCGAAATAAAATAAGATATCACAGAACACCAACCTGCCATAATTTAGCAAATTGTCTGAACAAGAGTAGGAAGAAAAGTTAATTGGATTCTGAATACACATCATAAGTCCGGACCAAAACACAGCTGAAGAACAAAGGACTTAGGAGGGGTATGTTGTATGTGTATATATAGACTACACTAATATACAGTTAACTCCATTGGACGTTTGGTAGAGAACGCTTCCAATATATATATATTGGGCATTTAAAAATGGAATAACTTTAACAAATTTTTAAAAATATTTTAATTTCGTTGCATCCATAAAAACAATAGAAAAGAAAACTTTCAAAGAAAACTACTGGATGAATGAATTGATTTGACAATTAACAAAAATGAATTAAACTCTTTCAATCTTGTACAGGAGATTTCATGCATGAAATATGATATCATCAATCCAAGTTTATTGGATAATTTTTGCATAAAATTTTTCACTCACATACATCTAAGATTTATATGTGAAATATATTCACTCTTGGACATTGACATAAATGACTCAACATGAAGAAATGGATGCTTAGATAATAATTGCATGATAATTATTTCAATTAAAAAAGCATACGTGGACTCCACAACAACATATATGCATATATAAAATATCACCATTTTAAATTATTAATTTCGTGCATGCACTTTGCTTATTTCCTGTTTTGTCTACTGTCTGTGAAGAAAACAACAAAATGAAATAATCCACTCCTCCTAAAATTTCAAAACAGCAGGAATCCAGGCTATAAGCACTAATACAAAGATTTCAGAGTATTTGACTATCAGTCCGAGGACAGTGCTGAGGTTTGCAGAGTTGGAGGGGTCCAGTGGTGATTACGAAGGTACGGCAGCTCTGAATCCCCACTCTGGTCGCTCTGATCAGAAAAGAACCCCCAGACCATGACTGACAATGATCCCAGAAAGTCAATCAGGACCACAGCCATGGACATGAAAGTATCTGAATTTCTTATTAGACTGATAGTGTATGAAGGCATTAGCTATTTCTCATACAAGATGAGAAAGGGTCAATTTTTATCACAGGTTATAAAGTACAAGAGAGAAGACCACTCTTCAAAGCTTTTGAACAAACTCAAGCATCCATTCCAACTGAATATGCTTTCGTTTTTCCCAAATGAGAAAAACTTCTGCCCAAATCAGATGGTGAACTCACAAGATGTACCGATAGTGATTAAAAGCAAACTCACAGTTCCCATCATGGTGCTTGTGTGGGGACTAGTAATAGTGAAGTTATGCTTCCATTCATCCTCCCACAGGACATCAGACTCAATACTGAGACCTATATCAAGTGCATGGAGGAGGTAGGGCTGCACTGGATCGAGAGGGTGGCACTACTCTCTGGGCCATGCCACACAATCAGGTGAACCCAGTCTTTGCTGTAAGAAAAACATTTTGATTGCATCACCCCTAACAATAAATCACAATACAGTTGATTGTTATGTGTGAAGTGTGGGTGAGCAATAGACCAATAATACTCTGTTCAACACCAAAGATAAACTGAAAAGCAACATTTACCAATTTAAACAGGGATACCGTCGGAAGGTCTTGCAAGAGATTCCGAAGTCATTTGGAAGCCATGGTTGAAGCTAATTGTGGTTTCTTTGAATAAATTAATGTAAAGTATTTCAAGATATTTTCATGTCATTTTGGTAAATATATTGGATAAAGTGAGATGTCAGTGTTATTTTCTTTTTTGCTAATCTAGACGATAATTTACCCATTGCACCCTGTATATTTTATATTGAATTGATATATTTGATTGACTCTCTCGTCAATCTCAACACATGGGGGCACAACAATTCAGTTTAAAATATGCACCACTGGGCTACCTACACAGGTAATTTATTTATAGTGGTGACATTTTGTGTAAAACCACCCACACATTTTAGATAAGCAGATAACCAAAGAATAGTGTGTAAACGTAGCACAAAATTCTCTGAACTATACTCCTCATGTTTTGAACCCAGTTTTTGATCAATACAATTCTTTAAAAATAATCTTATAGTCATCTTAAACGCTTGCTGTTGCTAATAGTGCCACAGACAACTAGTTTTCCTAGCTAAGCCCCCCCCCCCGAGAGAGAGAGAGACCTCCCAACTGGTTTTAGCAGAGCAAACCACAGGAGGCGACAGAAAACTTACCACGTATCGCTACTCACAACCGAGGGTTGCGAGTTCAATCTCTAGCCTCCCGCTACACTTCCCCTGATCTTTAGTCCGGAGTAGATGCTCACCAGTTTCTAGCCTCAAGCAAATGCTCTCTAGAGACCTACCGCCCGATGACACCAACTAGACTCACCTTCCTGGCCTGCGACACTGAGGACCTAGCTACATGAAGAAATGGACTACCCGTCTTGTTATTGCCCTGCCATAATGCAACCAATGTTTTGTGTATTTCTTTAACTGAAAGCACATATTCTCCATTCTTTGTTCTTTTGTTCTAACATTTTCTCGTTTTATAAACCTGGTCTTCTAAAGATGGTAGACGTTTGATATAACCACATAATTCTTCTATGTTACTGGGAGACTGTAATATTGCACTCATAAAACATGTATTGCCTGAATTCCGTAATCCAGCTCTTAGATTTAGGTTTTTTCCAGTTTCATCTTTTTTCCTTTTGTTCTCTATTGAATCACTTTGAAGGCTTCTTTTTTTTATTATTCAGATATCTGAAGATACTTGCGCAACCTGCCAAGATGGGGCCATCTTGGCAGGTTGCCTTGGCATTATCGATGACAAACTCGTCACAGACATAGCAAAAGGCAGCACATCTATCACAATTCATGCAGACAGCATAAACAGGTCCCTCTCCATGGTGTACTCCCGCATGGCCATTTACACAGCAACCATAATTTACAACTTCAGAGCACAAACTAATCCAAGGACCTTTTTGTGTCTTATACACTGAACAAGTAAACTACCGGGGAAGGTTCTCTGATCCAACTAAGGGAGCTATGATTTTTGAACTTGTAAAAGTCATTGTTCACCGGAATAGCTTGATCCGTACAGGTCTTTTAAAAAGTCTTCTAGTTGTCTCACACGCGTGCTGTTACTAATAGTGCCACAGACAACGGGTTCTCCCAGCTAAGACCAGTGAGAGAGACTGGCCCAGCTTTTATGCCAACCAACAGGGAGTGACAGGAGGCTTAACACATGTTACCCAGTGGTTGCGAGTTCTATTTCTAGCCCCCGCTACAGGTTTTACTTGTTTTCGATGGTTTCCTTGCCAAGACTAGACTGGACTCCAGTTTGATATTCTATCATAGTTGGGGATGGGTGGGCATACATGTCTTTCCTAGGGGCCTTAGCGAGAATAAAAATGCAATTTCATCCAGGATATGAACTCGGCTTGAATTTATTTCCATACAGCGATAATACACACACACACACATACACCTTGCTATGCCTTTTATATCACAGTAACTCCAATTTTTGCAGCTAATCAACGTTTTTTGACAGATTTGCCCCTTTTCGTGGGCGGCTTGCAGATTCGTACATTCGAGCTCACCTCAGGCTTTATTGTTACATTTTTATGGGGTAACAAAAAAAAGAAATTGAGCTAATACATTTTCTAACATTGTAACTCAACAGGAAAAATAAGATCGGTTCAAACCACTTAAGACTTTTTTAAATAATATTTTAAATGTATGTAATTACCTAACCCGTTCGCCACGGGGAGAACGTGAGACAAAGTCGCAAGTATCAGGCATCCAACAAGGATCGACCACGCTATTCAGTAGTAATGCATTTGCAGGACTAGTTTGCTAACAATTAAATCACGATGGGAAGCCCTTATTCTTCGCTATGCGTATAATGTGACACAAGGTCACAAGTATGAGGAATCCAGCGAGTATCAAATTCGTTATTCAGGAATAATGGATTGTTGAAATTCACTTTCGTAAGTACTTGTTAAAACTAACAAACAGAAATATTCGTCGGGTCAGACGTTATCTGCCCCGGATCCTTCTTTTTTTTGTACTGGGGGGAGTTACTTGCTCCTTAAAACTTTTCAGTCGGTCTTTGTAAATAAAAAAAAAAAAAACGCACACCTTGCGTATAATGATAAGCGGTTCTGATGTGTTGCTTTGTTAATTGACTTTATGTTATCCCACGTGGAATATATCAAGATGAGTACCTGCGCTTACCGGTGATAAAGTGGTATGTCTCTTTTTACGTGGAATTAAGTTTGTAAATTCCCAAGAAAAGGTTATGGGATCCAGGCAGTGTGCGATGGTATTAACCACGCGGTGAACCTTTTTTCGTCCATCTTTGATTTGTCATTCACGGAGGAAGTTTCTGTGTCGTTTATGTTTTAAACATCCTTTTTATTGTTTAAAATATCTGGAACATGGCGATGGAGACAAAACTTGTTAATCTTGTGCCACTGAATGGGACAAATTATGCAACTTGGAAGGTACAATGTAAAATGGCATTAATTACAGACATTCTATGGAACATCGTAAATGAAACAGAGATAGTTCCTGCATCTAGGACAGATGCGGCATTATACGCAAAATATTTATCAAGGAAAGATTGTGCCTCGACGAAGATTGTACTGTCTCTAGAACCGTCACCTCTGTACTTAATTGGGGATTCAGACGATCCGGCAGTGGCATGAAAAATATTGGCTGACCAATTTTAAAAGAAAACGTGGGCTAACAAATTAGCATAAAATAGGAGATTCGATTAATGAAGAAGATAGAGTAGCACATCTCCTGGCTGGCCTTCCAGAATCTTATGACATTTTGGTAACACCGCTGGAAGCAAGTGAAGATGTTCTTAAGCGGTCCATGACATCGAAACACCATATCAATAAAAGGGGACTCAAGTGTTTCAATTGTGGAAAATGTTGACACATAAAACGTGATCGTGGAAGAATTTTTAAAAATTCATGAAAGGAACTATAAAAAAGAAAGATTTTTTAACGGAGAAAACGCAAGCGGAGTCTATTCGTTCTAAAAACGAACACGTTCTAAAAACGTTCTAAAAAACGAATACGTTGTTGGACTATTATCAACGAATAACAAATTGTGGCTCTAGGGGGACGTACATATATGTCATGATATGAACAAGTTTATCAATTTCACAAAATTGGATAATTGGATATATTCCTCGGTGATGGACACTCAGTCGAAGCATTGGGAACGGGATTGTAGAATTCAATGTGAGTATGGCTGAGGGGAAGGAACAAAGATGCAGATTATATGTTTATATATATATATATGATTATATGTTCCCAAAATATCATACACTTTACGTAGTATGTCTAGATCTACGAGATCAGAAAAGACGTTCACATTCACTGAGTCATGTTGTCGACTTCTGGATGAAAAACGGAGACTAGTAGCTACAGGTGGAAAGTATGGAATATGTGATATTCGAACTCCATTGTCCATGCAGCAACAACATGCTTAGGTGGTGACACAAAGGAGGGGATTTGCCGTCGACGTTTTGATCATCTTAGAGCGAGGTATTTACAGAAGCTAGCAAGAGATAAGCTAGTAACTGTCCTTGACTATGATGTAACAAAGGACATCAACTTTTGTGAGCCATGTGTGGAGGGAAAACATCACTGTTCATTATTTCCGAAATCTGGCGGTAGGCAAGCCATAAAACTGCTTGAAATTGTGCACAGTGATGTTTGTGGAAGGATAGAGGCAAAATCACTCAATGGAACCGAATACTGTGTCACTTTTATTGATGACAAATCAAGATTTGTATGAATATACATACTTAAAAACAAAGGAGAAGTCTTTAAGAAGCTGCAGTAGAAAACCATGGCAGAGAATTCCAGTGGTCAGAAAATTAAAATACTACGCACTGACAATGGCGGGAAATACACTTCAAGAGTTTGAAGAAAGAAAGATATACAACATGAACGAATGGTTCCCAAAACATCAGACGTTGGTGGAAACAGCACGAGCCATGTTATCAGATTCGATGTTGCTTAAGAAATGTTGGTCAGAAGCTTTATCAAAAGATTCATATCTTCGAAAACGAAGCCAAATAACTGCTGAGAGGACCTCTGCGCAGCATATCATATCCGGATAGAGCTGGGAGACCCGCATAGAATGACGTCACATGAGTTCGTCCTTGCTTCTCCAGCAGTGTCCAGCATGTCTTGTTCGCCTCACTCAGGTGGTCTGTATGATAGGTGGAAAGTGGCCATACAGCTGCTGTTTCTATGATTTGATTAAGTTCACGCGCAGACTTCTTGTGCAACTCTCATTTAGCTTATTTTCTAGGTGCTTCGTTAGGTTTCAAGTGGTGTAGCCATACAGTAGCATTGTTACAACGGCCTGGAAGAATTGTCACTTTAACTTGTCAGTGAGATTGGATTTCCATATTTCAATCTGTCCATGGCACACCATGCCTTCCCTATACATGCATGAATATCGCTTTCTGTGGATACGTGAATTGTTCCACCAATTTTAGAGGCTTACCATCGAGTGTGGCGATGCCTCCTTCATTTTAAAAACACATGGAGACCTATGTTCCGTGCTGCTCTCTCCAGACTATGTGGCAGTGTTTCAGCTTGTGCAGGTGTATCTGCAAGAAGTGCCAGATCATCTACATAGACCGTATTTGTGTGGGATATCGCCTGCTTCTTGCCTTTTTTTAGTGTGAAGTCTTTTTCTTTTATAGGATCTAATGTACTTTGAAGGATTCTTTGCTCGTACCTCTTCTATGATTCGACGAATAGTCTGAAGGTGAGAGGTTGTGGTTTGATTTCTGCGGAATCCGTTTTGATGTTTTAGACGGGACTTTCTCTATTTCAGGTCAGATGCGATTATGAAGAAGGGAATTATATAATCTTAGCAGCCATAGCAGTAAGATTTATGCCTTTGTAGTTCTTAGTGATACCAAGGTCGCTTTTGGGGGGAATGCGAGGATGCAGCCTTTTTTCCATTTTTCTATCGTATTTTATTTATGTGCTGCATTGCATATTCTAAGTATGTAATTTTCTTATTTTCCAGACCTCAAGGGGTAATTTGTCGAGGCCTGCAGCTTTTCTATTTTTTTAGTTTTCTCAGGACTTCGTTAAGTTCTTCTACCTAGTTAATTACACTGGGGAACAATTTTGGACATAATTTCTGTTGAGTTTGATTTTTCATTTGGTTTAGACTAATTTTGGCATGCTGATTCCAAAAGTGCAATCAGTTTTTTTTTTCTCTACAGCTTACTCCCCAAATAATCACAATTGTATTGTCTGTCTGTATGTAATAGAACTGGTTTATTGCGTTGATTGTTTTATTGAAAATGAAGGAGAATTATTCAGATCTGGTGATGGGTTGATTTCCAGTAAAAAAAAAAAAAAACATCAATGCATTTGTGAAGATAGTCTATTTTGCATATTTTGAATTAAAATGAGTCGATTAAGACAAGTCTTGAGTCCCTTACAAAATGTGAAAGCACTGAGTTGAGAATTTACGGATGTGGATCAAGGGAAAATGTGATGAGTTGGCATTTGGTATACCTAAGATTTGATGAGAGCCAAAATATCATTGCACAGATTTTTACTATTCACCATATATCAAGAAAAACAAATGTCAAATTAGGTATCCTAGTCTACCATCAGCTATATGTCCAGTGCCTCATTCAGCTGAAATCCCAGTGTGGGGCAGTAGAGCTTGAGAGAAGCATTGGGTGGAGAGGAATTGGCCTCCAAGATCTGACGTCAAACCTGTTGATCCCAACATTCTACAGGAGCCATTTGTTGACAAAAAGAAAATTATGTTCGCACCTTGCACATAAAACTAGGTCTCTTGAAGCAATTCATTAAAGCATTGCCAATTGAATGCAAGTGTTTCAAGTACCACATTTTGGAATTTCCTGGCCTGTCAACTGAGGAAATCAAGGCCGGTGTGTTTGATGGTCTATTCTGGAAGTTATCAAAGATGAACATTTCATCGGGATAATTTCAGAACTCGAAAAGAATTCGTGGTTCTTGACAAGTTCTTTACCTAGTCAAGAAATTTTTGGAAATGCATTAGCAATGAATTACACTGAAATTGGATAGCCACAAAATTCATTTGCAACGTGAGTATCAAGTTCCATTTTCTACATAGCCATCTTGCTAATTTTTTGAAAAACCTTGATGTGGTCAGCTATGAGCGAGATGAATGATTCCACTAAGATCTGAAATTCATGGCGGAATGGTATCAAAGTAAATGGGATGTAAATATGATGGCTGACTATGGAGCACAAAGGGGAATTATTATAATATTATTCACAAAACAATGTGTAAATTTTTACCTTAACTACTTGTACACTATTTGATTTACAGTAACAATATTCTTTGTATGAACAAGATGAATTTGTACAAACATTACAGTCAATTTATCATTTTCCATTGTAATTTTTTTAAACATTCAATAAAATAAGCTCAAATTTGTTGTATGCAGTAAATGAATTTTTTAGACCAAGCAAGGGTATCTTGGTACTTAAAAAGTTTATGTAATAATGATGTAAAATTGGGGAAAATATTTAGATTCAGAGTCCAAAAATCTGTCAAAACCAAGTGTCAGATCTAACTCAACAAAAATTTGTTAGATGCTGTATTTTTACGATTTTTGAGAAAAATCGAGGATATCCCGTAGCTCAAAAAGTTGACACGATATAGAAAAACTGGGGTCATTTTTGGATTCAGTGGTCAAAAAATAGTCAAAAACAAGTGTCAGATCCAATTCAACAAAAATTGTGTTCCCCAGTGTTATTCACTATTTTGGGGTATTATTTTGAATGATTTTAGGGGAAATTTCTAACATTTTCTGAAAGCCTTTTGGAGGCGATGTTTTTGGCTGGTTGCCTTTATTTTTGTTGTCGAGATACTTTTCATACTAATTTCATTTACAGTTTGCCAAGCTATTCGCGACTGTCTCTCTTTTGCTTAATGTCTGAATTTATTCATTTGCTCTTGGGTGTATTTTATTCTTTTTGTGTGTTTTAGTTAGTTCTACCTGGGCTTTCTTAAGATTTTCTATATTGGTGTTAGTTGGTTTTGTTTCATTACGTTGGAATGATTTTTTTAATATTATTTCTATTTTCTCTTACTGCTTCTGTCTCCCAGGGGACATGTGTTTGGCTCTTAGTTTGGTTGGTATGCACTCTGTTGCTGCTTCTAGGTGGGCACTGGCAAAGTTTTTGTATTCCTTGTTTGGAGTGATGACTTTGCTGATGACTCCTAGAAGATGTCAAACTTATTCCTTACTGTTACCGTTAATAGCGATCGCATATATCACTGTATGCAAATGAGGATCAGTCGTATCGTACACATTTTCTGGTTTGCTCTTTGTTTCTACGTAGGTTTAGGCGTAATTTTACTGTGTCTATTCTTTTATTCTTCAAAAGAGGGGTATGCTTTGCAGTTCAGAGCCCTGTTTATCTATTTTCATTAATTAGGATGTAGACAAGTTGTGATTTTGTATTATTTGGGTAGGTGTAAGTTCATGGTTTACCCTTTCTTTTCTGAAATTTAGTGTTTAAGCATATCAGCCTGTTATCGATAGGGAACTTGGCTAGGAGTTCAGCGTTTGTATTTAGAGTGTTGTATAAGCAAAATTTGTTGTTTTCGTCCCTGCCTACCTGCGTATTCATATCCCCCTCTATGATCAGGACATTGTTTTTTAGGAATGTGTCTGCATAGGGAGGAAAGTTCATTGTACAACATTGCGATGTCTGTTTCATCCCTGGCGTTTGTGGGCCTGTAACAAGAGACAACAGACATGCGGGCTTTTCGGAGAATAGATGGTTAAACACGCAAAGCACAGCTTGAATTGTAATCCTCTGTTCTGTTGATTTCTTCTTTTCCAGAAAACCAAACAGGTTCCCGAATCTTTCCCGGATAAAAGAGATTTGGCTTATCATGTTGCTATTAAAAAGACGCGAACACCAGAAATTTCAGCTTTTCCGCCATATTCATTTTGTTTTGTTTAAAACAGAGATCTCCACCCTGAATGGTAAGCCTTTCAAATTAGTAGACCAAATCACATACCTAGGTAGAAATATTTCATGTACAGAGATATCAATATATGCATAAAAAAAGCAAGGACTGCTATTAACAGATTATCAGTCATATAGAAATCTAATCTCACTGATAATTCTTATATGTTGTAGCTGCGTCAGTGCTATTGAATGGCAGCACCACTTTGACCTTAATGAAACGTTTAGAGAAAAAGCTAGGTGGGAACTACTCAAGGAAGGAGCATGCTGTCTTGAACAAATTTTGAAAGCAGCAACCCACAAAAAATCAGCTGTATGGCTCATATCACACAAACCATCCAAGTAAGACAAACAAGACATGCTGGACAATGCTGGAGAAGCAAGAACAAATTCATACGTGATGTTCTCCAATGGACAACTACACATGGACACACCAGTGTAGGCTGACCACCAAAATCTTGCATCAATCAGCTCTGTGTCGATTCTGGATGCCATGCAGAAGACCTGCTAGGAGCAATGACTGATAAGGATGGGGGGAGTCATGGGTATCCATGCTGTCAGTGTGACCTGATGATGATGTTATATATATATAATATATATATATATATGAAAAATGGAATAAATCCGACAGTATGAGGAATAGAAATAGAATAAACAATATTAAATATTGTGCTAACAGATATCTCTTTAAACCTGTGCGGTTTATCAAGTGTAATTCAATTGAAATTACACTTTATAAACCACACAGATTTAAACAGATATCTGTTAGCACGATATATATATATATATATATATATATATATATATATATATATATATATATATATATTAAAGTATGTATCGAAACTTCAGGATACGATCTGCAGAAGGCGTTCGAAGTGTAGCAGTTCGACGGCACGTGGGATAATTTCAAGAGCAAGGCCTATGAAACAGCGACAAGGTTCTTGGCCTCAAGAAACGAAAACATCGTGACTGGTTTAATGAAAACCATTAACAAATCAACAAACTTCTGGAAGAGAAAAACAAGATGTACCAAAATTTTTTCGGCGCATCTGTTAAAGACCGTGAACCCCCACGAAAGGCATTCAGAAGTGCACGATCGTCATACCAATTGAGATTACGAAAAACTAGTTGTGGCTAGACATATCAGAGAGAATCCAGAGGGCTTACAATAGCAAAGACACGAAAACTCTTTACCATCTAATCAGAAAGGCATTCGAACCCAACGATCAACAATGGTTCCCCTCAAATCAAAGGATGGGTCTCTCCTCCATAAGAGAACTGAGGGTATCATGAAACAATGGATGGAGCACTTCACAGACCTCTTTCACAACCCTCAGTTATCGATGACAGTGTCATCAGCAGCCTGTCCCAAAGGGAACCGATCCATGAGATGATGGATCACCCCACCATCGAGTAAGATCCGTGAAACAATTAAGGAAATAAATACTGGAAAGGCACCCGGTCTCGATGGCATTCCTGTATAGGTTCTCCGCTACGGTGGTGACAAGATCACCGCGGAGGTCCATCATCTTATCTCCGATGTATGGTTGGGCGTTCCTGTCCCTCAGGACTGGATCGATGCAATCTTTGTTTCGCTATACAAGGGCAAAGGTGTGTGGTCCGTCTATGGCAATTACCGGGGTATAAGCTTTCTCAATGCAGTGGGCAAGGTATTTGCTAAGCTCCTGCTCAACCAACTCACTAGATGGGTCTGTCCCTCGGTTGTCCCAGAATGCCAAAGCGGCTTCAGACCCGGTCGTGGAACGATATACATGATCATATCTGCACGGCAACTTCAGGAGAAATGCATCGATTGGAACAGCGGGAGCACTCTACCAGGTCTTCGTGGATCTAACGAAAGCTTTTGACACGGTGAATAGACCCACGCTATGGATTATTCTCAGGAAACTCGGATGCCAACCGAGATTCGTTGATGTGTTTGATCAACTCCATCAGGGCATGAAGGCACGCTTTCACTTCAACGGGGCACTCTCGGAGTCAATACCCATCGTCAACGGTGTCAAGCAGGGTGATATCCCTGCACCGACACTATTCTCTATCTACTTTGCGATGACTCTATCCTATGCCTTCCAGAACTGCGACACCGGTGTACTTATACGATTCCGTACCACTTGCAGGGTCTTCAATCTTGCTCGTTTTAATGTCAGACCTTCCAGACCCTCGTCCGTGAGCTGCTCTACGCTGATGGTGCGGGTTTCGTTGTTCACACTAAGGAAGACATGCAGGAAATAATGAATCTCTTCTCTGAAGCATGTACTACCTATGGACTCACCATCAGTCTGGAGAAAATCCCACCACCTGGACAAAAGTATGTGGAGCCCAACATCTACGTTAAGGGAACCAGATTGACCAGTGGTTGACTCGTTTGTCTATCTTGGCAGCACATTCTCCAGGTGTGAATCTCTTGACTCTGAAATTTCCCTAAGGATCGAGAGAGCAAGCAGGGCCTTCGGTAGCCTCGAGAAACATGTATGGTCGGATAGAGGTATTACCATCAGGATGCAGCTCAGTGTGTATGAATCATGTGTCTTGTCTATACTCCTGTGTTCTTCGGAAACGTGGACTACATATCGTCGACACATCAAAGCAATTATGCAAAGCATATGCGAAACAAAATACTGAGAGTTATTATGTATTGGGGAAATGAAAATAAAGTGATCAATTACAGGAATAAGAGTTGAATTTATTTATAATTCAATTAGAATTTCCTGTAATGCTCTCTCTCTCTCTCTCTCTCTCTCTCTCTCTCTCTCTCTCTCTCTCTCTCTCTCTATATATATATATATATATATATATATATATATATATGAAAAGTTTGATATGTACTAGTCGACTTATAACTCCGAAAAGAAACGTCACTCAGATTTGAAATATGGCGTACACTATGATATGCTTATAACTAAGAAACACACAAAATTTTGCCTTTTTATTTTCTTACTAATTAAGCGATATAATTCAATAATTAAAAAGAAAATTAAGAAATGTCGTATACAGACGCCTCCGACCCCACCCACTCCACTCCTGTCGACGAGTTTTGAACTTCCAAAGCAGCCCTCCATCCAGCTATTTACTCTATGAAATACATACAGATGTTCTATTTCTAAAAAAAGACAAAAAAACATACGACCTTTTCCTACCTCCCGTCGGCACAAGTCGAGGTTTGAACTGATGACAGCCAACCCAGTTCTTCGCAGTAATAAAAAAAAACACAGACACCCTTACTGTATAAAAAAGACGATTTAAATAAGAATCTATTCCAAGTATATGGCTAGGTACTGGCAAAATGAGCCTAAAATGCGTTTTTGACAAAATGACTTTAGCCCCCCACCCCCACCCACCTCCTACAGAAAATAATTTACCAAAAGTCAGGGAATTATCGGATTTTAATGAAATTTTCAGTATTTATTTATCAATGAATGATCTTTATAATGCATTATTTATTCTATTTCAAAACTTTCTCATTTTTTCAGGTCATTTAATTTTGACACCCCCCTCCCTTATGTTGGGGGCGTAACATTTTTTCGAGTTGGTCTTATACTGTACTAATTACAGTATAAATAATGAGATAAAAACCGAACTTGTGAATAGAAACAAAATAGAAACGGTGGCTTTTCTATGAGAAAATAAGTACCGAAAATCGAAAAATAAAATGTAAAAAAATAATAAATGATTAATTTTTTGGAGATTTCTTTTTTACTCATTTCGATAATTATTTAATTGGCTATTATCTTATAGAAGAAAACATTATACATTGATATTTTTCTGCTTAAAAACTTAACTTAACTTATTACTTTCATCTAAAAAAAATAAGGTTTGCAGTAAGTAGATATTTATTTTTAGAATCTAAAAATATAATATTTTAAACTTAACATCATGCTTTTCCCATTTTAAATGAATTTTATATATTAATTTTTCATAGCAAAAATACTAAATTAAAGTTTTGAAATAAAATAACTCATGCATTATTAAATTCATTAATTGATAAATCAATACAGAAAATTTCATTAAAACGGATAATTACCTGATTTTTGGTAATTTTTTTTGCAATTGCGAATGTTTCATTAAAATTGTAAACAAGCGCTTTAAAACCATTGAAAAATAGACAGAATGGCGGATCGCGTCGAAATTGACCAAAACAAATCGTTGTAAATCTATTAAAAATAACTGCATATGTAATGATATTTTTCTTTTTTTAATGATGGTCATTATGTTACTACTTATCGATTTAGACAAAGTTTGAACTTAAATAATAGATTTTATTATTTTTAATTCGCTTTTAAAACTCGTAGCAGACGATTTTAATGCCAGTACCTATATATGGCCATACGAAGGCAAATTATTTTTTTTACATATATGTAAGGTATCAACAATTCAGTTTATTTAAGGTCAATTTTTTGTTTAAGTCGAAAAGTAGTAACAGTAAAAAAAAAGTCGAAAAGTAGCATCAGTAAAAAAAAGCAAAATAATATTACTTATGCAATTAATTTTTCATACATATTAAAAATTAGATTCTGCCAAAACATTGAGACAATCGGTCACTTGGTGTGAATTAAATTACGTACAAAACAAACATGTTATTAAGATTTTAAAACATTTATAACAGTTTCTTCTTAGAAATCAATAACAAAAACATTAATACTGTAATTAGTTTCACTTTTATATGACCTCACCGATATTTTGCACCACAAAAATAAGGGGGTGGCTTAAGTTAAGTTACTTGAAAAAAATCAGAAAATTTTGAAATAAAATAACTGATGCATTATAAAATTCATTCATTGATAATTCAACACAGAAAATTTCATTAAAATCAGATAATTCCCTGATTTTGTAATTAAATGTCCTTTCGATCATTTTACGTAAAATAGACTATTCCTAAAATAAAGGAATATCACAATACCCAAATTAACTTTACTCATCGTTAAATATTTAATAAACGAATAATTTTCATTCAAATAAATACAAAATTTTCCTCCTTAAAATAAAGACATGTTCGTTGGATTTTACAGCATGTCAACCCTTGGGTTGATTTATGCCGAAGTCATGATTGTTTTATTCTTTATTACTGGATATTCAAATTATTTGTAATTCACTTTTTAAACATATTTTAAAGCTCCTTTTTTATTTATTTAACCCATATATCAGACTCGGAGTGGTAGTACTTGGTACGCCTACCAAGTACTACCACTCCGGGTCAAAGTGGGCCTGTGAGTAATGACAATGAAGAGGTACTCCACACTTCCCAGAGCTCCAGAATTGGAACCTCACCACTAGATGAAGTTTCACGTCATAACCATGACACTAAGACCCCCAACCACCGCCTTTTAGCATATATATGATAAAAAGGGGAGGGTGGTTTAACGATAAGAGCAATACGGTAGGGACAATTATATAGGTGCTAGGGCTTGACATGACCAGCCGATTTACTGGAAGGACCTCTCTGACTGCCCGTCTAACGGTCAAAGTTGTGTTCTCCGCCACTAGGATTTCGTCCGAAAAAATCACGGGTCGCCACCTACGAACAAAAAGATGGACCAATTGGAAGGAGGTTTTACTCAGCAGAAGTGGTGTTGGCGTATTCTGCAGTCGAAAGAGCAAAAAAATAAATAAATAAAGACACATATTTAATACTTAGCTCTTTTTAACTGCAACTCTTTAGGGGGAAAAAATTAATTAAATTATTTTTTATTATCTTTTATTATCAAGCAATTAAGAACTGAATTAAAGTTTTTGTCATATGTACAAAACAGTTTTTAGAAAAACAGAATTGTTTCAAAACACACAAATGTTAAGGATTACACTTTTTTTATTCTATAAATTATTTTCCTCCTATTCTCTCTCTTACCCACACACTCCCTAGTGTTCTTGAAAAAAAATTAAGTACGCTAGTTATGATAATAAATATTATATTATATATAATATATTATATATATAAGTAGATATATTTATGTCTTTCTTCGTATCTACCTCAGTCTGTTCGTATCTATTTACATCTCTCTCTCTCTCTCTCTCTCTCTCTCTCTCTCTCTCTCTCTCTCTCTCTCTCTCTCTCTCTCTGTTCGTGTGTTTATCTCTCTGTATCTCAATCTGTTTGTATCTATTTGGTACTGTGTCGAGGGAAATCACGCGCTTAGTGGTTCAAAGCGTACACGACTATGTCTGACGTGTAAAATGAGATCAGGGGAAGTGTAACGGGCGATTGGGGAGATTGAACTCATATCCTCCTGATCGTGAGTCGTGGCTTGACGTCGGACTACCTGGTTGGCGCGCATGTAAATCACTAAACTGTGCGATTGAGCCGGATGTGGGATGTTAGTGTCATTATTTAATGCCTGTCTCAACATACGGCACAATTGTGTTCAAGTCTTGCTGGTGAGGGCAGTGACGTACGACAAGAATGAAGGAAGTGACTGCGTCTCAATCGGTCTGCAACAGGCACAAAATATCGAAACCCTGACCATGGGGGATTTGATAGCAAGATCGAGAGTGCTGACAACGCCATCAGCGCCAGCCTTCTCCCCACCAAGATGTTGTTCAGCGCTAATTGATACGGGTTGCTCGCGGACAATTGTGGATGCAGATAGGTACCGATCTTAGAGGAAACCAAGAGTGAACGCTGTGACAATTGGAGGAGCGTCCGTGCCTGTTGCGATGTCGGAGTGGTCTCCATATCCACGGAAGAAGGCGATTCTGTCAAGATCAATGTCCTGGTGGTGCGTGGCAAACCATTGGTGTTTGATTTGCTGTTAGGGATCGAGGCGATAAAAGCATTGGGAGGTGTTATTGTTGGGCCAACACGACCAGTACAGCCCGGCGACGGGAGAACCATTAAATGTGAAGCCATTTCCATCAATGAGCCTGACTTGACCGCCACCTTCGACCATCAGAGCCGAACGTGGTCTGCGTCATGGAAGTGGTCTGAGGATCGTGCACCTGAAGGATTGCAAAATAGAGTGTCGGAATATCCGGTAGCGGCAGAGATCCGAAACGACTAAGCGGGAGCTCCACACTTGGATAGACAATGGTTGGCTCGTGCCATACCCGGAAGACAAGCTGGGACCTCCCAAAGGACTAATTCCACTGATGGCCGTATCACAGCAGAAGCTGGACCCCTACACCCAGCTTTTGCGAAGAAGTACCCGACGAAAGCGCCTGCCGCTAGACTGCCATCTTTGTGATCATGAGATCAGGGAGGAGTGTGGCGAGGGACATCACGCGCCTAGTGGTTCAAAGCGTACACGACTATGTCTGGCGTGTAAAATGAGATCAGGTAGTGTGTAACGGGCGATTTGAGAGATTGAACTCACATCCTCCTGATCGTGAGTCGTGGAATACCTCGTTGGCGCGCATGTAAATCACTAGGTTGTGCGATTGAGCCGGATGTGGGATGTTAGTATCATTATTTAAGGCCTGCCTTAACACATGGCACAGTCGCGTTCGAGTCTTGCTGGCGAGGGCAGTGACGTACGACAGGAACGAAGGAAGTGACTGTGAGAGAGGTGGAATTCGGCGGACTACTGTGTTTTGGGTAAAGAACAACGAACGTCAGAGGAATGCGGTTACTGTGAGAGCAGTTTGCTATTACTGTTGTTAATTGAACGGACTCTAGTTGAAAAAATTATTGTAATATAAAGAAAAACAAATGAAACTCCTCTTACCTCGGGCTAGGAAAAGAAATGGCGCCCGAAGGTCTGTACTCTTTTATAAGAGTACAGACTGGAAGTGAGGTGGTTTGTGGGAGAGGAGTGGAGAAATAAATGAGCCGAATTTCTTGGCAGTCGGGGAACGAGGTGATTGCGAACAGACCGTGGAACGAGGTGATTGCGAGCAAACACAAAGATTGTTTTGAGTAGAGATTACACTGAGTAGAGATTTCACAAGCTATTTTCGGCAACGATGGCTTCTGCACAATTGAGCAACATAATTAAGCCTTTTTGTGGGGATGGAGACGTTATTGCGTGGTTGAAAAAGGTTCAGCTGGTTGCTAAGCTATAGAATATCACTGACGTCGCTACGATGATTCCGTTATTTTTGGAGGGTGACGCGTTAGCCCTGTACTTGGAGATGAGCGAGCGAGACCAGGAAGACGCTGATAAGGAACAGGCTAATAAGTGCATTTGCCGAAGGGCCCTTCGTGGCGTACGAAAAGCTAAAGAGGGTGAAATGGACCGGCAAGTCAGTGGAAGTGTACGCTAACAAGATAAAGCGGCTGGTGGACTTGGCTGGGTACAGGGGTCTTGGCGTTGAACACACGGCAAAACTGGCCTTTATAACTGGGTTTCCCGACGACATTGGGAAAAGGCTCCAACAAGTCACCGGAGTCGAGAAGATGGACGTGTGTGACCTCATTCCGACGGCGAAGGTGTTGACGAGCACTCGACCATCTGAGGTTGGAATGGTAGCGGCAGCCCTGCAAGTGAAGGAGGAACAAGATGGGAGACAAGGGCGTATCAAGTGCTTCGAATGTGCTGGACCACACTTACTAAAGGACTGTCAGGAATACCAAAAGAAAATTCGGTGTTACAAGTGCAATAACACTGGTCACATCGCCAGGAATTGCCAACAGGGAAACGAGCGAGGGGAAGCTTGAGTGCCAGTGGCTACCCTAGCATGCGGATGATGGCGCACCTTAGACAACCGCCTAAAGTGGAGGTTATTATAGAAGGGGAAGGAATCAGGGCCCTGGTTGACAGCGGATGCACTACCACGATGGTGCGAACGCGACTGGTGACTGGATGGAGGGGGAGTAGCCGAGTTGTGGCATTTGATGGCCGGCGAGTAAAGTGTCACGGGATGAGCAACGTCACCCTTGTACTGGACGGGCAACAGCTGACCCTGAACGCAATAGTGACTGACCGCCTGGTTCCTGGGGTCGAGGCGATTATAGGGATAGACACAATCTATCGGCTGGGGGCGTCACTATATGAGATAATGGGGATGTGCGGTTTAAAAGGAACTGCAGCACAGCAAGTGCGACACCAGATGTCATGGTCCCCGAAGAAGATACGATAACCGACAAGGACTTCACTGCAAAGTTTGCTGATGGAAAATGGATGGTGCAGTGGAAGTGGGTGGCAGAGCCGCCAGTATTGAAGAACAGGGTGAGTCAGTATGAGACGAGACTCAAGGAGGCAGAAGAGGCGGCATTCGAAGAGGAGGTGGAGAGAAGATTGAGGAGGGGATTTTGGCACCGTGGAAGGATGATGTACGAGGAGGTTTATTGCCGCTGATGGCGGTGGTTCAACCAACAAAAAATAAGGTGCGACCAGTTCTGGATTACCGAGAGTTAAATGAACATGTGTCGTGCCACACTGGAGGAGAGTACATTGACGTTTGTGGGGAGACCCTGCGAAGGTGGCGACAAAAGACCAGAGCATCCACAATTGTGGATTTGAAATCCGCTTACTTACAAACCCACGTTGCGCCACACTTGAGAAAATATCAGCTAGTAAGATACAAAGGAAATACATACTGTCTAACCAGATTGGGTTTTGGTCTGAGTGTTGCCCCCAAAATCATGACGGCAATATTAGAGGCAGTTCTGAAGGATGAAATGAGCGTCGGAGAAGCCACCGACGCGTACATCGATGACATTTTGGTCGATGGGACGGTGGTTTCAGTGGAAAGAGTCGTGGGGCAGCTAAAAAAAGTTTGGTCTAACAGCGAAAAACCCAGAAATGTTAGATGGTGGTACAGCACTGGGGCTCCGTTTGGAGTGAGATGGTACTGGCGAGTTGACATTCAGGAGAGGGAATACTGTGCCAGAAATTGACGACGAGATGACTAGGCGGCAGCTATTTTCCGTTTGTGGGAAATTAGTCGGACATTACCCTGTCGCAGGATGGCTGCGTACGACCTGCAGCTACATAAAAAGAATGGCGGAAGGAGTGGCCTGGCAAGACAAGGTGGGTGAGAAGACAGTTGCCGTGATACAATGAAGTTAAGGGTCTGCATTCTATGCATCACATGGGTGTGGATAAAACCTTGTACTTGGCCCGGAAGGTGTCGCATGAAGTGCCAAGAGGAATTGTGCAGCAAGTAGTCAGGCGTTGTGTACGGTGTCAGTCCATTGATCCGTCACCAAGGGTGCACGAGCCGGGAGAATTACAGGTGAACGAGAATTGGAAGCGACTGGCCGTTGACGTCACCCATTATAGAGGAGCGGAATATCTGACTATGGTCGACTGTAGACCTGGGAGATTTGCTCTCTGGCGAAGAATGAAATCAGAGACCGCAGAAGAAATCGCAGGAATACTTAATGGGGTTTTCCTTCAACATGGTCCAGTTGAAGAGGTATTGTCGGACGGCGTTTCGTTCAGAAACATTGCGACGGACGATGGCTTGGTGGAATGTCAGGCAGTACTTCAGAGCAGCCTATAGACCCAGTGGCAACGGCATTGTTGAGCGAAACCACAGGACCATTAAAGCGGTGGCAGAGAGGGGAGAGATTTCGCCAGAAGAGGCTGTCTTTTGGTACATGTCACCCAGGTCAGGACAAACGAAGGAGACAGTGCCGCAAGAATCTGTTTTCTGTTATGCGTGGCGACATCCGAGAGTTGTACCGGTTGAAAGTGAGGATTGGACGTCGGGCTCCATACAGGTAGGGGATGAGGTTGCACGACGCAGTGGGGGAGAGGAACGGTAACGTCAAGGAACGGTACACAGTCAAGAAACAACGTGTCTGTTGACGGAGTACCACGACACGTATTAGATGTGAGACCACGCGCACAGAGGAGTAGACGGCCACCCCAGTGGTTGCAAGACTACGAGCTATGATCCTGAAGATCAGGGGGGCGTGTGATATAAAGAAAAACAAATGAAACTCCTCTTACCTCGGGCTAGGAAAAGAAATGGCGCCCGAAGGTCTGTACTCTTTTATAAGAGTACAGACTGGAAGTGAGGTGGTTTGTGGGAGAGGAGTGGAGAAATAAATGAGCCGAATTTCTTGGCAGTCGGGGAACAGACCGTGGAACGAGGTGATTGCGAGCAAACACAAAGATTGTTTTGAGTAGAGATTACACTGAGTAGAGATTTCACAATTATTATAGGTACCAACATGTTTGACGTCATAGACGTATCTTACAAAATCAAATCAAGCCCCCTGACTGAAAAGAATTGACCAAAAATTAGGGAAATTTTCCGTGTTAATTTATCAATGAGTGGGTTTTATAATACATCAGTTATTTCATTTAAAAACTATCTGATTTTTTTTCAGGTCACTCTTATTTTGGGGGCGCAAAATATCGATAGGGTTATATATAATCGAAACTAATTATAATATAAATAAAAAGACAAAAGACTGAAGATGTGGCTAAAAAAACATATCAAAGAAGCGATTTTGGTAGAAAATAAGTACCGAAAACCTGAAGACTAAATGTAAAAAACAAACTAAAAACAATTTTTGAGATTTTATTTTACTTTGTTGTATGAAATATAATTTTCTTTTAGATTATCAGTGAAAAAATGTACATCGATATTTGTTCTGTTTAAAATTTACACCAAATCATTTTTCACCGACTTACTTTTATAACGATTAGCTTATTTTATTTAAGAAACTTCAAAATAATTTTTTTATCGATTCAGAATGTGTGGGGGGAATGACCTTTGACCATTTAAAGAAAAATAATTCCTGCTCCCTAATTTTTACATTTTTTGAAATATCACATCCTGAAGAATATATAGAAAAATTTAAAAAATCAAAAATATAAATTCAATACCCTAAAAAAGTGATTTTAAAATTTAATAGTTATTTTCTTAAAACTCAAAAAATAAATCATGTAGCATTTTTTTTTTTTTTTGTAGTTTAAAAAAATATATTTTTCTTTAAATTGACGCAAAATAATTTTATCTTATCGAAGTTAAAATGAGTTTTTTTATTACCTTAAAAAAATACATGGTCAATTTCAAATGCCTGTCAATATCTATGACTAACTTAAAGAAATGACCAAAGATAGACATCAACATAATCTATCTAAATATGTAAGTTAAAAAATATGCTATCATGAGCTGCATATTTTCCGAGATTTTTATATATCTAATATATTTTTTAATCGTCAGTTTCAACTATGGATGACAAAACGGGCCGAATTCTCTCCCTTTCTAAATAAATAGGTCAATTGCGAGAGTGAAAAGTCTTTTTTGGCTACACTTCCAAGAAAAATATTTTTTAAAGATATTGGATAAAAAATCCAATGTTTATCTTTTACTTTGAAATACCCGGATGTGAAACATACAAGATAGTAAAAATAAAAAAATAGCGCTTTAAGGTCACCATAGAATTTTGCTCAGCAGCAAAAGAAAAATTTAAATCTACGGGAGATTGTAAACAAAATAGGAGTTATGTCCCTTGTTGAACATAGCTCTCTCTCGCTCTCTGGCTCTCTCTCTCTCTCTCTCTCTATATATATATAATATATATATGTGTGTGTGTGTGTGTGTGTGTGTGTGTGTGTGTGTGTGAGTGAGAGAGAGAGAGTTTATGCATAGATCAACAAATTGAGAGGGATAGATAGATAGATAGATAGATTTTGGAAAAAAGATTGTGAAAACAGTTGTGTTTCTCAAAATATCTAAGATGCAGTCTGTGGCATTCAGGTATAATAATTGTGTATTAATTTTCTCTTAAATTTTACTCAGCAGAGAAGGCCTAATTTTTGTTTAGACAAAAAAAAATAAAAGCAAGGAAATAAGAAAGTAGTAAATAAAATGGGAAATCTGTAAAATCAACAGATTGGCATAATGTTGAGAATAGCTGCTGCCTCACATTTCCTCCTAAGTATTTCCACTTTTTTGGCTCGTTGCCATGGAAAAGTGAAATTGTGACTACAAAGTAAAATAGATAATTAATGAAAAGAGGGGACAAAATAATTTGAGAGATGTGATATTACTTTTGATATTATAGATTTGATTGATTGATTGATAATCTTTCATTTTTTCCATGGTCAGCTGAAAAGAATGTGTGAGGAGAAGAAGGAAAAAAGATAAGAAATAAGTTAATAAAGGAAAAATGGAGAATGAAATAAATAGAATAATAGAAAATTTACAAATTCCATATGTGAATGACAATGATAATAAATATGGACGAGAAGAGAGAAAAAGAAAAAGGAAGGAATTAGAAAAAGTGAGGAAGGAGAAAAAGAAATGAAGAAAAGTAAAAAAAAAAAGAAGAAAAATGAAAGTAAAAGAAAGAAGAGGAAAGAGGAACGAATGGAAAAGAAATTTCTTTCAAGTTTCCTAACAATTCTTTTGATGTTATCAATCTTGAAAGGTATTAATAAGTTGTTGAAAGAGTTATTATTGGCAGAGCAAGTACTTTCTGGTCTTTTCTGAACCATTATCAATGTACTGATAATTATCACTACTTTGATAATCGTTTGGAAAAGAATCGAAAGTTGGATTTGTTTGTTTTTTTTATTTTTCATTCGTAAAAGATTGTCTGTGATTGTATAAGCAAAATGTTCAGGGCATGCTGGTGCTGCTGATATAGATCATTTTTCTTTTGGGAATATCTGTGCCTGGTATACAATGTTCTTGGATTTACATGAACCTCCAAGTAGACAATCAGTTTTAGTTTTACAGTTGCAATCAGGTTTGTCTGTTATTATATCAATGCTATTTTTGTGTTTTTGGTAGTTTTTTATTAGTTTTTCATGTGCATTAATTATATTGCTTATGTTGTTGGTGCATGAGTAACTAATATTCATATATAATATTTTATTTAATGGGTCATTGTTGTTTAATTTGAGGAAAAGTTTACCTATATTAGTTTGCAATGAACCCTATTTTTTTACGTTTTCTGTTTTTAGGTTTGTTGGTTTCATTTTTTAGGGATTCTTGATATTTTGGTTCTTGTGTGAATCCACTGTTTTGGAGGGCTTTATTATTATTTTTTTCGTTAAATATTTTTATTTGATGATAATTTATTAATTCTAGTATTGATTGCATTGGGTAAATGTCCAATTGTGTGTTTAGGGTGATTGGATGTTGATGTATAATGGTGTTTGATTATCTTTATGAACAGGTTTAAAAGTGTTATTAGTTATGTTGTGAGTTAAATCTAAAAGAAATACTATTTTACACATGGATGATATGTCTATTTTAAAACCTACATATTTAAAAGCTTTTATTATTATTATTATTACTTTTTTTGTATTTTGCATGCTAGTGGACCATTACTATTAGGGATCAGGGCCAAACTATAATCTCTATAGGCACTTATTTGTGTTGGGTCTATGAATCTACTGATTGTGTTTATTATGTATATATCAATCAAATCTGTTATTTGTGCAGAGTCATACACATATGACAAAACTGTATTTATAGCATTTGGTCTATGTGTTTGTGTTGTTATCTATAAGTATTGTGAACTGGTATATTTAACAAATGCAGAATTTTTAGAAAAAGGTAAAAAAAAACAAAGATAAAGAAAACAGGAAGATCATACCAGTGAGACAGGGCGTGAGGTCTTTGAATAAGCAAAGATCAGACTGAGGTCTTTGAATCAACGAAGATCAGAAATGTTGAAATAAATTTAAATTTATATCTACATGAAGGTATTGTATTTATTAATTTATTCATAATACTCCATATATGTATAAATATATGTATGCAAATCTTTATATGTACCTTTCAGTTCTCAATTTTGGTTGAATTCTATCAAGGAAACACTTTATATTGTTCACATACATATCATTGATATATATATATATATATATATATATATATATATATATATATATATATATATATCACATAGGTGAGAAAATGACAGTTATCAAGCACTGTTGAGTTTATATGTTCGCTACTGTAAGATATATATATGTATTATTATACTATTATTATTATTATTATTATTATTATTATTATTATTAGAAGAAGAAGAAGAAGAAGAAGAAGAAGAAGAAGAAGAAGAAGAAGAAGAAGAAGAAGAAGAAGAAGAAGAAGAAAGTCTATTTTCTAGATGCATAGCAGTATATAGTAAATATAAGAAAAACTAATAAAAGACCGAAATTTCAATAGATGTCATTCACTTTGAAGTAAATTTTTTCTGGCTTTGACAATTGTATATGAGTATAAGTATAAAATGACACAGTTTTCTTCCTCTCTTTTTTGAAGATGCCATGTCTCCAAAGACTGAGAGATCCTGCAGTATCCTTGTCGCCCACAGAGGGAGTGTATAAATTCATCTTATCATATCATTGAATAATATAAGAATTGAGCAAGAAAAATGTTAAATGGCAAAAAGTGTGTGTGTATAGGGAATGAAAATGTATTTAAGAATCTGCCATCAATGGCTGATATACCAAAGCCTTTTCTAGGCTTAACAGTGTTACACACACCACACACATGCATGCATATGCAGGCTAACCTAGAAACAAGAATTGACAGAGGTTTCCCTAAAAGTCAGGAAGAAGAAAATCTGCACATTGATAATCATGTGGAATTATTCTAAGAATGATTCTTGTGGCTGTTATTTAGCACAAAAATTTCTCCATTTTGATTGCCTCATGCAGCAAGGTATATTTAATGGTTGGTAAGAATGAGAGACATACAACAAAGTGCAATAGTTATCACTATAGAAAATAGACTTGCCTAGTTAAGATCAAATTCTGGATGAGGCTGTTTGCATTTCACTTTGCATTAATGTCATTAAGAAAGACATGAATTCATCCCTCTCCTAGAGCAACCAATATAGGAAAAGAAAATTCTGAATTTAAAACTAGTACTGTAAGTCAGGTTAGAGATTCTTCCTTGCTACTGTTACCATGTAACCCAGTACAATCTGTCACAGGTTATTCAATGAGGAGATGTGCATTGCTAAATAACCCTTCTAATACCCTGAGAGATGCTATGAAGGAAAATTATTCAGCATGGAATCCTAATGACTTAATAGGTTATTTTATTGAATTTTCTAAATTTTTTATTTATTTTATTTTATAATTTTAGTTTGAATTGTTAGCACTCAGATCTGTGAATTTTACCCTTTGTTATGATAGAACAAGGTCAGAAGAATGAAGTTCAAAGATTATCAGATGTAAAAAACCAAAACCTGAAGAAGGTTAAAGGATACTTTGGCCTCAATGTGTTTAAAGCAAAGGAAGATTAAGATACTAGTTTGAATGATTCATGGAATAATACATCCTCTTAAAGATTCTGACAATATGAAGATTACTATGGTATGAATAATGGAGAAAAGAATTTATCAAAACAATAAAGATAAATATTTTCCTTCAAAAATTCCTGGAATAATGACAATCTCAGAAGGTTTATCAATGCTAAAATCAATACACAACTAAAATAAACCATCCAAAACAATAAAGATATTAAGCATTTCTTTTCTGGTCAATGTCTCATGATGGCTGATTGGCCCAATACAAAAAGATATTTTCTTCTCACAGTGGCTGCAGTGTAAATTTTAAAAGATAAAATGAGGATAGATTTTAGATGAGCTTAGAACATGCCAACTGTATGCTCTGCAAAAAAGTAAGAACCCTTAGGGTATACGATGTATGACACTTATGATGTATTCATTTGATAGGTTATTTTTAACTGTCCTACTTAAGAGTTAGCGAACATAGCGAACCCATGTCTAAAATTCCAGTATATCGAACCCATTCTGGAAATTAATACTCTCATGTGAGTTTTAACCCTGTTTCTTTCTTCCCCCATCTTCAGGATTTCAAACCCAAAGCTGGCACACTATTGACCGAAGAGTCTAAGATTGGACATGTGCAAAGGTGACCCCTTTGAAAAAGATGGGGTGGGGATGAGTAAAACCTATCGCTTTTATATTCAAGCAGATTTCCTAGAAAGAAGTCAAGTTATGGCTCAGTGCTTTTAGCAGCAAGAAACTGCTGGGTACATATACAGGACAGAGATTACCATGTATGAAGAGACAAGTGTCTGAAAGCAACCCTTCCAAGTACCAAGGAAACCTCAGCCTGTGAGGATACACTGAGACCAGTTAAAGCTGAGAGTGAATGGACAAGGAGGAATTATCTCCAATGCCAAAAGAGCCCCGAAAGAAAATACCCTACATGAAAAGAACCTTGTCAAATTCTCCTAACATCACATGGATGCATGTAGATGCCACCAGTTAAGTCAGGTTGAGATTGAGTTTATTTCTCAATCCAACCTTCTCTTCTATATTTTATTTTTATCCTTCTTTCTTCTTCCCAATTAAATGCCTATTATTATATAAAACCATTCTTAAACCTTACATTTATGCATTGTTCTCTGTATCTATCTTGTTGTATGTGATAACTCCATATCTGAACAAATACCACCTTTTTCTTTTTCTTTAACCTTGCATTCACACTATTGTCATTTTGAAAAATTCATAACACACTGAATTGCACCTGATAGGAAGACTCCAGTTGTGGAGCTCTGTGGAGTGTGGAGTAGCCATTATTGCCATTACTCCCTGGTCTACTTTATAGAGGTTGTTACTTGTTAGAGTTCCATCCATCGATCATATAGTTTGGTTTGAAAATTATTTGTGTTATATAGGAATTCTTGCAACCATTTGTTTTCAAATAATAGTTATATACTTGATAGCATATAACTGCACAAATAAATGGTTATTATTATTAAATAGCAATAGTTACTTGAAATCATATAATCATGTATACATTATTAGTAGGAATACTTGAAATAATATAACTGTGCAAATTATTGTTATCAAATTTTGTCATTACATAATCCACAAAGGTTTGAAATACCCTTAGACAAATAAACCAAATCAAACCCTCTAAGTACTGTGCAGGCTCATTGTTGTTTATCTTTGGTGACCTCTTGCGAATTGGTGCTTTCAGCATTACTTGATCCCAAAACAACACTCCTTCTGAGAACTTCAGAAAACACCATAAAATTAAAGAAAGACATAACAATTTAAACAACAAAGATGAAAATAGTAGTTTGACTATTTTGAATAAGGATAATGTTTTCCTTTAGAACTTCAGACACCATAAAGTCTCTCTATATATGATTGTGTGTTCATAGGTATTGTAAAACAACAAAGGTGAGGATGATAGTCCAGATAATTTATGAAACAATGACAGTATTCTATGTTCCTGAATGTCCAATGAGAATGCTAGTGTGACTGGTTAAGAGCAAAATAGCAATTTTTCATTGGAGAAGTTCCAGTAATGTAAAAAAATGCTGGGATGCACATTAACTAAAATAAAGTTATCAAAATAACCAAGAAAAGGATTCTCATCTGATTATATATGTTATGTGACATCTTTCAGTCTTGCGAGACTATGGATTTGTCTGAATCTCAGCAATGGTTGTATATAATTTTGAAATTTTCCCCCAAATGTCCTGTCCCATTTTCAAGACACTAATGTTATACAAGCAAATGTGGTATATAACTTAATCTTAGTGTCATTGCAGTATTTGCTAGAACAAAGTTGCACATAGGACTGCTAAGTGTTTATTCTTTTAGACTGGTTACCCAGTCAAGGCCAGTGTGTCTTAATATTTCACTGATTAATTTAATGGCAATACATAATTTGAGGACCCTAAATAATAATGAGGCAGTGTGAAAAACATATTGGCCTAAACATAACAGTTATAAAGATGAAGATAGCAGAGTAAATGATTAATAGAATAGTGATGATAGTTTATTGCTGAACTGCAGACAAAAGTATCAAAGGTGGCTCTGCTCATAATGCATTAAATAAAAGGAAAGGAATTACATTTTTGCTCTTATAATTGCATAATATTATGATAGGGTCAATTTCTATCTCCTAGCTTTTCTTTTTTGTCATGATAACAGATTTGTTTATGTAATCCTACCTGGCAAGTTAATGCAAGGGCATTAAAAGTGATAGGGTTAAAATTGAAATGATGCATTTTAAACCAAAGATAAATAAAAAGATAAAACAAACAAAAAATACAAAAAAGCATCCCGCCCCCCGCAAAAAAAACCAAAAAAACAAAGCAGAATAAAATAAAACATGAAAATCAATGTGAAAATAAAGCATATAATATTTGAACACAATAGTTATACATTAATATCTTTGTTCTTGTGTTTGTCCTCAAAGATTTCTTTTATAAATAGATGTATACTAAATGAATTTACTAAACTTGCTGAGAGACCACCTCACATAGTTTTAGTGAGTCTGATTCTTACGAGGCAACCTACACTTTTGCTTTAGTGCTAGTGGTTTACCAGTTAAAACTGGTGTGAAAACCCGTAAGGAAAACTCTGAATTAAAGCCTGTTAATTAAAAAATTGACCTTGTGTCACATCCTGCTTGTGCGGGGCAGTTTGTAAATATGTATCATGTACAAACTATAAGAAAATATAATTAGGATATAGAAATGGAATTTGGGACTGAAAAATGTTCCAAGCTAATAATGAAAGAAGGGAAAAGGGAAACGATGGAAGGTATAGAACTAACAAACCAGG
The DNA here is from genome assembly GCA_023376005.1 of Doryteuthis pealeii. NCBI lineage: Eukaryota > Metazoa > Mollusca > Cephalopoda > Myopsida > Loliginidae > Doryteuthis > Doryteuthis pealeii. The sequence goes on along the minus strand of CM042146.1, from coordinate 40,123,076 downwards.
AATGCATCAGAACACTTGGAGAAAAAAAAAATTAACAAGCAAACACCATTAAACAGAGATGAAAGAGAAAGTAAGAAAAGAGTACTCAAAAGAACAAAATCTTCTAGAAACCAAGCTGTGCAGTAAAAATCTCATCAAAGGAATAAACACCTGCCCCCCCCCCCAGTAAAATACAATTCTTAAAATGAAAAAGAGGGGAAGTTCAATAAATGGACCAAGCATAAGAAAATTGATGATGATGCACAAATCTTTATAGCCAAGAGATGATATAGGCAGACTGTGTGTGTCAAGAAAATAAAGAAGGAGAAGACTTGCCGGCATTGAGGATTGCATAGATGCAACAATTCACTAACCTGTAGAATACAATAAAAAGAGCAAAGAAAGACCAATTACAGCAGCTAGACTACATGACTGGGTGGAAAAGGTGACCCACAAGGAATTGTGCAAAAGATTAAAATCTGACCAGCAAATTTTATGCATCTCATTTTCTAGGAGTGATTCTGATTTGTGCATATTTTATTTGTTAGATGGTATATGCACAAACCAGAATCAGTCCTAGAAAATGAGATTCATAAAAACTCTCTTGGATTTTAAGATACTAACAAATCACTTAATTCCAACCAGAAGATTAGACCTAGTAATAAAGAAAACTGAACTTGTCATCTCATGGATTTTGCCATTCCAGAGAATAACAGAATGAACATGAAAAAAATAGACAAATACTTGGAACTTGCATTTGAAATGGTCCCCAAATGGCTTAGAAAAAAGATTGGGGGAATAGGAAATCAGAAGAAGAATCAAGATCATCCCAACAACAGCATTATTAAGATTGGCTAGAATACACAGTAGAGTCCTAAAGACTGTCACAGAAAGACTACTAATTAAAGCTAGCATGAAAAGCTTGCAAGAAGTAAAATGATAATAACAATTAATCTATATAATAAATACCAACTTTTCTATTTTGTTTCTTTGTTCATTTGTCTGTAACTTCTGCTAGGATGACAGTGTAGTTTCTTTGTATCCATGGTGGTTGCATTCATGTTCTCCCTAATAATAATGATACAATTTCTGTGTTTTTGTATTTTTATGTGTTTGTGTGTACAGGCAGATGTGAGTGTGTATGTATGTATGTATGTATGTGTGCGTTTGTGAGTGGGTGCATGGTTATAGGAGTATGGGGTGAGAGAGGAAGGTTAAATAGATAATTTTTATGTAATTTTTGAAATGTGGAATTTTCAGTTTGTTACAGATGCTACACTTTGATTGTAAGTTGAGCAAGAATAGTGCTGCATAATGAAGTCTTACTGTCACCTATTGACATCTACTAGAAGATATCAGATGTGATACTGATGTGAAAAATCATATGATAATAATAATAATATCAAATAGCAAGGAGAGAATGATTTGCTGCCACTTCAATATGCATCTATCTATATGCATTCAAATATGCATCTATAACAATTATGATTAGTAATGAAGCCATTTAATTGGTAGTGGCAGAGTGGAAGATAATAATGATGATGGTTATAATTCATTTAAAAACTCAGCAGATATTCATCACTGGGGTTTCAGTCACAGTAAGTCACTTCAGGTCTCCTGGATTCTTCTAAATATTCTAACTGATCTTAAAAATTCTGTGGTCTTGATGGTCTCGATTCTTCCTCTGATCTCCAATTCCTCCATTCAAGCTCTTGGGGACCGTTCCAAGCATACCGAGTAAATTTGGTATCACTATCAGCTTTTTCAACTCTCTAAGAAGATCCAAGTTGAGATATTATTATTATTATTATTATTATTATGAGGTTTTCATAACTTCTGTAGCCGGTGGTTCACTGGACACTGAATGACAGCAAGTCTCCAGGACTCTTCAGAGTATTCTAGCTGATCCCAACAGTGCTTATAGTTTGGATGGTCTTGATTTTTCCTCTGATTTCCAATTCACCCAAATTCTTTTCCAGAGCTTTGAGGACCATTCCAAGGGCATCAATTACAATTGGTACAACCTTCACCTTCATGTTCCAAAGTTTCCTTAGTTCGCTGGCAAGGTTCAAGTATTTGTCTATCTTTTCGCTTTCTTTCATTTTCACTCAGTAGTCGGCCAGAATGGCAAAATCTATGAGATGACAGGTTCTCTTCTTGTTAATCAATACAAGGTCCAGTCTCCTGGCTGGGATTAGGTGATCCGTCTGTAGCTTGAAGTCCCAGAGAATTTTATCCCTCTCCTTCACTAGGACAGGTTCAGGCTTGTGCATATACTATTTAGTTGTATGGGGAAAATTGAATTTCTTACACAATTCCCAGTGGATTACCTTTCCCACAAATGCCTAGTCTTGTACTGTCTTTGTGTTAGTTTACTGCATTCGCTTATTATATGATTGACCATTTTGTCTCTGTCTCCTCACATTCTACACTTGTTATTCTGCAGCACCTTGTTTTGTTTGAATAGCATTGTCTTGTGCTGTGATTATAAGTGATTCGGTTTCTCTCTAGAGGTTTCTTTTTCTTAGTCATGTCCATGTCTTTTGATGTTATATCTTTTGAGTTTGATGCTTGAAGTACCCATGTAGTTGTTTTTCTTCCCAATTCTGTTTTTTTAGATTTTGATGTATTTCTGTTTGTTAATGTGTTGCAATTGCTTTTCCTGGCTGCTGCAATTAGTCTTTCCTTACTTTTATTTGTGTATTCATCAAATGCTTGGATTGTTGTATCTACACTATCTTCAATGCTGCAAGACCCCTTCTCCCTTCTTTCCTTAGCACATATAGTGTGTCTATGATGTCTCTTGGGTTAAATCCTTTGTGTATCATCATGAGTTTCTTTGTCCTTTGGTCCATCTTTCAGAGCTCCTCTCTTGTTCATTTTAGGAATGATCCTGAGTATCACGTGTTTATTCCCTTGATAAGGTTTCTGCTGCATAGCTTAGTTTCTAGGAGCTTTCTTGTTCTTCTGAAGAATTCCTTTCTTACTTTTTCTTTCATTTCTGTTTGATGGTGTCTGCTTATAATATTCCCAGATATCTATATTTCTCTTTTTCTCTAAGTGTCCTAATTTTTTCTCAATTTAGTAGTTCTATTCCAATTGCCGTTTCATTTTGTTCTTTCTTCATCACTAACATAGCACACTTGTAGATGCCAAACTCCATCCGTATATATTGGCTGTATATGCTTAAAGTTTGTATAAGGGTTTCTAATTCTTGTTCATTTTTTGGCAAAAATCTTGATATACATAAGATGATTTATTTTTTTCCTGTGATTTAGTAAATTTGTATCCCGCTGTACATTTCTCAAGTACATGGTTGAGTAGCATCATTGCTATGACAAATAGCAGTGGTGATAAGGAATCTCCCTGGAAGATGCCTCTTTGTATTTTCACCTCTGCTAAGGTCTATCCTCCTTCTGTCAATTCTACTTTCCCATTTTCCATGGTATTATTGATGAATTTTATTATTTTGTATATTTTGTATATCTTTACACACTCGATTATCCAAGTTTGTGGGACCATATCGTAGGCCTTTCTGTAATCAATTCATGCCATGTCTAAATTTGTTTGCCTTGTTTTTACTTCTTTAAGAATTCTCTGATCTATGTATAATAGGTAATTTATTCCTCTTGTTTCCTTGCAGCATCCTTTTGGTTCTCCCGGAAATAGTCCATGGCAATCAACTGAATATTATTATTATTATTATTATTATTATAAATTAAAGCATTAGCTGATGGTATTTCACTGGAGTAACAACAAGTCTCCTCAGGTCTCCAGGATGCTTCTGAGTATTCTGGCAGATTGCAGCAGTGCAGTATTCTGGATGGTCTTAATTCTTCCTCTGATTTCCAGATTCTCCAGGCTTTTTTTTTGGGGGGGGGGGACTGTTCCAAGTGCACCAAGTACAATTGGTATCACTTTCACTCTCATATTCCATAGCTTATTCAATTCTCTGGCAATGTCCAGGTATTTGTCCATCTTTTCATTTTCCTTCATCTTCACCCTGTAGTCTGCTGGAACTGCAAAATCCACCAGTTGACAAGTTCTTTCTTTTTTGTTAATCAATACTGGGTCTGGTCTCCTTGCTGGGATAAGATGATCCTACTTTATTTCAAAGTCCCAGAGAATTTTATGCATTTCATTTCATTCTTATGCATATACCATTTTGTTGTATGGTTAAAATTTATTTTTTCGCATAATTCCCCATGGATCACCTTTCCAACCTAGTTGTGCCTTATATTTGTATTCCTATTGTGCTAGTTTGCTACATTCGCTTAATACATGGTTTACAGTCTCATCTCTGTCACCTCATAGTCTACATTTACTGTTTTGTTGGGTCTTATCAATTTTTGCTTTGATATAATTTGTCCCTATGGCATTATCTTGAGCAGCAATTATTTTTGATTCAGTTTCTCTCTTGAGGTCTCCTCTTCTTAACCATATCCAAGTCTTTTCATGTGCAACCTCTCCAATTTGTCGTTTGAAGTGTGTTATTTTCTTCCCATTTTTGTTTTCTAGTTTTCATTGTTTTTCTGTTTGTCCATATATTACATCTGCTATTGTTGGCTGCCATAAGTAATCTGCTCTTTTTTGTGTATTCTTTGATTTCTTGGATTGTGGCCTCTATGCAGTCCTATATGTTGGCAAGATCTCGTCCACCTTCTTTTCTTGATACATATAGACTATCTCTATTGTCTCTAAGGTGTAGAGCCTTGTGCATTGTCATTAATTTTCTAGTCCTTTGGTCAATCTGTCTGAGTTCTTCTTTTCTCAATTTTAAGAATGGCCCAGAGTATCTTATAATGGGTATGGCCAGGTATTTATTAGTATTGCCTGGTGGCTTTCACTGGGCATCAAGGGATAGCAAATCATTCATTCTGTACTATATAATTTTTACTCTTTGCTATTTTTTTTTACATCAGCACTAACCGGTAGATTTTCACTAGAGTGACAGCAAGTCTCAGATCTCCAGGACTCTTTTAAGTATCCTTGAGGATTTTAGTAGCGCTGTGGACTGGATGGTCTTCATTCTTCCTCTAATCTCCAGTTCACCCAGTCTTTTTTCCCATTCTTTGGCACTGTTCCATAGGTTGCAACTACAATTGATATATTACCAATATTATTATTATTATTATTTGAATCCATAAGAGCCTTTCCCACCCACCTTAGCTGGTAGTTCACTGGAGACAGCAAGTCTCCTGTTCTCCAGGACTCTTCTTCTTCTTTTTCTTCTTCTTCTTCTTATTATTATTATTATTTCACTCCTTGTGAGTTTTTCACACCAGTGTTAGCTGATTGTTTTTCACTGGAGTCTGCATGACAATAAGTCTCCTCAGATCTCTAAGACTCTTCTGAGTATTCTAAATGATTTCAGCAATGCAGCTGTCTGGATGGCCTCAATTCTTCCTCTGATTTCCAAATCCTCCAGGCTTTTTTCCAAGCTTTTTGGGACCATTCCAAGCACACCAACTGCAATTGGTATCACTTTCACCCTTATATTACACAGCTTTTTCAATTCTCTGGCAAGGTCCAGGTATTTGTCTATCTTTTCATTTTCTTTCATCTTCACCCTGTGATCTGCTGGAACTGAAAAATCCACCAGTTGACAAGTTCTCTTTTTTTTTGTTCATTAATACTGGGTCTGCTCTTCTGGCTGGGATAAGGTTATGTGTCTTTATCTCGAAGTCCCAGAGTATTTTATGCATTTCATTCTAAAGAACAGATTCTGGTTTATGCATATATCATTTTGTTGTATGATTAAAATTTAGTTTCTTGCATAATTACCCGTGGATCACCTTCCCAACCTAGTCATGCCTAGCTTTGTATTCTTATTGTGCTAGTTTGTTACATTTGTTTAATTCATGGTTTATGGTCTCATCTCTGTCACCACACATCTGACATTTGCTGTTTTGTTGAGTCTTATCAATTTTTGCTTTGACATAATTTGTCCTTATGGCATTATTTTATGCAGCATGTGGTCCTATGCTGGTCAAGGTACCGAATGTGATCCTATGCTGGTCACGGGTTTATTTTCCCAGTACCCCACTCGTACCGAGTCAGGCACGAAGGCCCTATTTATGTGGGACCACCCACAAGCTGAGACTCATGGTCATGGGACCAAACGTCGTCCTATAAGTGCGTGTTGTGCTGCAGACCACTTATAGGTTGATGAACCTGCTCATTTGAACTTCTTGTGCCCACATTGTTTTATTTGACCCACAGGAAGAAGAGCTGGTTCGGGCTGTGTTTGAAGATGACCAAATTTCACCAATGCTGTCAACACATCAACAATCGCAATAAGTACAAAACGCTTATTAATGATTATATACAAAAATACCTTTATTAATCATACAGTGACCAAAATCATGTACAATACAAAGGGGTGTGGATGTTGAAGTTAAAGTCAGAGTTTGTGAGTTGACTGGTGATTATACAGCTAAATTCTTATTGTTAAATGGTCAAGTTCAGGAGTGGTGGCAAGGGATCTGAGTTGTATCTATGGAGCCAGCTTTTGATCTTTCTGTTCCATCTTCAGATCTTCTTTTATGGGGTCCAGACCCCTGAAAATATGGCTCTGGTTGGCCAGCTAATAGAAACACCAGACCAATGGCTTCACAGCATAAACATCAGAGAGGAGTAGGAAAGCCCCCCCCCCCACACACACACACACACACTTCTCTTTGATTGGTAAGCCACTTGATAATATTTTTATTATTCTATAAATGGCCAGTCTTAGTTGGAATTTTCCTTTAGTATTTTTTTCAACTGCCTTGACCTGACAACTCAAAGTAAATTATTGTTTTATTTATTTAAATCAAAAATTGAAATTCCTTTTCAAATTCCATTGTTTTAGGGATTTGCCTTTTGTGACACAAATCTTTGTTTTTGACAATTGAAAGAATCCAGTATAGCTGTATGTAAACAAATTGTGATTTTTAATATTATTATTATTTTGGATTTTCTTGTTTTACACTTCTTTACAAAGGATTAACTTTAACTTTTAATAAATAGTCCTAATTATTCTTATGTAATTAATTTAATATCGCCAGTCAACTTTATAACACTATTATAGTGTTATAAGGAATTATTAGTGATTCCGTTTCTCTCTTGAGGTTTCCTCTTCTTGACCATGTCCAAATCTTTTCATGTGCAACCTCTCCAATATGATGTTTGAAGTATCCATATAAATGTTTTTCTTCCCATCTTTGTTTTCTGGTTTTTGTTGTTTTTCAGTTTGTCCATATGTTGCAGCTGCTGTTATCGGCTGCCATAAGTAATCTTTCTTTGCTCTTTTTTGTGTATTCTTTGAGTTCTTGGATTGTGACATCAAAGCAATCCTCTATGTTGGCAAGACCTCTTCTTCCTACCTTTCTCAATACATATAGCCTATCTCTATTGTCTCTAGGGTGTAAAGCTTTGTGCATTGTCATTAATTTTCTAGTCCTTTGGTCAATCTGCCTGAGTTCCTTTTTTTTGTCCTTTTCAAGAATGGCCCAGAGTATCTTATAATGGGGACGGCCCAGATGAGATTTCTGCTGCATAGCTTGGTTTCTAGGAGTTTTCTTGTTCTCTTGTGATATTCTTCTTTTTTTAAAAAAACTTTTCCTTTCATCTGTTTGCTTGATAGTGTCTGCTTCTAAAGTTTCTAAGTATTTGTAATTTTCTTTTTCTCCAAATGTTTTTGGTAGCTGTATTTCGTCCATTAGTTTTCTCTTCTCTTTTTTTATCACAAACATGACACTTTTTCAATTCTGAATTCTATTCCTATATCTTGGCAGTATATTCTAATGGTTTGTATCAGGGTTACTGGTTCTTTTTCATTTTTTCCAAAAGTGTTTATATCATCCATGTGCATAAAATGGTCTATTTTGTCCTGCAAGTTAGTGAATCTGTAATGCCCTGTACATTTTCTAAGTATGTATTTGAGTGGCATCATTGCTATAATAAATAGTATTGGTGATAGTGAGTCTCCTTGGAAGTTGTCTCTTTGGATTTTTACTTCTGCCAGGGATTTATTATTATTATTATTATTATTATTATTATTATTATTATTATTATTATTTGCTCCTTTTGAGTTTTCCCATCAGCATTAGCTGATGGTCTTTCACTGGAGTCTGAGTGACAGCAAGTCTCCTCGGGTCTCCAGGACTCTTCTGAGTATTCTGGCAGATTGCAGCAGTGCAGTGTTCTGAATGGTTTCAACCCTTCCTCTGATTTCCAAACTTTCCAGACCCTTTTCCAATCCTTTTGGGACCGTTTCAAGTGCACCAACTACAATTAGTATCACTTTCAATTTCATATTCCATAACTTCTCAGGCAAGGTCCAGATATTTGTCCATTTTTTTATTTTCCTTTAGCTTCACCCTGTGATCTGCTGGCACTGCAAAATCCACCAGTTGACAAGTTCTTTCTTTTTTGTTTATCAACACAAGGTCTGGTCTTCTTTCTGAGATAAGGTGATCCGTTTTTATTTCAAAGTCCCAGAGAGTTTTATGCGTTTCGTTCTCGAGAACAGATTCTGGTTTATGCATATACCATTTTGTTGTATGGTCAAAATTAAATTTTTTGCATAATTCCCAGTGGATCACCTTCCCAATCCAGTTATGTCTAGTTTTGTATTCCCGTTGTGCTAGTTTGCTACATTCGCATAGTACATGGTTTACAGTCTCATCTCTATTACCACAAAATCTACATTTACTATTTTGTTGGGTCTTATCAATTTTTGCATTGATATAGTTTGTCCTTATGGCATTATTTTGTGCAGCAATTATTAATGATTCTGTTTCTCTTTTGAGGTTTCCTTTTCTTAACCATGTCCAAGTCTTTCCATGTGCAACCTCTTCGATTTGTCGTTTGAAGTGTCCATATAATTGTTTTTCTTCCCATTTTTGTTTTCTAGTCGTTGTTGTTTTTCTGTTTGTCTATCTGTCACTTCTACTATTGTTGGCCGCCATAAGTAATTTGTCTTTGCTCTTTCTTGTGTAATCCTCAAGTTGTTGGATTGTGGTTTCTGCGCAGTCCTCTATGTTGGCAAGACCTCTTCCCCCTTCCTTTCTTGACATATATAATCTATCTCTATCGTCTCTAGGGTGAAGAGCCTTGTGCATGGTCATTAACTTTCTCGTTCTTTGGTCAATCAGTCTGAGTTCTTCTTTTGTCGATTTTAAGAATGGTCCTGAGTATCTTATAATAGGGACGGCCCAGGTATTGATTCCTTTGATCAGATTTCTGCTGTTAAGTTTGGTTTCTAGAAGTTTTCTAGTTCTCCTGAGATATTCTTTTTTTAACTTTTCCTTTCATTTCTGTTTGCTTAATATTGTCCGCTTCTAAAATTCCTAAGTATTTGTAACTTTCATTTTCATCAAGTGATTTTATAGATTTGGCAGTTGTGTTCCATTCATTAATTTTCTTTCACCCTGTTTCATTACTAGCATAGCACATTTTTTAATTCCAAATTCCATTCCTATATCTTGGCTATATATTCTAATAGTTTGTTCCAGGGTTTCTAATTCTTTTCCATTTTTTGCAAATTTTTTTATGTCATCCATGTACATAGGGTGGTTTATCTTTTCTTGTGAGTTAGTGAATTTGTATACCCCTGTACATTTTTTAAGTATATGATTGAGGCATCATTGCTATAATAAACAGTAGTGGTGATAATGAGTCTCCTTGGAAGATACCTCTCTGGATTTTTACTTCTGCCAGGGATTGTTTTCCGGCTTTTAATTGAACTCTCCAGTTTTCCATGGCTTTTTCAATGAAATTTATGATGGAAATTTTGTACATTTTTAAACATTCTAAAATCCAGGTATGTGGGACCATGTCATATGCTTTTCTGTAGTCGATCCAGGCCATTGCTATATTTTTCCGTCTATTTTTTACTTCTTTAAGAATGTATTGGTCTATATACAGTAAATGCGTTCCTCTTTTTCCCTTGCGGCATCCTTTCTGTTCTTCTGGGAATAGGTTTCGCCAATTGAGTGAGAAGTATATTTCTTCTTTTATAACGGCAGTCAATATTTTCCACATCATGGGTAGACAAGTTATTGGTCTATAATTGCTGGGGATGTTTCCTTTTTGAGGGTCTTTCTGGATTAGGGTAGTTATTCCTTTCGTCATCCATTCGGATACTTCTGTTTCTTGTAGACATCTGTTCAGTTGCTGGGCCATTCTTTTGTGGATAGAAGTAAATTTTTTGAACCAGAATCCATGTATGCCATCGTGGCCTGGTGTTTTCCAATTTGTTACTTTCTTGAGTACCGATTTGAGCGTAATTATATGAACACTTGCTACAGGCCCTTCCTCAATTTCCATCAATTCGTGCTTAATATCACTAATCCATTTCGATTTCTTATTGTGTTCTTTCCTCTTCCATATATTGCTCCAACCATTTTCTGCTTCTGTTGCATTTGGGTGTTCACTAATGTTTGTTTTTGATCCATTAATTTGTTCATAAAATTTCTTCTCGTTGTTTTGGAAGGTTCTATTTTGTTTGTACTGTTTGGTTCTTTCTCGATATCTTTTAAGTCTTCCTTCTATAGCTGATATCTTTTGATTTACTTCTTCCATTTTAATTTGCTGTTGTCTTTTAACCTTTTTAGCTGCATATTATTATTATTATTATTATTATTATTATTATTATTATTATTATTATTATTATTATTATTATTATTTCCTCTCAATATTACTTATTTTAAGTCAGTTATTTGTCAGTTTATTTAGACTAACTTATTCACAAGTATGTTCGGGAATTTCACCTCCAGTTCATAAGTCACCGCAATACTCCAGCATTCTCTTCTCTGACACTCATATCTACTAGCTCTTAATGAAGATCATGTGATTACACATTTATTCACAACTTTAGAACTCACCTCAGTATTTTGTTCTGGTGACATGTGCTAGTGATAAAGTGACTGCAAGTCACTTAATACTTCAAAACACTCTCCATCATTATTAATTATTATTATTATTCACTCCTTTTGAGTTTTCACACCAGTGTTAGCTGATGGTATTTCACTGGAGTCTGGGTGACAGCAAGTCTCCTCAGGTCTCCAGGATTCTTCTGAGTATTCTGGCAGATTGCAGCAGTGCAGTGTTCTGAATGGTTTCAATCCTTCCTTTGATATCCAAACTTTCCAAACCCTTTTCTAATGCTTTTGGGACCGACCCAAGTGCACCAACTACAATTGGTATCACTTTCACTTTCATGTTCCATAACTTTTTCAGTTCTCTGGCAAGGTCCAGATATTTGTCCATTTTTTCATTTTCCTTTAGCTTCACCCTGTGATCTGCTGACACTGCAAAATCCACCAGTTGACAAGTTCTTTCTTTTTTGTTTATCAACACAAGGTCTGGTCTTCTTGCTGGGATAAGGTGATCCGTTTTTATTTCAAAGTCCCAGAGAATTTTATGCGTTTCGTTCTCAAGAACAGATTCTGGTTTATGCATATACCATTTTGTTGTGTGGTCAAAATTAAATTTTTTGCATAATTCCCAGTGGATCACCTTCCCAACCCAGTCGTGTCTAGTTTTGTATTCTCGTTGTGCTAGTTTGCAACATTCGCAGAGTATTTTTTTTTCAATAATACCTGGTTTTCACTACTGCTTGAGTCTCTTGGGCTCTTCTGAGTATTTTAGATGATCTCCATGGTGCTGTGGTCTGAACACGCAGTTGTTCCTCATATTTCAAAATTCCTCCAGTCTCTTTTCCAGATTTTTGGGATTGTAGCAAGTGGTCCGACTATGATTGGCATTACTGTCATCTTCATGTGCCACAACTTTTCCGCTATCTGGCAAGGTCTAGGCATTTGTATAGGTTTTTACTTTCCTTTGCTTTAATTTTGTGATTTGCTGAAAGTAGGAAGTCAACAGACACATTCGTTTGTTGGTTACAGTTAGGTCTGCTCTTCTGGCCAGGATTGGTGATCTGTTTTTATCCCCATTTCCAGGGGAATTTTGTAATTATCATTATTATTATTTTCACTCCTTTTGAGTTTTTCACATCAGCGTTAGTGACAAGTCTCGTGAGTTTTCTAGCCGATTGCAGCAGTGCAGTAGTCTGGATGGTCTCAATTCTTCCTCTGATTTCTAGATCCTCCAGTCTTTTGTCCAAGTTTATTGGTACCGTTCCAAGTGCACCAACTACAATTGGTATCACTTTCACTCCCATATTCCACAGCTTTTTCAATTCTCTGGCAAGGTCCAGGTATTTATCGATCTTTTCATTTTCCTTCAGCTTCACTCTGTGATCTGCTGGGACCGCAAAGTCCACCAGTTGACACGTTCTCTTTTTTTTTCTTTTTTTTTTTTTTGTTAATCAACACTAGGTATGGTCTCCTGGCTTGGGATTATTATTATTATTATTATTATTATTATTATTTCAACATTATCTTCATGTGTCAAGATGGCATGTGGACGATGTAAAAAAAACTATTTAATCTTTTTCACGCCGTTTAATTAGAAAATAACGAATAACAAATTGAACAGTGTGAAAAGAAAATAATCAGCGTCATAAAATTGCTTTCTTTGCTTATTCGTGTTTTATTTTTAATTTTGCAACATTTATCTTTTATTTATTCATTTCTATTATGACAAGATAGCTTGTGGGGTTTGCGAAGTGAACAGTACGAAGTGTGTAAACAACCGGACGGAGATAAAGTTTCATTGTGCACAATACATACTAGCATCACACGCGGAGGTGGAGGAAGCAAACATTAAAGAAGGAGGCATACATTTCTACTTTTACTTTTATTTTCATTTTCGTTTACACATAGAGCCTTGGAATGTGCGATTTTGATTTGTGCACACGCGATTACAGATACTCATGCACACGCACAAACATACATACTCACGCACATCCGCGTGCACATTCACGCACACGCACGTCCATTCACGCACGCACGCGTGCATACACATGTACACACGCGTATATGCACACCGAGGCGGTAGAATCAAAACAGACAATAGAAACCGATTTAACAATGAATGATGCAAATAGAAAAGGTATTGATGTCACGCTACATTGTAAGAAAATTATTGCATATATTGAAAGAATTATTATTAGTATTATTATTATTATTATTACTATTATTATTATTATTATTATAATAATAATAATAATAATAATAATAATAATAATAATAATAATAATTACGGTGAGTCTAGATTTTCTTTAATTTTTAGATTTAAAAAAGGGGGAGGTAACACACCATCTTACTCTTACTATGAAAACTAAGAAGCATCGTAAACAAAGGTGAGTAAGAAAAGAGATTTAGTTCCACTTAAAATCTTCCATAACAATAAAAAGATTCCTTTAAATATATTATGGGGAAGACGAACAAGACTTTAGTATAGGTAGAATGTATGCTACTACGTACAAAAAAAAAGAAACAAAAAAAAACATGATCAACCATAATTTTAGTTTAAATTCAAAGAGGTTATGAATTTAATTAATCCAATCCATCTATCTTAGTCATGATTGATACCAGTGATTACATTTTTAATATTTTAAAGACGAGAATATAAAAAGGCTATATCAACAGCTTGTTATGAATATGTGAGGAACTGAAAAATATATGTGACTTGCTTGAATTTTTTGTCAGTTGAATTAGCAGAAGTTACACTAATTGTAGGTATAATAAAAATTTTTTTTAAAAAAAGTAGGTGCTAATATTATCAGGATATATTAATAATTCTTGGATTTTGCTACCTAAGTAAAAGGAGAAACAAGAAAATTATCAGAGTAAGATCTGTAAATTTAAACGGAATTGTTGTCTTTGGAGATAGGTACATTGTTACTGTAAGTTAAAATCAGTTAAATGAATAACTGATTAGTAGATTTGCCAAAGTGGTTTTGAAAGAAATCTTATATATACACACATATTCATTCATTTATGAATGGTTATTCGATATTGTGGTCTTTCATCTTAATCTTTTGAGCAGCTCATATAAGCATGTATCTAATTTGATAAGTGTATTTGCTATAGGCATTAGTATACATACAAGGGTACGTTTACAAGTTCATGCATACAATCAACACACATATATGTGTATCAGTCTTGCAAAAATCACCATGCTATTCATAAATATATACAAACAATACTACAGGAATATAGATGAGGCAAATGCTATACAAATCATTGGTACAATGTGGTCTATATACAAAACAGACAGACAGACAGACAGACAGATAGATAGATAGATAGATAGATAGATAGATAGATAATTTTGCTTTTCAAATTCTCTATGTTGCTTAAAAGAACATGCATTTGATAAGTTATATAGGTTAGAATGTATGTACATATCAATACACATTCATTCAATGCTTGCTAATGAGCATTGAATGAAAATGTATTTAATTTTACGTACACAGAAGTGCAAATAAGAGTAGATAATATACGTGTTATTTATTAAATACACACGCGTGTGGGAATGCGTGTGCCTATGAGTCTGTATGTGTTTATTGGGTATAATTAATAATTTTCTGATCCTTGACAAAAAATCTAGAAGATTAAACAAAGATTAATTATAATTCTTAGTACCATGAATATGCCAAAAATCGTCAGTTGTGTATGATACTATACTGCAACTGATTTGTTCACTAAGGGTTTATTTTTGGTCTTAATGTTGATGTTTGATAGGTTTTTGGCGAATTGTTCAAGCAACGATGAAAAATGTAATCATTCATTATTCTCCTATATTGTTTTCATAAAGAAAAAAAAACGTTTTGCATATCATTCTTCAAATATATCTTAATTTTTTACGTTTCTTTTTCTTTCAATATCTCTTTCTTTCTTCTTTCCTTATTGGGTATCTCTCCTTCACCCACCTAATTCATTTTTTCTTCCATCTATTACACTCTTCTTGACAGGTTTCATATATTTACCCATTTTCTCGTACAATCACCCACTCTTTAATAATCCACATGATACTCTTTTTTTCACCGTTCTCTTATTTTTCTCTTTTTTAACCTCTCTCTCTCTCTCTCTCTCTCTCTCTCTCTCTCTCTCTCTCTCTCTCTCTCTCTCTCTCTCTCTCTCTCTCTCTGTACACATGCATTTTCTTCATTCTTTTCTTTAAATATACATTCTTATTATTCTTACCGAAAGTGTAGGCTGTCCCCAGGGAGAGATGAATGAGTATACCTCCAAATATGACCAGGCCTGTCCTGACTTTTCTATTATTTGGATTAAAGAGACGGTCAGTGAGTAGATTCGGCATGACTGACTATTACCGACAGACACACCAAGACACAAGTAATTTAAAGGGTTACCACCACCTCCAACTCCGACAATAGCAGCAGCAGGTGCTTGTAGTAAGCGCGTATGTGTCTTTCTTTGAGGGTCGCTACACTGTTCCACGGTATTCGACTGTTCACAATACCAAACACAACTACCACTAGGATTACTACAACTTCTCTTCAACCCGAAATATTAAGAACTTTGCCACCACTACTGCCACTACTACTACAACTACAAGGACCACTATTACTACTACAAATGCTACTAAGATCACGATGAATACTACTACTCGTTGCATGCAAGTACAAGCGAAGTCAGTAATTTTTCCTTTCTCCCTTTCTTCATTCATTCATTCTTTCTTTTTTTTTTCTTTTTTCGTTCTTTCTTTCTTTTATTGTCTCTTTCTTTATTTTCTTATTTTACTTTTTGCTTCTCTTTCTTTGTTTCCTTCTTTCTTTTTATATTCTAATTTTTTTTCTTTCTTTTACTGTTTCTTTATTTTATTTTCATATTTCTTTCTTTCTTTTTTTGGGCTTCTTTCGTCTTTTTTCTTTCTTTGATTATATGATTTTTTCTTTCTTTCTTTCTTTTTTCTAGTCTTTCTTTTATTGTTTTTCATTTTTATTTTTATTTTTTTGGATTCTCTCTGATTCTTGTTTCATTGCTTTTCCTTATTTTCTTTCTTCTTTCACTATTTTGATTTCCTTCTTTCTTTCTCTCTTTCAATAATGCTTTTTCTTTCTCAATTTCCTTCTTTCTTTTTCTTTTTTCTATTCCATCTTTTTCAATTACTATTCATTTTTTCTCTTCTTTTACTTTCTTTCTTCCCAGTCGATTATTCATACATCTTTTAGTATTATTTATCCCTTATTTTTTCTTTTTTTTTTCTTTGTTTCTTTCGTTATTTCTTTCCGTGTATTTTTTTTTTTGGCCTCTGAATCTTATCCAAATTTATAACTTCCAATCAATCACACTAACTCAGTAGTTCATTACCATCTACACGTAGGTTGAAATGATATCGCGTTTGCTTCCGATACCAGGTATCTGTTCATGTCCCGTTAAGAGTCACTAGTCAGTATGTTGATGCACGTGTAAAATCACCTATAGGCTCGATACGTGACTGCAACTAGACGAAACGTAGGGTAATGTAGACTTATGTCTTAAAAAAAAAACATTTGTCCAAATTGAACATAAACACTTGCCACTTATATTTCTGCAGTAGTAACCGTTACTCCTTCTCTCCACTCTCCATATATACACGTACACACCCCATCCCCCCATCTCTCTCTCTCTCTCTCTCTCTCTCTCTTTATATTTGTTGTTGGTATCCTTCCGTCTGCTAGAGACGATGGCGTAATGTCCAATTTTTAAAAACTGCGCGAATGGCTAAACAGGCCAATTTTTGAATGGCAATCTCTAATGCAGTGACTGCAAACAAAAAGTGATGCTTGCTGCTGTCTCTCCTTGGGGTTGCTGTTGTCTCTCCTTCCTTCTGGCTCTCTTTTCTGTGGCGGCTTCTTTCCTCTCTTTTTCACCCCCTTTTGTGCCTTATTTGACAAAGAGGCGCGAGGTCGCTCCATTGTCTGCACCAACCTCCCATGTGTTGGTGTTGATGTGGTATGTCTTCATGTCCTTCTTCTAGACGTCTTTAAAGCGTAGGCGTGGTCTCCCTACCGACCGGGAGCCTTCTACTAATTCGCCATACAGTAGGTCTTTGGAGATGCTGTCTTTTTCCATCCTCTTGACATGGACAAGCCAGCACAGGCGCCTCGCACAGATTATGGCGATCACACTGTCCATATTTGCTCGGTCCACGGCTTCCAGGCTTCACTCGTTGATAACGATGTTCGGAGGGGTGTCTGCGCTTTGTGCCATGACTTTTTGTCATGGTAAATCCGAACTCCTGTTGCAGCCCGTGCTCAGAGTGCGACGTTAAGGGTGCGTCGTCGGCGAATAGTATTTCATGAATGAGAACTGTTATAACAGAAATAAATATCTCTTGTGATTCACAATCCGTACTTCACAATATATCCACTCGCCAACAAAACAAAATTAAATCAAAATAAAACACAAATCGGGGACGCCAGTCGCGGAAGTTAACCCAACGGTACCTTAAAACAAAGTGACCAAATTAACACAGTTCTGCGCATAGGCTCGGACTGAGTTCCGCTTGAACGGAATTCCTAAACAATAAAAGATAATATTATAAACAGAATCCGGATTTTCGGCCAATAAAAAACCTTCCCCCCAAAATCATGAAAGGCCCTATCTCTTTTCTATATAAGGAGCCGACTTACAGCTAACGGCAATTGACCGCGGGCCTCCACGCTGAGAACATCACCCGACAGGCAGGATCATAAGAGCCGCTACACATCCACTACCACGCACACCCGCGTCTACCCAACCAACTCAACCTTGCTTCGACTCTACGCCACAGCCGACACGATACCCCTTACCTTCCCTGACCACCACGGCACTATCCACTACAACTCACTAGGCCACTGGGCCCTTCCTGACTTATTACCCACACCGCACCTTGCGTTCCGCAGAGCCAGAACTGACTTTTAACCCCACGCCTACCATCATTTCACCAAGCAAGCGAAAGAGGATTACTACTACTACAACTGACGACAATACCAACGATTCCAGCTTTTGTTTATTTTTAGAATAAACGATATTAAATTTTCTCGTTCATTTCTTCTTTGCAAACCATACGCTTTTAGAGATATCTCATGATATATCGAGAACCTTCGTGACTTTGGTCTTATCTCGAAGGCGAGCGATGTTGAACAACTTGCTGACAGCTCTATTGTGTATGTAAACCCCTCGCTTCAGCCCTTGAAGGCGTAATGGAAAAGGAAGGGAAATATCCCGAACAACGTAAAGACAAGAACACAGTCTTGCTTCACTCCACTGTTGACTGGAAATGCCTCAGATGTACTGTGCTGTGCATATTTTCGTGGAAAGAGATGATCCCAAGAAGTCGAGGGTAGGGCAGCCTATCATCTGTAGTTTAAAGAGTCCGCTTCGCCTGACCAGGTTGAATGCCTTCGTTAAGTCTGTGAATGCACTGTAAAGTGGCATCTGCTTCTCCTGGCAATTCTCCTGCAGCTGTCATAGTGAGAAAATTATATCCACAGTTGACCGGTTTGTTCGGAAGCCACACTGGAATTTGGGGTAAATGCAAGAGATAAGGGTCTGTAGGCGCGAACAAAAACTTTCCCGACTGTGCTAAAGAGGGGGATGCCACGGTAAATGCTGCAGTCGCTTCGGTCTCTTTTGTTCTTGTATAATGTGTCGATGATGGCGTTCCGCATGTCCCGACGGATGTGTCCTTGTTCCCAACAGCTGCAAAGCAGTTCATCTAGTGGCTGGAGCAGCGCTGTTTTCCCGATCTTCAAGACATTACATGGTTTGCTGTCACTGCCGGTTGCTTTCCAATCAGCAAGGCTGTCGATAGCTTTGCTGAGTTCTTTCACGGTTGGTAGTGTGTCCAGCTTATCCATGATTGGTAGGTCATGGATGGCATTTAGGGCGTTGTTCGTCATTTTGTTTTTGGATTGCATACAGCTCTAGGTAGTGCTCAACCCAACACTGCAGTTGTTTCCCTTGGTCAGTGATGACTCCTCCCGTTTCAGGCTTGAGTAGTGCAGTTTTTGTGATGGGTGGGCCTGTAACTTTTTTGATGCCCTCCTGTATTCCCCTTGCGTCTCCCATGTTGGCAGCTATCTCTATGCCGCGGCACAGATTCAGCTAGTAGGTAATGGCGCAGTATCAGGCAGCCTGCTTGGCCCTGTTTCTAGCGCTGCTCCTGGTGTCAAATGTATTTTGGCTAGGCGCTAGAGTGTATGCCAGGAGAGCTGTCCTCTTAGCTTCAATCGCAGGCTTCATTTCTTTCCAGTGGGCTTCAAACCAGTCTGCATTTAATGGTTCTTTTTTTCGTAGAGTTGTAGATGGCATCTGGTGTCAGTGAAGGCTTCCTATTAATCTGGCGTCTTGTTTGTAAGGTTTTCTTGGAGACTGCCTAGTGGAACGTGGCCTGCAGCAAATGCATTGCACTGGTCACTACGCTAAGAAGGCGTTTACAAGGCAAGCAGTCTTTTGGTACGGGATGCAACACTCTGTTTGCTTTCTGGCAGCTGCGTTGGGTTCTTTGTGTGGTCAGGCAATATCTCGTTACAGTGGCAGAGGAGAGAATGTTAATGGACCGAGACGTCAGTGGACACGCGTCGTCGTCACGGTCAATTGACTTAAGTCAACAGATTGTCTTTCTGATTGGCTATCTTTTTAGCTTGGGGTAAACTGCTATTTGTTTTGTTTTGTTCATTCATAAAACTTTTCGTAGTGACAAAGTGTAGTAAACAAGAGTTTATTTTCTTCTTTAACTAATTTATTAACCCAGGCAGTTTGTTTTTTTAAGAGATGGAGGGGAATCTTATTCGCTTAGTTTACTGTAACTTGGCTTGGTATATCCTCCGTTAAGTCCGGCTTAATTGATCTACTATCTTCGGCTATTACCATCTTACTTCGTCCAGCCGTTAAGTCCAAAATTCTACCTCAAGTCTGTACCATCCGAGCATTTGAAACCAAATTATCTTCCGTCCGTTCTCTACCGGTGGCTCAGCTCGACTCTCCCAGCTCAACTAACTTCTCAGGGCAGGTGCTTAAAGACTTTTTTGTTTACAACTTTCCAGAAAGTTCTATAACCTTCTTCAAGATTCTAGGACACCCCGAACACGTGTTCAATCTCGCGTCACACTTAAAACATCTGGTGAGCCAGATCAAAGGAACTAATCCCTTTTCCAGTCGCCATTGAGTCTCGTTTTTGGCGGATTTATTCATCAAAGAAAACTTTTGTTTATTTCTAGCTAGTAATGGGAATTTGATTATCTCCCTCGGATCATCGGAGTCACCTGTTTTAACCCTCGGCTATCCTTGAATATCATATTTTTTCAGGTTTTGAAATACCAGCCTAGATTATACTATACTAGGAAATGCTGTGTATTCTCTGTATTGCCTACACAATACATGTTGATGCATGTTCTACCCCTCCTCTAAGTGTGGTGAATCTTTCTGGGTGTCATTCGCACTGCTGGCACTCAGGGAGTGATCAGAGTCGCAGTCTGCACCATGGTACGTGTGGATGAGGAGGATGCTTGCAAGATTTTCCTGGTGATGACAAGTTCTAGCTGGTACCAGATGTGAGAGCGCAGGTGTCTCCATGGCACCCGGTGGGTGTCTTTACACTTGAAGTAGGTATTGGTCACACAAAGGCCATGGTAGCAGCACAACTTTAGAAGTCTCTAGCCGTTCTCATTTATCTTGCCCCGCCCATGAACACCAAGGCAGGTGGGCCAATCCTCGTGGTCAGCTCCCACTCTCGCGTTAAACCCCCAACCAGGTAAAGGTCCTCGGTGGACGGGATCCCGGCTATCACCGCATTCAGGTTCTCATAGAATTTGTGTTTTTCCTCAGGAGTAGCGTAGATGGTTGGGGCGTACGTGCTAATGATAGTCACTGGTCCTGAGGGCGATCCCATTTGGAGGGTGAGGATTCTCTCGCTGCCAGTTGCCGGGGGTTCGGTGCAAGGAATAAGAGTACTTTTCACAGTGAAGCCAGCGCCATGCTGTCAGGTTTCATTTGAGGGTTTTCTCTGTCAGAAAAAGGTGAGGTTTGCCTCCTTGATTTGGCCATTTTCGGTCAGGCGTGTTTCCTGAAGACATGCCACATCAATGTTGAGCCGGGAGAGTTCTTTGTCGATGATGGCCGTTTTGTGGGCATCATCAACTTATTCGTCGTATTGCTTGGCGTAGACTTTAGCCCGCTTGTCGAGACAATTCTCTAAGCTCCATACACTCTGTGGAACAAGCAGGCCATGACGGGACAGCACCGGCAACTGCCCCTTCCCGTGTTGTGTCCGCACGCAACAGTGACCTTAGAGTGTCCTCTCCATTTGATAGTGAAAAACTACGTAGTCTGGGCAGGTTGTTATGGAGGATGAGCTGTTGGCTAAGCAGCAAATTCTCCCTCTCCACACAACCGTTGTCGTCCAAAAGAAAGATAAGAATCTGTAGTATAACGATGTGGTCACAGTAATAAAGTGTATGTGTGGCAAACTCCGGAACGATATATGTAGCATGGGTCAACTCAAGCCCGAGCAGCAGTCGTCGTTAGTAGAGGAACAAGGCACCCAGAGTATTTATTCCCAGGAACGTGGACCCTTTTTCAAAGAGAGAAGGAAAGAACTGAGAAAGAGAGAGGGTACGGTTAAATTAATCGGTCGTAAATCATATCCACTCCTGATATGTCACACGGGGACCAGCAGCCCGTCTGACCCCTGCTATGGCCGAAAGGAAAAGAGAACGATTTTTTTTTCATTTCCCCTTCCGGGTCTTTCCTCGGTCAAGTTACTGGCACCTCGTTGTGTGCCCACTCCTCCAAACTTCAACCTTTGTTTGCTCTTATTTCTTTTTCCTCTCTTTCTCTAGCAATCCGAACATTTTATTCTCAAATTCTGACGATTTTTTTTTCATTTCCCCTTCCGGGTCTTTCCTCGGTCAAGTTACTGGCACCTCGTTGTGTGCCCACTCCTCCAAACTTCAACCTTTGTTTGCTCTTATTTCTTTTTCCTCTCTTTCTCTAGCAATCCGAACATTTTATTCTCAAATTCTGGTAGACCCTAATAATTACGCTACAGAATCAATGCAGTTTGGTAATGACGGTGCCATATGAGTTGCTGGGTAGTGCTGAACCTTAGGGACTCCAGCTCCGGATTTGTTTTCGGTTTTTACTCCCTTAGCCTTTCCTTGGGATGCCGTATATGTACACATGTGCGTGGTTACTGGCGCCTTTGAATTTTCTAAGTTATGACTTAGTATAAGTCAACGTGTCTTTTACTTTGTAAGCTGAGCTGGAATTTAAGGATTCTAAACCTACTGTAATATTTACTGAACGTGGAATAGAGATGGACGCGGTGAGTGTGGGCATAACGCACATGGAGAAATGATGTGAAAAAAATTTAAAATAAACTAGAATAATAAAAGGTAAATAACATATGGAAATAAAAATAAAATGAGATAAAATGAAATAAAATAAAGAGTAAAGGATAAATTTTTTTAAATCATCTTAGCCGAATTCATCTTAGCCGAACTCACCGGGTTTTGTCTGGAAGGAAAGAAAGTTGAGCTTAGAAAGCAAGTAAAGAACGTCTTTTACTTAGTAAGCAGAGCTGGAATTTAAGGATTCTAAGCCTACTCTAGTATTTATTCTGAATGTGGAATAGAGATGGGCGCGGAGAGAGTGGAGGACATGGAGAAATAAGAAGAAAGAAATTAAAATGAACTAATATATATATATATATATATATATATATATATATATAAGTGAGAAAAATTGAAGGGAATCCGACAATTATGTTGAAAGATAAATGGAAAGAAAATATTGTATGGATGAAAATTTACTGAATTACCGACACGTGTTTCGACTAATAACTTGTCTTTGTATACATAGTATCCTATTTAGTATTATGTTGAATAATAAAATGAAATGATAATAATAGAGAAACATAACATTTTTGAGTATACACAAAACAGGTCTTCTTCGGGGCAGAATATTTTGATTTTAAATTCAAAATATTACATATATAATTTATTTTTATATTGATTCAAAATATTACATATATAATTTATTTCTAATACATTTTAAACAATTAAATAATGCTTAAAAATGGCTAAGTGGAGATTTATCATATACTCAAAACAAAGCCATTTATAACAATTGTAAAACATTTTTAAAAGTTTCTTCTCAGAAATCAATAACAAAAACCATTAAATACTCTCTGTCGAGAAAATTATTAAATTGGTGATATTTATTCTTTGAAAAGTTGAGTTGGGTTGAATTCTTTGAAAAGTTGAGTTGAGTTAAAATCTTTGAAAAGTTGAGTTGGGGTTGAATTCTTTGAAAAGTTAAGTTGGGTTGAATTCTTTGAAAAGTTGAGTTGAGTTAAAATCTTTGAAAAGTTGAGTTGGGGTTGAATTCTTTGAAAAGTTAAGTTGAGTTGGGGTTGAATTCTTTGAAAAGTTAAGTTGGGTTGAATTCTTTGAAAAGTTGAGCTGGGTTGAATTCTTTGAAAAGTTAAGTTGGGTTGAACTCTTTGAAAAATTGAGATGCGTTGAATTCTTTGAAAAGTTAAGTTGGGTTGAATTCTTTAAAACGTTGAGCTGGGTTGAATTCTTTGAAAAGTTGAGTTGGGTTGAATTCTTTAAAAAGTTGAGTTGGGTTGAATTCTTTGAAAAGTTGAGTTGAGTTGAGTTCGTTGATTTCATTTAATTTGAATTTCGTAAGTTTATCGGAAAGTTTCCAGCCAAAAATGGCTGGAAGCTTTCCGATAAACTTACGATAAACTTTTATCGGCAGAAGAGAGCTGAGATATTCATCTTTGGAGAGTTATCTTATTACTAATGCTCAGACAGTCCCGAGATTGATAACCGATGAATAACTTGAAAAAGGTCCTTACCCCAAGAAAGAGGGTGATGAGCTATGACGTAGCAGTTCCAGTTTTTTGCCCGGTGGTGGAACTCTGGCCAATACTGCAGGTGTGCGAACACATGCTTTCTCCCACCAATTGACTTGTTCCAAGGGAATCGCTGCGTCATGATTAATTCTTTAGATTTTTCTAACAGGTTTTTCTTTTCTCTTGAATAAATTTTGATATTTAATAACTAGTCTACTTTTTTTTTTTTTGCTATCTAATAATTTTTGGAGAAAACTCAATTGAAAAGTTAGGCCCCCACCCTTTTAAACAGAACAAATATCGTTGTATTTTTTTTCACTTATTAGACAATAGGCAATATACTAGAGCGTAAAAAATGTCCAAACTTTATATTTATAGTTTTTTTTTGTTTTGTTTTTTTCACATTTAATGTTCCGGTTTTCGGTACATATTTTCTACCATAGTAGCTCCCTTAAAATTTGTTGTCTTTTATTCACACCATCGGTCTTTTTTTAATTAATACTGTAATTAGTTTTAAAAGTATATAACCCCACCGATATTTTGCGCCCCAAAAATAAGAGGAGGATTAAGTGACCTGAAAAAAAAATCATATAGTTTTGAAATAAAATAACTTAAGCATTATAAAAGCCATTCATTGATAAATCAACACAGAGAATTTCATTAAAATCGGATAATTCCCTGATTTTTTCTATTTTTT
>CM042146.1:40023649-40096149 GCA_023376005.1 Doryteuthis pealeii | reverse complement strand
ATATGAAGCATTCTGAAATCCTTATTTTTGATACATTTACATAAGAAATTGCTTTAAAATCTTATAATTTCAATCCAGAAAAATTTGTCAATTTATCTTATTCATATAAGATAAATAGAATATATCGGAAGTAACATTTAAAATGAGATTATAACCCCCACCCCACCCTAATATCTCAGATAAACAGCATTTTACCTCATTAATTAAGATACTTCATTAATAACATTGCAAGATATTGTTGCAGCGTTATTTTTTCTGTTATCAATGGAACAAAAGCAAATAAGTATGAACTCTGTTAGAAAAAAATGAACGGATGATGATTTTTAACATAAGCTACCATTTTAATTTGAACATTCCTTTAAATATCTACTAGTTACTAATTGTGAGTCTTTTAAGTTTCTATTTTATATAAGCATTGTAATGCATAATGTTATAAAAGACATGATAAAGATACATTAATGTTCTGGGGATAATAGTAACTTTTATCATGCCATCATATTAAACTGCTCTACATAAGAGCCCTTTGAAGCAAAGGAAGGCCTCATGCCTTACTTCAATTCCATAAACCGATTGGTAAGCTGGAGTTGTTAATTTTACTGCCCTTTCAACACTTTGTGAGTGTGAAGGCAAATCAGCAACTCCAGTTCATTATCTAAAAATTCTTCAGTGAATCCAGGCTCACAAATTCCATTTTGAGACAGGTCGATCAACTGTGACCAATGTGTAGCATCAAAATTTATTTTTGGTATTTTTAGTCTCTTTTTGGATGGTTTCCCTCTCCTGAAAAAAAATGAAAAATCAATATATTGAATTAAATTGAAAGTTCAACCTTGTCTTAATTTTTAATTTTCATCATGAAATTGGGATATTACTGTTTAATCAATCTTATCTAAATTACTTACCGGATGGCTAAAATTCTTTTTATAGCTTCGTCTGATTTAAACATTGAATACAACATATCTTCTGGTAGGAGGCCAAAAGCATTATGCTGAATATTTTTGAATGCAATCTCCTGAATTTCAGGTGGTAGCTCTTTGATTCTTTGCAGCATATTGAAAATATACAGTTGCTGGTTATGAAATTTACTGTCCCTTTTAATTTCAAACCAGCTAACTGCATAAACTGCAACAATAAACTGGATTAGGCTGTGTAGTTTTGATATGTTTTCAGGGTAAATTCCACAAGTCCACAAACACATTAGTCTGGTAGCTAACGACAACCATCTTGCCTGATTTAAAGGTCCAATTTTCCATGCAGCATATATAGGGTTGACTTTCCCTCGTGAAATCCCTACTGCATATTCTCGAAGAAGTATCTGATCACTACTCAGATCATCTGTTTGATGCTAGAATATTGGCTCTCTAGAGGATTAATTATTGGTACAAATTTGACCTGGGGTAAATTATGATAGTCATTTGTACACAATCTCCCAATTGGACCAATAAATGATGTTGGACTTCTTGTGCTCCTATCAATGTGCTTAAAAACCGCTCTGAATGGAAGCTCATTTTGATGTAGAGAGCAACCAATGATGTGCAATTTCCTTTTTAGCTGTTTCCCTAGAACTGAAACTAGCCCAGCTTCACAGCCAGTATTTGTATGGGTGTTGTCCAGTAAAACAGCTTTTACTCCTCCAAAACACTAAAAAAAAAAACATCTTCTGCCAGAACAGCACCAGTTGCATCAGTAGTTGGGATAACTCTATGTGTGAGGTATTTTCCACTTGTACCACAACCCATCTCCTGTGTGAATGTCAAATGGTGTTCTGTTCCCTTCGTTTTCTTAAATTGTTTCTTTCCATCTACCTCCACAATCTCTTTGTATAAGTGAGTATTTTTATCCTGTCTTCCATCAACACCAATACAAATATTCTTTTCTGTTTTATCAATGTGTTTTTGATGGGCATTAGTTTTTGTTCTTTCTTTTACACGGTCTATTTTAGATTTATCTAAAATTATGTTTTTGATATCAATACTCGGGTTGAGAAGGCCCATAGCCTGTAAATCTAAAAGAAAGGTATTTGCAAGACTTGCTCCTAAGTTCGATGAAACATCACCCCTGATCAACTCAGTAGCATACCGAGGAATTTTTAAAAGGCTGTAAACACTCGTGGGATATCTGCCAGGCTCATAATCTTCATCTGTTTCTTCACTATTTAATCAATGGGAAAGAATAACATCCTGATCATAAGAAGTAGAGGCAATAGGAGAAGAATCAATTTGTTTTTGTATTTTTCCTTCTACTACACTACTTTTAGGTTTCTGAATGGTAGCTTTATCCACAGGCCCAAGCTGGAAACTACCCATGGGTCCTATTTTGTCCCTCTGGTCTTTTAGATACGCTCTGTCTTCCATTAGTACCTGAAATATTAGATGTAATTTATGTTGAATAAATACATCTAACCAACTGAAATCTCAAAATCTCAAAATATTATATCACATAGAAAGAAAATAGCACAAGTTACTTTTTTAACTTGCATAAAACATCATTATAGAAATTCATTTGAATTAAAATGTTTATGATATTGGAATGATATTTGAATTCATTAAAAAAAAGAAAGGAAAAATAGAAAAATAACTTTACCTTATCTTTAAGAGGACAAATACAGACTATGTGCCTAGTCTGACAATTTTCTTTTTTGCATTTCACATTTTTGTCTTCATAACTTTTCAGTTTAATTACAATAGACCTTTAGCTTAACAGAGGCAAACGGGGATTAACCGCATTCCAAATATCAATTATATGTTTGCCATTAATTTAGAAATAGCAAAGTTTCTTAAATTTGAACAAGTATCTTTCAGAAAATAACTATACTGGATGACTTGCCGAAAAGTAGGCGGCTCTGTCTTATTTAATTGAGAAGGTGGACCTCCAAAATCTGTAACAGAAGCACTAGGAGTTCGTTTTCCAACCATATCTTTAGAAAACTATCTGAAAAAAATGTATTTGTTGTTATAAGAAATTGAACAAATTGAATTATGAATTCAAGAGTGAAATTTAAAGAAATGGAAAAATATAGGGGAAGATAAAATATGTATTTACTTACCATATAAATAAAGGCAAATCGCTTGGTAGCACGCAAAAAAACCTGCCAATGAAAAATAATGTCTTCAAAAGTTTAAAAAATTAGAAAATTATCTATTACAGAGAATATAAAGCTACTTACTTTTTTTCTAATAATTAAGTTTGTTCAAACAAAAAAGGGGAAAGATTTAATCATTTTTGTGTTCTAAATCAGCTCAAATGAAATTCATATGTAAATAAATAAAAAACATGTTGATATGGTAGTTTCCGGTGAAGACTGAAAAATAACCGTTTAAAATGAGGTCGAATTTCGTTAAATTAAATATTTTTGCAGCGTTTTTTTTTTTATTTACTTTCATTTAATCTACCAAGAATGGTATGATTTTGAATGAAATAAAATCTTTTAAGCCAATTTATATATATATATATATATATATATATATATATATATATATATATATACGTGTGTGTGTGTGTGTGTGTGTGTGTTTTATTTTCTTAAAAATCACTCCTTACTGAATCAGACATAGACTCTAAAATACCTCTAAAGGTTGCCTTTGTGTCATGATGTTAAAGGCAAATGCTTTAGCCCCTGCAAGTTATGTGGTGTAAATTCTGCGGATCTCAATCATTCGATAAATGTTTAATGGGACGAAAATTCATTGATAATTTTGGTGACTAAAGAAAGACTGTAAAATCTTCGTGCATTTGAAACTATTACTGCAGTGTGGCAGGCTCCATTGTTCTACTGAAAGTTACCATTCCCATCTGAGAAGATTCTTGCAATGGTTTCAAGTATATATTCCTATTTATTGATAATCATATGTCTGCATACAGAATCACTGTGGTGCAGTGGCTAACATGCTGGACTACGGCATCGTAGTAAGTAAGGTCGAACTTCAGTCGCGCTATTACGTCCATTTTCGGACTAATACAAACGGATTCATGCCTTTTGTAAGGGCATTTTGCGCGAAGTGAAATGCAAACAGCCTTGTCCAAGATTTGAACTCGAGGCGCTGTTTCCATTTTCAAAGCGCACCTGGTTTGGTTTCAAGTAACTTGTCCTATATAATAATAGTAATCATTTGTTTGCACACAGGTATTCCTACCTAATACTAATAATTTATACACTAGACGATTAGACCCATAGACACACATAGTTAAAGTGGACCAGGGTGCAATTAACATGAGGGGGCACTCTACTCCTCAGTCCAGAATTGAAACCTCACAATAGTCGGTATTTACCCATCCCTTTTGCCACGAGTAGAACATGACACAAGATTGCACGTATGGAGCATACAGGGATCTGCGAGACTATCTTGCAAACCATTGCACCACGTTGGGACGCCCGGAGCCTCACAATCGTATGCAGTTTAGGGTCATACCGACGCTATATTTTAAATGTTCCATTGCATTTTAAAAAATTGCACTCGCCTATAATCATTTATTTGTACACAGTTATCATATCACGTACTCCTATCTAATACAAATGATGTACACACAGTTGTATGATTTTAAAGGCTTCTAAGTCTAGTAATTTCTACACAATTTGGTTTCAAGTAAATATTCCATAGACAGTTTCAAGTAACTATTCCTATTCATTAATCATTTGTTTGTACACAGTTATATAGTTTAAAGTATTTTTATCTGTTACTAATCATTTTCCAATATCTATTTGATCCCAGGTACTAACACACTAGGTGAGAGTGCACCTGGGAGTAATGGCAAAGAAGCGATACTCTACACACCCAAAAGATCCAGAACCGGTGCCTCACCACCGGATGTAGTATAGTATCATGTCAAGGACACATTTTATTCAGAAGTAAGTAAAGCTTATCAGACTAAATAAACTTTTCCCATTCCTACAATATCCAGATTCGATACTCTTGTGTCACTGAAATCGTTTTGGGCAGTACAGATGCTCTAACTGGCTTATGATTACACAGACGTAAATGCGAAAAGAATTGATGTACTTATTTTACCTTGATTAAAGCTATCTACCGGTAGCCATGCTTTTTTGTAAATGTACTTTGGGCCAATAACAATTTGAATTTTTGTTATTCATTTTTTCTTCTTTCACATAACAATGGTATTAAACACACCAGATTTAGTATCCTAAGTATGAGAAAACTATGACTATGAGTAAAATTTGGTAGTGAGGCTCAGGTTCTGAAGCTCTGGGGGTGGAGTCACCCCTTCATTGCCATTACTACCAGGTCCACTCTGACTCAGAGTGGTGGTTCCATATATGGATCAAATAGATCAAAAGGCCCAGACTTCCACATGACAAGATTCTATCGGCCTGCTACGTTCTTTATCAAGAGCAACTTTTTCTACACGTTTCCGAAATTTCCAAAGGAAGAGACATATAAATGCGAAATAAGTCCCAACACATTTGTCCTTGGAAAACGAGACACATGTCGCAACATTTAGCAATAGATGCTCGAATGAGAATAGCGCATTATACAAGTTCATGCAGGATTATCTCTTTGGTTTGAAACATGAAATAAAAATCCAACATAAATTCTATTCAAAATTAAATTTTTTATAGGAAGTTAAGATAGCGGGTGGCGTATTTTTGGTATCAGCATAACAATGGTGGGTTCAATTCCGTTTTTACTAGCGCTAGACCAGGGAGATTGGTTTTGCGTCTGAGACGGGGTGCCATAACTACCATCTACTAACCACTTTACCGCACATATCCAAGCTGTGCTACTCATGCGCTGAGTTGGCGAGGGTCGGCATCGAACCAGGACACTGTGGTTCCTATGTGGATATTCTACCGACTGAGCTAAACAGGAATATTTGCCATTAGTTCTTATTATCATTTTATTTTAAAGATATCATCCAAACTATCGCTCTTACAAGTTAGGCATTCCTGGAGTCTAAACCTGAAGTTCTGCAGCACCGATCTAGACATTACCTCTAGCATTGCTGCGATTTTATGATTAATAAAACTTTTCTGTTCATCTATTATCTGTGGCCTACATTCAAATACTTTAGTTATCCCCAGAGGTATAGATCTAACGAACGAGCTGGTCACTGTATGTCCCCATTTAAAAGTAAGTTTCTATCTCGAATGACTAATTTTATCATTCCACGCGTGGTGACAACTGAAATGACATGGCTACTGCTTGAAGCCAATCCTCTCACACATTCTCTGCTACCAGCACTAGCTCGGTGATCATTTTAAATCCAGATCATTTTGCTGGTTCCTGTATATAATGCAGTCATTTCAACTGCTAAATAATGCTGTCTCTCGATATAGTATTACCTCGTGGCTAATTTTGTAGCATAAATTTTAGGTGCACATAGATTATATCCTTTTAGAATTAGGGTTGCATCTCTTGCCGCCCTCACACTATCCCTGGCAAAAATTATGGCATTAGCACGTTTAGAGGATGTTTACTTAGGGTTTTTTTATTCAGCAGTAAATAAATTAATAACAGATAAAATGTAAAACGTTTTTATTTGATAGCTAAACATTCAAAGTCATACTGAAGAAAATATTATGGAATAACCCAATATTGAGGGAAAATATGGAATGATCTTGTAATTTGTATTCCTAAAACAAATAATATCATGTCTATCTAAGAAAATCGGTCTACTTTTAAAAGACAGTTTTTGCAACCTTTGGGTATACTTAATTGAAATGGAACATGACCCCTAACAGAAAAACAGTGAATTGAAACAATAAAAAGGATAATAAAACTCATTATAGAAGGTAATCCTCAGTGGAGTGTGGCGAAAGATGTTGATGTTTCCAGTTAGTTGTGTAAAACAATTGCTACAAATATAAAAGAAATGGGACAGTGCTAAGAAAGGAAGTAGATAACACTCACTACCATTCAGCCCACTTTAATATTTTGAAGTTTCCCAACATTAACAGCAATTCTACCCCTCACAAATATATAGAATTGGCAAACTTGCTGCTAAATAGAAAAACTAAATGAACCTCGTCTAAATGTTCTTGTCCTTTATAAGTAAAAACTGTGGAGTGGCATATAATCGATATCAGCCGAACTGCAATGGTGTATATCCCCTTTTTGCTAGCACTAGACCAGGGAGATTGTTTTTGCTTAAGAGGAGTGCCACATCTACCGTCAGCTCCAAGATCAGATTAGCCAAGCTGTGCAACTCAAGGGCTTGGTTAGCGAGGACCGGTATCGAATCCAGAACCCTGCGATTCCTAGGCAGATGCTTTACTTGTAATGTTATAAGGGTTGACGATATTTACGATATGGAATAAATACAATGGTAATGCAGAGATAGCTTTAAGCGTTGTTTAT
This sequence comes from Doryteuthis pealeii, assembly GCA_023376005.1. Lineage (NCBI taxonomy): Eukaryota > Metazoa > Mollusca > Cephalopoda > Myopsida > Loliginidae > Doryteuthis > Doryteuthis pealeii. The sequence goes on along the minus strand of CM042146.1, from coordinate 40,088,836 downwards.
TAAGCGAGGTACAAGTTAATGTGTGATGAATGCAGAAGTGTTTTTCTTGGGACCGGATGTAGTTCATACTTTATTATTCCATGGTCCAAGGGAGGCAACTTCAGGTTACTCTACATCCCTTTTTCAAGTTATGAGTTCATAATGAAAGTATTATCTGGTGGTCGAATTCTCCGACCACTCTTTGTATACACTGCTGGTCTGGGACTTCCTGAGTTGACAGGTGGCACATCCCTGTGTTCAGTGAACTGGGTTTCTGGTTGGTCAACTCGTTCGGCGAAATGTTCTGCTGAATTGTTTTGTCTGTACTCAAGAATGTCTCTGGGTACAGTTGGTAAGGTAGACAATTCTATTGGAGTTACTACTTGAGGAAACAGTGTTTTCACTTCTATTTCGAAGATGGCTTCTGTTTCGACGAAGTAGTCCTGAATCTGTCTTGACGAATACTGACCTAGGTGATAGAGTTTTCACCACTTTGGCTGGATTAGTTTTGGGCGTCTTCAACCAAACTGGCTGTCCTTCAGTAAAAGATGTGCGCTCTCTAGCTCTATGATGCTTGTCAAAATTAACTTTTTGTCTCATTTTGAGATGAGAGTCTGCATTTTCTATTCATCAACAATTCTGCTGGACTCTTGCCATGTTGGAGTAGAGTACTGCAATGATTGAGCAGTGCAATGTACTTGCCTTCTTAAGAAGGTTCTTGACTGTCTGAACCGTTTCTGTTCCTCCGTTTCCTTGTGGATGATGGGGGCTACTTGTGAGGTGAAAAACATTGTGAGGTGAAAAACATTGGAGAAATCCAAGAACTCTTTGGATGTGAATTGGGGCCCATTATCACTGATGACAATCTCTGGAATGCCATTCCGAGCGAGCATTGATTTGCAGTTGTCAACGATACTTCCCGAAACTGTAGTCTGTAAGTGAGATATCTCTATCCATCTAAAATAATTGTCGATGACTAATAAATACCTGTGAAATACCTGTGACCCTCCAATTCAAATAAGTCCATTCCTACCTTCTGCCATGGATACTCTGGTAACTTGCTAGGTCGTAGTGGCTCTGGTGGATATTTTCTTTCTTTATCACAAATACTGCACACTCCTATCTTCTCGGCAATTTGTTTTGAAAGTCCTGACCACCAGACATTGTCCCGGGCTAGTGCTCGGCATTTAACTATACCTTGGTGTCCTTTGTGTAGACGATCCAAGGTGTCTTTTTGGAGATCTACAGGGATGATGAGTCGACTCTGATACAGTAACAGTCCTTGATAAACCATGAGATTTAGCCTTACGAACCAGTAGGGTCTCAGTTAAGGATCTTGTGTTGCTACTTCAGGCCAGTGATTCATTTTGTAAAAGTTCATGACTTGACTGCAGATTTTGTCAGAGCTTTGTTTCTGCCTGATTTCTTCCAGTCGCTTGTCACTCACTGAGATGTTCTTTATTATGGAACGGGCGGACATGTCTGTCTCTGTCTCCTCTTGGAACTCTTGTTTTGTTGGTACACTGCCAGGAGCACTGGATAGGGTGTCTGCTGTGATTTTTTTCCTGTGGTGTTTGTAATTTCGTAGGTGAATCTCATTAGGTGCATGCGGAAACACTGAATTCTGGATGTCAATCCATCGAGACTTTTAGTTTTTAGCAGTGGTAGCAGAGGCTTGTGATCTGTTTCCATCAAGAACTTTGGTAGTCCTATGAAAAAAATCGTTTTTTTTTCTTCTTTTTTCACAAAATTCTTCTTTTAGGGTCCGTTCGAATTTTTCAATAGATCCCACTTTTGACACCATGTAATGTTACAATGGTAATGCAAGAGCTTAATGTGTTGTTTATCAAGTGAGGTACACGTTAATGATTGATTAATGAGTCCAAGGGAGACAACTTCAGGTTACACTACACTACCAACTGATTATGTATTAGGAGACAGAATTTTGGGGCAATCATGTCGAATTTTTGCGGTCGTTGACAAAATTCGACTCAAGGTAAAAAAAAAATTTAAAAATAAAAATAAACAAATGAAAAATAATATACAGAGGTAAAAGAATTAACAGGAGTGAAAAGACGAGCCAGACTCTTAAACTCTATTCTTATTCATTTTTTTTATCTGGTCCGCTAAAGGTCGCACTATTTTCCACGTGTAGGTATTTTTTATATAACACAAAAACATATAAAAAAACAAACAAAACAAAGTCAGTACAAAATTACTTGCCGGGAGGCGAATGGTGAAAATACCCGAAATAGCTTTTGGTGGGCACTTTTTTGGTTACAGTTGTGACAGATAACTCGGAGTTTGTTTCGTTTTCTCTTCTTTTCTTCTTTTCTTTCTCCCTCTTTCTTTCTCCCTCTTTCTTTCAATGTTCTCCTTTCTTTCTTTTTCACTCCGCGAATTTCAAATAAAGAAGGCACCATGGCCCAAACAAAAATATAATTATTTTATAAAATATCCCCCGTAGGTGGCGGGGGTTGAATTGTTGCAGCCATTTCAGTGAATTTTCCCAAAGAAAAAATTTCTACAGTCAAGTAAGAAAATTTCACTACTATCTCTGACGACTGATTACGGGTCAGTCCTTCAAAACGATTTACTATTATTTACCATGAACTTACAAACAAGCTACGCCCTGTGGCGTTATTTTCGTATTTGCCTGGAGAGTTGTCTGCCCTTTTAGTTTCGCTAGGTTCCCGCTAGGGGCCTCGGGTGTATTTAAGCGGCTGATTTGAACTTCTCGCTCTTTTTTGCCGCTGCTCGACCTACAAGACACTATGGGTTAGACTCTGGTCTACCCCACTCTTGTTGAGGCTTTGCCCCCCCCCTTACATTACTGTAAGTGATTCATACAGCATGGACTATTCCTAGTCTCATGTCTGTTGCTTTTATGTTTATCCTTTTACATGTAACTTTGTATTACTTATGTATGTATGTTCATGTACACCTCTATGTATTATGTACCCTGTTTATTCTGTGCTGTATATAAAATGTTTTGTCTATCAACCTTTGTCGGAGTTTTATCTTCAAGTATTATCACATTGAATCTTACCCCCCCCTTCTACGTCGGCCTCTCTTCCTCTCTTTGACCACGACGTTTGAGAGAGAGAGGTGGCTAGTTTTGAGATTAGTAGTAAGGGGACAATGAAATGGATTACGGTAATTGGTGAAAGAAAAAAAGGCGAAAGGAAAGAGAGAGGGACCCCAATTTTCCAGTACAGAAGTGTACATGCGCAGCCCGAAGGAGGGGTAAAGGACAAAACTTTGGGGTAGTGCGCACGGGAGAAAAATAATTTCTTTGCTCTTTTTTTTAGGTGACCCGCAATGACCCAAGGTGTCTCAGGCCTGAAAACATGGGAACATGTTTTACAAGTTGGTCCTAGGCAAGGACGAATGTCTCAGAGAAAAGATTGGTTTAACGTAGTAATTAACAATAATAGTGGTTTAAGTAATTACCTCGGTTAGGAAGTTAAGACGCAGGTAATGAAATATGCTACTAGTTATGTGTCTTTTTTTTTTTTTTTTTTTTTTTTTGAGAGGGAGATATAAAACTGGTTCCCTGTGTAATAGTTGGTGATCAGAGCATAGAAGATGGTAAGTTAGAATAGATGAAATCAATTAAGTTCATAGAAGGGGGTGAACTTGCCGAATCTGTGGAAGGTAATTCGATTGAAACTGGGAGGAACCAAGAATTTTATCATATAGGAGTAGGGTGAATGGGCTTTTTTATTGCCTCACATTGACTGTGGTTTCTCAATTTGAGGTCGATTCTTGCAGTTTTAATCGTTGCAAAATGTCAAGACTAGTAGCACGTAGCTTTTAAGTGACTTGAAGATGCCGGATTCAAGTCGGGGTTGCTATTGGAGCCGATATGATGCACAAGAACCCGTAATCGGTGATGAAGATAGTGCCTTTACTACCGAAATCATTCTTTTTTCTCTAGCAATCATAAACAATAAAAATTATGAGTGAACGATTATAGCTTTAAGTAACTATTCTTAAAACTAATAAGTTGAACACAGTTTATCGGGATTTTACCTCGGACTTGTCTCTTCGGGATATAATTAGCACCTTACATAGTAGTAGGGCCCGATTTTAAAACAAACAAAAAATAGCAATAAAAGGGGTACTAAGAAAATAAGAACAAAAAAAGGCAGATTAAAGCCTAAAAAGCAAGATTTATTTGATTGCAAGTTAGTCCACTTGCTATGCCTTGAGAGGACACCTATGTATCAAGAGAAATTATAATAGACAAAAATTACAAATAATTCAAACAAAAATAATAAAAAATATAGAAAAACACTTTTTTCCTTTTTGTCTTTTCTTTTTCAAATTCAGACCTGTCACCTGATTTAGGTCGCAAAAAACTTCGTAGCCTCAAATCTACTAATTAGAGAGTTCTTAGAAGTGGGAGAGAAGTTGTTTTGAAAGAAATAGTCTTTTTCAGCAAGGCAGCCCTTTGCTGTTCAAAAGGATTGATGTTCCAAAAAAGTTTGTGAGGACTAATTCTTAAAGTCCAGTAATTCTTCTTTGGGACTGTCTAGTCCCAATAATTTCTTCTTGTATCTGCGTGACTTCGCCAGCTAGCAGGAATTACCAAGCTTAGATAATTTTCCATATCAAGCCGAATGTTGTTATCACGCGTACAAAAGGATGTGGAATTCTTCTTGAAAACAACTGAGTCGCCGGTTAGCTAGATTATCTACCATAGACAACCTCTACAACTAGTCGACTGCCGAGTTAAAATGCGTACAAAATGCATGTACCCTTAAACTAAAAATTGTCTCTGTGAGACTAATTACTGCACTTTTTCTTAAGGCAGGCTCCAAGAAGGTCAACATTTTGGACATATTGGTTGAGGGAACAATCACCATGTTGGCGAATTATCCCTGCAACCTCTAAGCGACTGCTACGTCCTACGAATTCCTTTCCAAAGAACGAGTTTTCGCGCCCAAAACAGGGTTTAAATAAAGTTACTCCCAACACTCCCTGTTACTGCTAGAAGCATGGGAGCCCTTCACAAAGGTCCACAACTCAGCCCTGTCGGCTGCCCCCCCCCCCAAAAAAAAACCCAGAGCTAATCAAAGGGCCGTAACTCTAATTACCCTTTTATTTTATTTTCCTAAAATTTTCACAAGTTATATGGTTTCAAGTACACCTATTTAATAATTTGCACACAGTCATAGGATTTCAAGTATTCCTATCTAATACTTAGTTTAAAGTAAAGCAGTGACTTTCAATTTGTCTATACAGAATTGAATAAAAAAGAATGTCACAGAAGCTGTAATTTTTTTTGTCTCTATCTTGTTTATTGTCATGAGATTTAAACTGACCTTTCCTGAAAAGTGTTAACATAATCCGCATGAAATGAGCAACACATATACAGCAAGCACGTGGCGCCTCTAACAAATATGGAATATGGAATACATTATAAATATGTAAGTCTTCTTTCAAAACTTCCATTTTCTCTTATACATGCGTATATTAAGGACTTAATTGAAGCGGTTTCCTGCGAGAGTTTATTTTAGCCATAAAAGCACGACTATATTTTATTTTGGAAAAAAAAAAAAGAAAAGTGGTTTCAAGAACACCTGAGGAAAAAGTGAATGAAAACCTTGACCGTGCAAAGACGTGCCAAGAACTGTATAATAATAATAATAATAATAATAATAATAATAATAATGATGATGATGATGATGATGATGATGATGATGATAATTGCAAATGTTGTGAATGATGAGATGTATTGCATGGACACTAAAAAGAAATTTCGAAAAAAATAAGCGACTATTGTATTTTACTTTTTAAAAACGGAGAACGAAAAAGAGCAAGACATTGTCTTGTTTGCCGGGATCGAGCCACGTCCTCCCGCATGCGAAGGCAGACGCGATTTAGGCACTGGACGGACGCGAAGTGCCAGGATGTTTCGGTAAATACGTACATAAATAACGTGTGAGTCAAACGCAGGGCAGTAAGGAGTTGCAGTAGCAGGTTGACTGGCTCGAACGACCGAGTAAAGAAATGTGATTTTGAACTGCTAAAAATTATTTCGACTACGGTGACGGATTTTTTGCAGCTGCTAAACGAAAACGAAGAGCGTGTTGACCAGGGGAAGGTTTGGCTTGCTGGAAGACTGTGGACTGGCTTGTTTTTGCCCCCCCCCCTCTCGGCGGGAGCTTGTTGATACGAACATCTATTTCCCCCCATATATTCCCCCCTTCCATATAAACAAAATAAAATAAAAATTAAAAAGTTTGTGACGATAATATAAAATATAAGGGTTATATCCCCTTAGTATCTCTGTCTTAACCTATGACAACTGAGTCCCACGCGGGGGGTAAGTTTTAAGGTTAGACACCACCAGTTGCTGATAGATTCCAGAAACTGACTGACGTATTTGGCCAACCGACGAAACAACTTCGAAGCAAACAAACAAATTAGGACGGCTTATACGGACTCAGATAAGTGATTATCAAACCTAAGACTCTTTTTTACTCTACGACAATTAGCGCTAAATGAAACTGTTGCTCGCAACACTTTTCTTTTCTGATTAATAGATTTTTTTAAAATGAAACCTGTTGTTTTCTCAAATCCCTTCCTCCGAAAAATGTGGGTGTCACTCATCATCATCATAGCGCGCAATTAGCACGGATATCCATGACGATCTCTCGCCAAACTTCTCTATCATTCATTGCTCCATGGAGATCCTCTGCACAGCATCCAGTATCCACGTAGAGTTGGTCAATGTAGGTCCTTGCTGGGCGGCCCACATTAGCATGTCCATGTGCTTGCTTCCACAGGAGAACGTCGCTTATGAGTTCGTCCTTGCTCCTCCACCAGTGTCCAGCATGTCTTGTCCATCTCACTCAGATGGCAGGGGCAGGTGGTCGTACAGCTGCTTCCTTGTGGGGTGCTATTTCCATGACTTGTTCAATACCGCACGAAGTATTCTTGTGCAGCTTTCATTTATCTTATTCTCAATGCGCTTCGTTAGGGTCCAAGTGGTTCAGCTATACAGCAGAACTGATACAACCACAGCTTGGAAGAATTGTCTTTTTAACTTGTCAGTAAGATCGGATTTCCATATGACTGATAATCTGTTTATAGCCGACAATGCATTTCCTATTCGTGTTTTACTATCTCTTTCTGTTGAAGAGATATTATTACCTAATTATGTGAATTTTTCAATTGGATTTAGAGGCTTACTGTCAAGTGTGGATATGTCTCCTTTCTTTTTGAAACACATGAACTCATTTTTATCAGAGTTCACATAGAGGCCGATGTTCGTTGCTTCCTTCTCCAGGCTATATAATAGTGACTCGGCTTGTGTCGGTGTATCTGCAAGAAATTATAGGTCATCTGCGTAGTCTGCGTCTGTGATAGTCTGTGCGAGATTCGTCTGCTTCTTGCCTTTTTAGTGTGAGACCTTTTTCTTTTATGATATCTAATGATGTTTGGACTACGTAGTCTAAGCATGTTATAAATATATATGGTTCTAATGTATCTCCTTGTTGGACTCCAGCGGCTATGTCAAAGAAATCTGTGTCGCCACCAGGTGAGCGAACCATTGCTTTAGTGTTTTTGTAGAGCATCATTATTGTGGTAACCGTTTTTTTTTGTTTTATTTTTTGGTGGGGAGACCGTATGCTAGTCTTTGTTCCATTTTCCCTCAGTGTATTGAATCAAATTGAATAGCAGCGTTGCCTCTAGATTCTTTGCTCGAGCCCCTTCTATGATCTGACGAATAGTCAGGCTCTGAGACTTTGTGGATCGATTTCTGCGGAATCCGTTTTGGTTTTCCCTTAGGATTTTCTTTATTTCGGGTCGGAGGCGATTAAGAAGAAGGGCGTTATATATCTTAGCAGCAATAGCAGGAAGAGTTATGCCTCTGTAGTTCTTAGCGATTCCGAGGTCTCCCTTTTTGGTGAATGGGAGGATGCATCCTTTTGTCCATTTATCTATTTTATTTTGTCTATATACGGCATTGCATAGCCTAAGCAGTATTTCATTGAACTTTCTCATCTTCCATACTTCTGGGGGTATTTCGTCAAGACCGGCAGCTTTTCTACCTTTTAGTTTCCCTAAAACGTCGTTGAATTCTTCTGTTGTAAATTCTCCTAGTTTGATATCTAGTTGTCTACGATCTTTTGGCCATTATTTTCTATGATTTTAGTGTGTGTGGGGGGGGTCCCAGCAGTTTCTGGAAGTGGCCTTTCCATTTCTGCAGTCTATCTTTTTGGCTGGTTGCCTTTAGCTTTGATGTAGAGGTACTTTTCCTACTACTAATTTCATTTACTGTTTGCCATGCTAATTGTGACTGTCTGTCTTCCACGGGTTGTCTGATTTTTCCTGATGTATTCTATTTGTTCTCTTTTGTACGTTTTGGTTAGTTCTATCTGGGCTTTCTTAAGGTTATGTATATTGATGTTAGTTGGGTTTGTTTTATTACGTTGGGTTGCTTTTTTATATATCGTTTTTCTTTTCTCTAACTGCTTCTGTATCCCAGGGAACAGAGTTTTTAGCTCGGTATACACTCAGCTGCTGCTTCTAGGTGGGCACTGACAAAGTTTTCGTATTCCTCGTTTGGGGTGATGCTTTCAGATGTCTCCTGGAAGATATTGAATTTATTTCTTACTGCTACAGAGTAGCGATTGCACATATCGCTGTTGGCTAGTGACGACCAGTCGTATCATACAGATTTACTGGTTTGCTTCTTGTTTCTACGTAGGCTTAGTCGTAATTTTGCTGTGACTATTCTGTGGTTGGAGGATATTCCTTCAAAAAAGGAGTATGCTTTGCAGTTCATTGCACTATTTATCCATTTTTATTTATTGGGATATAATCTAGTTGGGCTTTTGTATTATTTGTGTAGGTGTAGGTCCATATTTTGCCCTTTCTTTTTTTAGTATTTGGTGTTTAAACACACAAGCCTTTTCTCAAGAGAGAACTCGGCTAGGAGTTCGCCGTTTTCATTTGGGATGTTGTGTAAGCATCTGTATATTCATGTCACCCCAAATGATCAGGATCTGTTTGGGGATCTGTCTGCATAGGGAGGATATCTCATTGTAGAACTTTGCGATATCAGTTTCTTCACCGACATTAGTGGGGCTATAACACGAGACTACTGTCATGCAGGGATTCCCATTAAACGTACCGCATATAATTTGTAACGTTATGGCTGATACACTGCAGAGAATGCACGCCGTGGATGCACACGGTGCCAGAAGTGACGTGTTGGTTTTGTTTCTTCGTGCGAGCGCAACACCCAACTTTGGGGTTTCATCTATCAACATACGATCTCTAGTAGTCGTCTTCAGTCAGTCGTCCCAAAAGAGATACTTCCTCTTTTTCATGGTCAGGGGAAAACTTTCGCGTGACTTTCGCTACGGTCAATTTACCTTGACTTGACAGGTTAACTTTACGTATCGCCCGAGCCTCACTATTTGTTTACGTGTAGTCGTTGGACTTGATTCATTCATCACTTCTCTCATAGTAATTCTTCGTCGTAGTCAATAATGATAACAAAGCTTCTTCGTTTTTCATAAATTTATTTAATTAGCTTCTAATCTTGAGAGAGGAGGTCGGCTTCATTAATATGTGGTATTTTAAGGTCGGCTTCATTTTAACTTCTCTTGGTTGTGATTAACTTCGTCCAGTCGGTAAAATATTAAGCAGGACGTCCTGCTTAATATTTTACCGACTGGACGAAGTTAATCACAACCAAGAGAAGTTAAATACAGAACTAATGTCTCAGCGACATCAGTTCCCTTTCCAACCTGCGGTCCCAACCGCTCTCATGTGTGTTTCGGCTCCAACTGCCCTTCTCGTCAATTCCACCCACGCTCTTAAATAAAATTTTGCCAAGAATTTTCTAGAAAGAAATTGTTCTAGATTTTTCTCTAGACTGTTGTGGAATCTTCCAGACAAAGAACCTTATGGAATTATTTAGCAAGTTCGGGGATCTTCTACTAAGTTCGGGAACATTCGAAAACATGTCAATCTATGCTGTTTAGCGATCTTAGAGCTCTAGGGCTGAGAAGCATTTGATGGTGGCATTTGTGGAGTTTTCCCACGCAGATGCCGACACAAACGCCCATCCATTACCTGTTTCGTGATCTTTTAATTCTAAATCGCTATGATCAAATCTATGTTCTTGTACGTCTGCATTAATATAGACATAATGTCTATATTAATGCAGACGCCGTTAACTTGGGTAGTTGGTTTATCGTTTCTAGCGTTCTGACGTTAAATGTTGCTAAGTTTAAAGTTTTTTTACACCTTAGTAGGTATGTTTTATGTCTAGGTTCTGTAGTTGTCTTTGTAGATATGGTGTTCAGAGCTATGGCATTAGTAGTGGGTGTATCTTGTTTGTCTGCTCTGGGTGTGATGCGGTTTGTGTGTGTGATGTTGTTGGGGTGTCAATAAATTCCCCATAATGGACATATTAGAAACAAATATAAGAGGTAGAAAAATCGTTTGAACTATAGGATAATTTGTAATATAGAAAGAGAAGAAAAAGAAAATCTAAATGAAAGTATTCTTTATGAAATTTATAAAGAAACGAAAATGTCAAGAATGAGATTATAAGAGCGGGAAACAGAATAATGGTAGAAGTAGGACATGAAGAAAATGCCAAAATTTCTACACAACAAACTTTGAAGAAAAATTGAAAATGGAGGAAAAGAAAATATATGGGCAAATCCAGATATAAACAGAACAGAAAGAAAATGTGCGTTTGAAAAGAGAAAGGAGATAAGAAAGATAAAGGAAAAGAACTTATGTGGGGAATTTTATTCCCGAAAGTAGTACCGATTAAACGCAGAGTTTTTAGAGATTTATAAACAGTAGTTAAATTTGCAGACAAAAATCGTTGACAGCTTTTGAATAAAGGAAAACAACAACCGTTTGTTCCTACAATAAATTTAATCTACAAAATAGTACAAAAGATTTACAAAACAGAGGTACAAATTAGGTGCAATAATTGTTCAAATGTTCAGTGTTGAAAGTTTCAAAGGTTTTGCAGATAATTTTCATGCGGACTTGTCTGTTATGATTTTTCCCGTTAAATTGTCTGTACGTGTCCTGTTTAATTGTTGTTGCAGAAGGAAACAAAATCTACTTATTTCCATAACGTTATTTTTGTTAACGTTTTTTCGTTAAAGTTATCAATGTGTTTTTTATCGTCATAAATCGACTGATACCTATGGATTTTAGGAATCTAAAATCTTTTTTTTTTTGTAACTTTATAGAGTACGGAATTATTTTTAAGAATTGTCTAACTGTGCTTTTCTAACTTTTCTTTATCGGTGCAAAGAGGTCTGTTTATGCTAGGGATACCCAAAATGAGACTAAATTGCATTTTTGACAAAATGACTTTAGCCCTCCCTACAGAAAATAATTTACCAAAAATCAGGGAATTATCGGATTTTAATGAAATTTTTAGTGTTTATGTATCAATGAATGATCTTTATAATGCATTACTTATTCTATTTAAAAAATTTCTCATTTTTTTCAGGTCACTTAATTTTGACCCCCCTTATGTTGGGGGCGTAACTTTTTTTTCAAGTTGGTCTTTTAGTTTTCTAATTACAGTATAAATAAAGAGCTAAAAGACCGAACTTATGAATAGAAACAAAAAATAAATGTATGGTGGCTTTTCTATGAGAAGATAAGTACCGAAAATCGAAAAATAAAATGTAAAAAAAATAATAAATAATGAATTTTTTGGAGATTTCTTTTTTACTCATTTCGATAATTATTTAATTGGCTATTATCTTATAAAAGAAAAAATTATATTATATATGCCTCTTTTTAGGCAGAAAAAATATCGATGTACATTTTCAATCGAGTTTTTCTTCAAAAAGTATACTTTTAAGTAATAAAATAAGGTTTGCATTAAATAGATATTCATTTTTAGAATCTAATAATATAACATTTTAAACATCAGGCTTTTCATATTCTAAATGAATTTTGTATATTAATTTTTCATAGCAAAAATACTAAATTAAAGTTTTGAAATAAAATAACTGATGCATTATAAAATTCATTAATTGTTAAATCAATACTGAAAATTTCATTAAAATCGGCTAATTACCTGATTTTTGGTAATTTTTTTCAATCGCGAATGTTACATTCAAATCGTAAACAAGCGCTTTAAAACCCTTGAAAAAAGCGTTAATGGCAGATCGCGTCGAAATTGACCAAAACAAATCGTTTTAAATCTATTAAAAATAAACTGCATATGTAATGATATTTTTCTTTTTTTAATGATGGTCATTATGTTACTACTTATCATTTTAGACAAAAGTTTGACCTTAAATAATAGATTTAATTAATTTCAATTTGTTTTTAAAAAACTAGCAGACGACAAAATTGGGTATCCCTAGTTTATGCAATACAGTTGATGTGTGGAAAATAATATTACCTTATTTTCACCTTATGCAAATAATGAAGATCATAAGCGAAAAAACAATTACAGTGACCTCCCTTTGGCTATAGCAACAGAGCCCAAGGGTCTTAGCCATATACTGATGAGAAACCTCATGCGATTGGCTGGGGCCCTTTGACAGCGACCAATCAGAGAACACGTTACGAGGCTCAGTTTGGCCGCCAATTTTGAGGGCTGATACCTTAAAATCAGTTTCTTCCACTGGGACTCCCTTCGGGGCACGACGTATGTTTTTTCCACAGCAAAGGCGTTGGGAACGATGGGGTCTTTGAACAGCATGGAATTGCCGCTGACGCGTAAAATCAAACAAACAAACTAGCAAGACACCCCTGGACTCAGATAAGTCACGCGAGCATTATCTTGCAACAATTCATAACAATTCATACACTTTATACATTTACATACATTTCCTATTTGTGGCTTTTCAACAACTCATACTTTACATACATTTTCTATTGTATAATACATTGTAAAACTTACACACACATTTGTACCAAAGTTACACTTTGTATTTCGTATTTATATCTTACATGTCTTGCTGTTGATAAATGCATTTCGTATTATTATAAGCCTTGTTGTTGTTGTCGTTACCCTATTCTTTACCCTTATCTGACTGTTTTCTTTATAGATGTGATTAGCTCATTAGTCGGAAAGTCTCTAGTCATTTCTTTCTCCGTTTTCTTCGATTTAGTTGTCGACCAGAGATTTGAAGAAACGGGTCGGGTAACTTTTATTTTAGTATTCAAAATTGAATTCACCTGCGCTTCGAGGCAGTAAGAAGATCCTGTAATTGTAGTGTTGTAGCCGTTCTCCAGGGCCTTCATTATAACTCTCATCCGAGTAACCTGTTCTCCGTAGAGGAAATGATGAGTGTAGCTTTGTGGGGGGGGGGTCAATGCTCATAGAAAATGCCCATATAAAATGCCGCATACATTTTATCATTGTTCATAAACTGGATAATATCAACTCCTAAGTCCATGGACGCTTATTTGTTCGTTGACGTTATCACAGAACGCCAGTTCGTAGGTCAAATTGGTTAGGTTCTTTTTCATCTTTCAAATATTGTCAATTATAAGATTTAAGTTAAATTCCTCATCCACTAGAACCAGTAAGGAGCAAAATGTGAAAATGAATGTAACTGAATTTTTGTAGTAGTAGTCATTGGATCTTTAGTAAGCGTCTTCTCGCATTAAGCGTGAATAGCAGTTTTCTCCTGGCCTCTAAAATGCCAAGTTATTAAATAGTCATCGAGTAGGTAAGTATACAGTTGAGTGTGTTGTATTAGTTAAGTCCCTCAGACCAATCACTAAAGAACCCTAAAATTATCCACACCTGATTTTATGTACTTCCGCTAATGTCGGCCCATGAATAAACATATATTAACACAGCTCCTTGTTCAACTCCTCAATCTGAAGGCATCCTTGTGAACTAACCTCATATAACGTAACTTCCTCCAGACACCCACACTACTTAGGGGAACAGTCCACTTATAGTCTACACGCCCCCACTCTCTGACCACAAAATGGATTGATGCGACTGGCCTTGCATTTATGGAGACATATTTCTCTTGGCTCACCTGTTTTGATGCGACCGTTGTATTGACTGATATTGGTTTTCCTTATTAACCCGCATTGAATCCTCGGTATCGTCGATTTCCACCTGTTCTGGTTCATTACAAGGGGTATCTGTTGTTCGATGTTGGGCAATAATGGATTATAACCAGTCTCGATCCCCGTTGGGAATTTAGGATTAGATGGCGGCATCAACAGTTCTTTAGGTTGCGACGGTGTGATAGGGTTGCAAACTCTGTATTGGGCTCTGGTCTGCCTAAAGCTGGCATCCAAATCTGGCCAAAACAGGCATTGTCTCGTGTTTTCTTATTTCTTACTTCCTTACTTCTGCACGAATCTTACAAGGAATGAGAATTTTATTCTCTTTTATCGGCACTTCTTCCACGCAGTACAGTTCTGTTCACAGAGGCTTCGCGGACCAGATGCGTCTTTCCACGTACTAGTTACGCGATGATATTTCTACACAGTAAATGACAATATTTATTCTCCAATTAGTAGCCTCAAGACTATCGACAAGACCTTTTTTCCATAGGAAATTGATCTATACTGTTTTGTATTGTTTCTGATAGAATTTATTTATGCAATAAATCTATTTGTTGTTACTTTTTACAAGAAAGTACTTACTCAAAAAGGTTAGTACTCACAATTTACAAATTCAAAACAAAATGAAATAATGTACAAAATATTCGGTTTATCCACTTTCCTCTCCCTTCATCTTTCTCCCAGTCGGTCAGCGACTGATGCCAGACAAACCTTTGGCCCGGGTGCTAATATGTGGGGTCACTCCGCTTCTTCTTCTTCTTCTGGGTAGTTATTACTATCTCTGAGTTCGCAAGGCCACATTTCTGTCAAGTCGTTTTCACTAACACTCAAAAATTGTTCAATAATTCAATTGTGACGGAGGAAGAAAAAGAGCAAGACTTTGTCTTGCCTGCTGGGATTGAACCCGCGTTCTCCCGCATGCGAAAACAGATGCGATGTAGGAACTGGAAGGACGCGAGGTTTGACTGACGTGCCCGGATGTTTGGCTAATATGCCCATAAAATAACAAGTGAGTCAAAGCGCTGCGCAGTCAGCAGTCTGAAGCAGCAGAAGCAGTCGACGACGAAACGCTTTTCAGTAAGGAAATGTGATTTTGAACTGCTAAAGAATATTTGGACTACGACGACGGATCTTTTAGCTGCTAGACGAAGAATGTGTTGACCAACAGAGGGTCTGAGTTGTGAGAAGACTGAGAACTCGCTTGTTTTTGGTTCCCCCTTGGCGGGAGCTTGTTGATTTGAAGGTCTATTTCGCCCCATATATTTCCCCCCTTCTATATCAATATTATTCAATAATTCAACATTATTATTATTTAAGTCAGAGAAGCTTCTTTTTCAAATAGTGGAAAATTCTGTCCTGCACAATGAGGTGGAATATCTCAGTCATAAAATAATTAACGACTTCTATGCCGTTTTCAAATATAAGATAACAAAATATTAATTCTCCTCAGGAGAAAATTAACTCACTCTGTGAACTAAAAATGTAATATTTGGATTCTCCAAATATACAAGAAATAAATTTAGGGAAAGACTGATAACTTTCTCTAGTTCAATCAATTTACACCTTATCCCTATGCACAAAAGATTATGCCGACTACTCTATGTCGGCGGAGGGAGAACAACCCGAACTGCTCTTCACCGGGTTAGTTTCTCATCTAAAGAATTTGGCGCCCAAATTTTCGAATCAGAGACTCAGCCTCCTTTTCAAAAACTCAGCCAATCAGAGACCGACTCAAAAAAATCCATAATTCTATGGAAGTTGCCAGAAAAAAAACAGAACTTTTACAAAAAAAAAAAGATACGAATTCGTATCTTTTCCTCAAGGCAACACCATTTACAAATATTAAAATAAATATCGAACATATTCCAAGTTTTAAAAAATTCTCAAAGCATTTATAAAGAAAAAGAAAAATGTTATATAGTAAGGTCACGTGAGTATTAGGAGGAGAGTCCGTCGTCTAAGTACTTCAAGTGAGTTCTGCACAGAGTAATCTGTGTGTTCTTAAATAGTGGTTAGAACCATCGCCACTGTTCAGGTATGGGGGAGATGAGTCATTCCATTATATCACCCCTCCCTCAGCTAAATTCTTCCGTTGGAATTTAACTTTTAATATTTCTTCATTTTGGGGATTTAGACGTAGTCGTTTTACCGCTTTCTTTTCTCTTCAACTTTTTCTCCTCACCCGACGGTTGACGATGGGGGATGCTTGTGGAATTTGTGGAGAATAAGAAGTTGATGGTGCAGGCGGCACATTCACAGGTACTTTTTGGTTAATGGGAGGTGTGATCTCAAATGTGTCATATAACACTTCCATGGGAAGCTCTTTGTCGTTATGCTCGATATTTTCAATATATCGTGGCCTGATTTGATTTACATGTCTTTTATGATCAAATCGCGTTCCCTTGATTATGTAGATCACTGTTCCAATTCTTTTGGTAACAATACCGTCCTCCCAGTAACTCTTTCCAGTTCGATAGTTCCTAAAAAAAACTTTATCACCCGGTTTATAAATTTTTGTATTAAAATTCATTTTTCTTTTAGGAATATTTTTTTCGGCCTTGGTAGTAACATGTCAAATACGGATCTTATCTTTCGTGCAAACATTAGTTCTGCTGGTGATAGCTTTGCACTAGTGTTTGGATTTGGTGTGATCCTGTATACAGCAAGAAATTTCTGTATACTACGTTCGTCCGTATCTAGTCCTTGGTTCTTTCTTAATGCTCTTTTGAATATATCCACGAACCTTTCTGCTTACCCGTTGGACCTTGGATTGTAGGCAGGTGTCGTGGTGTGTTCTATGGCCAATGAAGAGCAGTATTCTTTAAATTCTTTACCTGTGAACATGGTAGCATTGTCGCTGACCAATATTCTTGAAGTTCCAAAGCGACTGAACACTTCTTCCAATGCTTTGATGGTGTTCGTAGCTGTAGGGTGTCTGAACTTGTAAATTTCCGGCCATTTAGAAAAACTATCAATGATGATCAAGTAATAGTATCCATTCAGTGGTCCTGCATAATCTATATGCACACGTTCCCATGGGATATCGGTCTTTGGCCAGGGTTGAGTTTTAAGCTGCTAGTTGGCAACCCCTGCATTCTTTAATCATTTTCTCAATATCCTGGTCTATACATGGCCAATACGTATAACTCCTCATCAAAGATTTCATATGAGACATATCCGGATGGCCTGTGTGAAACTCTTTTAACATCTTTTTTTGTAAAGAGTGTGGCATTACCACCCTATCAGCGTAGATAAGCGTTTGATCGCAGATTGAAAATGGAGATACTTTTGTCCCCTTTCCATTTCTTTCATTCAATCTGACTTGTTTTTTTCTTTGCTGAATAAAATCGTCCTTTTCAGCGGCTTTTTTAATGTCTTCCAGGGTAACCGGTAATTCTCGATTAGTATTAATCAGTAACCCTGAAAGCTCTTTTTCCTCCTTCAATGATGCTATCACTGTTTCTTCCAAAGGTTCGGTGTTCTACGGAATTAGTCTTGAGAGACCATCTGCGTGACCCATGTTTTTTCGATGAGATATACTCCATTTTGAAATTGTAGTTTAGAAGTATAATAGCCCATCGTTGTAACCAGTTCGCTGTATGTGTTGGTATACCTTTTTTTGAGCCAAAAATCATTAGTAGAGATTTGTGGTCCGTTTGTAGTGTGAATACTCTACCATGTATGAATCTATGAAATTTCTTGATAGCATAAATAATTGAAAGGCTTTCCTTTTCAATTTGACTGTAATTTTTTTCTGTTGGTAGTAATGTTCTGGATGCATGAGCTATTGGTTTTTTCGACCCATCTTCAAGTCTATGCAATAGAACTGCTCCGAGTCCATACTGGCTTGCATCTGCTGCTACGATCAGTTCTTTATTTTGGTCGAAGTGTGCTAGTGTGAGGTTTGATAGTAGACATTTTTTTATTCCTTGAAATGCCTTTTCGCACTCTTTAGACCAACACCATTTTTTGCCCTTTTTTAGTAATTCATTTAATGGGGCTTTTAGCTCATACATTCTCAGTATATATATGCTATAATAACTTGCTAGACCTAGAAATGCCTGTAGCTTTGTTACATTGTCCGGTGAGGGCATATTTTTATGGATTTAGCCCTCTCTGGGTCAGGTTTTCGACCCTTTTGATCAATTATCTGTCCCAGATATTTCAATCTATCCATAAAGAATTCACACTTTTCAGGTTCTACCCGTATTCATTAATTATTTTAAATACTTCCCGAACATGTTTCCTATGTTGTTCCATATTTTCTCTTTTTATTATTATGTCGTCCAAATACGCCATAGCGTATTCTAGACCAGCTAGCATAGCATCTATGATTTGTTGGAAAAGGCTCGGTGCCACTTTTAGTCCAAATGGCAGACGTTTTAGGGTATACAAACCTCTGTGCGTATGAATGGTTAAGTATTTGGAACATTCATCATCGACTTTAACTTGTAGGTAAGCTTCTGACAAGTCAATTTTAGAAAATAACTTTCCTCCGTTAAGCTTTGAAAAAATATCTTCAGTAGCCGGTAAAGGATAGCAATTATTTCTTATACAGTCATTTAGGCCTGTCGAAAAATCAGCGCAGACTCTTATTTTTTTGTTTTTCTTCTTTACGAATACTGTCGGTGACGCCCAATCTGAATAATCCACCTTTTTGATCATTCCGACTTTCTCTAGTCTTTCGAGTTCTTGGTTTATTATATCAAAAGATGGCACATTTCTTTTAGGTTTGAAAACTGGTTTTGCATTTTCTTTAATTTCGAATCTTATTTTGGTTTTCGTGCAACAACCTAAACCCTCAGAAAATACTTGAGGAAATTCATTTTTTTAGTTCTGTTAAAAATTCCTCTGTTTGTCTGGATTTTTCATTTCTGTAGCGTCTAATTTATTACAGAAAGCGTTTATAGGCAGCTCCCATAAATCAAATAAAATTATCCAGTCAATACCGAACAGACACGAATTCGTACCTGGTACAACGTATACTTTTGCATTATGCGTTTTTCCACGAAAAGATACGTTAGATTGAAATTCGCCTTTAAATTTTAATCTATTTCCCGATACGTCTCTAGTGGCTTTATCAGTGTTCAGTAATCTTGGTCGACCTATTTTTTCCAAGTTGATTCGTCAATAAGTGAAATGTCACTACCCGTGTCTAACATACATCGTACCGTTTGTCCATTAATTTTAATGTCAACGTATTTTCTTTTTCCATTGTCTTTGATTTCTTTATTGGATAAAACAATATTTACCTTATGTTCTTTCCTTTTTTTACATACAGAAAATGTGTGACCTATAATTCCACAATTAAAACAAGGTTTATTTTTAAACTAACAATCACTTTTTGTATGATTTTTTCTTCCACAAACTTTGCATTGAAAATTCTTTTCTTTACTTTTGGAGTCTCTTTGTTTTATCCTTTGTACCTGCGAAATATTTTTTCTTCGATACGCGAGTTATCGTGTTTGACATTAATTAATCTTTGACATTCCTCAGTTACTTTTTGTAAAGTGATTTCTGGGTCCTGTTCCATGATTGTTAATATTCTAGAACGTATGTCTTTGTCTTTTGGCGCAGTTAACCCTAGCACGAAGATTAAACATTTGAACATGTCCTTTGAAATTTCGTTTATTTTAAACAGTTCACATTGAGAGTTGACTGTACCGGCGTAAGAAACGAAATCCTCATTTTCCAGTTTGACGATATTTAAACACTTATATCATGTATGGAAAAGGCTATCACGTTCGTCAAAGATTTTCGACAAAGATTTTCGACAAAAATCGTTTCGTCAAACGAAATTTCCTCTGGTTTATTAGGTAGTATCAAATTGGTATATTTCGTATTTTCTTGAGAACTCAATTTCTGAAGTAACAATGTCACTTTTTCTTCGTCGGGCCACAGTTGACACCTTTTTGAAAAGATAGACTTATGTCTCCTATAGTATGCTGGAAACGTCATACTGCTGTCGGGGTCATAATGAAATTCTGAGAGAGAGTTTGCAATTCCTTCCACCGAGAAGATCCTTGATCCTCTTTCTTGAACTACTTAATTTGTTAGTAGTTTGTTGAAATTCTCCTGTTGTTTTAATAGTTGGCTTTGTATTTGTTCCAACTGTGTATGAACCAGTTGATTGCGTTCCTCGTGCAACTTTTGTTGTTGCTGCATCGACTCACATAACGACTTCGTAATTTGTACCAACTGATCCATTTTGTTTCAAAGGTATTAAATTTTACAAAAATACTTCAACACAACAGTACTCAACCGTGAGAACAGCGTAATTTCTGTCAAATACGAAACGCGAGAGAAAACGAAAATCCAGATTTTGCAGAAAGTTCTGCCGATAAAAAAGAATTACCGTTTTCTTGCGGTCTAGGTTCAAATCAGTGTTGCTATCTGCTACACGATTTTTCTATTTTTTTTCTTTTTTGTAAATCTGTTTTCTTGCGTTCCAAGTTCAAATCAGTGTTGCACTTTGCTACACAATTTTTTTTTCGGGTTCGTTCAGATCCTCGTCGCCACTTGTTATATAGTAAGGTCACGTGAGTATTAGGAGGAGAGTCCGTCGTCTAAGTACTTCAAGTGAGTTCAGAGTAATCTGTGTGTTCTTAAATAGTGGTTAAAACCATCGCCACTGTTAAAGTACGGGGGATATGGGTCATTCCATTATATAAAAAAAACACTGAATAGAAAGAAATATGATCAAAATGATTTTTATATTTTTAGTTCTTTATATTTTAAGCTCAGTGAAGCTTCGAATAGAAAATATAAGTTACAATGTAATGGTGAGTTAAACTCGCAGAGAAGTATGGGGTTTAAGTAATTATGGGGTATTAGTGGTTTTGGGTGTTTTAAGGTTAAATGTAGGTATCTGAATATTCTTGGTGCGTGTTCCTCATGTTTTCTTTTAACTCAATCTCTTTTTGGTGGTCGCGCTGAAAAGAAGGCATTCAAATAACGAGAAAGGAAAGAGACAAAGACAGAAAGTGGCTTTATGACTTAGGCTTTATTGACTGGGTCATAGTCGACCGTGGTAAGGGGATATCCCCCTGGTCAGGAAGCGACTATGCTCAGTTGCAGCCTAAATTCAAATGGCTGAAATATTCTTTTGGGGGGGTAGGGAGTCAGTCCTTTATGTCGGACATGTGCAGAAGGTTTTTTTTCCGGTGAAAGCCCCATGTAAGTTTGTTGTTATTTTTTTTTCCCCACAGAAGCAGAAAAGTGTCTGCACGCGTGCGTATCCGTTAACAAGAACATTTTCAATAAAAATATTTAATAATAATTGTTGAGAAAATTAAAAACAGTCTCAAGAAACATTTTCTTAAAATGATTGTTTATGATTTTTTTATCATTGATTGAATCATCACGTTGGATCGGTATTTGACAAGTCAAGTTTGTCTGAATTTTCTTTAAAATTCCAGCATTAACTATCCTCGTTATTACACAGACTGGAGAGTTAGGCGGTGATGTTTTTCGGGTGATGTGATCACAGAAATTTTCTCAAAGCATTGTGCACCATAGAAGAAGCATTCAATGTCTAGCTCATGGAAAAATGCCACAAATACGATAGGGTTGACCACTTCGCTAGCGTGTGTAAAATCAGACAGGTAAATATGCTATCGGGATTACTAAACTATACACTGTCCGAACAACGCTTATGCTTTTACAATTGGCCACGTGGAAATTGATATGATGACACTTAACTTCGGAGGCTTAGTACTAAATATTCTAATAAATTTAGCCGCTAGTATAAATGTTGTGAAACAAACTAAAGAAAAAACGGTAAAAAGCAGCAGAGCTGGACCAACTAAGCCACTATTCAATTATAGTTGTCCCAAACGACTAATAACACTGGGAACCTTCGTTGCAGAAGCTGAAATGGCTGATAAAAATGAACAGGTGAATTATTTGTCACAAATCACAAATACTTTTGGCATACCACTTTTAGGACTTAAGACAGATACACAGCTCCAGCCCTTAAACATGCAGAACATTGCATAAATGAATCGCATTTAGCTGAGGAACCAAAAAGAACTGCCTATAAGTTTTTAAATTTATTGACTGATGTTAGAAAGCTAAATGGTTAAGCCAAATGCAAAGACGTCATCAAAGGCCAAAGTACGCAAACCGCATTCAAACTGAGAGAAAGGATGAAAAAGAAACAGAAAAGACTATTAGATGCAAATATATTCTAATCTGTAGGCAATTAAATTGCTAGTGAATCATTGCCCAGATGGGGTAAGCGAGTTAGAGTGGCTTGTGTCTGGTAAAAAATATAATAAAAGGAAAATAATAGCTTTCTTACCTCAAAACACACATGCATTAGGGGCATCCTTCTGTCGAAGAAAACTAAGATAATAATTCATTTTTATAAGAAGCCACGTGCATTGATTGGACAATCGGCCTTAACTTGCCATAATAAAAGACTGGGAAAAGTTTTAAGCAGAACAGTCTTTCCCCAGTTCACATTGGTCGAGGGTCTGCGAATACGAATATGATAAACGATATGTTTGAAAGTGTTTCGGTGTTGGACGAGAAATGTTCCCTTGTGGGCTGGTGATCCGATAGCCGGTTTACCTACCTATGAGACCATATGTTCCAGTCAACAATATCAGTCATTCATTGCAAGGGCTGGTGAAAAGAGCTGATTTTATACTTTTCTCAAGGGCATTAGCGCGGAGTGAAATACAAAAAGTCTTAAGCAGGATTTGAACTCTGTTTGAACTCTATTTCTGAATAATTACAAAGAGTAATTGTTATGTAAAAGATAAAATAAATATTTTTATAAAGATTATATTGCTCTGGGAAAAATCAGTTTTGATGATAAAAAATAAGTTATCTTCAGCGGCCTGCACAGTTTCGCCGGCTTGATGAATCGACCCAAGTTGTATTTATTATTAAATATATGCCGCAAGTTTTGGTCGAAACTGTATAAGCTACGGGTCAGCTCCACAAAGAAAAAGAAAGAAGCCTATACAGCCTAAACAGTCGACTGCTTTTTCGTTTATAATGCTTACAACCGAAGAGCCCGAACTCCCTCTGCTCTGTGCCGCAACTCTTCTGATGAACTCTTGATCGATCCCTTAAATATATGGATTTCTGACCGGATAGACCAGCTTAGACCTCTAAGTACTAAAGTACTTTTAGAATAATATCCATGTCCATTAACCTTTCATCGTTCTATCACCGAAGTTAAGTTTATTACGGACATTAAAAACTTTTCATCACCATCAATATATATTTTTATTTTATCACCTATTATAACCTGCCAATTTCCTTAATTTATTTAGCTATCTTTTCGATACTACTGTACATACATACATACATATACATTAAGCCTATACGCATATGTACTCATATAGACACGCTAGCACCTACATGCATATGTATATGCATTATTGCACCTAAATATGTATATAATATATATGATATATATGAACATATGTATATAATATATATAATATATATGAACATATGTATTTAATCTCTATATATAATGGAGATTGTTTGCATATCTATCTGAAGCCGAAACTACGTCACAGCTGACGTCACTAGATTCCACATTAAACTCTAGCGTTTATCAATGAGAACCTAATTTATAATCAATTTGAGTTATACTTAATATTAAAGGAACAAATTGCTTTATATACAAGTATTGAGTTGCCTTTGTAATATTTGCTGGTTTGTAACATTTGCATAGCCCATTTTCAACGAATCTTTTAATAAATGCATGTTTAGTTCTAAACAGTTTTTAATTAATATTTTAATTTTTATTTGTATTTATAATTATTTCATGTATAAAGTTTTTCGAGAAATTAATTTATAAATAAAGATACAGCCACTAATTTATATGTTACGTTAAATTATTAGTTATGGTCTTTTGTCCGTGACTACTTCCGTTTTCGTTGCGGTAAAAAAAAAAATATTTTTAAAGTTTTAATAGAGTTAATTTTTAATGAAAAAATTTATAGATAAAAAATTTATAGATAAAATTTATTTTTAATTTTCGCGGCACCTTCACAAATATAACAAGTATTTTTTATTTCAAATTTTATTATTCCAATTAGTAATTTTAAAAAAATGCTTACATTTATTTTTAATTCAAAATTTGTTTACGGTTATTCCATATTAGTAATATTAAAATTAAAATAACAACCAGTTCTGAGCGATGCTTTTCCGCTAAATATGATGACCGTGATTTATTTAGAAATTAAGAAATATCTTTTAATTTTAATTTGTCATAAATTCCCTTATAGAAAATAGTTCGTTGATTTTTTTAAAAAATAAAAGTAGGTCTGAGACAGACGACAAGAATCAGACGACAAAAAACAAAAAAAAATGATTTTACGTGTTTGTTTTTTTAACACTTAGCGCTTCTTTCTTAAACTAAAAATTAATCTTTATTTTTTATCATAATTGACGCAATACTTTTAAAATTTATTATTCAACAATGTTTAACCGAAGTTCGGTTTGTATAAACAAAAGCGGTGATAAAAAAAATGTCCCCTACCTAAATCGAGGCCACCTAAATACAATAACAAATGATACAAACACCATGAAAAAATTTATAGATAAAATTTATTTTTAATTTTCGCGGCACCTTCACAAATATAACAAGTATTTTTTATTTCAAATTTTATTATTCCTATTAGGAATTAAAAAAAGATGTTTACTTTTATTTTTAATTCAAAATTTGTTTACGGTTATTTCATATTACTAATGTTATTTTTCATCATTTATTTAAATTAATTGTAGCGAGAAATTAATAGTATTTTGTTCAATGTTTAAACAATGTTTAAACAATACACATTCATCAATAAGAGGAATACTATTCTATATTAGATGATTGAAAATAGCATTTTACTTCGAGTTTATATAAATTTTGTTTTGTTTTTAAAAATTAAATAAATAAAATTATTCGTCGGACCTGAGCATCTGAAACCCCCCATCTAAAATTTTTTAAATCTTTTTTCTTTTTCTTCAATGGATTATTATCGATTACACACCAATCTATCAGATTGTAAAAAAAATTCAAAAAAGTTATTTATTTTTCGAGTTTTCAGGGGTGCTCAGTTCCCCGTATAAGTTTATTGTAAATTGATCCCCCATATCGGAACCGCTAAAAAAATTTTTTTTTTTTTCCTTCAATGGATTGTTATCGATTACACACCAATCTATCAGATTGTAAAAAAAAAAAGCGCCTGATTCAAAAATAAAGAACTTTTTAGTTCTTTATTTTTTGAGTTTTCAGGGGTGCTAATTTCCCCGTATAAGTTTATAGTAAATCGCTCCCCCCTATATCGGAACCGCTCTACCTTAACAGTTGGGCTGAATTTTCACAAAGGTGTCAAAATTAAGGTGACATTGAAAAAACAGAACCCACAAATTTTGTAATAAAACTGTTAATTGTAACTAGGGGGGTTTAGGATTAGGATTTGAGGTTAGGGTTGGTGTTGGAGTTTAAGGTTAGTTTAATGGGAAAATAAATAAATAAATTGGGTTCTGTTTTTTCTGGGCCACCCTAACTTTGACACGTTTGCGCCAGTTTCCTTTCGAGCGGTTCTGATATGGGGCAGCGATTTACTATAAACTTATATGTCGGCATGAGCACCCCTGAAAACTCAAAAAATAAAGAACATTTAAGATTTTTTTAAAAAAACCTGATAGATTGGTGTGTAATCGATAATAATCCATCGAAGGAAAACAATAAAATAAATAAATGAATAAATTTTGTAGCGGTTCTGATATGGGGGATCGATTTACGATAAACTTATACGGGGAACTGAGCACCGCGAAAAATAAATAACATTTTTGAATTTTTTTTTTTTTTACAATCTGATAGATTGGTGTGCAATCCATTAAAAGAAAGAAAAAAAATTAAAAACAAAAAATTTAGATGGGGGGTTTCCAGATGCTCAGGTCTGCCAATTATTCAATTTAATGCTTACTTTAATGGATATAAAATTTATTAAATCTCTAAGAAAATGAATTAAGAGTGTAACAACATATATTATATTCATTAATTTATTGTACAAACATTTTTACATAAACTAGCAAAAAATGCCATCTGGGCGGTTATAAAAATTAATTTTTGAAAGATATTGTCTGAGTTAAAATTTCCATATAAGAGGGTTTGTATTATCGGTAAAATCATCAAATTCATTAAAGGAGTAAAGAAAAATGAAACCATTTGAAATGGAAACTTACTTCTGTCCCCCTCAAATCAAAATGTTGCATGCATCTATTGATTATTAATCAAATAATATTTTTATCAATGACAGTGTTTTGATGTAAGCAGTGACATAGTTTTAGTTACAGACAAATTGATACTGAATCTATTATCAAAAGATTTTATTTATTGAAAAAATTTTTTACAAAATTCATATTTTTACATAAGTGTACCAAACAAAATTTAGCTGAAAATAAATCTATAAATTAGATATTTTTATTTCCTCCAATTAAAAAAAATTAATATTAGGTATTATTTAGCATTTAAAAATTGATTTAAGTATCATTACTCTATTTTATTTTATGTAATATTTATTTACACTAAAACTAAATGTTTGTTAAATGTAAAATAAATAAGGTGAATATTTATTGTTTTATTTCAAAGATTTTAGAAATAATCCAAACAATAAAAAATCATTTTGTATAGTTGATTGTTTTATTCATTGATAAACCAAATTTAATTTTATTATTGAATATTATTTCAGGAAAAACTTTGGTGTAGAAAGTTAACTTTCCTCATTTCTATTTCAAATTGTTTATTTTTTACTCCTTTAATGAATTTGATGATTTTAATTACTAAAATCATTAAATGTTGAATGACCTTTTAAAGTTTTTGGCATATTTTGGCATTGTTGTTTTTTATTACTTTATTTGATTTATTAATTTTACAGCAACATAGTTTTAGTTACAGACAAATTGATACTGAATCTCTTATCAAAAGATTTTATCTATTGAAGAAAATTTTTTAAGAATTTTATATTTACAGAATTTACCAAATAAAATTTAGTTGAAAATAAATCTACAAATTAGATATTTTTATTTACTCCAATTAAAAAAAAATTAATATTAAATATTATTTAGCATTTAAAAATTGATTTAAGTATCATTACTCTATTTTATTTTATGTAATATTTATTTACACTAAAACTAAATGTTTGTTAAATGTAAAATAAATAAGGTGAATATTTATTGTTTTATTTCAAAGATTTTAGAAATAATCAAAACAATAAAAAATCATTTTGTATAGATGATTGTTTTATTCATTGATAAACCAAATTCAATTTTATTATTGAATATTATTTCAGGATAAACTTTGGTGTAGAAAGTTAACTTTTCTAATTTCTATTTCAAATTGTTTATTTTTTACTCCTTTAATGAATTTGATGATTTTAATTACTAAAATCATTAAATGTTGAATATCCTTTTAAAGTTTTTGGCATATTTTGGCATTGTTGCTTTTTATTACTTCAATTCACTTATTAATTTTACTTGGATACTACCCCTCTGACATTGAATTTTAAATCCCACTCGGCTCAGGCTATATTTTTCAAAATTTTATTTTTACACCGCCCGAAGGGCGGTTTTGTTATGCTAATATATATAATATATATGAACATAAGAGCTTATAGTATCATGTAATATTGAATTTAAAAGAGGAACACTGAAGAGATTTAAACATTTTTGTTTTTTTATTGTCCATAGTGTTACTCATAAATAAGATATAATGCCATGTAATCATTTGACATCTCTAACTTGAGGAAGTACTAATAAACCTAATTAATGTTTAATTACATATGAATAGTTATTTTAGTAAGATAAATAACTAATTCTTCTTTTAATAAACGTATGAAAATACGATAATTCTGTACACATGAATTATAGTATCACACTGCTGACCTAACACGAATTATGTGCCAAACACACATGTTTGCCAAGACGAAATTCTCGGCGTTTCACTTCGCACTAATGCCCTTGGGAAAAGCACAAATCTATCTCTTCTCATTCAAGCTATGCGCAAACTGTTCCTTTTAACGTTGGTTTGGTTACCGGTTTGATTGTAATTTAAAACAGCTATATACCGCTTAAAATTTAAGTCATTTAATTGAATTTTCATAATTTTCCTGGGAAAGACATGAATCCATCTATTCTCCCAGGTTTGTGTGAATAATAGGACAGATGGAACTCTTGCAATAGTTTTGCTACAGTAACTAGTCTAAATGAATGTAGACTAAATCTAAACCAGCCGTATTTCCAAATTCTACATTATATTGAAATTTGATATGGTCTTCATCGGTACCAGCCGAGGCCTACGAAAAGATTAAGGCCAGATGGATCGAGTCTGACGTCACTGTGACATCATTATATCTAGTCCCAATTTTGTTTTCTCCCAAACCGAGACCACATGCGAGGCCACCATCTTTTCGTAGGCCTCGCCACACGCGTCTAACACATCGAAGTTTTTTGCAAATAGTCAACGACTTTTTCTTGTAATTATTCAGTCAATTAATTTTATTTTATTTTAATTTATAAACAAAAATGCCTTTTAAGTGTGTTGTGCCTTTTTGTAATGGAAACTATATAAATGGACCAAAAGTTAGTGTTTTTTCTTTCCCTTATGATAAAATTTTGTGCGACAAATGGATTTACGTTATCAGACGAGAAAATTTTTTACCTACAAAGAATTCCAAAGTGAGTAATTTTTTGTATTAAAACTAAATAAATTTTATTTAAACTTCAATAATTGAAGTATTTTAAAGTCTTTGTAATTCACAAAATCAAGTTTAAGACATTAAAAGCGCTGTCTTAAGTTAAAAAAATTTTTCACATAAGAGCGTAAAGTAAAAAGTTTTGTAAAAACTCATATTTTAGAAATAAACTCTAAAGAAATTCTCGATATTAATTCATTAAATTTGTAAAGGGATATTTTTATAAACATAAAAGAAATAATTCTGATAATCCTAACAATATTTTTGAATAGTTTTATTCATAAATAAATAAGTCTATTAAATTAAATTGACTCCTCTACTATTTTGGTTAGTCTTAAATGCGAGAAAGTAAATATTTGTCTAATGTCTAATAATCCCACAATTTCTTTGATATAAATTTATTCAAATAAAAAAGGGATATTATTATTATTATTATATTATTATTATTATTATTATTATTATTAATTATTATTATTTATCATTATCGTTATCATTATTATTATTGAACTAAGTTGGAAAATCGTCCTCAAAATTTAAACGGAAAATTTTGACGACGATTTGCAACACATCAAACTAGATTTTGAAATTAAAATTAAGTTTAAAAATCCGACTCAAAATACTTGACCTTTTTGTGGGGGTAAATTTTGAAATATCTTCTTAACTAAAATATTCATGTGCAGTTTAGAAAATATTTCAAGATTCGTTAAATAAATGAAATAAACTAACCTGACCCCCCCCAAAAAAAAGCCAAGTAGGAAAAAAATAGATAAATAAAGTAAATAAATAAAAAAAAGAAAGATTTTTTATTGATGAAATAAAACAATTACTTATCAAAAAAAAGTCAAGTATTTTGAATCGTATTTTTAAGATTAATTTTAATTTCAAAATTTAGTTTAATGTGTTGCAAATCGTCGTCAAAATTTTCAAAAAAAGTTATTATTGTTATCATTGTTATTTAAATTATTATTATCATAAAAATACTGATTCTAATAATAATAATAATAATAATAATAATAATAATAATAATAAGGAAGGTTTGGAAAGTTTGGAAACCAGAGGAAGGATTGAAACCATTCAGAACACTGAACTGCTGCAATCTGCCAGAATTCTCAGAAGAGTCCTGGAGACCTGAGGAGACTTGCTGTCACTCAGACTCCAGTGAAAGACCATCAGCTAATGCTGATGTGAAAACTCAAAAGGAGTAAAAAAAAAAAAATAATAATAATAATAATAATAATAATAATAATAATAATAATAATAATAATAACAAAATTATTGATAATAAAATAATTCTAATAGTAATTAAATTAATCTCATGTCTTTGTAATTCACAATTGTAATTCAATTGAAATTTAGGATTAAAATTAAAGGATTAAAAAGGATTAAAATCTATCAAAATTTTCAAAATCATTTTATCCTAAAAATAATTATTCATTATTCTAATTCAAAAAATATATAAATGTTAAAAATTCTCTCTTTATTTGTACATAGATTTGTCACTAATAATTTTTGGTTGAATTGGTAAATTATGTTCCTTAAAGATATCAGAACACTCTTCATTTTTCCTAGAATTATAAGAAAAATGCTTCATATTGTAGTTTTTTGCTGACAAACTTTTAAGATTTTTACAAGGATTTAAAATAGGTTTTGATTTTTACAATATGTTTAGGTATGTGAACTACATTTTCGACCAGAGGACATATGAAGAGAAGCATCAGCATTTGATGAAAAAACAGGGACAGCAATTGAAGTTAAACTTTTTAAAAAATCTCTTTGTGATGGCGTAATTCCTCATATCTATCATCATCAATCACCTTTAGAGAGTCACCAGATTCTAGAAGAATTCGACTGGACAATTCTGCACTTAAAAGTGCTTTAAATGAAAGTGTTAAGGATGCGTTAGCATATACAAAACAAAACAAATTTTATGATATTAATGATCTGGTAGGAAAATTAAATTTTCTTGATAGAGATTACTGGAATGTTATTAGGCAGCAAGAAACAGTTATCATATGCAGTATCATAAAAACCCATATCCAAAAATAAATTTGTCTCTTTTAATCGAGTCTAATTTTGCAGTTCATGTATTTTGTAGGGATGTGAAAATGGATATGATAGGAGATTATAAAATTCCTAAGCATATGAATTATCAAAATGTCTAGAGACTCTAATAGAAAACATGAAGAAAATGGACACAGAACAACAGCAAGCTAATCCCTCTAGTATAATTTTTATACTAAAATTAATCATGTCATTTTTATATTGATACAAGATGAACCAAGCAAATATTTTAATTCAATAAAATTTATATATGAGCAGCTAAAATTAACGACACAGAATAAGTTTGATTATTCAACAGAAATGATGATATTTTCTTCATTATTATATAACTGCTCTCCTAAAGGGTATAGATTATTAAGAGATAGCAAACATATAATTTTACCTAGTTATTCGATAATTAAAAGAGTAACATTATCAACAAATATGAATCCTTTAATTGAGCAACATGATAACAATTTTCTCATGTATATTAAGAATAAATTCAAGTTACTTGTACAGAAAGACACCACAGTATCTTTACTTGTTGATGAAATTCACCTAAAACCTTATTTTGATTATAGGGGTGGTAATATTGTTGGCTTATCTGACAATAGAAATGAAGCTGCAACAAGTGCATTTGCTTTTATGCTTAGCAGTATATTCTCCCCATATAAGGATGTTGTGCATGTTATGCCAACTAAATGTCTTAAAGCTGAGGATTTATTTGATATACTTAAACGTATAATAATTGGTTTAGAGGAGATAGGCTTTCAAGTATTATCAATCATAACAGATAATAATGCAATAAATAAAAAGGCTATATCTTACTTTTGCAATCCACCAAAGCTTTCGATTGTATATCAACAGCCATTTGTTAAGTCTCGGCCTCTTTTCTTTCTATTTGACTCAGTCCATATATTAAAATGCATTAGAAACAATTGGCTTGGTCAAAAAGATGCAACTAAATGCATGCTCTTTCCAAAATTTTGTCATAATGGAAATCATGAATTAAATAGTATCCAAAGTGCCCCATTTTGTACCTTACAGAAACTTCATGCCCTGGAATCTCAGTCAATTTTGAAATATTGTTATAAATTGACCTCAAAAGCTCTTTATCCTACTAGTCTTGAAAGGCAAAATGTTAATTTAGTTCTGCAAATTTTCAATGAATACACTATTCAGGGATTATTGACGTTAGGAAAACAGGAATGTTTGCCTAATTTTGCAGAAGCTGCAGAATATATAAACATATTTTATATTTGGTGGACAATAATTATCGCCTTAGAAATAAATACTGCAATCCACTTAGAGTAAATGAAGAAAATTTTAGATTTCTCTCTGTATTCTGTGACTGGTTAGAATCTTGGAATAGCATTTCTGGAAAGAATGGCAAAATAACAAAAGAAACCTTCACTGCTTTGCATCATACAACCTATGCATTTCTAGAACTGACTAAGTATTGCATGGAAGAATTGAAAATGCTATACATATTACCTGGCAAATTTCAGACTGATCAACTTGAGGCAAGGTTTGGGCAATACCGGCGACTTAGTGGTGATCAGTATAATATCTCAATACAGCAAGTGTTTGAGTGTGAACAAAAAATTAGAATGCTATCAGTTTTAAAATTGAGCTTATCATTTAATCAGCAATGCTTTAAAATTGATTTAAATAATTTACAAGAACCAAATTGGGATGAAGTGACAGAGCAGCAAAAGTTAGATATTTATAAATTTACAATTGATGTCAAAGAGGATGATGTTAATAAATGTCGAGAAGTTCTTCCTGTAATATTATATTTAGCCGGTTATTGCTGTTGTGCTGTTTTTAAGAAAACTAAATGCAATAATTGCAAAAACCTATTATCTGGAAGAGATAATGTTAAAGAAATACCTGAAATAAACCGCTATTTTCAAGGGATTAATAGAGGTTCTCTCTTATATCCTAATGATACAACTACTAATTTTGTTTTATATAATTATGTAGTCATTGGTAAGCTGATAAAAAAATCATTCTTTTCTTCATTCAATAAATCAAAGGAAATTAGCCATGCATATAACATTGAATGTATTGGCAGACCATGAGCTACTTTTTAATGTTGAAACTTGTGATGAAGGTCATAATATTGAAAAAATAGAAAAGATGTTTATCTTAAGCTCTACAAATGCTCTTTTAAATAAGTTTTGTTCTAGAGAAAATGATAACATCATTAATAAGTTAAGCAAAAAAAGAAAACTTCAGACATTCAGCTGAATTTTATATCTATAACCTATTTTTCAATAAGTATTATTTGATTTTTTAAATCTGTTTGTATTTAATTTTTTCTATTTATTCACCATTTACTTGTAATTTGTTTGTCTGTTTATATCTAATTATTGATTGTTCATTTATTCATAATTCAGTATATATTGTAAATTTACAGAATAATCATTAAAATTGAAAAAAAAGCAAATCAAAACAATGCTGATTATAATTTATCTAAACTTGGTTTCAAATTTATATTCAATATATTTATTTATATTTATTGTAATCTGTTTGTCTGTTTATATATAATATAATATAGAATAAAAATATAGAATAATCATTAAAATTGAAAAAAAATTGAAAAAAAAGCAAATCAAAACAATGCTGATTATAATTCATATTTAATATATTTATTTATATTTATTGCAATTTGTTTTTCTGTTTATATCTAATTATTGATTGTTCATTTATTCATAATTCAGTTGTTCCTGTATTAAGTAATTATCACTTGATAATTACAATATTGTAAATTTACAGAATAATCATGAAATTTTAAAAAAAGCAAATCAAAACCATGCTGATTATAATTTACCTAAACTTTATCAAATTTATATTTAGTATATTTATTTATATTTGTTTGTTTGTTTATCTAATAATTGATTGTTCATTTATTCATAATTCATTTTACAGTTTTTTTTAAATTAAAATTTAAAAAAAAAACATGCAAATCAAAACAATGTTGCTTATCATTTATAAAAAAATGTTTTCAATTTAAAAAATATATATATTATGAACGAATTTCAGATATTAAAGTTTAATGTAATGGTATTTGTTTTTTATGTACCTCAACGTTGCCTTTACAGGTTTTTTTTTAATTAAAATAAAAAAAACATGCAAATCAAAACAATGTTTGTTATCATTTATGAAAATTGTTTTCAAATTTGAAATAAATAAAATTATGAACGAATTTCAGTTATTAAAGTTTAATGAAATATAACACTTGTTTATTTACTGTCTTTAAGAGACAACTGTATCTATTTCGCTTGCTCTAATTTGGGCCTACTTTTGTGACGTCACACACCCAAAGAACGGGCCTTTTCTTTCGGTGGCCTCGTACCAGCTCCCTTAGGGGACATGCGTCGGGTTTCACCGACCATTATCACCAGCAACCTGTCCTTCCCCCTTTTAATCACGTGATGTTCTTTATAAAAGGCTACTCACCCACTTCTAATACCATCCCTTGAGGGGATCATTCCTCTTCTACCCGCATCTTCTTGGGGGACGACTGCTGGCTCACACTAGCACCCCATGTGGCCAGCAATAAGGTAAGTGTGTCTAAGCACACACACACATACACACACTCTCTCTCTCTCTCTCTCTCTCTCTCTCTCTCTCTCTCTCTCTCTCTCTCTCTCTCTCTCTCTCTCTGAGTTAGGACAACGGACAGAATATTAACCATTGAAGGATTCTGGCCGTTCCCTACTTCTGGACTTTTTGAGTTTATTATCTTTACCTTTGAAGGCCGATAGTAATTACCTTCATTCTGCCCATGACGAATTAGAGGAGCCCTCGATAAGATGCAACCTTCGGACAAGCTCCCCACATGATACCTTCAGTCATAGACTGTCGCAGGATTTACTCTTGCAAACTAATTAACTACCAAACCAAACCTAACTAACGAATTATCTAACTACGGCTAGACCTCTTACGGTGCTGTGAAACTAAGCTAATTACGGCTAAACCTCATTCGGTGCTGTTAGCTCTATAACCAAACTCCCTGGCTGCTTGTTCCGTAACATTGCCTTTGCAACCCATTTATTAACGTGCTTTTTATATTAAACCTTTTGTATTCATTTATCGTTGTATTTCTTGCCTCCTTGACTTCATATTCCCACGTTTTCTCTCTGCATTTTAACGTTAATTTTTATAATTATTGAAATAATTAAAAAAAAGCTTGTCACCCAGAAGTTTACTCGAAGTACTGAAACTCTAAAGACCATATGAAGACATTAGATAAGCTGACACTCTCTCTCTCTCTCTCTCTCTCTCTCTCTCTCTCTCTCTCTCTCTCTCTCTCTCTCTCTCTCTCTCTCTCTCTCTCTCTCTCTGTAAGTTAAGAAGCTGAAATTGAATTTACTCCAATAAACTCCTGAAAAATAGACTCGTTATTACAGTAATCATTTACTATGAAGAAAAACACTACGAACGGTATTATGAATGAAATGAGATTCCCCTGCCCAAAGACACCCGTGGAGATAAAAGTCAATTGGCCGTAACGAAGAGCACGCGGCCTGTGTAAGGTGATACCTTTCCCTGACCATGCGAAGGAGCGTGGAAGAATTTTTGGGGTCGATCAACGAAAAGGACTACTAGAACCCCGTGTGGATGTTGTAAACAACCAAAAAGTTTACGCGTGTGGAAAACGCCCCGAGATTAGTGACTAGCGACTAGTGTACAAGTTTTAATAGTGCACACAGAAAGCGCATTGTGCAGAAAGACCCCACGACGTTACGTATATGATTTAGCACCGTGAAAAAGGCGCTACGTTACACTATACCTTCCATCTCTCAAACCATCCCAGTAATCTATCTATTCATTAATTAATTCATTTATTTGTAATAGTTCTTGTGTACCATATTTATTAGGATACGAAAGTCATCTACATCATGTTCAGACATTAAAGTATTTTCCCTGGCTGTAAACTGACGCCAGCTTTTAGTCAGATTGTGCATTCTATCACAAAAAACCCAAAACAACAACAACAAACAAACAAACAAACAAACAAACAACACACACACACACACACACACACACACACACACGCACACACATAAAACAAAACAAAAACAAAACAAAACATTTGAAGGTTTGATTCAATAAATTCTCCGAGGAATCTTGAAATATTTTGAATTTGTTGGAACCGCTAACTTGGTTACAGGAAACGAAAAAATGATATTCTAAAGTTGTCAAGTTTTGACCATATGCCACACACACACACACACACACACACACACACACACATTTTCTATATATATAAAAGGAAGTTTGGTATGTACGTGTCGACGTATAACTCCAAAACGGGAGGTCACTCAGATTCAAAATCTTGCATACACATTAATAATCTTCTAACTAAGAAACACGCCAAATTTTGTTATCGATGTTTTACTAATTAAGTGATATAATTCAATAATTAAAAATAAAATTAAAAAATATCGTATACAGACCCCTCCAACCCGACCTCACACCACCTCACTCCTGTCGGCATCAGTTGAGTTTTGAACTTCCAAGACAGCCCAGACTCCTCCCCCGCCACTTACTCTATGAAATAAATACAAATGTTTTATTTCTAACTACCGCTAACTTCTCCATACCTACCTACCGCTCATAGATTTCTGTACCCCTACCCTCAGTCGGCACAATTCGAGATTTGAACTGGCGACAGATAACCCAGATCCTTTTTTTTAAATGAAAAAAAAAAGAATACCGCTAACAGTTAAGAACATACGAACCATCTATATATATATATATATATATATATATATATATATATATATAAGGAAGTTTGGTATGTACGTGTCGATGTATAACAGGAGGTCACTCGGATTCGAAATCTTACACACACCTTGATATCCTTCTAACTTTGGTTATTGATTTTTACTGATTAAGGGATATATAATTAATTAATTAACCCAAAATCAACCGATTTGCGAAACTGGCCATATACCAGCTGCTGCTAATAATAGAATATTGTTCACTGCCTGCATTTTGTTACAGTGATACCAGCAATGAAGTTTAATTTTAGTGAATAAATTTCGCCGTCTGCGCTGTTCAGCTCTGAATTTATCGCCTATTTATGGTCAAAACTTTTAAATGTTTATATGGTTGGAAAGAAAATAGAATAATCTTTCTAAATATGTAATTTGTATGTGTTTTTATTCATTGAATTATTTTTTAGAGCGAGTTAAAAAAAAAAAAATTTGCTTCGGATATGCCGATAATACGAAGTATAATTTTTTTCAGACTAAATTTTATCTTTGTCCATATTCTTAAATTGTACACTCACTTTGATTTAGATTTTTGTCATGCATAAATGAAATTTACGGTTACATTTTTTAAACAAACAAAAAGAAAACACCATTATAAACCAAAGAAAAAGAAGAAAAAAGAAATTGTAATACCGACAATTGTAAGTATTTAATTCTGTAACGTTGTGGGGTCTTTAACCATGGGTGCACTATTAAAACTTATACACTGGTCGCTGGTCTCTAGTCTGTGGACGTTTACAAAGGTACGCTGCCATATGCGTAAACTTTTGGGCTTGTTTACAACACACAGGATTCCAGCAGTTCTTTCGTGGTCAGCGGATAGCTATCAAGTCAAGGCCAGCCCTTTTCATTCACAGCGACAACAGTTCATTTCCCGATCTCAGCTCCAGCTCCAACTCCAGCACCAGCTCAACTCCGCCCGGCCAACTGACTAACTGATCTCCTAGCCGGGGTCCTTATATATTATCTCAAACGAACAACCTAGAAGAATCTTTTTCTGGAACAATCTATTTCTTCCTAGAAGGAAAAAAATATTCGATTCGTTCAAATCATTCGATTACTTCCACGGTCAATGAAAGTTCTTGGCCGTTTGGATCAAAGGACAATTAGCCGTCAAGAAGTCGGGATTTTCGTTAAAGACCGCCTTCACGTTGTCAAAATCTCGTTATTGTTTTTATTTCTTTTTCGGGCCGATTCTTCTAAGAGACGACCCGGTAAGGTCAGAGAATCTATTACGGTTTCTCTGTGTCTGGCACAAGGCCACAAATATGGTGTTCCCGGGTAAGGCCCGACCATTATGCTACAATATTTACAGTGTTTCAATGCTATAGTATTTCAATGTAATACATTTTTACCAAATAATATCAGTTCCGAAATCATTAGATCTGGGTAGCTTTGGTTGCGAAGAAAATTAACTTTTCATAAAAATTGTTGTTCGTACTTAATGCGATATTGTATAAAAGTAATATTATACATTATTTAGTTGTGTATAGACAACACAACTAAATGAGTAGAATACATTAAACAGATACAATTCCCTAATACTGACCAAAGAATATGTTGAGTTACAGCGTGTTTAGTTTTGAAAATCTCAAAAATTTGTACAAAAACTAAAAAATAATAACCTCAATAATAATATCGGAAAGAAAGAAAAGAAAAAAAACGAAATAGGGGAAAAAATTTTAATAATTTATTTTTATCACATATTTTTAAAATATTGTCTACAAACTTAAAACTTCGATAAACACATACCTCCTCCCAACAAATATAAAAGACACGTGTTCAATTTAACCTTAAGATAACAATGAAATAATGAATCAAAGTAACGTTGATTACGCTAGAAATTAATTGATGAAAAAACCCACAATACCTTATTTACATAAGCTAAGAGAAGATTTATCTTTTAAAAGGAAAACTAACCACAAAACCCTACACGTATAGTACTGGAAGTGTGTATTAAAAGCTATAATTACACTGGAGTGGTCAAACTCCACGATTATCAGACATTTTGCCACCAGATATCAGATTCAGAGGAAGGGTGTTTTCCTATACTACACGCTTGTATGAGTCATACAAACGTGTAGCATAGGAAAACATGGGATGCTAACTAAGGTGGATGAGCCCAATAAGCGGGTCAACGGTGCGCTTCACCTGATGCTGGACGAACGATCAACCACCAGGATCAAAGAGCCAGGAAACTACTACTACTCATCTATAAGGAGCGTGTCTACTGATGAGAAACATAAACAACGAAAGATTACCCTGA
This sequence comes from Doryteuthis pealeii, assembly GCA_023376005.1. Lineage (NCBI taxonomy): Eukaryota > Metazoa > Mollusca > Cephalopoda > Myopsida > Loliginidae > Doryteuthis > Doryteuthis pealeii. Next base: position 40,049,993 of record CM042146.1, on the reverse strand, counting down.
ATAATTCAAACAAATGCACAAGCAACATTGCGGATCCCCACGGGGTGTGTTCTGCTGAGATAATAGCTCTAGCCTCTGTGTTCGAAAAATCAGCTACAGAGCCCAAATGCAGATCAAACTAACAATATCGCAACTTTTAACGTCTGAACATTAGCGTCTGCAGCCGATGAGAATATAGACATCATATGCGTACAAGAATATAAATATGATCTATGTATCTGCATTTTTTAGATGAGGCTTGATAATATCGTAATCAGGAGCCTTCAAGGAACTTCGAACCGAACGGTGGATTGAATAAAGGTTTCGGTTCAAAGTTCCGTGAAAGCTCCCGATTACGACATTAAGTTCGATACGAGCGTTCGACGAGAATGTTCCAGAGTTTGACAAGAAACACATGAAGAAGGTCAGAGAGTACATCGGTCGAAATGTTGTGTATATAACAATAAAGATGAGGGCAACAATCCGAAAAATCTAAATAATACAAAATATATGACCATTGTGAAATAAAACTAGAATATCAGGAATCCAGTAATAGATGGGTTTTGTGCCGGCATCTAATGGAAGAACTCCGTTAAATCCGCCATTGGAGGTTTATGAATGTTTATAAAATCACTAAATAGCATGGAGAATATTCAACTAAGAATGAGTGTGGTATATTTAATGTTGTACAATAATCGTTTCATGCTACTTTCCTACTAATGTCAGTGATGAAAACCACCTTTTATAATTAGCAATCTTCTCTATTCCGACGCATTCCTAAACATAATGTTTTGATCATCGGTGGAGACATAAACGTTCAAATAGGCAAAGACGAAAATAATAAATTCTGCTAATACAATTCTCCAAACAGAAATAGGGAACATCGAGCTGAGTTTTCTCTTGAGAATAGGCTTGTATGTCTAAACACCAAATATCAGAAAAGGAAGGGAAAGCTATGGATTTACACCTACCCAAATAACTCAAAAGCACAGCTAGATTATATATTAATTAACAAGAGGTGGATAAATAGCGCTATGAAGTATACTCCTCTTTTGAAGGAATATCTTTCGATCACAGAAGATTCACCTGAGCCTACACAGAAATAAGTTACAAACAGGTAAACCTGTACCATATGACTGGTATTGACTTGCCCATAGTTTTATATGCAGTCACTGTTCAGTAACAGTAAGAAACAAGTGTGATACTCCTCAGGAGACACATGAAAGATATACTCCATTAGGGCAGGTTGATTTGTCACTTTTTTTGGAAAATTTAATATAACTTTCGTGGAGAAAGCTGGTGGTTGGTGTTATAAGAACTGACATCAATAATTAGATTCCTAACTCACTTGAGTATTCAATTTTAAAGATCGTCAGCAAAAATATACACAAACACCTCATTTCCGCAGGATTTTGCTGACAAACTGACTTCAAAATTTCATTAATTCAATAATAAATGCAGATAAAATTGACATTTTCCATTAGATACAATGAATGGAAAATGCTTTAAATTTCCATTGTTCATTGAAAATTCCACTAAAAAATCCCTACACTATATAAGATTATGTAACAATAGAATTAAATTGTTCAGTGTATTTTCCTTTCGAAATATAGGTCTTATTTGGTGGCACTATGATTTGGTTATAATGTGCTTGTACCTGTCCATACACAATCTTTGAAGCTTCCATTGTTAATTTAACAGCTCTTTCCACGCGTTGTGAGTGGGTGGGTAAATTTGGAAATTTCAATTCTGTTCCATTCAGTAGACATTTTAGTTTATTAATTCCTTGAAAAACCTTCGGCAATAGCACGTTCACAAACCCCACTTTGTGAAAGGTCAAAGTTGACCAATGTATGGCTTTAAAATTAATTGAAGTATTTTTTTAAAATATTTTCATTGGTGGTTTGTACTTCTGAAAAAAAAATTATTGGAAAATTTATCCATACTTGATTATATTTTTGCGATGTAATTTAAAAACTTATAATTATTCTTGTAAATTGACATAACTAATGTATGAATAACTAAAGTATGAATAAATGTTTATTTACCTAATGAATAAAATCTTTTTATGGCCTCTTCCCTCACCTCAAATTCATCAGACTTCAACACTGACAACAAAATGTTTCCGGAAGCAAAGCAAAGGTTTAATTTTTTAATGCAACATTCTGGATTTCAGTTGACTGTTGCTCTACTCTCTAGATCATATTAAAGATATACAGTTGTTGGTTATAGAAATTATTTTCCCTTTTTATTTTGAACCAACTAACTGCATACACTTGAATGACAAATTGGACAATGTCGCATAAATTATCTGAGAGTTCTGGGGAATACACACTTCTGGTCCATAAGCACATTAACCTGATGGCTAAAGTTAGCCATCCTGCTTGACTCAGTGGTCCAATCTTCCAATAAACAAATCTAGGATTAACTTTACCACGGGAAATGTCTACAGTATATTCAAGAAGTAATCGTTGGTCACCTCTTAGATCATCCATTACCTCTGTGGGGAAATAAAAATTATCCAGAGGGCCACTGATAAGTTCAAATTCTACCTGGGAAAAATCATGGTAATTACTTCCACAAAGTTTCCCTAGAGGATCAATGAAAGTTGTAGAGTTCAGTTCTATTAATTGTTTTAAAGATGCCTCTAAATGGAAGTTAATTTTGATGAAGTGAACAGCCAATTATGTGTTTCTTCCTTTTTATTTTTTTTCTCCAGAGCTGTAACCACCCTTCTTCACAATCAGTGTTTGTACTAGTATTTTCCACCAGAACTGCCTTGAGAGTATTTACACTGTTGTACCCTTCTATACTAGCAGCAACATCCTCTGCTATTATACCAGTTGTACCTAGGTTGGCTTCTTCTGATGGCTTGTTACTTTTATTCTCGTATTTTCCCTATTTTAGATTTGTCGAGAATAATGTCTTTTAAGTGAATGTTTGGATCAAGAAAACCCATATCTGTCTGTCTGACCTCTCTGCTTTTTCTTACTTTTTTATTTTGTATTGTTTGACAGCATCATTGTCAATAGGTCCCAGTTGGAAACTGCCTTTTGGTCCTGTTTCTCTCTCTGATGTTTTAAAATATTCCCTCTCTTGAATGGCAACCTGAAATTTCAAAATTTGAAACAAAATATATCCACCCTATGTAATATTCCCTTAACAAAGGCAATTGTGGTTTCATTGCTTGCCAAATATTGATAGTTTCCTTTGGAATCAATTTGGAAATCTCAATTTTTCAAGGAAATAACTAAACTGGATAATTTGTTATAAAGTTGGGGGTTGCATCTTTTGAAAATCTTTTGAAAATCTTTTGGAACTCTTACTGCCGGTTAAAACTTAACATCATTTTACAGAAATTTTTATCTAAAAATAAATTTTAAAAAATAAATAAATAACCATAAAACAAACTTTTTAGGCTATCTACCAATTTCATATAAAAATGGCTGACAATTCTGGTAAGAGTTTCAGGGATATTGGGTTTGAGTTAAGGCTAACCTGATTTTAGCTTGAAAAGATAGGTCCTGGCTAGAAAATAGAAATTCACTAACTTACAGTGAATTTAAAAGTTTCAAAATTATTTTTAAACAATTCAAAAAGTGTAGGAATTTTTTTCATCATGAGAAGTGTATGTAAAAAAGTACTTAGCTTAAGAATCTCGAATTTAAAATAGTATCAGCTATATTTCTAATAAGAAACTGGAACATTACCGTATTTTTATAAATCTAGTGTATAACCAAAGCACAAAAGAGAAATAGACAAAAGGCTGCATCCTCTCCTTCTTGAAGAAAGACAACCTCGGAATCACTGAGAACTACAGAAGCATAACTCTTACTGCCATAGCTGCTAAGATAATATAATGCCTTGTTTCTCAGTCGCATCTGACCTGAAGTCGAGAAAAATTCGAAACGGATTTCGGAGAAATCGATCCATTACTATTCGTTGAATTATCGAAGGAGTAAAAGCAAAAAAATTCGAGGCATCACTTTTGCTTGTAAATTTTTCCAAGGCATTTGACTCCATAAACAGAAAAGATGGAACAAATAATTCTCGCATGCGGTCTTCTCAAAGAAACTCTTAATAATATAGTTATCTCTATAAAGACAGAAGGTCATAGCTCGCTTACTCAGTGATGAAGTTGATTTCTTTAAGAATAATCGGCCAGGATTATATAATACTAACGACAATAGATCTAATGAAGGAAATGGTTTCACACTAAAACAAAAAGACACGAATCCTACAATATCCGACAGAAACTGTTACAGATGCAGACTATGCAGATAATCAAGCGTTTCTTGCAAATACACTTGTTCAAGTCGAATTTCTACTGCATAGCTTGGTACAGGCAGCAAGAGGCATTGACCTCTATTTGAACGAATATAAAATAAAATTAATGTGTTTTAAACATGATCGAGTCGTTACCACATTAAATGGCAAGCTCTAAAACTAGTAAACCCGTTTATATACCTAAATAGCAATATCTCATCTACAGAAAGCGATATCAATATACGGATAGAAAAGACACTACTAGGTTATCTCGCCTGAAAATATTATCTCTCTGATAAAATAAAACGAGAATTATTCTAAACTGTAACCGTGCAGTACTATTGTATGGTCCAGCCACTTGGTCTTTGTAGAAACAATAGATGGGAACAACGCAAGGATTCTGCGTGCTATTTAATAATAAATCCTGGAAGCAGCACCACACGAAACAGTGGCTATATCCCCCCTCACCTCAAAACGAATAAGACATGCTAGGCACTGCTGAAGAAGTGAACTCCTACACATGGACACTCTACTGTTGGCCAACCAACAAAACCCTACATACAATAGCTATGTAGAGACACTAGATGCCATGTTGAGGATTTGGTAGATGCGATTATCGATAGAGAGAGAGAGCGAGCGAGCGAGAGAGAGAGAGAGAGAGAGAGAGAGAGTTAAGAGAATCCGTGCTGTCAGCATGACTTGATGATGATACATGAAAGATACATATTTGCAGCCTTCAAGAGGTTGTGCAGTTTGCTTTGCGCCCAAACAACAAAACTAATTTTTTAAGACCGCAATTTGGTTCAATGATCTGAGAGGCGATTCTTCAAAAAACATACATACAACAGCTATGTGCAGACACTGAATGTCGCATTGGAAACTTGACACGAGCGATTACCTTTTTCTACCTCCCTCTTTATTTGTATTAATGGTTGTTACCATTAAGTCAATATACAACTGTTGTTGTTGTTGTTGTTGTTGTTTCACCTTGCCTTTGCATTCGTGGCAAATCATTAAGTGCACTCTTCAACTGTAAAGATCAAAAGAAAATCAATGACTGGCCAGAGTGAAGCAGGTAGTATATATAAACAATCGATCAACACTTGAAGAAGTGTTTTACTTTTTATCAATAGTGAAAAATAATGATGTATCTCAACTAACACCTATAAATCCTCCTCCACCACTAAAAGAAATTTCTTTCTCTTGTTTTTATTTAGTTATTCTCTTTATCTAGGCTGAAACAATGATTTAAATACTTTCAAAACAAACTCTGGTGAACTCAGTACTTTGGTCATTCTTAATTTCAACCTAGAACACACACATATATTATTATTATTATTATTATTATTATTATTATTTCTTTTGAGTTTTCACATCAGTGTTAGCTGATGGTCTTTCACTGGAGTCTGAGTGACAGCAAGTCTCCTCAGGTCTCCAGGACTCTTCTGAGTATTCTGGCAGATTGCAGCAGTGCAGTGTTCTGAATGGTTTCAATCCTTCCTCTGATATCCAAACTTTCCAAACCCTTTTCTAATCCTTTTGGGACTGTTCCAAGTGCACCAACTACAATTGGTATAACTTTCACTTTCATATTCCATAACTTTTTCAGTTCTCTGGCAAGGTCCAGATATTTGTCAATTTTTTCATTTTCCTTTAACTTCACCCTGTGATCCGCTGGCACTGCAAAATCCACCAGTTGACAAGTTCTTTCTTTTTTGTTAATCAACATTAGGTCTGGTCTTCTTGCTGGGATAAGGTGATCCGTTTTAATTTCAAAGTCCCAGAGAATTTTGTGCGTTTCGTTCTCAAGAACAGATTCTGGTTTATGCATATACCATTTTGTTGTGTGGTCAAAATTTAATTTCTTGCATAATTCCCAGTGGATCACCTTCCCAACCCAGTCGTGTCTAGTTTTGTATTCTCGTTGTGCTAGTTTGCTACATTCGCAAAGTATATGGTTAACAGTCTCATCTCTATTACCGCAAAGTCTACATTTACTATTCTGTTGGGTCTTATCAATTTTCGCTTTGATGTAGTTTGTCCTTATGGCATTATTTTGTGCAGCAATTATAAGTGATTCTGTTTCTCTTTTGATGTTTCCCTTTCTTAACCATGTACAAGTCTTTCCATGTGCAACCTCATCTATTTGTCGTTTGAAGTGTCCATATAATTGTTTTTCTTCCCATTTTTGTTTTCTAGTCTTTGTCGTTTTTCTGTTTGTCCATCTGCCGTTTCTACTATTGTTGGCCGCCATTATTATTATTATTATTATTATTATTATTATTATTATTATACACAGAATGTTTCAAAAGATTTTATATAATTTGAGATGTACAGGTTGTTTCAGAAAAAAAAAATTATATCATTATGAAAAAGAATTCTCCTTCAAATTATTTCAAATTTTAACAGCCTGTGTAGAAACAACTCGCATGGTTAGATACATTTTATTTCTCAGTGAATGGCATTTCTATATTGGAAAAGAAAAAATAAATTAAAAGAACTTATTTAATATAGAATTTTAAGCTATTTCTACACATGCTGTTAAAATTTCAGATAATTTAAAAGACAATTGATCAAGTCATTTAATTACGAAATGATACCAAATTTTCTGAAACACTTTGCATAATGCATATCATAGCAATGATATAATCCATATAACATATCATATATGAACATAGGTAAATAATATAATCTCACTACTTCACCATTTTAACTTAAATTAAGATGTATCTGATGAAGTTGTATTATCGAAACATGTTATCCGAATAAATTGTTATTCTTAACAAGTTTTTATTCATTTATCAGTCATAATTTTAAACTACATTGTTGGATATCATTGTCCAAAATATCTATGGTATATATCATCGGCCATAAATAAGCACACCTCTAACAATTATTGAAAAGAAGTTTATTTTCTTCTAAATCAAATATACCAGAATTTTATTATTTCTAGTGGAATATTATGCAATCAAAACATTAAGATACTCGCATTCAACCTCACGAAAGTTGACGAAAACGTGCCTTATAAATTGAACAGCCATTTCATAATCAAGTTTCAGTCGCCATGTCAAGGAAGTGAGTAACTCACCACATTCATCCCTTGGAGAGCTGATTTTGATAACAGAAAAAAGATGTCAAAATGCAACCAACATACGAGCAAGAACAAAAAAGATATGCATATACGATGCATGTAATATTGTTAGTCACTTTTAATTTTTCATAAATGTCAGAAAACTAATAGAGAAATTAAAAATATTTGCAGTGCCCAGAATATTTATATATATTGTTATGAACTGGTATATGCTATTAACAGCCTTTCAAAACCACACTAATTACTAAATTTCTAAGCCAGGCGTTAACCATAGCTGCGGCTGAAATTTTAAACTCAAAACCGGACTGGCAAAATCAAGAGCAGCGACGAGCAATTCTCACACGGAGAACAGATAAATAATGCTTAGTATGATGAAGGAAAGAAGCCCCTGTCTCTATTCAGTACGTCAGTTACTTCTGTCCGATTGTTCAAAGGGATTGCTCCGGGCAGCAGGAATTTGAAAGTGAAGAAAACACCGTAGATACACAATTAAGATGTCCAGAAGGAAACGTGATATAAAAAGACCAGAAACAAAACTCAGCAAAACACGACAAAATTATTGTGCTGTATATGCTGTGTCTAGTCTTAACGATCCGCTCTTACGTACTTGGCCTAAAACGCGCCATTTTGCAAATGTTTTCTCATGAACAGTCCACCTTCTTTTTGAAGGCCACTGTGACCCAAACTGCTTTCCCCTTTTCTTCAACATAACAGTTGTAACTGTTATGTTGCCAATGTTTTTGCCAATATTAAATCATTGCAGCCAGAAATATTGAATCAATAATTCATAGGAGACCACAGTATTGGGTTAATAAATCATAGTAAACAGAAGCATTTCGCCAATAAGCCCTAGTAGATCACTCTAGTAGTACTCTCAGTAGATCACAGTATAGGTTCGATAACTAGTAGACACAATTATTGGGTCAGTATATAAATAAGTGTTATATTGATTTAATGGTGTCGACGGAAAGGAAAATAAGCGCCCAAATTAGGAATATGCGTTATTCTTTGATTTCGCCAAGGAGATATTGTCACTGTTACCCTTATTCTATTCTAATGAATTTTACCAGATTTTCAAAGTGTCCCATTATTAGCATGATTTCTGAAATTCCCAGTAAAATTAAGTTGTAAATGAAATTGAATACATAAAGTGTGCAAAGTTTACAAAATCGAACGTTTGCTCTCGCAAATAGTTTTAAAATTTGTTCATCCATTAGATTTGTTGTATTTCTTCTAGGATTAACGCTCAAAAGTTTATCTTGTTAAAAGCTGTTCGTAAATAGGTAACTTTCAAAAAGAAGGCAAATGCCTAGGTATTTGCTAAGCTTAGCCTAATTCCACACTTATAAGAGGTAAGAAGATTTTGTTGCACCAATCTTAAAAGTAGAAAGACGTCTCTGCATTCAGATGTTTTGACATTATTCCTTTTGAGCGCCGACCACTGGTTTAGTTGGGAAATGTTTAAGGATATTAATTACTTGATATATCTATGCATGCAATTCATTAGATTTAGCTTAGTTTAACAGACAGCTTGAGGTATAGGGCATCCAGTGAGAATTGTACTCAATAGTAATGGTCGGCAAACTTACCTCGCTAATCATTATATCACTCAAGGTGCCCTAAAAATTAAAGATAGCTTATTGAACTCTCAAGTAATTGGGCTGTAAATCTAATATGTTAACCATTACACTACAATGAGGTCCTCGTAAATGCAACGATTATTGTCGTAGGAAATGAGATCGCCGTCCCAAGTTCAAATCTTGAACATGTCTATTTCACTGTTTTAAACCATCTCTTCTACGTCACCAGCTGTGGGTAAGTATTACAAAAGACTATGCTTTGTATCCCTGGTAGGCAACAGTTAAGGAGAATGAAAAAATCTAAAATTAAACCAGTTGTACTTTGTTTAAAAATTGACCTTCTGTCGGATCCTGATCGGAATAAATACATACATTATAACGAGTCTCTCCTCATGAAAAAAAGGCCCAAAAGGTTACATTTTGCATAAAACACAGATATGAGACACCTAGTTAATGACAATTGAACTCGCAGATTTGTAAGATGAGCTAGCTAACGTTTACATCATGAAGAAGAGTCCCAGAACAACACATATAATATATTTGATTTTAGACCAACACGAGACTTAAAAACAAATAAAGATTGATTAAGAAGATTGTATTTCAAGTATGACGGGCTTTCCGCCGCCCTTGGAAATAAGCATTTTCCTTTTTGCTTTTGCTCTCTTTCCCTTTATTTTTTCTCCTCCGTCTATCCTTCATTTCTATTAATATTCAGTTCATTTTTTCCTCCATCTTTGGTCTATCCTTCATTTCTACTAATATTCAGTTCATTTTTTTTACTGATTAACCTTGCTTTCTCAATGTATGTTCTTACTCTCCTTATATCTAATACGATTAATCTGGCACAAGACAATAAATGAAAAGCAATCGATGAGGATACAGCTCACTACACCTTCAATAGTTTTTTTAAAGATTTGTTGTGGAAATTACCCTCTTTGTGATTGAATACTGTTGAACACTTCAGGGAAATTTCACCACCCCACTTCGAACCAGCCAGAGAAAGTTTTGACTGTTCCATATGTACTTTCCTCACCCTAAGATAGTAGCAGGAATGTTTTATAAGCAAGATAGATAGATAGATAGATAGATCTGTGAAAACACTATTTTGTGGTAAAACTAAACATAACTTTACGGATGATGAAATAAACAGGAAAGAAATCTCCATTTGTAAGTTCTAGTTACGGTTCGTATCTAAACAATGTTTAACTGGAACGTCTCTTTAAAAATAAATGAAGAGTGCATTAATCTGTGATGTGGCTTTGCAATTTGCTTATTGAATAAATCATATTGACTGTGGAATCAGGGATTTGGTGAAAGCTACTGCTTACTCATAGAGCAAAAGTCCAAAACCCTCAGAACAGAGAGATCACTTCTGTTCTCAAATCGTCTGGGAACGATTGTAATTGCCCGGGCCCTAGTCCTAGTCACATCTATTTTGAGAAGAAATAAACACAAAATATATTTAATTCCGGTAGGGTCTACATGCTAACCTAGATAATCACCAATATATGATAAAATAATCTAAATTTAGCAAATATGGATTACAGTGTGGCGTTCTTTTCTGCTCCTCTTCAAACATCCTGACTTCGATCACCATGACTCTTTTCTTTGGAGAATACCTTGTTGCTCGTACTGCCCAGGCCAGATCGATTGGTTTCAGTGACACTTATGTCTTTGATTCGTATGCTGCATTCCGCCTCCTGGGTGGCCTTAATGGCTTCATCATCATATGACCATCATCATATGAAGGCAGACTTTCCCAATCTTGAACTATTCTAACAGTGAATACATTGGGAGCCGTAGACTTTTAGTATTGGTATATGATGTAATGAATATGCAAATACCTTGGTACCCCCTCACTATAATCTGATTGGACAGTGTCATCTATAGATATTCGAACCTGTGGTGGTACAAGCGCCTAAGCCTACTAGTCTAAGCTTACTCGCTTACCAGTCAGAAGACCACCACGACTGCTCGGAAGATGTACTGCTATTCGACGCATCAGCTACTACTGCGATAATATACCAAATACCAACTTTATAATATATCCCTTAACCCGGATATATCATTGGCGACGAGGATTTCAGAACAAATCACAAGTTGAACCAACGTCCGACCAAGAATTGATCGACAACGAAAAAAAAAATACAGCGAACAATACTCACTAACAAAACAAGTTAGACTTTTGTCCAAGACTTACAGAAAGTAAGTAACTGTTTATAACACTTGCTAACAAAGATCGTTACACTTGTTTAACAATTACGAAAAGTAAGTAATTGTTTTCTTAACGAGGAACATTTTACAGAAAGTAAAAGTTTCCCCCTCTTGTTTGGATTTTTAAAACTTTATTGTGTACACAGTTGAAACAAAAATTATTTTCTTGTTGAGACGTTGCTAAAATGGAACAAACTACAGAATTAACGAAGGTGCTACAATTCATGCAACAACAGCAACAACAATTCATACAACAACAACGGCAACAGCAACAAAAATTAATGCAACAACTATTCGAACAACAGGAAAAAATAATAAAACACTTTTGGAAGAATTATTATCTAGGTCGACCAAAGAACCAGATTCTAGATTTTTTTTCGGCTGAAGGAATTTCAAATTCACTATCTGAATTTAAATACGAGCCTGATATTGAGCCAACGTTCCCAGCTTACTTTCGTAGATATGAAGCAATATTTATGAAAAGGTGCCAGCATTGGACTGACGAGGAAAAAAATCACGCTATTATTGTAGAAATTAGGAACAGAGAAAAAAACGAAATATGCACATTTAATTCTCCCAAAAAAGCCAGAAGAAATGACATTTAGCGAAACTATAGAGATTTTATCAAAAATTTTTGATAAAAGAGATAGCATTTTTCATACACGGTGCCTAAATATTGTAAAACAAAGAAGATGATGATTTTTTCATTTATGCGGGTACGGTTAACGCGCAGTGCGAGGCGTTTAAATTAAAAGAATTATCAAGCGATATGTTCAAGTGCCTAATTTTTGTCCAAGGGCTAACAACGCTGAAAGACAAATAAATTAGATCAAGAATCCTGACTATCATGAAACAGGAGGAGTGTCAACGACTAATAGATATAAAAAAGGATAATACTCGGATTGAGGAGAAGTGCATTTCACGAGTACAAACTGTAAGACAACAGAAGTGGATTAAAAATAAAGAACAAAAATTTATATGCAGTGCGTGTGGAGGACAACATTTAAAGAAATATTGTTTCTTTAAGGATAAAATATGTTTTAATTGAGGGCGTATAGGCCATAAAAGTTCCCACTGTCTGCTAAAACAGAAAAAAGGGACAAAAAGAGACTTCCAAACGAATGTGAATGTAGTTTTGACTAAAAAGAAAATTGAGGAAGGCCATAGACGAAAATACGTAAACGTAAAAATAAATGGGCAGATTATAAAACTATCCCTCGATTCTGGTAGTGATATCTCGGTGATAAGTGAGCAAACATGGAAAAAAGTGGTTGCCCAGAGTTACGTAGAACAAATAAAATTGCGAAGGGTGTCTCTGGTAAGAGACTTAAATTCAAAGGTGAATTAAAATGTGATGTTTCGTTCATGGGAAAAATTCACAAATCGAAAGTAAATGTACTCCCTGGTTCAATGAATCTTTTTGGCACAGACTGGATGGTTTTGTTTAATTTATGGGAATTACCAATAAATTCTTTCTGTAACAAAGTTGATATTATAGAGAAGAACAAGCTGAATAAAACAGAAAGATTTATTGATGATTTGAAAAACGAATTTCCATGCGTTTTTTCAGAAGGGCTAGGTCTGTGCACAAAAACAGAAGTCAAGTTTTAATTAAAGGAAAATGCGAAGCCGGTATTTAGAAAAAATAGAAAAGTACCATTTTCAACACTAGATACCATAAATAAAGAACTAGACAGATTGCAGAAAATCGGTGTAATTTCAAAAGTCGATTACTCGCCAACAGTTTATATCAAAAAGAAAAATCGAAAAATAAGAGTGTGTGCTGAATGATTGTCTGAAGGACCATATATACCCTCTACCGTCAGCTGAAGACATATTCACTAAATTAATCGGAGGTAGAATGTTTTCAAAGTTGGACTTATCTGAGGCTGACCTTCAGGTTAAAGTCAGTGAAGAATGTTCAAAGTACCTGACAATAAACACCCATAAAGGAATTTAAAAACTAAATTGGCTTCCTTTTGGACTGAAGGTAGCGCCAAGCTTATTTCAGCAAATAATGGACACAGTGTTAGCTGATATGGAGTATGCAATTGCATACTTAGATGATATTTTAATTAAAAGTGAAAACGAAGTCCAACATAAAGAGCATATTAAAGCGGTATTTAAAAGAATAGAGGAATATGGTTTCAAGTTGGGTGCTGAAAAATGCGAATTCTTCCTAAAGAAGATAAAATATTTATGGCAGATAATTGATAGTAATGGTAGAAAACCAGACCCGGAAAGGTCTGAAGCTATAACAAATATGCCAGCAACAGATAATGTAGCTAAACTCCAGGCGTTCTTAGGATTAGTAAGTTACTATAGCAGCTATATCTGAAAAAAAAAGGCATGATATGAGAGCTCCGTTAAATAATTTATTAAAAAAGGGCACAAAGTGGATATGGTCGAAAGAGTGTGAACGCGCTTTTTCAAAAACTAAAAGACTCGTTATTGCCAGACCTGGCATTAGTGCATTTCGCCCCACCCCCACCCCCAAAAAATCCTTTGGGCTCAAGATGCTAGCAAAAACGGTCTAGATGCCGAATTACTGCATAATTTCAAAGACGGATCTACAAAGCTAATAGCACATGCCTCAAGAACATTGCTGCCCGCGGGACGAAGTTACAGGCAAATAGAAAAGGAAAGTTTAGCGATAATTAACGTTGTAAAAAACATTCACAGATTCCTATATGGAAGGAAATTTACTCTACATACAGACCACAAACCGCTGTTAACAATATTTGGTTCTAAAATAGGGTACCAATTCATACGGCAAATCGACTACAGCGTTGGAGTTAAATTACAACTTTAAAATGGAATATGTGCCTTTAAAAAAAGTTAGGTCTTGCCGATGGGTTGTCAAGACTAATACCAAATTATATGGAACCCTTGGAAGAAACTGTTATAGCGGCACTAAGAGACGAAAGCGAATTGTCGGGTTTGTTATGCAATACAATAAGAGAATTACTTTAGAAGACGTGAAAAAAGCAGCGGAGAATGATGATTTCATTTAAAAAATGATTAAGCAAGTCGGGTTGAACGAGAAAGCTAAAAAACGAATTAGTGTTTCGCCTTTTTCTATCTGCGAACAAGTATTAGTATACGCAGATAGAGTTGTAATACCACAAGTTTTACAAAAGAAAATTCTAAAAGAATTTCATACTGGCCATCCAGGGATATCGCAAATGAAATCCCTAATAAGAGGTTACATTTATTGGCCGAGGATGGACCAAGACATAGACAATTTGGCAAAACAGTGCAGAGGATGCTAACTAGCAGCAAGGGATCCACCGGTAAAATTCAACCATGGCCAAAGACAGATGTCCCATGGACACGATTACATATCGACTATGCAGGGCCGATAAAGGATTTTATTACTTAATCGTTGTGGACAGTTTCACTAAGTGGCTGGAAATTGTTAAATGCAGACATCCAACTGCAACAAATACAATAAACGCACTTAATGAAATCTTCAGCCACTTTGGAGTCCCTAAAACATTAGTCAGTGATAATGTAACAATGTTTACCAGGAGAGAATTCATGTAATTCTGTACATCATTGTCCATTGATCACGCGAAAATGGCAGTATATCACCTAAGATCAAATGGACAGGCAGAAATATTTGTAGACACTTTTAAAAGGGCTCTGAAGAAAAATCAAGACATGGACACTAATGAAAGAAGTATTCAAAAATTTTTGGCAGTTTATAGAATCACGCCAAACCCGAATACAAATTCAGATTTATCGCCAGCAGAGTTAATGTTCGCAAGAAAAATACGCTCTATGTTCGACAGACTATTACCTAGTCCGACAAAGAAAACTGCTAAAATAGAAAACAAGATGGCTAAGGCATATAAACCAGGTGACAAAGTTTTCATCAAGAACTTTAGGCCTGGAAAAATTTTGGACTGGTCATATATGACATAAAATGTGAAAAGTTTCAGTGCAAACGACATTGGAATCAAATGAGACCCAGACACACTACAGATGTCACGGAAAATACTGAAGAGATTCCAATGGAAATTTTGTATGACTCATTTGAAATTCCCGTTCCAATAAGTCAACATTCGCCAATGGATGTATCCTCGAACCCAAGGCCTGATGTACCAGGTTGTTGAACGCCACCGAAAAAGACTTAAGAAAGAAATCAACCGATTAAGTCCAGACCCTAAAAAGAAAAAATATTAAAGCTAAATTTCACGGAGAATTTAGCTCAGGGGAAGGTGATGTAATGAATATGTAAATACCTTGGTACCCCCTCACTATAAACTGATTGGACAGTGTCATCTATAAATATTCGACACTGTGGTGGTACAAGCGCCTAAGCCTACCAGTCTAAGCTTACTCGCCTACCTGTCAGAATACCACCACGACTGCTCGGAAGACGTGTTGCTATTCGACACACCAGCTACTACTAATAATATACCAAATACCAACTTCATAATATATCCCTTAACCCGGATATATCAGTATATAAACCTACTTTCGAAAAACAAGGAGTAACACGCAGATATTTATTGTTTTATTGTTGAATTTGCTGAATGTGAGATAGTGCAATCTCATACATTTGTAAGGGTCCCAAAAGACGGGGTAGCAATTCGTGTTGATAACACCAACCCTTCATCTTTCCTGGTAGACAAGTTTTGTCGATTGATTTAAGGCCCTCCAAGGCAACTTTCTGGGCCTCTGTCCCCCGATGTCGATCAGTTAGTGGGAGTGAATAAAGACGTCCTATGCTCTTTACCGATTTCTCCCTAACTGTTGGAATCATATCAACCCCAATTTTTATATGGATTTCCCTGACAGATCATCCGACTAAAGAGAGGCTTCAGCTTTTCTTTGGCTAAGCCTTCATTCTCACCCATGTGAAAAGATTATGGTATCTTTGTAGTTGGTAGGCGGCGGCGATTTGGGACGGGACGAGGATGGTGATGTCATCCATAAAAGCCCTGAAAGGAAGAAGAATCCTCACTCCTTTCGATATGTTTGCTGCACCTAGTAATATGAGTTCTATGGCCATGACGAAAAGAAGTGGGGAAATCAGACAGCCCATCATGATACTTTTTTCTATAGGGTAAATGCTGAAGACACATGGACAGTTTTTATATAACTTGTACGATATCCCATTCATGCCCATTATGCGTTACTGCATCAGACCACCCCAGACAAACGTCATGTACAATTCTGCAAAAAGATATCACTTGTTGATTAATAGGACCCCTAAGATAGGTGGTGAACAAAAAAGAAAGCTGCTGGTCCAAATTAGTCCAAGTAGCTTTCTGATTGCCCTTGGGCCACAAAATCCTTGGATTGCTAAGAAAGTTTCCAGATTGCTTTCGCTCAGCAATGGGCTTCTGGATAATGTGGGGGATGTTCCTGCTTCATAAGCTCATCATTCGATTAACATTTTATAGGGGAATTACATCGTTTGCACCAGCGTGCTTTGCGAATTAGTATCCCGTCGCACGTTGTTAAATTATCTGCCGCAATCACCCGATGTAGCCGAGTACATATCCAACTCATTTTCGTTTGAGCGAAATATATATAAACAAATTTTTTAAAAATAAATAAAAAAACGAATAAAATCACCCAACTCCCAACTGTAATTTTCACAATTTCTTTATCATCAGGAAAGTGTTGGTTCCATAAACACTTACGTGATGGGCAAAGAATTGTAAAAATTAAAGTTGTGAGATGAATTGATTCGGTTGCTTTTTATGATTTTATTGTTGTTATGATATTTTGTATTGATTACTTTGTTATTTCAAGAATCTGTGAAGAACGAGTGATTTTTCTGCATACAGGGTGCCTCTTAAGGTGTAATGGTTAGTGAACTAATCTATCTTACTAATACTAGTGTGTTCTAGAATGAACAGTGATAAGTAGATAGATAGATAGATAGATATGGGACAGTTCATGAATAAGTGCATTTTTATATACATTTATGCAATTTTGTTTTCGGTTAAACAGCTGTTGTAATTCTATTCTTGGTTGCAGAGTTTTAAAGCTAATATCTATTTTGAATTTTATAATGTTCCACTAAAAATAATTTAACCGTGGTACCTTAATTTTTGAAGAAAATTAACATTTTATAAAACGTGTACTTCTTTATGGGTAATGCTGTCGATAGAAAAGCGTGATCGATAACTAGGAAAAACTCATGAAGTTATTTACTAAGCTTTCTTTAGTTTGCAAGAAGGCCTGATGTATGGATCAGTCAGTAAGAATCAATCTCGATATCTAGATTAGCATTCTAATTAGCAAACTACGTGAGGCTCAAAAAAAAAAGAACTTATTTTTTCATTCGGATTCTTTTTCTCTTTTCCGACGGAGTCAACCGATATTCTCTTTTTCGTTCAAATATATATATATATATATATATATATATATATATAATCAATTGTAATATTATGGATTTTGACTCATAACTTAAAGTTTCATGGTTATACAATCATCAGATGGGTCAAATAGTTGAGATCTTAAAAACCAGTAGTCAAATAGTTGAGATTTTTTTAAATGGTTGAGATTTTAAAAACTAGTAGTTTTTTAGCATTTATATAAACGTGAAGCGTTTTCACGCGATGGTATAATATAAAGCTAAAAATTGTTTTTTTTTTTTAAACTGTGGCTTGTTTAACGTTTATGTGACGTGGATCGTGTTCACGTGATGTGATGTTATGACGTTAAATCTGTGTTTAAAAAAAATGATAATAAAACAAACTTGCTTTGGTTTTGATGAGCGCGGTGTTCAGATGAAACTTGTAAAAACGTAACAATATATATATATATATATATATATATATATATATATATTATATATATTGTTACATTTTTACATACAAATAAACGAGGAATGTGAGGTAAAAAAGCGGCCCGGTGTGTTGTAAAAAACAAAGTTTTAACGTAGAGTAGAGAAATAATTTCTACCGGAAACAGTTACCTATTGGTTCAACTTGTTTGCGACCGAAATCTACCATGTGGTCCGGTCATGTGTCATGGCTGAAGTTCCATTTCTGGTCTAAGCTCCCACAATGCATCTGTAACGGGAGGCAACTGTCCACTACTTATCAAAGAGTGCTCTTTTTTTTTCGTTCGAGGATACCAACACTTTCCTTTTTTAAGTATTTAACTATAGTGAGAACCCTTGGGGTTAATTTGTAGGCACTTCACTCTTGTGCAATTTCGCTTTGGTCAGTTCCTGCTATTTTCCATATTGTCAATTATGTTGTTCCTTGTGTATCTAGGACGTAATTAATTTTATGCCGTGTCCAGAATCGCTTTTTAACTTGCACGACATAGACGAACTGAAATTTCCTTTTCTTTTGTGCCCAGTTTGGCTGTCCAGGCCTGTATTTTGTCCTTTATTATGGCAAGTATTGTTGTTGTTTTCGTAAAAGGACTAGTGTTATACGAAACCTTTGTCTCATGAATGTCTCTGCTGGTGACCTACCATTTTTTACTGCACCATTTGTTGTTCGATATGCGAGAAGAGAGGCTTTTAGTATCTCCTCTGTTGTTGTTCCCTCTGGCTATGCTTTGAGCAGAGCATGTTTAAATGTATCCACAAAACGTTCTGATTTGCCATTGGATTGTGGCTGGTAGGGCGTTAAATGAAGATGTGTGATGCAACTTTAAACTACAGAAGTGATAGAACGACTCAGATGTGAATTGTGTACCATTGTCCGAGACAAATGTTTCAGACACCCATGTCGATTTAAGTCGTTTAAGAACTGTAATGGTTGAACGGATGTCCGTATTTTTTATTGGAAAGATCTACTACGGCCATTTGGAATGAGCATTCATGGCTATTAGAAAGCTAAGGCCATTGATAGGGGTAGCAAAAACCGACATGTACCCGCGACCATAGTTGTTCTTAATATTTTTAGTGTGAGTCTACAATCCTATGTGGATTATTCCGTGCTTCAATACAAGGGGCACAACCCTTGACTGTGTTTTCAATGTCAGAGTCTATATTAGGCCAATACACAACTCTTCGAGCTATGGCTTTCATTTGATTGATGTCGCGATGTCTTGAATGACGGTTGTTTAATGACGGTTTTCCTCAGCTTCATGGGAACCACAACATAATCATTAAACATCAGACATCCATAAATAACTGACGGAATCACTGCGCTGCTTCAACTCTTTTAGGTTTTCTTGTGTTTCCCGCTCTTTTCACTAGAATTGTTCGTATATAATTGGTGGGTGTTCGCTGAGATGAAGATTCTTACAAACAAAATTAAATGTGATGTTGAGAAAACCCAGTGACTCGATAAAATCAACTTCCAAAAGGTTGTGTCTCGAATCCGCAATGTATATATTACTAGATGTTGTTCTGTACTGAATCTTGATTGTTGCTATCAATTCACCGGTGATATGGACACAATCTCCGGAAACACACCGCACTATATGTCTTGTAGATATTAGTTAAGGCTAGCCTATGATTTTCCATAGCCTTTGCGAGACAGTGTCAATTTGTAAACAAACAGGATGGTCGTTCAGTTCTATTGTCGCATATTTGCGGTTAGACTTTGAGTTGGGGAGAAAAGTTGCTACCAGACTCTGTGTGTGTGTTTTCCTTTTCAGTATGTGTTTGTTATGTGGTCGTTTGTGTGTTGCTTTGTGTACCGCTGTCGTACAGAATCCATCTATATGTCCTTGCAGGTTGCATTCACGATAACGATGCAATTTGAACGGACATTTTTGAGCAAGTAGATAGACGTTTCATCTGCGTTAAGCTAGGTGATGTTGAGTACTAATGTAAACGGTGTTTATTGTACATTAATACGATACTCAAAACGAGTGAACCATATCAAGAAAGTCTATTTCATCGTCGTGAAATTCTGTGATAGAAATTTTGAGAGCCTCTTCTGATATAATCAATTTCGTTTCCAACGAGGTTTGTTACGGTATAGTTGGTCTCTCTGTAAACAGTTCCATCAACAGCAATTGCTGTTGCAAAAGTAGTTGTATTGCCGAATCTATTCTATGTATTTGAAATGTGAGTTCCAAAAACAAGATTTTTTTGTTGACAAATAAGTTATGTTTTTAATGTATCTGAAATGTATTGTGTGTACACGAAATCCGAGAAAAAAAACGCAAAATCTGAAATCCTCGTACGTGTTTCGAAGTTACGTTGAAATCCACATGGTGAATATTTCAGCGTGTTCCGAATCCGGTCGCCTATTATGTCACGGTTTAACTTACAAATAAATGCGGAACACTAAATAAAAAAGCGGACACGAGTGTTGAAAAACAAAACAAAGGTTTTATATAACATAGTGTATAGAATTGCTTCTACTCGAAACAGTTATGTCGCGTCCACTACTACGCTCCAAATTACTCGCTTCCTTACTCGCCTCATTCCTCTCTCAGACTTCCAACTTAACTGGGTCACGCTCGCGGTCAGCAGCCAGCTAAATTTCAAAGCAAGGTCAAGTTCGCCTCACAGACTTTGGCCTCCCACTTCCGTCGCTAAACTGACCAAAATACCCACATTCCCGCACGAATGTGCGCTTTCTGTGCATTACGACCTGCACCAGGCTGTAACGACCTCAACGAGAGGTTATAGATGGTCACGGCTTTATGCCTTGCGAAAGTCCGTTTCTAACCGCTTGCGTATAATTAATTCTGCCGGCAAACGCATTTCCACCACGAAACTCGGCGTGTTAGCGTCGAGAATTTCCAGTTAAGAAATGAGTTTCAGGGCAACGACAGCGACCCTACGGGGTCGGGCTGACCGGATTCTGTCCGGCTACCCTGCGCTGGGCATGCGCACTTGGGCTCGCTGCAGCGGTCGTCACCTCGGTGACTCGATCAAACCGACCCAAGTTGCCTCCAGTTGCTAAAGAGCAAGTCCAGCTTGATGAGCCTTAGGGCAAGATTCCATTCCTAGCAAAACACTCTCTCTCTCTTCTCCTTTCGGCAATTTCTCGGCCTCGGCTTGGCTCGCATACACATCTCGGCTCCCGGTTTTCGCCTCCAGTCTCCTGCCTCCAGCTAGCTGTCACTACTCCGTTCCTGCCCGACGACGTTCCAGTCCTTCCGACGACCTATGCCTACCCTTCCAGTGCGACCCCGCTCGACCAGCTCCATGCGCCAGCCTCTCCTTCTTCAACGGTCCTTTTCAGGACCAACTTAGTCGTTTCACTTCTCTTCTCCTCTGGCTTTCTCTAGCCATCTTCGGCTCCGGTTCGATCCTGTACCTAGGCCCTGCCTAGGTCTCTCGGTACCCGCTCGTGGCTACCTCGGTCTCGGCCCTTTCGTTCGGTTTCGGTCCACGCTCCCCGCCGACCTCACACGGTATCACCGACCCGCTGGTGAACCGCATACACGTGCCTACGGTATCCCAACATACCGGCAAACCGTACACGTTCCGACTGACCACCGACCAGTCCGCTGCCATCGCTCGACTACGCCTTGGCTCCGATTTCCGACCCTCTCCGCCGACGATTCCCGCATTATCGAGTTTACCGACCTACCTCGGCCCGGCTACGCCTTGGTACCCCGTTCCTCGACCCTCGCTGCCGACGCATCCTGCAGTACCCCACGCATTGGCAAACTGCACACGTCCCAGCTAACCGACGACCAGACCTGCCTCGACTCGCCCCCGCCAGGTTTCTACTTCTCGCTACCGACGACCCTGACTACCGCCGATCCAGCTTCGAACCAGCCTTCTCATTCGACTCTTCCTTCAGCGACCAGCTACTACCTTCGTCTACCAGCATTACTTCACATTGGTTCATCGACGCATCTCCAGCCTCCGGAAGACCCATCACGTTCAGCTCTGACCTACATCGACCTTCGACCCGTAGTGCCCATCGCGCACATCTCCGATCGTCTACGCAACCGACCATCTGACGCAACCGACCTCTTCCCGGACTAAGATACCAACGACCCGACCAATATCCTTCGACTTTCATCCTTCATCTTTGTGTACTTCGGTAATAAAGATTTCTGTTTCTTGTTAACCAAATCTCCTCGTTTGTCCTCCTTTACCTGGTTTGTGTCAGTCAATCGCTTTTAAACAAAAGTCCGCGGAGTCGATGCCCGTAATCGACCTCCGCGACAGTTACTTAAAGGTTCAACTTGTGTGCGACCAACGGGTCATGTCTGAAGTGCCATTTCTGTTCTGAGCTCCCACAATGCACCTTTCACTGGAGGCAATTGCTAGATTTGCTCCCTTGATGTGTAAATCAAGGAGAGTACTATATTTTTTCGTTCGGTGATCCCAACACACACACACACACACACACACACACACAGATATATATATATATATATATATGGAAGTAAGATGAGGAAATAAATCCGACAGTATGTGGAGAAAATTAAAAAACAAAAAACAAACACAGAATGCCATGAACGATGGAAACTCTTTATGTCGATACTTAAGTATTTCGGTTTTTTAAATAAAACATTCTTTGGGACATTGAAAATTTATATGAGTAAAAGATGAAAGATGTTCAGTGTATGTTGAATGTGTGATAAAAGGTTATTTCATCTTTTACTCATATAGATATTCAATGTCCTGAAGAAGGTTTTATTTTAAATAACTGAAATACTTAAGTATCGACATAAAGAGTTTCCATCGTTCATAACATCCTGTGTTTGTCGTCTTTAAACATTTTCTCCACACACACACACATACACACACACACACACACACACACACTACATAGGAATGAGTTCACATAAAAATCAAAGAATAATAACGATAGATCCCCAAAATTCAGAAGACAAAAATCCATCTGGTTCAACTCAACTTTCTGTAAACTATCTAACATAAACATAGGTAGGATCTTCTACAGGATAGACATTTTAGCTCTTGACACCCCCTACACAAAATACTCAACAGAAAAACATTGAGAATTATTTATTCGTGCACAAGCAACATGTATAAAATCTTCAACACGTATAACAACAAACTACTCCAACTTTGCCACAACACACAACCCCCAGGAAAACAATACAAGGAAACAGGATGCAACTGCAGAACTAAGAACTAATGCCGGGTAAATAGAATCAGTTCCACAGAAAATGTAGTTTATCAGGCCGCCGTCTACTCCTCATAAACATTACAGATAACAAGCATATATAAAAATATTCACGGGTAACAGGAAACAGAGGTATCACAATCATAAACAATCATCTTGAAACTCAACAGAACAAAAACAACCCAGTCGAAGCAATTCTGGAAATTGAAGGAGAGCAACGTTACCCCACATGGTCACATGGAAAATAATCACAAGACCCCACAAACTTTAAAAGTAAGTGTCCACTGTGCTTAAAAGGAAAAAGAGTACGAATAATTGAATTGAGAGAAAAATAACAACCACTAAACACGCACAATGAATTAATTTTCTTGTGAAGGCACAAAAATAGATATAAGCTTCAATAATTAGAAGATAAAAAAATCGTCGTCATCACGATCCTTAGCAGCTAATGTCACAACACTCATTTCTGCCGTCACCCCACTTCTACTTATACACTGTTTTCCCCTATCACCCGGGCGTCTGCGCTTACATACGGGACTGTAGCATCTCGACTCCGGTACCCGCACCAATGTGTCGCTCTTTCGCATTCTGAAGGACGCGGGTTCGATTCTAGATCGGTCCTACACGCTAGGCCCGCTTTCTTTGAGAATATGGCAAGCCTTCACGCCCGCCAATCACCTCATGTTCTCTGTCACACATATACATGGGGGTCAGAAAATGGTTAATATTGATACTTATGGTCTGAATCCTTATTATTACCATTCATGTTATTATCTTCAACACATAATAATAATAATAATAATAATAATAATAATAATAATAATAATGGCTGTCAATTCGTGTTCGAGTAAGACCATTTCCTGTTTTTTTTAAATATTTTTTTTATCATAGTTGGGTGCCAGTAGCATTTAACAGTCTATCCTTGTGTTTTCTCAGATGATTCACCAGGCCAGCCCTGGAGAGACATACTCTTCCACATAAACTACATGTTGGAACTTCTCCACTTTGAGTGTTGCTGGGCTGAAAATTATCCTTTCTAATAGCCCGCTTCAGTTTTTGGTGTTTAATTCGGTTGGACTCAAATTCTTCCACAGACAGGTAGATGGTGGTTTTCCAGCCAGGTCTATTACAAACTAGCTTCTTCCAGTCCTCCACAGCGATGGAAGTGTTCTTCAGAGTGTCCTTGAGGCAGTCATTAAACCTCAATTTGGGTTTGCACTGACGACATTTGCCAGTTGAGATTTCCCCGTAAAATAGTTGTTTTGGGATTCGGCAATCATTCATGCAAACTAGATGACCAGACCAGCGAAGGCGTGATCTAAGGATTAAACTCAATACTAGGCAGGTGACATCTTTCAAGTATTGTTGTGTCTGGTGTAAATGACAATCATTATATCCCTAAAATCCTACGAAAGCAATTCTGGTGGAATCTCTCGAGTGTCCTGAGATGTCGTTTGTAAACAACCCAGATCTCACAGGCATACAGAAGGGCAGTGAGCACACAAACTCTGTATACACCCAGCTTGATGGAGATCTTAATGCCAACGTTGGCTTCAAACCCTCTTCTCAAGCAAACCAAAGGATCTCGTTGCTTTCTGCATGTGATGATGATAGAAAAAATGATGGACAACTTTGAGGCGTTAACCATATATAAAGACAGTGGGATCCACAAAGCATTTGTTCGGGGCAGGCTGATACATTACAACAGTCTTTTTACATTTATGGTTAATTCAAATGCTCTACGTGCTTCGGAGAAACAATCCATAAGGTTTTGCATCTCATCCTGTGTGTGTATAACCAGGTCACAGTCATCTGCATATCGTAGCTCCCGCACAATGGCTGTGAACACTTTTGAATCTGCCTTTAGACCTGCCTTATATTGAATATGTTACCAGATGATCGGTAACGAACGTAAATCCTATTAATATTATTTTTAAAGCATTCTTAAAGACGACTACAAAGAACATTCCAAATAGTTGTGGTGCGAGAACGCAGCCCTGATTCACACCATACATGACTGAGACAGGCTCTGCAAGGGTACCATTATATGTGACCAAAGTATTCATATCACCATGCAGAGACCGAATAAGGGCTATAAAATGTGAAGGACAATCTAACTTCCTAAGAACATTCCAGAGTGCCTCGTGGTTTGACTGTGTCAAAGGCCTTCGCGAGATCGATGAAACATTGGTAAAGGTCAAGATTCTGCTCAATGATATTTTCTTGCAGTTGGCGAGACGAGAAGATCATATCAATTGTGCCACGTCCAGAGCAGAAACCACATTGGGATTCTGGAAGAATAATTGGTGATTTATGTTCTTCCAAGCGATTTAGAAGAATTCTCGCAAAAACATTTCCAACAATGGAGAGCAAATCAATTCCTCGATAGTTGTCACATAGGCTTCTAGAATCATTTTCAAACAAAGGAATGAGAAGAATATCCCTCCAATCGTGAGGCGCTCCTTTAATCCAAGCGTGTAATAACACTTCATACAGCATCTTATTTAGTCTGAAGCCACCACATTTAAGTAGTTCAGCATTAATTCTGTGCAGTCCAGGGGCTTTCCCTCGGTTCATTTGTGCAACAGCTCTATAAACTTCATAAATTGTTGGTTGATTATCTAGCTCATCCTTAATGGGGAACTGATCGAGGGTCTAGGAAGCCATTATCAATATTAGATTGTGGATTCAAGAGTTCATTAAAGTGCTCTCTCCAGCGAGAGATCTTCAACATATACCCTTCCTATAAACGTATGATAAACTTATGAATACCATTATATATTAATCATTAGCATTAATTTTATCCTAACCTACTATTATCGTTGGTCTTACAACTATTATTATTACCATTATAATTGTCATTAAAATATTATCATCAATATAACTACAATCAGTACTACAATCAGGCTATCTCTTTGCATTAACAACCAATATCTCTAGTATTACCAGATTATCAAATGAGTTAATTAGTGGATCTATACTGAGTTAATTAGTGGATAAGTGGATCCATATTCTTAAACTGTAAACTCACTTAAATTGTTGTCATGCACAAGAAATTATAGAAAAATTAAAATTGTTTCAAAACACAAGTTTACGGTTACATTTGTTTTGAAATAATATTTTAAAAGTAAATAAAATGTGTCTTCTCGTAGCAGTAACTTCACTCTCACACCTCGTTCTTCGTGACTAGATTGCTGCCGCCCTGGCAAATAAATGAG
>CM042146.1:39788649-40018649 GCA_023376005.1 Doryteuthis pealeii | reverse complement strand
TTAATTTACTCTTAGGAAACATAGGATTAAAATGAGCTTAAACTAGGCGAGTATATATCACATTAGCCACATATATTTACTTAGTTCTTCTGAAGACGATTTACTAAGAACACCGAAATCGTGGTAAAGAAAAAAAACTTTTCTATAACTTTTACAACTATTAATGCTCTATATTTTACAAGATATATTGAGCTACTTATGCTACTACAATGGTTACATGTTAGTAACTTGTTGATGCAATATAATATATATATATATATATATATATATTGCCTTTACTTGTTTGCTATGTGTATGCGTATTTTATTTTGTGTGTGCCGTGCCCATACGCCTTTGTGTATATATGTGTATGTGTGTGCGCGCGCATGTGTGTGTGTGTGTATGTGTGTGTGTGTGTGTGTGTGTGTGTGTGTGTGTGTTGGATTGAAAATAAAGGTTAGAATGAAACTAATTTTTATCAAAAATTATAATTATAGTTGCTGTTATCTTGGTCTGTAAGAGGTTAAGATAAAAAGGTAGGGCTAATACTGTAACGTCTATGATATAAATATATATATATATATATTATCCATAGCTTGATTACAGGAATTAATTATTAAGAAAATAGTAAGGAAAATCCATATACTTTTATGTAAGGTTCCGGATCGTCCTACGCATCACTGTGGTTGTTCTCTTATTGAAGCGTTGTAACCTCAGGAAGCAGGTATTAGATGTGATATGGCGTTTTGGGCCTTCTTTTGCTTCAGGTTTTGTGACTAAAGTTGGGTAACCGTTGGTTTTCAGTACGGTCATGACGTGTGTGGTGTTTCTGATCTGGTCCTGTTCCCTGCTGCATTTGCTTTGGATACGGATAAGTTCGTTCTTTATATATCCGGTATTTGTACAAAGGGAGAGAGCCGATTTGTGGTGGACAAACAATTCTCTACTGGCGGACTTTTTTTGTAAAATTCGGTGTAGATTTCACCCTTGTCTAGTATTTTAAGTCGGAAATCCAGGAGTGATAATGTTCCTGTGCTGTCAGGGTACTCGATGGTGAAATGTATATTTTTGTCTATGTTGATGAATGTTGTCACTTTTGTTGGCTTCTTCACGGGAAGATGTGAGGATGAGTGTATCATCTATATATCTGGTTAAGAAGGCGCAAGAGCGGCAAGTGTTAAGCACTTGGCGCTCAAGCCTGTCCATGAAAGTGATGGCAAGTAAACCGATAGGTTGGACCCCATTGGTATACCCTTTATTTGTTTGTATGTTCGCCCGTGGAATGTGAAGTATATGTTGTCCACGATGATGAAGAGTAGTTGGTGTATGTCTAATGGGGTGAAGCTGTAACAGTACAGGCCGGGTGAGGTTAAGCATTCATTCATCAGTTTTACGGCTGGTTGGGCCGGTATTAACGTGTACAAAGCAAGAACATCTAAGCTAAATGCATACCTGTTGTAATTCTTTTAACACGAATTTTCCTTCGATTCAGGGAAAATGACCACTATCTACATCTAAACGAAGACTTCCACAAGTCTCCAAGGGAAGTACGTGCCAAAAATTGCAAAAGATATGTGAGACCAAGAAAGTGAAGAAAAAGAAAAGTGAGATATCTCAAATGGTTCATAAAAGTCTTACGTCACGTCGTCTACATGAATATTTACCTGTTTTAACATTCTTTCTTGTTGGGTATTTGATCGGCTCACAGGAATGAATCTATGTATTTTCAACGCTTAGTTCGTTATATAGAAATAATGGTCCGGCTATACTAGCTCGCTAACCCTTACAATACAGTCAAACCAAAGATAATCTGGTTGATTGATTGATAGATTTTAGCGGCATATCAACTAGTTTAGGGTTATATTAGTAGGGTAGAGTTTAGGGAATCGAGTTCATATTTACATTTTGTGTGTAGTTTCTTAAGAGTTTTTTTGTTTTTTTTGCATACTGTCATATCGCATAAGAATCATTTTTAGAACATATCTACTTGACTTATAGACAGTACCCTAATAGATACTAACTCTCCAGGTCAGAGTGGATCAGAAAGTAAGGGCAATGAATGGGTATACACACTCCCCAGATCTCCAGAACTGGATCTTTGTAATCAAGTGTATTTTAGTGTCATACCCAGGGTACACCTATGTCTTGTGTGGAGCTTAACTCTCGAAGCTTTAACCTGTTAAATCCCGCTTAAAAACTGACCTTGTGTCGCATCTTATTCGTACAGAGGGGTTGGATAAATATATACACCCCTTCGGAGCTGGAGGGGATACAGTGTATTCTAAGCCTTACAGACATGATGTGAGATAATCTGAGTATTCAGTAAAGCTTAGACTGACAAGATTCCAACTTTTCCTAACTGAATTCGCTATACAATAAGAATTATTGCCATACTGGGAGTGTTGTAGAACGTCGCAGTTCAGTGAGAGGACCAGTTGAATAGTCAGTTCGAAAAGAACTTGAAAGAGTTTGTTAGAACCGCACTGTATCAGTGATGGTATAGATATGTATTAAGTTTAAGATTGTCAAATTACAACTGTTTTTCTTAACGTTTTTTATCGTAGTTATATTTAGTTATACATTAGTAATAAACATTAGCAACACTGAGATGTTTCCCGTATGAATTTGAGTTAATCAAATACAACATTATTAAAAACAAATATATGGATACCATTTTATTGAATTAATTTATAACGCTAATGATAATAAAGAATAAATATGCATATGAATTAAATTTGAGTGATATATATGAGAATTAAATCTGCATTTAATTGTTTTATACGTTCAAGTATTAAAATTATACATTAAAATTATACTTCATGAATGTTACAATATATCAAATTACAAACAAATTTATACTATATTCATAAAATTATGCATTGAAATTGAAATCGAAATTATTATTATATTTACTATTAATGTTTACATTAAAAATCAAAGTTAAAATAAATTACGATAAAATTACGCTAAAAAACTGTTGAAAAATACGTTAGAAAAATTCGTTTTACGGAGCTTCTAAAAACACGTCATATTTCTGACAAGAAAACGCTGAAACATGCAAAGTAATTTTAATGTATGATTTTTAATATCTATTGTACGAATTTATTATGATTAAACTTTAATATAGCATTTGAAATCTAAATAATAAGAATAATTGTTTCTAACGATTATTAGCAATATGAATTACTTAATTATAGTATTATTCGTTTATCTGTCTACTGTTTTACTTGTGTTGTCCTTTTTTATTATTAATTCTAATTCAAACGAAACATCTGTTTTTTAAGTTTAACGCTATCCATTTCGAATCTAAAATAAAACAAATACCGTTATTATTAGAACAGTCATATTAAGTAAGTAATTCAATAAATGATATTCGTATTTTATTTATCTTATTATTCATAGTTATATCATATTTGAAATACGAAATATTATGTTAGTGTTCATTTAGATAGGTAATTCTTCTATATATAGCTTCGAAAGAGCACGTTATACCTATTTCTAGCTCCCTACTATATGGGAGGACAAACCCTGACAAAACTAGATATGTGAGGCCGGGTGTATACACGAAATACTCCTGGCCAGTCACTGCGACCACTGAGATACTGATCTCGTCCTGGACATCCCTTGACAGCTCAGCACATTCTCAGTGGAGGAGAGGGTTTCACAAACAACTGGCAAACCCTTGTGCATCCTGAACTAAATTTTCCTGCTTTTCCACAGCGAAATATGAACAACAAAAATAAATATCTATACTGGCAGGACATCACCCAGAGTAATAAGTTTCAAAGTTACAAAGATCTGAAGCTTGCTTCGTGGATCATCCGAACAATACATAATAGACCCAAATCGAATAGACCAGAAAGAAGGAGCGCCATAATAGCCAAAGAGCTTAAAAAATAGAATATCGACATTGCCGCTCTGAGCGAAGTCAGAGAGGAGACAGGCTACATATTCTCCTGGAGCGGGAAGCGTTAAACACACAGAAACGAATCCGGTGTAGCTTTTGCAGCCAGAAATGGTCTTCTATCAAATATGTCAGAGGATCCTAAGCCAGTAAGTGATAGACTTATCAATCTCAGGCTTCCGCTGGTCAAAGGCAGATATTGTACTCTGATCGCTGCCTATGCCCCGACTATGACCAACAGTGCTGCACACATAAACATCTTTTACAACCAACTTGATAAGACACTTCGTGCTATTCCGAACTCTGACAAAGTCATCCTTCTAGGAGACTTTAATGCTAAGGTTGATAAATAACACGACCTGGCCGAAGGTTTTCGGTAGGTTTAGGACCAGTAAGGTCAATTCCAATGGCAATATACTTTTATATATCTGTACAGAATACCAGCTGGTCATCACCAACATCTGTTTCAAACACAAGAAAATCCATAAGAACTCTTGGATGCATCCAAGATCCAGACACTGGCATCTCATCGACTACATCATCACACATCAGCGTGATTTACCAGATTTCCTAGACACGAGCAATGAGAGGCGCCAACTGCAGTACTGACCATGTCATGATCAAATCCACCACTAGACTACGAGTGAGGCAGATAAAGAAAAAAAAGGCAAACTGCCTACTAAGAAACTAGACACCATCAGGATTAAGCTTACGAGAATCAGGGAGGACCTAGAAGCAAGCCTCTCTGAACGAGAGATTGACTGGGGTTGCACCGGGTACTGTAGAGGAAAAATGGAACTGCTTTAAATCAGTCGTCTATAAAGGACCCAGAGAGAAAATCGGCACTAAAAAAGAAGGCACGGGGACTGGTTTGACGGAAACAGAATGAAACTAGAATTCATTGACAACAGGAACCTAGCCAGATCTGACATGCTTGGAAGGATCACAAGGACTTCCATGGCCAGATATAAAGCCTGCTGTCAACTCCTTCAACTGAGATGTAGAGAACTAAAAAAAACAAATGGTGGATGACGAAAGCGGCTGAACTCCAAAGTCCCGCAGACTCAAGTGATACAAATATTTTTACCAGAGCATGAAAGCTGTATGGGGTCCAAGAGTGAACCAACCACACCAACAGCTGGCTCTTGACAATAAAACGCTGCTCACAGAGAAGAGCGATATTCTCGCCAGATGGAAGAACCACTTTTCCACACTGCTCAATGAACCATAAACTGTGGATCAACATGTAGTAGACAACATTAAACAACGACCAATCCAGCACTGGATGAGTAAATGTCTGGACCTGAACGAGCTGAGAAGGGCAATCTCCATGCTCCGCAACGGAAAGTCTCCTGGTGCAAACGGACTGCATCCAGACGTCATTTAGAGAGGAGGTAGTCGACTCACCGAGGTGCTCTATACCATTGTGAAGGATACCTGGGAAAACTTGAAAGTCCCTGCAGACTGGAGGGGTGCCCAATTAGTCACCATTTTCAAGAAGGGAGACAGACGAGTCTGTGGCAATTACCGCGGGATCTTACCTTTGTCGATACTAGGAAAAGTGTTTGCTCGCATATTGCTCAACAGACTATCAATCATAAAGGAAAACATTTTACCTGAGGCGCAGTGTGGGTCCCGTGCTAACCGGGGAATTATAGTCATGATTTTTTAATTGAGACAAATCCAGGAGAAATACATTGAACAGAATATGCCTCTCTACATGATCTTTGTTGACTTCACAAAGCCTTTGACTCAGTGAACAGACAAGACACTATGGGACATCCTACAGAGACTGTGGTGCCCTGACCACTTCACCAAGCTTGCATCTGCTGTATACAGGAATGAGGGAATCGGACAGTTTAAGGAGGAAACTCTCAGAGTCATTGAAGTATATCGTGCAGTATATCGTGCCATAGTTCTCTCAACTCTCCTGTACGTGCGAAAGCCTGGACGGTAAAAAAGCGGATGTCCACAAACTACTGCATGCGTATTAAATGTCAAGTTGTGGCAACATGTTTCGAACAGGACAATCCTGAAGAGAACTGGACTCCCATTCACGAAATACTTGTCCAACGCAACCTGAGATGGGTTGGCCACTTAAACAGATTTGGGGGATGACAGACTGCCAAAGCAGATTTTGTACTCTCAACTGAGAGAGATATCACGTGGGAATCGCTAGACCAAAGCGCAGGTACAAAGACAACATCAAAAGAACCTGAAGGACTTTAACATCCCATAGGCAGTTGGCAAGACGCAACCAGATACCGAATAAACTGGAGGAAAATGATTCGCGTGGTGTCTCATCGGATACGATGGATAAAAAAAAAAGAGAAAGAAAGAAGAAAGAAAGAAGAAGAATTAGCTTAACAGAGTGTGATACAAATGCACAACTCCTGGGTATTCAGTGGAGGATTGAGCACAGCAATATGATTTCCTAGATTAATTCGCTAACCAGTACCTTACAACGAAGCATCAGTTAGCAAGTTTGACAATTCTGGGGCACTTGACTGAGTTTGCTCTCAAGCCCGCTTTAGCTCAGTCGGTAGAGCATACGTCTCGGAACCACTAGGTTTCGGTCCAACACCGATCTTACCCCATTCAGCGCATAAGTAGCATAGGTTTGGGGGGTGCGGTAAAATGGGGAGCTGATGATAGGTGTGACAGTATCCTCAGACGGAAAACAATCTCCCCAGGTTTAGCCGCACCCCCAAACTATGCTACTTATGCGCTGAATTGGTAAGAGTCGTGTTGACCCTGAACCTATGGTTCCGGACGTATGCTCTACGACTGAGCAAAGCGGGCTTTGAGAGCACTAGTTCATGAGTGCCCAGAATTGCAACTTGCTAACTGGATGCTTCGTTGTAAGGTACGTGGTTAGCGGATTATCTAGGAAAATCATTATTGCTGTGCCAATCCTCACTGAATTACCCGGAGTTGTGCATTTGTATCACACTCTGTTAAGCTTTAATTCGCTCTTCTTCTTTCTTCTTTTCTTTCTCTTTTTTTTGTTATCCCATCGTAATCCGATGATGACACCACGCGAATCATTTCCCTCCAGTTTTATTCGGTAATCTGGTTGCGTCTTGCACTGCCTATGGGGATGTTTGAAAGTCTTCGTTTTTTTGAGATGTTGTATTTGTACCTGCGCTTTGTCTAGCGATCCACGTGATATCTCGTCTCAAGTTTGAGAGTAACAAATCTGCTTGGCAGTCTGATTCATCTCCCCAAATCCTGTTAAGTGGCCAACCATCTCAGGTTGCGTTGGACAATATTTCGTGAATGGGAGTCAGTTCTCTTCAGGATTGTCCTGTTCGAACATGTTGCCAAACTTGACATTTAATACGCATGCAGTAAGTGTTGTGGACATCCGCTTTTTTTTACGTCCAGGCTTTCCGCACCGTACAGGGAGTTGAGAGAACTATGGCACGATATACTTGCAGCGATCTACCTTCAAATGAACTCTGAGGTTTCCTCCTTAAACGTCCGATTCCTCCTATTCCTGTATACATAAGCAGATGAGCTTGGTGAAGTGGTCGGGCACCACAGTCTCTGTAGGATGTTCCCATAGTGTCTTGTCTGTTCAATGAGCAAGGCTTGTGAAGTACACAAAGATCATGTAGAGGAGGCATATCCTGTCAATGTATTTCTCACTGGATTTGTCTCAATTAAAAGTCATGACTATATGTCCCGGTTAGCACGGGCCCACTGCGCCTACAGGTAAAATGTTGTTTCCTTTATGTTGATAGTCTGTTGAGGCAATATGCACGAGCCACTTTCCTAGTATCGACAAGGTAAGATCCCGCGTAATTGCCACAGATCGTCTGTCTCCCTTTGAAAATGGTGACTAATTGGCACCCTCCAGTCTGCAGGGACTTCAGTTTTCCCAGGTATCCTTCGACAATGGTATAGACACTCGGTGATCGACTACCTCATCTCTATGACGTCCTGGATGCGTCCGTGTGCCACACAGGAGACTTTCCCGTGCGAGCATGGAGATTGCCCTTCCTCAGGCTCGTTCAGGTCAGACATTTACTTCTCCAGTGCGTGGATTGGTCGTTGTTTAAATGTTTGTCTCTACATGTTGATCGACCAGTTTATGGTTCATTGAGCAGTGTGGGAAAAGTGGTTCCTTCCATTGGCGAGAAATATCGCTCGCTTCTCTGTGAGCAGCGTTTTATTGTCAAGAGCCAGCGTTGGTGTGGTTGGTTCACTCTTGGACCCATACAGCTTTCATGCCTGGTAAAAAATATTGTTCACTTGAGTCTGCGGGACTTGAGTTCGCGTTTCGTCATCCACCATTTGTTTTTTAGTTCTCTACATCTGAAGTATGAAGGTTGAACAGCAGGCTTGTATATCCTGGCCATGGAAGTCCTGTGCCATTCACTTGCAGCATGTCAGATCACTGGTAGGTTCCTGTTGTCAATAGATCTAGTTCGATTACTGTTTCGTCAACCGTCCCCGTGCCTTCTGTTTTTTATAGTGGCCGATTTTCTCTCTGGGCCTTTATAGATCGACTGATCTTACAAAGCAGTCCATTTTTCCTCGTGCAGACCGGTGTCAACCCAGGTGCAATCTCTCGTTCAGAGAGGCTATGCGTTCTAGGATTCCTCCCTGATATCTTCGTAGCTTATCTGAGGGTGTCTAGTTTTCTTAGTAGGCAGTTTGCCTTTTTTTTCTTTATCTGCCTCACTCGTAGTCTAGTGGTGGATTTGATCATGACATGGTCAGTACTGCAGTTGGCCCTCTCTTGCTCGGTCTAGGAATCTGGTAAATTCACGCTGATGTGTGATGAATGTAGTCGATGAGATGCCAGTGTCTGATCTTGGATGCATCCAAGAGTTCTTAAGATTTTCTTGTGTTTTGAAACAGATGTTGGTGATGACCAGCTGGTATTCTGTTACAGATATATAAAAAGTAATTGCCATTGGAATTGACCTTACTGGTCCTAAACCTACCGAAAACCTTCGGCCAGGTCGTGTTATTTATCAACCTTAGCATTAAAGTCTCCTAGAAGGATGACTTTGTCAGAGTTCGGAATAGCACGAAGTGTCTTATCAAGTTGGTTGTAAAAGATGTTATGTGTGCAGCACTGTTTTCGGTCATAGTCGGGGCATAGGCAGCGATCAGAAGTACAATATCTGCCTTGACCAGCGGAAGCCTGAGATTGATAAGTCTATCACTTACTGGCTTAGGGATCCTCTGACATATTGATAGAAGACCATTTCTGGCTGCAAAAGCTACACCGATTCGTTTCTGTGTGTTTAACGCTTCCCGCTCCAGGAGAATATGTAGCCTGTCTCTTTGACTTCGCTCAGAGCGGCAATTCGATATTCTATTTTTTAAGTCTTTGGCTATTATGGCGCTCCTTCTTTTGGTCTATTCGATTTGGGTCTTTATGTATTGTTCGGATGACATCACGAAAGCAAGCTTCAGATCTTTGTAACTTTGAAACTTATTACTCTGGTGATGTCCTGTCAGTATAGATATTTATTTTTGTGTTCATATTTCGCTGTGGAAAAGCAGGAAAAATTTTAGTTCGGATGCACAAGGGTTTGCCAGTTGTTTGTGAAACCCTCTCCTCCACTGAGAATGTGCTGAGCTGTCAAGGATGTCCAGGACGAGATCAGTATCTCAAGTGGTCGCAGTGACTGCCAGGAGTATTTCGTGTATACACCCGGCCTCACATATTAGTTTTGTCAGGTTTGTCCTCCCATATAGTAGGGAGCTAAGATAGGTATAACGTGCTCTTTCGAAGCTATATATAGAAGAATTAGCCTATCTAATGAACACTACATAATATTTCGTATTTCAAATATGGAAATATAACTATGAATAATAAGATAAATAAATATACGAATATCATTTATTGAAATTACTACTTAATAT
Source organism: Doryteuthis pealeii (assembly GCA_023376005.1). Taxonomy (NCBI): domain Eukaryota; kingdom Metazoa; phylum Mollusca; class Cephalopoda; order Myopsida; family Loliginidae; genus Doryteuthis; species Doryteuthis pealeii. The sequence continues at coordinate 40,008,880 of CM042146.1, read as the reverse complement.
GACTGTTCTAATAATAACGTATTTGTTTTATTTTAGATTCGAAATGGATAGCGTTAAACTTAAAAAACAGATGTTTCGTTTTGAATTAGAATTAATAATTAAAAAGGACAACACAAGTAAACAGTAGACAGATAAACGAATAATACTATAATTAAGTAATTCATATGCTAATAAATCGTTAGAAACAATTATTCTTATTATTTTAGATTTCAAATGCTATATTAAAGTTTAATCATAATAAATTCGTACAATAGATATTAAAAATCATACATTAAAATTACTTTGCATGTTTCAGCGTTTTCTTGTCAGAAATATGACGTGTTTTTAGAACTCCGTAAAACGAATTTTCTAACGTATTTTTCAACAGTTTTTTAGCGTAATTTATCGTAATTTATTTTAACTTTGATTTTTAATGTAAACATTAATAGTAAATATAATAATAATTTCGATTTCAATTTCAATGCATAATTTTATGAATATAGTATAAATTTGTTTGTAATTTGATATAATTGTAACATTCATGAAGTATAATTTTAATGTATAATTTTATACTTGAACGTATAAACAATTAAATGCAGATTTAATTCTCATATATATCACTCAAATTTAATTCATATGCATATTTTATTCTTTATTATCATTAGCGTTATAAATTAATTCAATAAAATGGTATCCATATATTTGTTTTAATAATGTTGTATTTGATTAACTCAAAATTCATACGGGAAACATCTCAGTGTTGCTAATGTTTATTACTAATGTATAACTAAATATAACTACGATAAAAAACGTTAAGAAAAACAGTTGTAATTTGAACAATCTTAAACTTAATACATCTATACCATCACTGATACAGTGCGGTTCTAACAAACTCTTTCAAGTTCTTTTCGAACTGACTATTCAACTGGTCCTCTCACTGAACTGCGACGTTCTACAACACTCCCAGTTGGCAATAATTCTTATTGTATAGCGAATTCAGTTAGGAAAAGTTGGAATCTTGTCAGTCTAAGCTTTACTGAATACTCAGATTATCCAATCATGTCTGTAAGGCTTAGAATACACTGTATCCCCTCCAGCTCCGAGGGGTGTATATATTTATCCAACCCCTCTGTACGAATAAGATGCGACACAAGGTCAGTTTTTTTTAAGCGGGATTTAACAGGTTAAAGCTTCGAGAGTTAAGCTCCACACAAGACATAGGTGTACCCTGGGTATGACACTAAAATACACTTGATTACAAAGATCCAGTTCTGGAGATCTGGGGAGTGTGTATACCCATTCATTGCCCTTACTTTCTGATCCACTCTGACCTGGAGAGTTAGTATCTATTAGGGTACTGTCTATAAGTCAAGTAGATATGTTCTAAAATGATTCTTATGCGATATGACAGTATGCAAAAAAAACAAAAAAACTCTTAAGAAACTACATACAAAATGTAAATATGAACTCGATTCCCTAAACTCTACCCTACTAATATAACCCTAACTAGTTGATATTGCCGCTCTAAAAATCTATCAATCAATCAACCAGATTATCTTTGGTTTGACTGTATTGTAAGGGTTAGCGAGCTAGTATAGCCGGACCATTATTTTCTATATAACGAACTAAGCGTTGAAAATACATAGATTCATTCCTGTGAGCCGATCAAATACCCAACAAGAAAGAATGTTTAAAACAGGTAAATATTCATGTAGACCGACGTGACTAAGACTTTTATGAACCATTTGAATATCTCACTTTTCTTTTTCTTTCACTTTCTTGGTCTCACATATCTTTTGCAATTTTTGGCACGTACTTCCCTTTGGAGACTTGTGGAAGTCTTCGTTTAGATGTAGATAGTGGTCATTTTCCCTGAATCGAAGGAAAATTCGTGTTAAAAGAATTACGCGAAACAAAAAGGAAATTTTATCACAGCAAAGTTCACTTATATGTGACTGCAACAGTTCATCCTTACAGATCAATCACCTTGCGAATCCGCAGCCCCCTTACTCTGTCTCGTGCAACTCAACAAACGCTAACAAACGCATTACAAACGCTTCATAGACCCAATTATGGCACAAGGTCATTGCTAAGGCGAAATGTTCATACAATATGTGCAAAAAACTCTAGCTGTTCTACTTATGCTCTCTCTCTCTCTCTTCTCTCTCTCTCTCTCTCTCTCTCTTCTTCCCCTCATCTTATCCATTTGTGTATGTAACTCATTTTTTTTTCATATAAATTTATATATTACCGCCAGTTAACATCTATCTTTTCTCTTTTGGATCACATCTCTCTCTATCTCTCTATCAATCAATCAATCAATCTTTTTTTGTTCATTTATAAACACACACACAGGCACAGACACACAGACACACAGACACATACACATACACACAAACTCTGCATGGGATATATATATATATATATATATATATATATATATATATATTATATATATATATATATGAAGAGAAAAATGGAAGTGAATCCGATAGTATGTAATATAGTGAAAAATTTAAAAAACACAGGTTCATAAAATGAGTGATGTTTATTCATCCAACGCTTCAGTGTTTCAATCTGTTTAGTAGATCTTCTTCAGGACTTTTGTTTTAAGGAAATTAAATTTATCACAGATAATAAGGAGATTGCGAGAGTCTTTTGTTGATCAATCCACCTAAAAATGCTGAATGAAAAACTAGCGTTCTTAGATTGTTTGAAATTATGAAACGCTGAGACAAACGGTTCTGAAGCTGACACAAAACGTTCTCTTGCGTTCAAAAATACTTAAGCCAATCTTAGCTACCTTCCCCGAACACGTCAGCAGTCATTCCAAAACTACGCCAAACACAACCAAATAGGCTAGAAGACAACAGGTATGCATTTAGCTTAGATGTTACCTCTTTGTACACGTTAATACCGGCCCAACCAGCCGTAAAACTGATGAATGAATGCTTAACCTCACCCGGCCTGTACTGTTACAGCTTCACCCCATTAGACATACACCAACTACTCTTCATCATCGTGGACAACATATACTTCACATTCCACGGGCGAACATACAAACAAATAAAGGGTATACCAATGGGGTCCAACCTATCGGTTTACTTGCCATCACTTTCATGGACAGGCTTGAGCGCCAAGTGCTTAACACTTGCCGCTCTTGCGCCTTCTTAACCAGATATATAGATGATACACTCATCCTCACATCTTCCCGTGAAGAAGCCAACAAAAGTGACAACATTCATCAACATAGACAAAAATATACATTTCACCATCGAGTACCCTGACAGCACGGAACATTATCACTCCTGGATTTCCGACTTAAAATACTAGACAAGGGTGAAATCTTACACCGAATTTACAAAAAAAGTCCGCCAGTAGAGAATTGTTTGCCCACACAAATCGGCTCTCTCCCTTTGTACAAATACAATATATAAAGAACGAACTTATCCGTATCCAAAGCAAATGCAGCAGGGAACAGGACCAGATCAGAAACACCACACCGTCATGACCGTACTGAAAACCAAACGGTTACCAACTTTAGTCACAAAAACCTGAAGCAAAAAAGAGGCCCAAAAAACGCCATATCACATCTAATACCTGCTTCCTGAGGTTACAACGCTTCAATAACGAGAAACACCACAGTGATGGCGTAGGACGATCCGGAACCTTTACATAAAAGTTATGGATTTTCCTTTACTATTTCTTAAATAATTAATTCCTGTAATCAAGCTATGGTTATATATATATATATATTATATATATATATCCATATATATATATATATTATATATATATATATATATATTTATCATAGACGTTTACGTATTAGCCCTTACCTTTTTATTTTAACCTCTTACAGACCAAGATAACAGCAACTTATTAATCCTTATTAATTTGATAACAGATTAGTTTCATTCTAACCTTTATTTTCAATCCAACACACACGACACACAACACACACCACACACTACACACACAGCACACATGCGCCGCGCACGCACACATACACACTATATACACCAAAGGCCGTATGGGCACGGCACAGCACAAATAAAAATACCGCATTAACACATAGCAAAACAAGTAAGGCTTTGAAATCTACTATTATAATAAGTTATCGTACCTATGTAATTCTAAGGATATTCTTCTGTGCTCTACTATAGGTATTCGAGCACTTTTTACAATTAGCTTCTCCCTAGCGGTTTATATGAATATATCTATATCTTATATACCAATATATATGCATATAAATGTTTTTTCATTCTGGCCAAATACGTACTACCAATAGTATATTATTTTTTGTTGTACGAAGTATCTTGGTCTTTCTTTTTTCAAAAATTTTTTTTCTTCCTGGTGATGTTTGGTAAGGTATAGTTTTAGCAATCAAACTCTTCTGCCGAGAGTTTTCTCTCCGCAAGGAATCCTACCAAACGCTTGGTCATATTATATATAAAGATTAGATATATATATATATTATATATATATATATATATATATATTCCATCAATCAAGTAACTAACATGTAACCATTGTGAGTAGGCATTAGTAGCTCAATATATCTTGAATTATAGGCATTGAATGTTTGTTAAAAGTTATAGAAAAGTTTTTTTTCTTTACCACGATTTTCGGTCCGTTTCTTAGTAAATTTCGTCTTTAGAAGAACTAAGTAAATATATGTGGCTAATGTGATATATACTCGCCTAGTTAAGCTCATTTTAATCCATATGTTTCCTAAGAGTAAATTAACTTTTATCTCTTAAGCTAAGTTCCTTTGAAAGCTAGTGCTTAAGGTCTACCCATGTTGACAGGCAAAAGTGATTAATGATTCTATTCTATCGGTCATGCATGCGCCCCTATCCTTATTTCATTGATCCTTATTGTAATTCTTTACTTGTAAACTTTTTTTTGCTGTATTATATTATTATTATATATTAATACTTAGTAATACATTTAATGCCCGTTAACGTAATTATGTGCATGTATATCTCCCACAGAATTTCATCCTTTTTATTCACTAATTCTTCCTATTTGGAAATCTAATTATCTCCAACTTTTCCATTGTAAACACAAGAAACATGGATCAGTTAAGGCTCTGCAAGTGTTTGATACTCTTTGATATTTCCCATTTAATATAGGTGTTATATTTTGTGCTTTAAATTCCAAATATATAGCTAGATAAGGTTGTACATTTTCTAGTTTAATATGTAGAGAAGAAAGTGTGTTTATGGTTGTAATCTAGTTTTTAAAATTCTGATTTGTAAAACTCACGATTAAAAATTAGTAATGTCCGGTTCATGTGTAAGACCACGTTATCGATGCGAAGGTAATTACACCTTGGTTTAAACACTTTCCTTTCTACAGACACATGCCCTGGGTCTCGGACATAATTGCAGTTGTTCGAGTTCTAAGTGTCCATTTTTCCTCTATTCAATCTTTAATCTATCTTACGATTGGTGGGTATCTCTGTTGGGTAAACCACAAACATCTTTCTTTTCATGACTTCTCTGATATGCTGAGGTTATGTCACTTTTGCTTGCTTCTTTGTTAATTTATTTATTTCTAGTGTACCCGCTATCATATAAAACACGTTTGTCTATTAAGTCATTCATCTAACCCTATTTGACAAGATTCTCTTGATTAGAAGAACTTTTTACTTAATTCTGTATCTCCAACTCTCGTCTAGGATTTTCTTAATAAATGAGCGGCTGGGTGGTTTAGAATGGGTTAATTATTATATTGGTCAACATGGTGAACAATGATGAAACAATGGTTGAAGACCAGTAATCAGTACGGCTTTGACGTAAGCCTATGGGTGCCCTATTTGCATTTAGCTGCGCACCAATGCGCCAATATTTCGTCTAGTCGTACTTGTACTCAATTCATATGTCTTTTACTAGCGCCGCTTGGCTTCGCTCACTCTCAGCACATAATCGCCGCGTACGTTTCGATATTCGATATCTCCAAGGTTTTTCAGCTGTACCCAAAGCCGATACTGCGCTCGTCATGTCTCGAGTAGTCACTTAATAGATCATCTAACCAACACACTGTGGTCTCGGACTATAGTATGATGTTTCTGTACCTTCATATTCTTGCTCTCAAGCTCGTAGGTTAGTGCGGTCGCGTGACGCTGTTGACCAATGCGGACCATGAACTCAGACAGCATGCTGATCTTGAACGCATGTGCCCTACCTACCTACATGCATGGGAATGGGCTGAGGGGTATAAATTAAGATTGATCCTTCTGATTCGTCCTAAAATTAGTATGATAAAATAACATACAATATACTTCGGAAATATTATCATTGCGCAATGGCTGGTCCACCGCTACGAATGAGTCAAAAAAGAATATAACTATTTCTCAATATGGTCGCTATATAAACCACATAATATCAATGGATTAAGAAACACATACAAATTTACATATTTTAGAAAGATTGTTTCATGTTTATCTCGATCTCACTAACACGCGATATATACACGCTACTTTTGCAAGATGACCATAAGTAGGCCTGTTTCTGATAAGACTGATAACCAGTACAATTACTGCATAAGTATCACTCGTTTACAATCATGAAGCGGCAGAGTAGTTAATTGTACGGTCTATATCCGCAGCATTGGTGCGATGCTGTCGTCATTTGGTTATACCCGTATATTTCTGCCGGCTTACCTATAACCTCCCTTTTAATCAGTTAATATCACAGTCAACTTAAACAGATTGTGACTGTTTCCTTAGTAGTCATAGAGATGTAATTTCATAATTGTGTATCGCTCAGCTAGATTTTGAATTTCATGAAAGTGCAAATCCTCCCTCGCTTTCAGGAGGATTATCTTTACGCTCGACACGTCATGCATACCACTTAATATTCACTCGCATTACTACGATCCTTCCTCCCTAAGCGCTGATACTTTACTCACTATCATTCATACTTATCCGCGTACTAGTTACTCGCTTACTTATATAATACTATAATACCATGCGTACATAATAGTATATATATTCTGGAGGATATGATGCACTTAATCTCTAGATAACGTCATATCTTAATGCTTCAATGAAATATTCAATACCTTAGTAGCATCCAATCTAGACATTTTCAAGGCGCCGTGCATATGTTCTGACTTCACGCTACTAGACTAAACCAAATCTCGAACGAAAATGTCCAATCCTCCTGTTAATGGTAATATTCGATTCTAGAAGGCTGATTGATACGTCTTCTTCGTTTGTGTAGTAGCTTTCACATTTGAAAACTCATATATGCCCGTGCCCTTAAATTTTCGATACATTTAATTTAACAGTACTCTACTTCACATTAAGTTTTTCAAACATTAAGATATGACTTCAATTAGAAGCACCTCATTAACACTTCCATATATAGATTTCGCGCGAGTAAACCATATCAAATAACATTACAGATCATTCGTTTGCTTTAGTTTACGCTCTCACTCATTCCAGCTCGCCAACTACCCTACTTATAGCCTCGAAGAGCTCCTATCATTATTCCTCCATACTTATGCTATAGACGCCTATGTACTATACTACCGCAGACTTCAATATATATTATATGTGTTATGTCATGGTGTGCTGTGCTGTGTTGGTGTATTGCGATTAGTGAGCGCCCTAACTCAAGACGCCGCGCAACTGTGTCTGTGCATTGACTAGCACTGGCGTCCCGTCTTGCTGGTGTGTACGCACTCTATGTAATCCTCCACTAGGTACTGTCCTCGCGCGTCTCTATCGCGCCACAATCTCTGTATCTATCGATCCCGCCGTCGCTCACACGTCTCGGCTCCTCATTCTGTGTCTGCTGTCTCAATGTGTGCGCGCGCATGTGTGTGCTCTCTCATCCGATACTCATTGATGCTGACCGAAGGTGACCTCGCACTATGCGCGATATTCATCAATCGATCCGGACGACCAACGATCATATAATGAACCCCACATTTCATGTTTACTTCAGGGACATCCACCACAGACGCTAGTATTCCTAATCAAATATAAGAGACTTTCTAATTTAACACAATTCAGCACTCCGCCAGATAACGCTGCGCCGAATGTTTTACGTTAAGCTGACCCTCCACAGCTTGTTGTCCTCATCTTCATCTTCGACTCGTCAACTCAAATTCTTTAATTACACTAAACGACATCCGCAAATTATAACATAACGATTCACCCCTCTTTCGTCACTATTAACATGTATGCTCAACTCCTCACTTGCACAATCTTTGACCGATCCTGATTCTACGTCGTTCTTCCTTGAGATATGACCCAATTTATCCGCTAATATCCTGTCTCTTCTATAATCCAGTATCCATTTACTGTGAACTCCACAATCTGTGTTACTAAGTACAGTCACGACCATATTTCCTATGTACAATTTTTACCTCCTTTCTCATTTCGATCACTACTTGACATCGACAACAATAAGAATACTAACAAAATACAGAGATCAGATCACAGATTCGTGCATTAGGCAATCATCTCGACTAACATTGCACTAGATAAATATCTTCCCTCGATCTATCTAATAATTATACTTACTAATGAACCTCTATATATCGTATTTATCTTGCTGCAATACAATAAACCAAAATCCAAAATAATCCGGTTTTTCAGTCTCATACGTTAATATGTTTTTCAACTCCATTGTCTAATCACCGATTGTGACTATCTGAACTAATAGGGGGGGTTCGTAAAAATATTTCTGTTAACAATTTTAAGAAAAAACCTATTTCAAACATATTTTTCATCAACAGAATTGAATAATTACTTCGAAAATTTGTGAAAATCGCCTTCGCACATCCTACATAAGGCTTCTGACTCTTCAATGCAATCTTTGTTACACAGCAATACAAGCCTTACAACGCTTCCATAGATATGTTAGCTTTATTATGCTATAAACATTTCACTATATCTACTCTAATTCCTGATCTCGTTCGTATAACGGTACTGACAATCTATATAATATTCTTTCGTTCATAATTGTTCTGAGCGTACTGATCATTCATTCCCACTACTCCTAACAGTGATACCGTTTACAGTCTCTGAATCTTTTTTTTCGGAGTATCCTGTCATAGCGTAGTTTTTAAAAAATAATAGTGGGCGTCGATCGGGTAGTGCGCCATACAGAGTATCCTGTAACTTTCTATCCAAGTTTTTCTAGTGCTATCACTCGACAATTCAAACTTTCCAGTTCACCTACACGTCTCGGAATAAAAATGAAGCGAGAATCCGAATCATCTTTAATATTCTCGTATTGCAATATCTATTTCCGTTTAACTCAAAATAATGGTTTTTAAAAACATATTGTGCAAAGACAAGACGTTAGTTCACTCTCGTTCTCTCTAACTAAAACAAATTAAGAAACTTGTGTCACCTTTATCACTACATTCAGATCAGGTAATACATTCACACAACCTTTGTTTTATCATCTTCCTATCATATAAACTACTAACGCGCTTATCCCACTCCTAGATTAGTATCTATCATCATCAGTAGCTCTCACTTACTCTTAATCATTATACACCTTATGATATCATCCTTACTAAGAATATCGTTAGGCTACATCATAACAACCCGTATCTGATCAATACTCAAATAAAGCTGAATATTCCCTCATCATCGCATCACATATATCCACACATATCTTTAATCTCTCTTTACACCAGACATGCACAAACTGCCTTAAACTCGTCCATCAGGGACAACATACGCATCTCTGCGATTCTAGTTTCGCTTCAGATGTATCTGCCTCCTCTGCGAATTCTAATGACTTGAGAGCATTGATCGCCAGCACAACAATACTCGACCAGCACGCATTATCCTGCAGATCTCGTCTATATTTCTCTGACTCTCTTCTCATTACGGCCCGAAACAACTATATACAGGTCACTAGTTACGCACGCACCTCATACATCATGCCGAGCGCGCTACTGAATGCATCGTGCGTCTACTCCCTCACGCTAGCCGCCATAATTGCCTGCATTCTGTCTGTACCTATCTCACAATGGTCATACTCTTAATCCCAGTCCATCCCTTCCATACACCACTCGTCCCTCAAGTCTATCGCGATCATCTTCATCTGGTCTGACATGAACTAGCGTGATATTCGCTATAACATCGTTCTATCCATAAGAGTACCTACAGCTGCATCTATCTAGCATCGAGCAACAGCTCTCATGATTGCACCTCTTCTATGAGTACACTGTCGACCCGATCATATCACTCATTGTGCCCGACATTGACACATAGCACTATGCCCGAGAATCTCCATCGACGTTCCTACAGTCCATCTACGTCCGCTCAAATTCGCATATTATACACCTGCCAGAGTCAAATCATTATAGACCTCTATATCCAACGCATCATGTACCTGCCTATGACGTGGAATTGCAGGAGATTCTGTCAACAGATATAGGTTTGGTCATCTTCACTACATGTATCTCGTTCCCGTCTCAAGTGCGTGCCATGGCCTATGCAAATTACGCCTTCCAATATAAAAGGAGCTCATTTATGTTGCCAGGGCGGCAGGCAATTCTAGTCACGAAGGACGGAGGTGATGAGAGTGAAGTTTACTGCTAACGAGGAATCACAGCTATTTTATTGGCTACTACTCCATATAACGGTTTCGATGTTAAAATTGATACCCGAGTTTGATGGATCCCCCACGGTCCGTCTATGTTGAATGGTTTTGAAAAAGCGCGAAGCGCGTTTGCAGCTGTCCAAGATAAAAACGCTAGTATTAAACTCGCATCACCTCAGGATATTTCACGCACTGCGATCTCACGTTAAATTTAGTCCACTCCTCGTGCCTCGGATCGTAGTGAGTCATTAGCTAAGCCATTTAAATGGTGCTGCTGTTAACAGATCTGCTTGGTGGCTATACTAATACAATCTCGTGCTGTATTCTTAAAACTCAACCCTAGAGGCGGACGTCTCGGCCGCCCTAAAACGTATACACATAATGCAGCAATCAAGACACCGTCGTCCGCCGCTACACTATCCTCAGTAGGCAGTCCTTCGCTGCCGCACCAACACCCTGCTCTCTCGACAACATTGATTGCGTCGATCACAGCTCTATCTACTCGTGAAGACACCTGGTCATTTCAGCTATACTGCTACGTAACTTGGTGCTCTTTACGCGCATGTTTTGAACTGCTCTACTTATGATACTGACCGTAGCGTGGTGTCTCCGCACTCTATCGACCAAATACTACACGCAGTCCATAGTCTACGCTGACCTACTATGGTCAGGCGGCCATTACTGTGAGGAGTGTTGTACGTTGGACCCTGCCCCAATACGGCTGGAAGAAGGGTTAAACTGGAGATGGGACCAGAACTGGTGGCGATTTCGGGCATGGATGTAACCCACTACGACGGCAGTCATCCTATCATTGACAGATTGTGGCCCAACACGTTCCACCAGGTTGTGGGCGCCCACTAGTGCGCCAGGGTGGCATTGTCAGTTATACGACAACTGAATCTGTCTTTTGTGGAGCGCGGGGTGCCCCCGTTGAGATACTGACAACAACGCACCGACTTCTTGCAGTCGAGACTTTTCGGGGACTTCGCCGCTCCGAAACTGGGAGTGCGAGGCGTACAGAGTGCTCCATACGCTCCCGGAGGGTAACTTGGATAGCGGAACGGTTGTCACCGCACCGGTTATAAAAAGAATAGAAGCCAGACGCGTGCTCCATCCAGGAGGCTTTGTACTGATACAAACGGTCACACCCAGGACGATATAACAATTCAAACTTGCGCCAGCAACGGTATATACACGTTTACGAGCAGCGGATAAAGGGATTTAGACCCAAGCTGCTCGGAGCATTCGAGAGATACGAAGGAACCGTTATAAGATAGGTGATCTCATCTGGGTCAAACCCCAAAGTACGATGCACCACCAGATTTGGTAGAGGACGAGGCAGGTTGACGGAATGATCAGCTCCCACACCGTCCAGTGTCAATGGCGTGCCACGCCATGTGAGGGATCTTCGCCCACGGCGAGAATCTACTGCTTCGAAGAAAGCCATTCAAGAAATGTCCTCTAGACAGTTGAATCGGAGACCACCATGCTGTACGTTGAGGCGGTCAGAAGACTCACTTCTGTATCAGAAGAGCAGAGGACAAAGACCAGACCGACAGCAGTGATGACACCGGGAATGGACTCTTGATCCGCAGCGTATCGACGCGGAAATGTTGCCACCTGAGGAGCCCCCTCCTCTCGAAGAAGTACTTCGTCGAAGGCGGTCGCCCCCTCACTGCCATATGTGTGATCATGAAGATCAGGGGCAGTGTAATGAACAAGCTTACGCAAAAACGCATCGTGCTTAGCTTGTCAGGATTCTTTGCTTGAATTTGGCTGAAAGAAGCATCTGGTCGCGGTTGACGAGGCGAATTTGTTAAGGTGTGGTCTCGTTATTGTCTCGTTCGTGGCGTGAGCATGGGCCTATGCAATACGCTACCATATAAAAGAGCTTCATTTATTTGCCAGGCGGCAGCAATTCTAGCACGAAGAACGAGGTGTGAGAGTTGAAGTTACTGCTACGAGAGAAGACACATTATTTACTTTTAAATATTTATTTCAAAAACAATGTAACCGAACTTGGTGTTTGAAACAATTTTTTTTCTATAATTTCTTGTGCATGACAACAATTTAAGTGAGTTTACGTTTAAGATATGGATCCACTTATCCACTAATTAACTTCAGTATAGATCCACTTATTTAACTCATTGATAATCTTGGTTAATACTAAAGATATTGGTTGTTAATGCAAAGAGATTAGGCCTGTTTGTTAACGCCGCACTCGGACGTACTCATGCTTTGGCAGTCAATATGCTTATTATCCTACCGAACCTTTACTCACTGTGTATGAATCATACTTCACTATAATAGACAACACTCATTCTGATAAATACTGACTATAAAGCACTAGGTTATGAAAGGAAAGCATCACATTCAAAGTATATAAGACTGTGTATTCAATATTGCCTCATCACCGAATAACTTTACTTCCATCTCAAGTCGTAATAAACAACTCATTAATGCTAATGAAGTTTAACCCCACTGATTATAAATCTAGACTTCGTATATCGGAGCTATTCAGTTAAGTTATGATCAACGTCCATGTACTACCTACAGGCAAGCCAACCTCGTTATATATGTGATACGCAACATCACTCTCTGCTGCTGACACACAGTCCCAGAGAGAAGGCAGTACCTCGTGTCGACATGATACCTTTCGCCAGCCTCTCAGTTTGCGACAGCAACTCCTACCATAAGCGTCTACTACATACGTGATCCACATAATGGGTCCCTCATCCTCGAACATAAGCTTAGACCCTCGTCAGTTCGCCCATTAAGATGATGCTAGATAATCAACAACAAATTAATGAAGTTTTACTAGAGCTGTTTGCACAATAATGAACGAGGGGAAATAGCCCATTGGATTCTGCATCAGAATTTAATGCTGAAAACTACATTAATGTGGTGTCTTCAGACTAATAACGACTGCTGTATGCAAGTGTTATTACACGCTTGGATTAAAGGAGCGCCTCACGATGGAGGGTATCCTTCTCAATTCCTTTGTTTTGAAATGATTCTAGAGCCTATGTGACAAACTATCGAGGAATTGATTATGCTCTCCATTGTTGGAAATGTTTTTGCGAGAATTCTTCTAAATCGCTTGGAATGGCAAACTAAATCACCAATTATTCTTCCAGAATCCAATGTGGTTTGCTCTGGACGTGGCACAATTGAATGATCTCTCGTCTCCCAACTGCCAAGAAAATATCATGAGCAGAATCTTTGACCTTTACCAATGTTTCATCGATCTCGCGAAGGCCTTTGACACAGTCAAACCACGAGGCACTCTGGAATGTTCTTAGGAAGGTAGAATTGTCCTTCACATAAGCCCTTATTCGCGTCGCTGCATGTATATGAATACTTGGTCACATATAATGGTACCCTTGCAGACCTTCTTCAGTCATATGGTGTGAATTCAGGGCTCGCGTTCTCGCACCACAACTATTGCGAATGTTCTTTGTAGTCGCCTTTAAGCAAGCTAAAAAATCAATATTAATAGGATTTACGTTCGAGTACCGATCAATCTGGTAACATATTCAATATAACGGGCAGCTCTAAAGCAGATTCACAAAGTTTCACAGCCATTGTGCGGGAGCTACGATATTGCAGAGACTGTGACTGGATACACACACAGATGAGATGCTAAACTTTGGATGTTCTTCCTTAAGCCGATAAGTAGCATTTGGAACATAACTCAATAAAATGCTAAAGACTTTGTAATGTACAGCTGCCCCGAACAATGCTTTGTGATTCCATCAATCTTTACACTATCTGGTTAACGCCCCAAAATTGCCATCATTGTCTTCTATATTCATCACATCGCCAGAAAAGCAACGAGATCCTTCTGGTTTGCTTTAGATAAGCAGGTTGAAGCCAACGTTCTGGCATTAAGATCACTCCCATCAACTCGTGTATACAGAGTGTTGTGCTCACTGCCCTTCTCGTATTAGCCTGTGCATGATCTGGGTCGCGATTTACTAAATACAACATCTCCAGCACACTCGAGAGATTCCACCAGAACTTGCTTCGCTAGGATTTTACTGGATATATAGATTGTTCATTACACACCAGCGAACACAATCAATACTTTGAAATGTCACCTGACCTAGTACTTGACTTTAAGTCTCTCAGATACGCCTTCGCTGGTTCTATATCCTAGTTACTGCAGAAGATCGTAATCCCAACACACAACTATTTTACGGGGAAATTCAACTGGCCAAATGCGTTCAGTGTAAACCCAAATTGAGTTAATGACGCCCTCAAGACACCCTGAAGAACAACTTCCATCGCGTTGGACGGACTGAAGAAGCTAGTTTGTAATAGACCTGCGGAAAAACACCATCTACCTGTCTGTGGAAGAATTTGATCCAACGAATTAAACACCAAAACTGAAGCGCTATTAGAAAGGTAATTTCAGCCCAGCAACACTAAAAGTGGAAGAAGTTCCATCTATGTTAGTTATGTGGAAGATATTCTCTCAGGCTGTCCTGGTGAAATCATCATTAGAAAATCACAAGATAACTGTAAATGGCTACTGCATCCAACTATGATGAAAAAAAAATATTTAAAAAAAACAGGAAATGGTCTTACTCGAAACACGAACTGACAGCCATTATTATTATATTATTATTATTATTTATTATTTTATTATTGATATATGTTGAAATAATAACATGAATGTAATATAAGGTCATTCAGACCATAAGTAGTCAATATTAGCATTTTTCTGACCCCCACTGTAATGTTGACAGAGAACATGAGGATTGGCGGGCTAAGCTTTTCCATATTCTTCAATAGAAAAGCGGCCTACGTGTAGACCGATCTAGAATCGAACCCCCGTCCTTCAGAATGCGAAGAGCAGACACCATTGTGCGGTCCGGAGCAAGATGCTACAGTCCGTATGTAAGCGCAACGCCCGTGATAGGAAACAGTGTAAAGTAGAAGTGGGCGGTGACGGCAGAATGAGTTGTTGTGACATCTAGCTGCTAAGGATCGTTGATGACGACTATTTTTTTATTTCTAGATGTAGTGAAGCTTATATCTATTTGTGCCTTCACAAAAAATTAACATTGTGCGTGTTTAGTTGTTGTTATTCTCTCAAGTCAATTATTCGTACTCTTTCCTTTAAGCACAGTGACACTTACTTTAAAGTTTTTGGTCTTGTGAATATTTTCCATGTGACCAGTGGCTACGTGCTTCTCCTTCCGTTTATTTCCAGACTGCTTCCGTACGGTATTGTTTTCTCGTGTTCAGTTTCAGATGATTGTTTATGAGTGATACCGCTGTTTCTGTTTACCGTTGAATATTTTTATATATGCTTGTATTCTGTAATGTTTATGAGGATAGACGCGCCTGATAAAACTACATTTCTGTGAACAGATCTATTGACCCGGCATTAGTTCTTAGTCGCAGGCATCCTGTTTCCTTGTATTTTCCTGGGTGTTGTGGGCAAAAGTTGGAGTAGTTTGTTGTTATACTGTTGAAATTTTAATACATTGCTTGGCCACGAATAAAAAGTCTCAACTGTTTTCTGTCGAGTATTTTGAGGGTGTCAAGAGCTAAAATGTCTATCCTGTAGAAGATCCTACCTATGTTTATGTTGAGATAGTACAGAAAGTTGATTGACCAGATGGATTTTTGTCTTCTGAATTTTGGGGATCTATCGATATTCTTTGATTTTATGTGAACTCATCCTATGAGGTGTGGGGTGTTGTGTATGTGTGTGTTGAGAACTAATGTTTAAAGACGACAAACACAGGATGTTATGAACGATGAACACCTTTATGTGATACTTAATTATTCGTTTATTTAAAATAAAACCTCTTCAACGACATTGAATGCGTGTATGTGAATGTGCTGATAAAGGTTATTTCATCTTTTACTTCATATAATATTCAATGGCCTGAAGAAGTTTTATTTTAAATAACTAAATACTTAAGATCAAAAATTAAAGATTTTCCATCTACGTTCAAACATCCCGTAGTGTCGTCTTTAACAAACACCACTTTTTCTCCACACACAACACATTACCACACACACACACAACAACTACATTAGAATGAGCTTCACATAAAAATCAAAGATATATAACGATAGATCCCCAAAAAATTCAGAAGACAGAAAATCCATCTGTTCAACGCAACTTTCTGATTAAACTACAACTAAAAACATATGTAGATCTCTACAGATAGAATTTAGCTCTTGACACCCCTACACACAAATACTCAACAGAAAAACATTGAGAATTATTATTCGTGCACAAGCAACATGTATAAAATCTTCGAACACGTCTATAACAACAACTTTCTCCAAACTTGCCACAACCACCACACCCCAGGTTAAAACAAATACAAGAAACAGAATGCAATCGCAGAATACTAAAGAACTATATTCCGTGGTAATATAGAATCAGTTTCCATCAGAATAATGTAGCTTATTCAGCCGCTCTCCTACTTCCTTCATATTATAAACATTAAGATTAACAAGCATATTTATAAAAAATTCACGGTAAACAGAAACAGATTGTATCAACAATCATAACAATCATCTGAACTCAACAGAAACAAAAACAAGCCCAGTCGATAGCTAATTCTGGAATGAAGGAGAGAGCAACACCCACCACTGGTCACTTATGGAAAATAATCACAAACCCCACAAACTTTAAAATAAGTTCACTGTGCTTAAAGGAAAAGAGTTAGAATAATAATTGAGGAGAAAAATAACACCACTAAACACGCACATATGAATTAATTTTCTTGTGAAGGCACAAGAAATAGAACTAAGCTTCAAGTATATTTAGAAGATAAATGAATAATCGTTCGTCATCAATCGATTCCTTAGCAGCTAATGTCACAACACTCATTTCTGCTCTCACCCCCACTTCACTATACACTGTTCCCCTATCACCCGGTCTGCTCTGTATCTATAGCGGTAGCTTTAGCATCTCGACTCCGTACCCGCACCAATTGTATTCGCTCTTTCGCATTCTGAAGGACGCCGGTGTTCGTATTTCTAGACGGTCTACATTCGCTAGGCCCGCTTTCTTTGAGAAATCAAGCCTTCACGCCCGCAATTCACCTCATGTCTCTGTCACACATATACATGGGGTCAGAAAATGCTAATAATTGATACTTTATGTCTAATCCTTATTATTACCATTCATCTTATTATCTCAACATATAATAATAATAATAATAATAATAATAAAAATAATAATAATAATATAATGCTGTTCATATTCGGTTCGAGAAGACCATTTCCTGGTTTTTTTAAATATTTTTTTTTATATAGTTGGGGTGCCAGTTAGATTACAGTCTTATCCTTTGTTTTCTTCAGATATTTCACCAGCCGCCGAGAGACAACCTTCCACATAAACTACATGTTGGAACTTCTCCCACTCTTGAGTGTTGCTGCTGAAAATTATCCTTTCTAATAG
The DNA here is from genome assembly GCA_023376005.1 of Doryteuthis pealeii. Classification (NCBI taxonomy): domain Eukaryota; kingdom Metazoa; phylum Mollusca; class Cephalopoda; order Myopsida; family Loliginidae; genus Doryteuthis; species Doryteuthis pealeii. The sequence continues at coordinate 39,990,883 of CM042146.1, read as the reverse complement.
CCCGCTCAGTTTTTGGTGTTTAATTCGGTTGACTCAAATTCTTCCACAGACAGTAGATGGTGGTTTTCCAGCCAGGTCTATTACAAACAGCTTCTTCAGTCCTCCACAGCGATGGAAGTGTTCTTCAGATGTCCTTGAGGCAATCATTTAAACCTGCAATTTGGCTTTGCACTGACGACATTGCCCAGTTGAGATTTCCCCGTAAAATAAGTGTTTTTGGATTCGGCAATCATTCATGCAAACTAGATGACCAGACCAGCGAAGGCGTGATCTAAGATTAAACTCAATACTAGGCAGTGACACTCTTCAAGTATTGTGTGTTCTGTGTAAATGACAATCATATATCCCTAAAATCCTACGAAAGCAATTCTGGTGGAATCTCTCGAGTGTCCTGAGATGTCGTTTGTAAACAACCCAGATCTCACAGGCATACAGAAGCAGTGAGCACACAAAACTCTGTATACACCCAGCTTGATGGAGTCTTATGCCAACGTTGGCTTCAAAAACCCCTCTCCAAGCAAACCAAAGATCTCTTCTTTGCATTGATGATGATAGAAAAAATGATGGACAACTTTGAGGCGTTAACCATATATAAAGACAGTGGGATCACAAAGCATTGTTCGGGGCAGGCTGATACATATACAACAGCTTTTTACATTTAGTTGTAATTCAAATGCACTGTGCTTCGGAGAAACTAATCCATAAGGTTTTGATCTCATCCTGTGTGTGTATAACCAGGTCACAGTCATCTGCATATCGTAGCTCCCGCACAATGGCTGTGAACACTTTTGAATCTGCCTTTAGACCTGCCTTATATTGAATATTTACCAGATGATCGGTTAACGAACGTAAAATCCTATTAATATTATTTTTAAAGCATTCTTAAAGACGACTACAAAGAACATCCAAATAGTTGTGTGCGAGAACGCACCATGATTCACACCATACCGACTGAGACAGCTCTGCACAAGGGTACCATTATATGTGACCAAAGTATTCATATCACCATGCAGAGACCGAATAAGGGCTAAAAATGTGAAGGAAACAATCTAACTCCTAAGAACATTCCAGAGTGCCTCGTGGTCTTGACTGTGTCAAAAGCCTTCGCGAGATCGATGAAACATTGTAAAGTCTTCACGCCAAGATTCTGCTCAATTATATTTTCTTGCAGTTGGCGAGACGAGAGATCATATCAATTGTGCCACGTCCAGAGCAAAACCACATTGGGATTCTGGAAGAATAATTGGTGATTTATGTTCTTCCAAGCGATTTAGAGAATTCTCGCAAACATTTCCAACAGATGGAGAGCAAATCATTCCTCGATAGTTTCACATAGGCTTCTAGAATCATTTTCAAACAAAGGAATGAGAAGAATAACTATATACCTCTCCAATCGTGAGCGCTCCTTTAATCCAAGCGTGTAATAACACTTCATACAGCATCTATTTAGTCTGAACCACCACATTTAAGTAGTTTCAGCATTAATTCTGTGCAGCAGGGGCTTTCCCTCGTTCATTTGTGCAACAGCTCTATTAAACTTCATAAATTGTTGGTTGATATATCTAGCTCATCCTTAAGGGAAACTGATCGAGGTTCTAGGAAGCCATTATCAATATTAGATTGTGGATTCAAGAGTTCATTAAGTGCCCTTCCAGCGAAGAGCTTCAACATATACCCTTCCTATAAACGTTCATGATAAAACTTGATGCTAATAACATTAGATCATTAATCGATTAGCATTAATTTTATCCTAACATCTATTATCTTGGTCTTACAACTATTATTGATAATCACCATTATAATTCATAAAATATATCATCAATATAACTACAATCAGTACCTACAATCAGCATCTCTTGCTATTAACTAACCTAAATCTACCTAGTATTACCAGATATCTAAATGACGTTAATTAGTGGATCTATACTGAGTAATTAGGATAAGGGACCATATTCTCCTTAAACCTGTCAACTCACCTTAATATTGTTGTCCTATGCACCAGATGAAAATTATACTGAAAAAATTAAAATGTTTCAAAACGACAAGCTTTACGGTTAATTTGTTTGTTTTGAAAAAATTTTAAAGTTAAATAATAATGTGTCTTCCTTTGGGCTGGTTTCAAGCAGTTAACTGTTCACTCTCACACCTCGTTCTTCTGACTAGATTGCATGCCCGCCTGGCAAATAAATAGCTCCTTTATATGTTAAGGCTAATTGCATTATTGTATCTCATGCTCACGCCACGAACGAGACATAACGAGACCACACGCTACAATCGCTCGTCAACGGTCATGACCCATGCTTCGTCATCTAGATTGCAATGCAGAACTCTGGACAAGCTAACAGATGCCGTTTTGACCGTAAGCTGTCATTACACTCCCCTCCTGTATCTCATGATCACACATATGGCCGTGAGGGGGCGACCGCCTTCGACGAGTACTTCTTCGGAGAGGAGGGGCTCTCAGGTGGCAACATTTCCGCGTCGATAATCGTGCGGGTTATCAGAGTCATTCTCCGGTTCATCACTGCTGTCGTCTGTCTGTCTCTGCATCTCTGATACAGGAAGTGAGTCTTCTGACCGCCTCACGTACAGCACTGGTGTCTCCGATTTTCACTGCTTAGAGTTACATTTCTTGATGCTTTCTTCCGAAGCAGTAGATTCTCGCCGTGGCGAAGATCCCTCACATGGCGTGGCACGCCATGACCTGACGGTCTCGTGGAGCCTGATCATTCCGTCAACTCTCCCTCTACCAAATCTGGTGTGTCACGTGTTGGGGTTTGAAACCCAGATGAGATCACCTTATCTTAACCGGTCCTTCGTATCCTCTCGGAATCTCCGACACTTGTCTATCCCCTTTATCCGCTTGCCTCCGTAACCTGTACTTAACGTTGGGCTGCGCATATTGACATTGATATCGTCTCTGGTGTGACGACAATGTACCATACACAGCCTCTGGATAGACAAATGCCTCCTGCTGCTATTCTTACCGTGCCCGGTGAACACCGTTCCGCTATCCAGTTACCCCGAGCGTATGCACCCTGACAACGCGACCTTCCCGCCCCCCCAATCCCCATTCGCCGCGAAGTCCCGAAGATCTCGACTGCAGAAAGCGGGCTGCGTCAGTATCTCAACGGGCCACCGCGCCTCACAAAAACAGATTTCAGTTGCGTCAATAACTGACAATGCACGCCTGCGCACTAGGTGTCCCACAACTGATGAAACGTGTTGGCCACAAACTGTCAATTGATAGGAACATGACCCGTCGTAAAGTGGTACATCCATAGCCCAATCGCCACCAGTTCTGTCCACCCTCCAGTTACCCTTCTTCCACCTATCTGGGGCAGGTCCAGACGTACAACACTCCTCACAGTAGGCCGTCTCTACCATTGACTTCTGATTGCGGACACACTGACGAAGTAAGTTGGCCGCTCCGAACTGCCAGGTTGTCCGCTCTTTTTATGTAGGCCGCGATCTCTCGTGTTAACTGTGCTAAGCACCTCCCGTCAATCTCAACGGAGATAAAAGTCTCTGCTGGCACCTTTATTCTTGGACAGGCCGTGCAAACCGCTCCGCTTTTTCAAACCACAACAATAGACGGACCGTGGGATCCATCAAAAACTCTGGTGGTTATCAATTTATATCGAAAGCCGTCTTCATTTTTCATGTTCAGAGTAGCCAAAAAATAGCTGTTGTTTATTTCTGAGCTAGTAAACTTCACCCACACCTCGTTCTCTGAACTATGATTGCTGCGGCTTCGGCAAATTAAATGAGCTCCTTTATATATGTAGGCTAATTATTGCAATGCCAATTGCTCACGTCCAACGAACCCGTATACATAAACCAATTGACCATCGACGCTTACAGAATATTCGCTCGTGTCATATCTGTCGACCTTATTCATTCTCAGCTAAATGCAGTGCAGAACCTACAAGCAACTAGATGCGTTGTCCTGATGTTATAAAGCTTGTTTCTTCGATTACGAATGATAATACACATCATCATGGTAAATAATTTTTAATAATATTCACGACTTACAGCTTGTCTTGTTCAATTATAATATGATATTATTAATTAAAGTATATTTATAGTATGATTTCGATTAATACAAATATTGTTTATTATATAATATATAATGAAATAAAAATGTAAACAAGTTGTTTGTAAATTGAATACAATTGGAAAACAGTTTAATTTTTATGAAACTAATGAAAACGTTTAAACCATATGTTTTTAAACATTATTTTGAGTTAAAACGAAATTAATATTGCAATACGAAGAATTAAATTTCGATTTTTCTTTCCACCTCTTTTTATTCGTAGAACTGATTGATATTGTCATGCTACAAAAAGAATTGGAAGAAAGAAATACAATGTATGGACCATTCAACATTTTTTTAAAAAACTCCTGTTATGATTCTTGATCCTCGAAATATTACAACAAGAATTTACTCATAGTGTTTATTTTCTTACTAATTACATATCATTGATAATATCTCGAATGAACACATAAGAATTATTAAATATTTTCGTTATCCGTTAGTATCGATTTGATTATTAAAGTTATACTAAAATAATTAGTGAATGGTTGGATCATATACCAGGTTGAGTGTTTATGCACACTAATTCTTATGAAAAATCAGTCTTAGTCTTAATTTTTCACTAAGAATTTCTGTTACTGGAACTTATCACTATCTGTGTTTAATAATATGTTTGAAATTAGCGTTTTTTCGTAATGAATATGTTAATAGGAAATATTTTACCCCTCCCCCTCTATTTTAGTATCTTAGTCAATTGACATATAAAATAAATGAGGATAAATAAGTATTTATTTTTTTTCAATAAAATAATATGTCATGATAATTACTATTCAGAAATTTTTATAAAGCTTCAATGCGAACTTGTTTTTTTTTCATTAGCTAAAAATAAAAGAAATTCTGATTCTACTAAATAATATGTCAGATATTTATGACAAATAATTGTTTTTTTCAAAACACTCAAAATTCAGGATTACCTATTAAAAATAAAATATCAATGTTAAAAAAGATATTTCACCAAAAATAGAACCTGTGAGACATACATTTCGTATTCGATTTTAAAAAATGTATGTTTTAGGAACACCTCGATTTTTTATGTGTGTGTGTTTCCTAAAAAATGTTTTCTATTCCGGTCATTTTTCTAGTACACAACACCACACACACATTTGCGCCCGCACATCACACACCACACATACATCACTACGACAGCTTCACATGAGCGCTGCGCGCGCATCACACACACACACACACACACAACACACATATATTATTATATATATATATGTATTATATTAGTTCTTATATATTTATAATATTATGAGTAAATAACAAACGATGTGTTATTATATATATGCTTCTTAGTGCCGACAATTTTGGGAGTTATGTCTTATGATTGATAGTCCATAGTCTAATTTGCAAAATAATTTTAGTTAATAATTATGAATTTTAGTGCGGGCATTTATGTTCAAATGTTAAAGCCTAAACAATTCGAAAAACGTGTCATATCTCGCTAGATCTAAATCTTTATACATTCATGTATTGACATTCTCGATTTTGTTTAGTCTGACTAAATAGACATATTATCGCCCGGCACTAATCAATCTCTATAATTATTAATTACTAATAATTTGTCAATAGAGTTATGACTGCATTAAGCAATATCACTTCCAGTAATATATATATATATTATTATATTTATTAGTATCGTATATATACATATATATTATATTTAATAATAAATATATATTATTATAAGAAGTTTGTATTAGACGTGTTGTACGTATAACTCCAAAGGTGCTGAGATTGAGGGTCACTGTCAAGGTATTCAAATTCGTGCAGATGACTATCTTATAATATCATACGAAACTAAGAACAGTCCGCATTATCCAATTGTTTATTGATTTTATTGCATTTAAGATTATTAATTAACTTAAGAATACATAAACTCAACCATATTCTTGCTCTGAAAATATTGTTCATTATAACAGCTCCTGGTCCTCTAACATGTTCTAATAGTCTGTTCAGTTCTCTATGAATCAAGCCATTTAATGGTTTCTGCTGTAACTTTGAAATAATCATTCGATATGCGTTATTAAAAGAATAATAAGTGATCAATCTTTTCTAAATATGTATATTTTACTGTGTTTATCATTTTACCATTGAATTATTTTTACCCCCAGCGATGTTAAATAATAGTAATATTTTGTTCTCGTGACAGCCTAGAATCAGAAGTATGATTTTTTTTCATACGAAATTTTAATCCGAAAAATCAATCTTACTTTAGTACCTCACAGTTTCCAGACATGATATGCCTATCATCCAATTCACATTTGAGGGCAGTTCCCATTGTAACCTCGCCCACCCACTAAACCTACACTGAAAAAAGAATAAAGTCAAAAACTCATACCTATACCATGTTTGTAGATTTCATTAAGGACTACTAAACATTACACCTGGTACAAGTGAAAACCTTAGTATTAACGTACGACGATTTAGAGAGCGAAAACGCTATATAACATAGATTTGATGCCATATATAAACATATGCGATTGGTGCCGCTATGCAACATAGGCACCCATGGCTACGTCAAAGCCCGTACTATTACTGCGTCTCACCCCATTGTCATCATTTTCTACCAATTTGACCCATATCTAATATTTACCCCATTCTAACACCCACCCTCATTATTAAGAAAATCCCTAACCGAGTTTGAGTACAGAATTAGTAAAAATTCTTCTAATCAAGAAATTCAATAGTAGTATATTATAACAACGGAATCAATGATAGCGTACACTAGAAATAAAATAAAAATTTAACAAAAAGCAACAAATGTTATATACAGATAAATAAGAAACTATCATTATATACAGATGCAATGAGATATTTATTGTTGTGTATTCAACCCCATCTATAAATAGATAAAATAAGGATATAAATGACATAATGTCCGATACAATCTGCAATTTGTATCTTAGTGTACCTCAGCAATCGTGTTTGGTTTAAATGTGGAATGGGATAACCATTTAAGGTCGTTAGTTACCATGCACGATAACGTCTACACATGAACCGCGACATTAACTAAATTTATGGAGTTGTACAAAAAATCAGATTTAAAACTAGATTTACAAACCATAAACACCCTTCTCCTAATATTAAACTAAAAAAAGTAACAACCCTTACTAGCTTATTTGAATTTAAAGCTATCAAAAGTAAACACCATTATAAATGAAATACTTAAAACGATGATCAAACACTGCAGAGCTTAACTTGATCCATGATCTTGGTTACAAAATAAGTCTAGGCATATAATAGATTCCAAACTAGGAAAAATTAGGAACCTAAAAGAGGAATTCTTGGAGATTATCATGCTACAAATTACGTAAACGCATAATGTATTACTAAGTTTATTAAATTATAAAGTATTTAATATTTGCTTTTTATCATGCAAATATATCAGTATAGGTTTAAAACAAGTAAGAATTAATACATATTATAGAAAAGGATCATATGAAAATTAGTAGTTATATTGTCGTCTAGCAATGTACCCGGGATTATGATATGAAGTTCTATTTATTTCACTATATCGTGCCGTTGTATACATTTGGTGTTGTTAGACTTATGGATATCTACTAGCTTCAAATTCTGAGATCTAGACTTTTAGATTAAAATCTTACTTTACTCTGAAACATGAGGATAAATAATGAAGCTACCTTACAACTTATTGATTGCGAGTTATGTTGTAATATTCACATAGCCTGACATTTATATTCTTATTCTTCTGAGAGCACAGATTTTACTAAGAACACCGAGAATCGTTTTTGGAAATGAAATATAAAACTTTCTATAAGCTTTACCATACTATTAATTCTTCATTATATGTTTAACATATGAGTATATTTGATGCACACTCTTATCAGCTACTACAATTTACATTGTTAGCTAAGCTTTTGTATATGTATAATATCGGTATTCAAGTCATTATTGATCTTCTTAGCTTATTACTCGTATATTATATTATATATATGTATGAATAAGTATTGTTATAATGTTATAATATACCTAGAGCACGTGGTTTTTGATTAGAGCCCTCTGTCGGATGAGAAAGAAATACCCTGGCAGAGAGTTTGAGTAAAAACCTCTCCTAGATCGTTTCTTATAATCGACCATAACATCACGACCTAGTGAAGAATTCTAAAAATTTTTGAAAAAAAGTAGATTAGTAAGTACCGAACATTTATATGCCGTACAACAAAAATAATACTATTCGTTCAGGCTTACCTTGATACTGATGATATTTGTGTCTCCAAAAGAGACAATATACTCAATAGATGCATGTATTATTATAATTGGTATCTATCTAGATTCTTTCGATTATATATAGTATTAATAACGCTAGAGAAGCTAATTGTAAAAAGTGCTCATACCGAAAGTATCAGCCCAAGATATCCTTATATATATATAATATATATATATTGCCTTACTTGTTGCATGTGTATGCGTATTTATTTGTGGTGCCGTGCCCATAGCCTTTGGATATATGTGTATTGCTGTGCGCGCGCAGTGTGTGGTGTATGGTGTTGTGTTGTGTGATGTGGTGTGATTGAAAATAAGCTTAAATTCAAACTAATTGTTATCAAAGTGTTTTCGTATTGTGATCTGTGCTGATTTATATATTATATGTGCTGCTGCTTTAGCTGTGTCTGTAATTGGATGATTAAGATCAAAAGATGGTAGGCTTAAGAACGTATACTCTTCTTATGTAAATTTGGTTTCAGTGTGGTGATTTTAGTGATAGTATTATAACTATTATATATATATACCTATTATCGTTGATTATATATTATATAGAGATTAATATTATGATACTAGTTATATATATGGTATTATATTTAAAATTATGTATCCAGTTAGCTGATTTACAGGAATTTATAATATTAAGAAAATATAAAAGAATGTATGAATATCCATCTTTTTATCATCTTTATGATATGTTCGCGATCGTTCCTACGCATCACTTGCTTTTCTCTATTGACGTTGTAACCTCAGGAAGCAGGTATTAGAATGATATGGCGTTTGGCCTTCTTTTGCTTCAGCTTTTGTGACTAAAGTTGGGAACCGTGGTTTCAGTACGTCAGACGTGGTGGTTCTGATCTGTGTTCCTGCTGCATTGCTTTGATACGGAATAATTCGTTCTTTATATATTCCTTATGACAAAAGGAGAGAGCATTGTGGTGGACAAACAATTCTCTACTGGCGGACTTGTATTTTGTAATAAATTCATGGTTTGATTATCATATCACCCTTTGTTCTAGTATTTTAATCGATATCCATCCGCCGATGATCAATGTTCTCCTCTTTGTCGCTTCAGTTATGTGTACTCCGATTGTGATAATGTAGTATATTTTCTATGTATGATGAATGTTGTCACTTATTGTGGCTTCTCAACATGAAATGTGAGAAAGAGTTGTATTCATCTGATTACTAGCGTAGTCGTAAGAAGCGCGTAAGAGCGGCAAGTGTTAAGCCATTGCGCCAACCTGTCCATGAAATATGGCAAGTAAACCTAGGTTGGACCCCGATAATGGTATAGCCTTTAATTTTTTGTAATGTCCTTGCCTCTGTTGATCTGTGTGGAGATGATTCAATGTATGATCAGATATTTGGATTTTCTGAACGTGATTGGGTATTATTGATAGGGATAGTGGTGATATGCTCTGAGTATGATGGTTGGTGATGTATTAAGCGTGAACCTATCTACAGGATGCCGTAATTTGATAGTTTGTTAGAATGCCGCATTTCATCTCAGTTCGGATCCTGAGTGTCTGTTGTCCTTTGATTGTATCTTTGTAATGATGGTTTCGTTGGTGGTAGTTATTGAGTGTATAGGTATATTTACGTCCGGTACATAAGAATTATCTAGTGATGGTGTGATTTATTCGTTGTGTAACAGTCTAATGCTTTAGAGATATTACAAACCTTGTTTGTCTTCTATCTCTCTAATTGTCTGTGTGCGTTACGGTTTGCTTTTGTTATTTGTTATTTAGATGTTATTTGCGTATGTAGTGTAGTTTTCCTGTTGTACTTTTAGTCGTCGGTTGTTAGAGTATCTTGTTGCGAGCAGTTATGTCTGTGCTTTGCTGTATCTGCTCTTCCTGTATGCATCGTGTATTGGGAGTGAGGGTGTCTGTGATTTGTGTGGCGTTTTAAGTGATGTTTTTAGATCTATGTGTTGCTTTCCGTGTTGTGGATGACGATCTTTATGTATCCTCGCTTTGTTGTCAGTTATTTTTGGGCGAGCTTTTTGATATTGACTTCTATCGTTTCGGGAAGCCTAGCTAAGGATTGCTTTAAGTATTTCTTTGAACGCATAAGAGATAACGTTTTGGGTCTTCATTAGCTGCCGAGATCATGAGGAATTCGCTGTGTCAGCTCGAACTCGTGGTTCGTTTCTAGCGTTGCAGTAATTCTCAAACCAATCTAGAACGCTAGTATTCATCGCATTCTAGGGGAATTTGAGCTCAAATCAAATTAGATCTCGCAATCTCCTATTATCTGTGATAAATTTAATATTCCTAAAACAAAAGTCCTGTAAGAGTATCTACTAAACAGATGAAACACTGAATGCTGGTTTATATTGAATAAACATCCTGCATTTTAGAACCTGTGTTTTTAAAGTTATTTCATCTATTATTATCATATATCTCCTAATCGTGTACTTTATCACATTACCATTTTTCTCTTCACTTAAATAATATAATATAAGTATATTTAAGATCTATATACTATATATATTATATATTAATATATGACCATGCAGAGTTTGGGTATGGTATGTGTCGTCGTGCTGGTGGCTACTGTGCCTGTGGTTGTTAAAATTATAGACGAAAAACAAAGAATATGCATGATTGAATTGTAGAACATTAGAGAGAGATTGACCAAAAGAGGTGATAACGATAGATGTTATACTGTCCGGTAAATCATAAAATTTATATGATAATAAAAATGATGATATACTGAAAACATCAAATTGGATAAGATCGAGGCGAGTAGAGAGACAATATTGAGAGAGAGAGAGAGACGCAGAGAATGAGAGCATAAGTCAGAACACTAGAGTTTTTGCACATATTTGTATAACATTCTCGACAATCCTAGTTCAATACCTTGGCCATAATGGTCTATGAAGCGTTTGTAATGCGTTTGAGCTGTTTGGATGTGCCTACGAGACAGAGTAAGGGGGGCTGCGCATTCGCAAGGTGATATCGTAAGCGATAACCGTTCAGTCACATATAAGTGAACTTTGCTGTATAAAATTTCCTTTTGTTCGCGTAATTCTTTAACACGAATTTCCTTTCGATTCAGGAAAAGACACTATCTAATCTAAACGAAACTTCCACAATCTTCCAAGAAGTACGTGCCAAAAATCTGCAAAAAGAAAGTGAGACCACGAAAGTGAAGAAAAGCAAAATGTAGAATATCTCAATATTGTCATAAAAGTCTTTACGTCACGTCGTCTACACTGAAGATTTACCTGTTTTAACATCTTCTGTGGTATTTGATCGGCTCACAGGAATGAATCTATAGATTTTCAACGCTTATTCGTAGTAATAGAAATATATGTCGGCTATACTAGCTCGCTAAACCCTTACGAATACAGTCAAACCACAAGATAATCTGTGTATGATTATTAGATTACGCTCAATTCAAACGTAGTTTATGTTATATAGTCATTACGGAGAGTTTAGGAAATCGAGTTTTCTATATTCACATTTTGGTTATTACTTAGTCTTAATGAGTTTTGTTTTTTTTGCAAGATGACCTGTTCATATTTCGCATCAAGAATCATTTATTTTAGAACTCATATCTACTGGAGCTGATTATGAGTCGGTATTATTACCTGCCAATTATATATACTAGAATCTCGTCCACTTGTCAGATGGAGTCTATACCTGATAGTAGCGCAATGAATTTCGTGTTATATCACACTCCAAATCTCCAGAACTGGATCTTTCTAATCGCAAGGTATTTCAGTGTCATGTATGCAGTGCTACACCCTGTGTTAGTCTTCTTGATGTGGTAAGCTTTACCTCTGAAGCCTTATATACTGTTTAAATCCCTGCTTAAAAAGATACTGCTACCTTGGGTCGCATCTTATCGTAACAGAGGGTTGTATAAATATATACACCCCTTCGGAGCTGGAGGGAGTACAGGGTTATTCTAAGCCTTAGCAGACAATTGATTAGATTAATCTGAGTATTCAGTAAAGCTACGACTGCACATAATTCCAAATCTTATTCTCTTAACTGTAATTGTCGTCAATTACAATAAGAAGATTGCCATAGCTGGGTGATTTGGGTTTTTTTCTGTTGTGGTTCTTTCATTCGTGTGTCTCATCATTCCTGGCTATGAAGCGTCGCAGTGTCAGGTGAAGGACCCAGTGACAAGTCTAGCATCGAAAAGAACTAAAGTTTAACCGCCAACTGTATCAGTGATGTAAGATATGTAGCGTCGATAGTTTAAGACTTGTGTCAAATTACATACTGCTATATTCTCAACGTTTGTTCTGTCAGTTCAATTTATCTTATCAACTGAGAATAAACATAAGCAACAACTGATATGGTTTCCCGTCATTGAATTGATTAATCAAATTATCCAACATATTAAATTTAAAAATTACAAATATATGATACATTTTATTGAATTAATTTATATCGTCCTAATGTAATAAAGATTATCTAAATTATGCATATGAATAAATTTTGTACTGTGGCCCCTGTTTGTCTCTCGTGTTCTCTAGGTTGTAATCGAGATTCTCATCTACGTGTCTTGATAGGGTCTGAATTTCTTATCTTAATGTGATGGCGTAATATTCTGTCGATATTCTATGAGGAATTCTATGATATTCGTAGCTATGTGTAGTATATATTAGGTTTTTTTATACGGTTCAATGTAAGAAATTATACATGGTAAAATATTACTTCGTATGAAATGTTACAATGTCTTATATTCAATATTACAAACAAATTATCGAGTGGGCGATACGCTATTATTGCATAAAAATTGCTAGCATCGTGAATTCTAATCGAAATCAATAGTAGCTTTAACTATTTAATGTTACATAAAAACCATATAGTTTAAAATAACATTACGGATAACAATATATCAGCTTAATAAAAACTGTTTCGAACAAATACGTTAATTCTGATAAAAAATCGTTTACGGAGCTTCTAAACAACACATATTCGACAAGAAAACCTGAACAGTGCAAATAATCTTTAAGTGTATTAGTTTTAATATCTATTTAAACGATATTACAGATTAACTTTAATATAGCATTGAAATCTAAATAATAAGAAAATGCTTCTAACGATAATAGCAATATGAATTACTATATTCTTATAATTATAGTAGTATTCGTTATCTGTCTACTTTACTTGTGTTGTCCTTTTTTTATTATTAATTCTAATTCAAACAAACATCTTTTTTTTTAAGATTTAACGCTAATCCCATTTCGAATCTAAAATAAAACAATACCGTTATTATTAGAACAGTCATATTAAGTAAGTAATTCAATAAATGCATATCGATCTTATTTATCTTATTATCAATTATCATCATATTTAAATACGTAAATATTTATTTATGTTCATTTTAACTAGTCAATCTTTCTATATTATAGCTTCGACAAGTCAGCACTTACTACCGATCTTTAGTCTCCTACTATTATCGTGGCCAATTTCGTACTTCTTACTGCATATCTTCTTTATGTCTGGTATTGGAGGACAAACCCTGACAAAACAGATATTAGCCGGTGTATACATCGAAATACATCCTGGCCAGTCACTGCACCACTGAGATACTGATCTTACGTCCTGGACACCCTTGACAGCTCAGGCACATTCTCAGTGGAGGAGAGTTTTCACAAACAACTGGCAAACCCTTGTGCATCCTACTAATTTTCCTGCTTTCCACAGCGAAATATGAACAACAAAAATAACATATTTCTATACTGACAGGACATCACCAGAATAATAAGTTTCAAAGTTACAAAGATCTGAAGCTGCTTCGTGGATCATCCGAACAAACATATAGACCAAATCGAATAGCCAGAAAGAAGGAGCGCCATAATAGCCAAAGAGCTTAAAAAATAGAATACGACATTGCCGCTCTGAGCGAAGTCAAGAGGAGACAGGCTACATATTCTCCTGGAGCGGGAAGCTTAAACACACAGAAACGAAATCCGGTGTAGCTTTTGCAGCCCAGAATGGTCTTCTATCAAATATGTCAGAGATCCTAACCAGTAAGTGATAGACTTATCAATCTCAGGCTTCCGCTGGGTCAAAGGCAGATATTGTACTCTATCGCTGCCTATGCCCCGACTATGACCAACAATGCTGCACACATAAACATCTCTTTACAACCAACTTTGATAAGACACTTCGTGCTATTCCGAACTCTGACAAAGTCATCCTTCTAGGAGACTTAATGCTAAGGTTGATAAAATAACACGACCTGCCGAAGGTTTTCGGTTAGTTTAGACCAGTAAGGTCAATTCCAATGGCAATATACTTTATATATCTGTACAGAATACCAGCTGGTCATCACCAACATCTGTTTCAAACACAAGAAAATCCATAAGAACCTCTGATGCATCCAAGATCCAGACACTGGCATCTCATCGACTACATCATCACACATCAGCGTGTTACCAGATTCCTAGACACGAGCAATGAGAGGCGCCAACTGCAGTACTGACCATGTCATGATCAAATCCACCACTAGACTACGAGTGAGGCAGATAAAGAAAAAAAAGGCAAACTGCCTACTAAGAAACTAGACACCATCAGGATTAAGCTACGAGAATCAGGGAGGACCTAGAAGCAAGCCTCTCTGAACGAGAGATTGACTGGGGTTGCACCGGTACTGTAGAGGAAAAATGGAACTGCTTTAAATCAGTCGTCTATAAAGGACCCAGAGAGAAAATCGGCACTAAAAAAGAAGCACGGCGGACTGGTTTGACGGAAACAGAATGAAACTAGAATTCATTGACAACAGGAACCTAGCCAGATCTGACATGCTTGGAAGGATCACAAGGACTTCCATGGCCAGATATAAAGCCTGCTGTCAACTCCTTCAACTGAGATGTAGAGAACTAAAAAAAAACAAATGGTGATGACGAAAGCGGGCTGAACTCCAAAGTCCCGCAGACTCAAGTGATACAAATATTTACCAGAGCATGAAAGCTGTATGGGTCCAAGAGTGAACCAACCACAACCAACAGCTGGCTCTTGACAATAAAACGCTGCTCACAGAGAAGAGCGATATTCTCGCCAGATGGAAGAACCACTTTTCCACAACTGCTCAATGAACCATAAACTGTGGATCAACATGTAGTAGACAACATTAAACAACGACCAATCCAGCACTGGATGAGTAAATGTCTGGACCTGAACGAGCTGAGAAGGGCAATCTCCATGCTCCGCAACGAAAGTCTCCTGGTGCAAAGACTGCATCCAGACGTCATTTAGAGAGGAGGTAGTCGACTCACCGAGGTGCTCTATACCATTGTGAAGGATACCTGGGAAAACTTGAAAGTCCCTGCAAGACTGGAGGGGTGCCCAATTAGTCACCATTTTCAAGAAGGGAGACAGACGAGTCTGTGGCAATTACGCGGGATCTTACCTTTGTCGATACTAGGAAAAGTGTTTGCTCGCATATTGCTCAACAGACTATCAATCATAAAGGAAAACATTTTACCTGAGGCGCAGTGTGGGTCCCGTGCTAACCGGGGAATTATAGTCATGATTTTTTAATTGAGAAAATCCAGAGAAATACATTGAACAGAATATGCCTCTCTACATGATCTTTGTTGACTTCACAAAAGCCTTTGACTCAGTGAACAGACAAGACACTATGGACATCCTACAGAGACTGGTGGTGCCCTGACCACTTCACCAAGCTTGCATCTGCTTTGTATACAGGAAATGAGGGAATCGGACAGTTTAAGGAGGAAACTCTCAGAGTCATTTGAAGTATATCGTGCAGTATATCGTGCCATAGTTCTCTCAAACTCTCCTGTACGGTGCGAAAGCCTGGACGGTATAAAAAGCGGATGTCCACAAACTACTGCATGCGTATAAATGTCAAGTGGGCAACATGTTTCGAACAGGACAATCCTGAAGAGAACTGGACTCCCATTCACGAAATACTTGTCCAACGCAACCTGAGATGGGTTGGCCACTTAAACAGATTTGGGGATGACAGACTGCCAAAGCAGATTTTGTACTCTCAAACTGAGAGAGATATCACGTGGAATCGCTAGACCAAAGCGCAGGTACAAAGACAACATCAAAAAGAAACCTGAAGGACTTTAACATCCCCATAGGCAGTTGGCAAGACGCAACCAGATACCGAATAAACTGGAGGAAAATGATTCGCGTGTGTCATCATCGGATACGATGGATAAAAAAAAAAAAGAGAAAGAAAAGAAGAAAGAAAGAAAGAAGAATTAAGCTTAACAGAGTGTGATAACAAATGCACAACTCCTGGGTATTCAGTGGAGGATTGAGCACAGCAATAATGATTTCCTAGATTAATTCGCTAACCAGTACCTTACAACGAAGCATCAGTTAGCAAGTTGACAATTCTGGGGCACTCATGACTGAGTTTGCTCTCAAAGCCCGCTTTAGCTCAGTCGGTAGAGCATACGTCTCGGAACCACTAGGTTCGGGGTCCAACACCGACTCTTACCAATTCAGCGCATAAGTAGCATAGGTTTGGGGGTGCGGTAAAATGGGAGCTGATATAGGTGTGACAGTATACCTCAGACGGAAAACAATCTCCCCAGTCTAGCACTAGCAAAAAAGGAATCGACTCCTTCGCTGATACCGACAATTGGGCCACTCCGCTGACTTAACTTACTTTACTACTATACCATGGTGAGGCATCTATCAAAGATAATCAGAATATTCATTAAGCTTAATATAATTTGACGTAAGGATTCTATTGTGGAATACCCAGTAAAGATCAATCTATTCAAACATTATTGTTCTATATGATTAAGATATGAACACACTGAAACTTATTTGACAAAATGGTAATTGCTGATTTTATTTTACTCTTGAACATTAAAAAGCAAAAACAAAATTTATTATAAATTACTAATGCCACTGAAATAAAAAGGTTAAAGCGGCAATTGGACACTATACACACACATACACACACGCACGTACGTACGCACGCAGGCACGCACACACTCAGCCATACATCACAACACACACACACACACACACACACACACACACACACATATATATATATATAATATATATATATATATATAATATATATATATAATATAAAATTAAACTTAATGAGTCAGATATGCCTACTAATAGTTTCGCTTAGTAACTCATCAGGTAAGAATCTTCCTCTATAATATAAATTAGGGAAGGTCACTTTTAGAAACTGGAGTAGTGCACTCATAGTTATAGTTGGGGTTTGAAATATGAATAACGACACAAAATATTTTTCCCAAATCATTACCAATTTTGAGGAAACGAGTTTAAAGGCTGAACATTATGCTCTGGAATGTGGCTTCCGTGAATAAAAGGAAACATTTACCACCATCAAAAGATATGTACTGTGGGGAACAATGTTTTATCATTTAACAAATATTTTTTTCAATTGAAATTTTCGTTGATATCAATAATCATATTAAAAAATAGCATCATAAAATATGATAAAATATTTTACTTGTAGAGACGAAATGAGAATTAAACTGTTTGGTTTAGATTGTTTTGGTTGAGATAAACTGTGAAGAAAGAATCGCTTTCTTTTTTCTTTCATTCAAGATTTGTTATTTTTCAATGGAAAAAATTGAATAATTTTAATTATATAAATAACACCATAAAACTGAGAAAGTTCTTCGTTTAATCATAAAAGGAAATAAATATACTTTGTTTATGATTAGTATCCCGGACCTTCTTTAAATGAATATCATTTAAATTTACACAGAATGCTGATTCGTCTACTGTTTGTGTAGTTAGCCGGAAGTTAACTACAGAAATAAAAATAACGAAAATAAGAAGTATGCGGATAGGATCAGCATAGACAAGCGCAGGTAGAAAGAAAAATAGAAAATATTTAAAAATGAATAATTTTCAACCAGCGCCGTTCGCGCCTAAAAAAAAGGTTTTTTTCAAAATAGACCGATTTCGAGCCTAGGGAGTCCTATAAAAGCGAAGGGTTTTCGAAAAACAGTTTCAAAAGACAAACTTATGCCTAGATATTCCTTGTCGCTTAACTCAGAAATATTTGCCTACCGCTGAAGGTATTTACAAGCTATATTCTCTCTCTACAAGTTACTTTACTGCTGATATATAAGAGCATTACCCTTTCTTTCTCTTTTGGAGGGAACTCAACACTTTCTTTTTCAAATTACATGAATTTTTAAAAAACATATTCTGCAGGATTTGATCAGTATTTTGACTACTGTAATCTATTGTTTTAATACACATATTACTTGTTGAATTTATGGGTTATTTTGTTTTTCTGTCTTAATATATGTGACCTTATTATGTGTTTTGTAATTACCAATATATATATATATATATATATATATATATATATATCCATTCATTACAACCACCATAAATTGGCGACAACCGTGGTACGTGAAAAATAATAATTGATATATATATATATATATATATATATATATATATATAACCATGAAGGTAATAGAAACAGAAGAAATAATAACTGGGCAAAATCAGACAATTCAGGCAATAATTTTTTTTTTAAGATAAAAAATGAAACTCGTCTTACCTTGGCTAGGAAAAAAATGGCGCTCGAAATTTAATTTCTTTTTTTAAGAGTACAGACCGGAAATGAGGGTTGGTAGGAGTGGCGTCATAAATAAGCCAAATTTTTTGGCAGTCGGCGAGTTGTTATTTAGAAGGCAAGCTATTGTGAGCTGATCTGAATAACGAGCTATTTCGCGATGGATAAACTGGCGAAGGGAATGATTAAGTCATTTAATGGCGAGGGGGATTTGGTGCATGGCTGAAAAAGCTAAAGCTAGTGGCCGAACACCTGAAAATCTCTGCAAGTTTTATTCCACTTTTTCAGGAGGGAGATGCGCTTGCCCTCTACATGGAGATGAGTGAAGTAGAGCAGCAGGATGAAGGGATGATTGAGAAGAGGCTGAGAGAGGCATTTACAGAAGGGGCCCTTTGAGGCATATGAGAAACTTCA
This sequence comes from Doryteuthis pealeii, assembly GCA_023376005.1. NCBI lineage: Eukaryota > Metazoa > Mollusca > Cephalopoda > Myopsida > Loliginidae > Doryteuthis > Doryteuthis pealeii. Next base: position 39,971,595 of record CM042146.1, on the reverse strand, counting down.
AAAGTTTAAGTGAACCGGGGAGTCGGTAGACGTGTATGCCAATAGCATCAGGAGGTTGCAGGACTAGCCGGGTATGTAGGACGAGGATAAACTAAAAAGCGAAATTGGCTTTCGTACTGGTTTCCCGGATAATATATCAATGAGTCTGCAACAATTGCCCAGCATAAAAACAATAGAGGATCTTATACCAAATGCGAGGGGGTTGACAAGAAACACGAGGTCAGAATTCGGGGACGGTGGGAGCGGTTACATGTAGCAAAGAACCGACTGAAAAATATGCAATGGGTCATCATCCGCTATTCGGTGCTACAGATGTCAGGGGCCACACCGACTCAGAGATTGCAAAGTACCACCAAGAGGTAGAATTATGTGCTACAGGTGTGAAAAGTTTGGGCATATTGCCAGATACTGCCACCTGAACCAGGGAAAACGAGCAAGGGAAGCGTTTGCGCCAGCGGTTGCCCCTTCAACGGAGTGAGGGCGCGGTATGGATCTCTCCCAATCATAGAGGTGTTAGTGGCTGGTATGAGGGCGACGGCTCTCATTGATACCGGCTGTACCACCAATTTACTCAGTACCGAGCTCACTCGTGGATGTGGTGGGGAAGGACCACAATAAGAGCAGTGGACGAACTAAAGTGGAATGCAGAGGAACCAGACAGATAGAAATAGAATTAGGTGGAGAAAGGTTGACAACAAAGGCAATTATCATGGAACATATAATCAATGATATAGACATTATCATTGGATAATTTATTATTTATTTGTATTTAGTTATTTGCAGACTGTGAGGGTTGACTGTAAAAAAATGGCGAAGTCAAGTTCGGAGAGACATACTGTGCTGTAGCTGCCGAAGGGAAGAATTGCTGCGAAAAGGTTTTAAAGCAGAGTTGACGGCAAAAAATGGACCGTGGAATGGCGGTGGAAAGAAGAACATCCACTGTTAGAAAATAAAGTGGAATATTACAAAACTCCCTTAGAGGACCGAGAAGAGTGGAGTATGAGAAAGAGGTGGAAAGGTAGATTGCGAAGGGAATTCTCCTACCATGGAGAAAGGTGAAGTGAAAGGAGTGTACCTTTGATGGCGGTGGTCCAGGCAACTAAAGGGAAAGTCAGACCAGTATTAGACTTTCGGTGAGCCAAACAAATATGTCAAGAGTTATACTGGAAGCGACATCATCATGTGATGAAAAAATGAGAAAATGGAGGACAGTTGGCGGGAGGAACTGCGATAGTAGACCTGAAGTCGGCCTACCTACAATTGTATGTTGCAAAAAGTCTATGGCGATACCAACTAGTGCGCTATAAAAGGCAAAATTTACTGCCTGACTCGGTTGGGGTTTGGACTCAATGTTGCACCAAAAATTATGGCAGCAGTTCTAAAAACTGTGCTAATGAAGGGTGATAAGACGAGAGGAGCCACTGATTCATATATCGACGATATACTCATAGATGTGACAAAGGTATCGACAAAGGAAGTAGTCGATCATCTGAAGGAATTTGGAACTAACAACAAAACCACCAGAACCCTTGAAAGGTGGGGCAGCGTTGGGCCTTAAATTGAAGGGGGGAAAAAAGGTGAACTGGTATTTGGAAGAGGGAACGAGATCCCACAGATAACAGTAGATATGAGTAGGCGGAATTGTTTTCGATCAGTGGAAAATTGTTGGGACATTGCTGTGGCTGCGAACCGGCATGTAGCTATGTAAAGAGAAGAAGCGAGTGGGATAAATTGGATGATAGAGTTGATGAAGGAACTGTCTCTGTGATACAAGAGATACTGGCTGAAGTAAAAAGAATGACCCCGTGACAGGATACTTGGCACATCCCTAAAACAAAAACAGGAATCGTGTGGTGTGATGCGAGCAGTATCGCCATAGGCACAGTCGTGGAGATCAATGGTTTGGTGGCGGAAGATGCAGCATGCTGAGGAAAAAAAATGATTTTAACCACATTAATGTAGCTGAGTTAGAGGCTGTGTTAAAGGGAGTGAATTTGGCTTTAAAGTGGGGATTAAGAGATATGGAAGTGAGAACCGATTCAGCCACAGTATTGAGCTGGAATACGGACGAAGGTGCTGGAGAAATGATAATAAAGCGGAGATTAGGAATACTGCGACAACTGATAGATGAATCGAATTACAAATAAAAAGCAGTGTTTGTGCCTTCGGAGAAAAACAAGGCGGATGCGCTAACACGAGTGAATAAAAACTGGAGAGGAGAATGAGTTTCCAACATGCTGTCTAGGGATTAACAAATTGGAGGAGTTGCATGGCATGCACCATATGGGAGTAGATAGGATTCTGTATTTAGTGTGAAAGTTTGACCCGCTTATTAAAAGGGAAGAAGTCCGGAGGGTAGTTTGGGAATGCACCAGATGCCAATCAATTGACCCTGCCCCAACCGTACATGATCCTGGCGAAATGGGGTTACAACAAATTGGACAAGGTTAGCCATTGATATAACCCATTATTGTCAATGATGGACTGTGGACCAGGGCGACTAGCGATATGGAGGGAGTTGCGTGTGGAATCGCGGCTGTTGTTGCAGAAAACTGGAAAAGGTGTTTTTTGAACGAGGTCCAGTAGTGGAGGTGATAATGGACAATGGTACAGTCTTCCGCTCAGATATCCTCCAGGCACTTTCGAAAAATGGAACATTCGAAGGTACTATAGAGCAGCCTACAGACCAGAGGGCAATGGAATAGTGGAACGAAACCACAGAACCGTGAAAGCAATAGCCGAAAGGGAAGAATAACACCGATAGAGGCCACATTCTGGTACAATATGGCCCCTAAGGTCGGTCAGAGAGGGGAAACCGTACCCCAACGGTCAATTTTTTTTGTACAAGTGGAGACACCCAAAAAATAAACTCCCAGATGTTGACGAAGTACCACCCAGAATCCAAATAGGTGAAGAGGTTTGGGTGCACAACGCAGTGGGGGAGAGGAGTAGTGACGGGGACCAGTCACGAAACAATCTGATTGTAAACGGAACACCACGGCATATCTTAGACTTAAGGCGAATACTACCAGCGTACGATGAGGATATGGAAGATGAACATCAGAGCGAGATGAATGAACCCCTACCGACGCAAAGACTGCAAAGAGAGCGTAATGCATCAATTTGGATACGAGACTACGTTATGTGAAATGATCTTAAGATCATGGGGGCGTGTAAGTTAAGATAAAAAATGAAACTCGTCTTACCTTGGGCTGGGAAGAAAATGGCGCCAGAAATTTAATTTCTTTTTATAAGAGTACAGACCGGAAATGAGGGGGTTGGTAGAGTGGAGTGGAGTCATAAATAAGCCGAATTTTTGGCAGTCGGCAGTTGTTATTTAGAAGGCAAGCTATTGTGAGCTGATATGATAACGAAAGCACCTAAATTCATGGAGTCTAACGTTATAGCTTGGTTTGCGATAATAGAAGCTCAATTCAATATCACGCGCATTCGACAATCGAACCAAAAATTCTATCAAACCTTATTTCAGAAGATATTGTAGCAAAGCTTTAATACAACTATATTGCAATCGGGAAGATGCAGTGGTTACTTCGTACGAACAGTCGAAACCAGAAATGTTGTACAAACTAATGTCATCGTCATAATAACCGGACGACCATCTATTTATTTGAGCAAAATGATGGCCTTAGCAAGCATAATATATGTGACCTTATGTGTTTGTTGTAATTACCAATACATATATATATCCATTCATTACAACCACCATATTTTTTAAATGGTAAAAATAATAAGTATTTTTTATTTTTATGCAAGATATTTGATTATTTGAAAAAAGAAAGAAAAAAAGGTTGTTTAATCTACATCATTTTGTATTTTAAGTGACTTAAATTCAAACAAAAAAAAACGCGAGTTTAGTCTTTCTGCAGTGAATTTGTATTTTGGTAAGTAATACCGTTCCCTTCTTTCTATTTATTTTGTTTCAAATTAATTTTATCTTTGAAGTCATTAAAATACGGTTATGTTCCAGTTTCATATTAAAAAATATAGCTGTTATTATTTTATACTCGAAACCTTAAGCTATCTAAGGGTGTGTGTATGTTTATGTATACTCAAATTTTCGTCTGCTTTTAATTTTAAAAACGAATAAAATTAATTAAATCGATTATTTATATATATAAACAAAGGAGAATAGCCCCATGACGACCCGAAAGGGGGAGGAATGAGATCATTAACCAGGCTAATTTCGGTAACGACCATGACGGTTGTCCATAGACATACAATGCTGTTGCGGACGCAGTTTTGCAAGCATCAAACGAATTAAATCTTAATCAGAGATCAATAAATCCATTGAAGGGAATCAGTGTCACATTACACAGGTTCCCTTTGTTTGTCAACCCAATGCCCCCAATGTGAAAGAAATGCAATTCGGATCAACTGGCCAAGATCAAAGAATAATAAATGGAAGGCCCTTCATTATCGAAAATAACTTGAAGGAAACTAACGGAGTGAAATTGAATTCTTTCACTAAAATCGCACACGCAGTGTGCATAGATCACTATGGAGCTGCTAAAAGCAAAGAAAAAACCGTGCGTATAGCCAATAGAAGACAGCGAGAGCCGACTTAGGGTCGAGGAAAGACTTCTTTAGAAAGCGGCTTAAAGATGATCGAGTGTTGGTGAAGAAACAATAATCAGAAGTGAAGGGAAGAATTTCTTGCCATTTCACGAGCGGAAAACGCGAGGAAACGGCGTCAAAAGAAAAGAAAAGCTAGGTGCGATTTTTGGGGGAAAAAAACAACATTTCAATTCACCAAGAAATTATTCGAAGTTAAGCAGAGAAAAAAATGGAGTTTTCAACTTTCCGAAAGAGGCTTAGAAGCACACGTTCGAAAAAAAATACACCGACCCACTCACCGACACTCCTCTGGGTCATCTTGAACTAAACTGTCCACATCCCCCGGATAAAAAAAAAAATTGACAATTCTATTAAGAATTCTGGGGTATGGGTTATCGTCCCTTGTCTGCGAGCCTCTGTTTCAAACCAACCAATCATGAGTCAGCATACTTTGGCACCAAATCCAAAGTGCAGACTCATTCCATCTCTTCTGCAACAGCAACGAAAGGGATCGGACCGTACAAAGGTCGCTCCTACTATATTACAACAGATCGGAGTCGGACGCAAACAGAAGTCCAAAATATATCCGAATTATAAACAGAAGGCCGTAGCAAGGGGCTCCGTTAATACCCCATATCCCAGGATAAACAGCTAAGTGACATTTATATAAATATTGTATACATTATATACATATTATATATTTGACCGCAAACGAGACTAAAGTTTGCAACTTTATATTTAATACAGTCTTTTATTCTTATCTTGTCGTTGTTTTACTTCTTTAACTCTTAACTCGTCTGCCACATTTGCGGTTAACTCCAGTCAAACCTAGGAGTACTGCCGCCTGTGTTATTTTTCTTTATATTTTGCAAACTTTAAGTTTAAGTCTAATATTTACTAAATATAGGACTTTGGAGTTGTAAAAGAATGTGAAATTAAGCGGAAACGGATAGAATTAAGACAACTTCACTGCTGAGTTTTCCTGTCTCGTTCGTAACAATTTGGAAAAGAAAAATAAACATTTCCTAACTTGTTGAATGAAACCTCGTTTCGTAACAATTTGGGAAAAGAAAAATAAAACATTTCCTAACTTGTTGAATGAAACCTCGTTCGTAACAATTTGGAAAAGAAAAATAAACATTTCCTAACTTGTTGAATGAAACCTCGTTCGTAACAATTTGGAAAATAAAATAAACATTTCCTAACTTGTTGAATGAAACCTCGTTCGTAACAATTTAGAAAAGAAAAACAAACTTTTCCTAACTTGTTGAATTAAAATAAAATAAAATAAAATAAAATAAAGCTGCCATTTACGAATTTACAACAAATATTGGCAACTTCTTTCAAGAAACAAGCATTAATATATGCCCCTTGAATTAAAAAAAAAAAAAAACAAACGAAGACATCTTTTTCGTAAATGGGAGACAAGAAGAAATAAAAGCTTCAGACCCACAGAGAAAGACACTTATACATTCATAGCAAATGTAAAAATTTGGAAAAGAACAAATATTCCTCATTTGTTGAATGAACAACTTATTAAAAAAAAAAAAAAAAGAAATTCATTCGTAACTTTGTTGAATGAACAACTATTGGAAAAAAACGGAAAAAATTCCTCATTTGCTGAATGAACAGCTATTTAAAAAAAAAAATTTTATTATTAAAATTAACGAAGCCTAAAAATTTTCAGGCTACGAGAAAATAAACAAAAAATATTTTCAGTTGTCACTTTCTTACCAAAAGAGGAAGGTCTAAGAAACACTAAAATTTCAGCTTTCCTCACCCACCTCGCATCCACTGCTGCTGACTACACTGATAAAAAGGGTCAACACCTCCCTCGCCCCTTGTAACCAATTCATAAAGGTTTACTACTAAAATTGTAGTTGACAGGGCTAGCGAGAAGGAAAGGATTAAATAAATAAATAAAGGACGAATTAGAGTGAAGATGACTAACTTCACAGGATTTAAAGGGATCGCTCCTCTCTTAGAAGTTAGAAATTCTCTGAAGAACGATATCATTTTTATCTTAAATGTTGGAACAAAGTACTGGCTTGAAGAAAAGGGCCTTTATGGAAGAAGAGGAGATAATAAAAAGAAAACAAAAAGAAGTGAATTTCTATAATGACGGAATCAAGAATATTTGCAGCAGGGAAAAGCTAGATTTGGCGGAATGTGGATTCCTAACGGAACGAAAAAATGAGTTCCATTTTAGGATAAGCATTTGCGACAGACTCGCTATCCTGGAAGAGACCCATGAGCCAGCAGATTTTGAGGCCTGTCATTCGGGACCTTTACCATTCATGTTTGTTTCTACACCCAAGCCAATGGATACAGAAGTATTTCCAGACATAGAAGTACAAGTCGAAGGAAATAAAGAAAAACAGTAATATTTCCAGACATAGAAGTACACGTCGAAGGAAATAAAGAAAAACCAGAGATATTTCCAGGCAGAGAATTAGAAGTCCAGGAAATAAAGAAAAAACAGAAATATTTCTAGACAGAGTAGAAGTCCCAGGAATTACAGAGAAAACTGTCGACACAGAAAGATTCCCAGATCGAAAACTGGTCGCAGTCAGAGAAATCCTAAGATGGTCGCAGTAGAACCTACTGCTTTCTCCGTTGAGGAAAGACTCAATGGTTATGTGGTGAAACTTCCTTGGAGTGATGACAATATCATGTCTGTACCCTCCAATTACTTTGTAGTTCCAGAATTGTCTGATAGAACTAAGCTATCCAAAAAGAAACCAAGCAAGGAGACTCTACGTAAAGTAAAAAGGAAGAAGCAGAGCATAAAACTAAAAAGGAGAAATTTAATTATAATTCTCCACAAGCAAAACAAGATAAAAGGCCAAATTGGAAAAGATAGAAAAAAGAAATATGGACTTCCAATTCACTACGAAAGGCTACATCCCTTAAACGCAGGACCAATAAATAAATGGCAACCTCCAACATTGGATGAAATAAATAGTCCTGGGGCATGACTTTAAACTACACCAATTTATTGACCTTACCATAGGGTCTAATACACACAAAGAATAATTGTGTCATGGAGCAAATGACCCCCTGAAATTAAATTGAACTTCAAGGACTCCATTATAGATTTTCTCTTTAAAAGGGAGAACAGGATCATTATTAACTAAAAATAATTACTCATGGACTACACACTTCCATTGTGGACCACAGAATAGGTCCATTACATACAAACAATTTGCATGAGATAACACAATCTCGAAATCTCCACCATTTTCTTATACTTTTACATACCCTTAATAAATGGGTTCATTATAATTACAAAATATTATAAAACAATTAGTATGGCTACAATAATGCCCGAAATATCTGAGTCTCGAACTCGTAGATATTTCTATTAAAAAATACATTCTTACATACAAAACCATTTATACATTTATATACCCCTAATAAATGGGTCCATTACAATAACAAAAAATTTCAAACAATTTTAGTATGGCCAGAATAATGCCGAAATATCAGGGCAGTCGAGCCCGAAAATATTTCTTAACAAATTATACATGCATGCAAACATACAATAATTGCATTATTGCATGTTTTTTCCTTTGTCGGGAGAATATTAAGAATTCTGGGGTATGGGTTATCGTCCCTTGTCTGCGAGCCTCTGTTTCAAACCAACCAATCATGAGTCAGCATACTTTGGCACCAAATCCAAAGTGCAGACTCATTCCATCTCTTCTGCAACAGCAACGAAAGGGATCGGACCGTACAAAGGTCGCTCCTACTATATTACAACAGATCGGAGTCGGACGCAAACAGAAGTCCAAATATATCCGAATTATAAACAGAAGGCCGTAGCAAGGGGCTCCGTTAATACCCCATATCCCAGGATAAACAGCTAAGTGACATTTATATAAATATTATATACATATTATATACATATTATATACATATTGTATACATATTATATATTTGACCGCAAACGAGACTAAAGTTTGCAACTTTATATTTAATACAGTCTTTTATTCTTATCTTGTCGTTGTTTTACTTCTTTAACTCTTAACTCGTCTGCCACATTTGCGGTTAACTCCAGTCAAACCTCGGAGTACTGCCGCTGTGTTATTTTTCTTTATAATTCACCTCTGGGTGAAATAAGTGACTTTGTCAAAAGATCAAGAGCTAAGATCTTACCGGGGATTAACGGTATTTCGTATAAGTTCTATAAAAGATGCTCTAAAGTATCAACACTTCTCTGGAAGCTCTTACATAAAGATTTATCGCGGAAGATTGGGAATTAGCTGATGGAATCCATATTCCAAAAGAAAAAGACCCAAAAAACCTAGACCAGTTTTGACCAATTTCTTTACTCAACGTAGAAGGTAAGATCTTTTTCGGTGTCATTGCCAAAAGAATGACTAGATTTGTACTGAACAATGTTAATACATCAATACAGAAAGCTGAAATTCCCGGCTTTCCGATTGAACATACCACTATGTTGTGAGACGCTATAAAATCGGCCAAAAATAATAAATCAGCCGAACTTCACGTCATTTGGCTTGACGTTAAAACAATGGGTTAGTGCATGTTCAATTGAATGTTCGTTGAGGTTAGGTCGGATATAGGTACTGATAATTTGGTTGTTTAGTAGTCTGCAAAGACCGTGGTAGTTTTAGGTAGTTAGTTATTTAGTTGGGTTGCAAGAGGTAAGTCCTGCGAGGAGTCTTTGTACAAGACTTCTGAGTATTATATCCGAAGTTATTGTAGGAAATTGTCGAAGACTTTCTAATTTTCCTGACGAGAGATTAAAATGACATATACTTATGCGAAGGTGCATAGTAACATTTTAAAAAATGTATTATATATTCCTTCTTTTGAGAATATTTTTTCAGTACAGGCGGCGACCGAAAACGGTGTCAACATAGAATTTAGGCCTAACTTTGCAATAATTAATGCAAAAGCAACAAAATACAAAAAATTATATTATTTGAATATGCAATTACCTAAAATTTAAATTATATTATTTGAATATGCAATTACCTAAAAAGCCAATAGACGTAATTGAAAATTGTGAAAGAATTAAAACACGTACAAAATATTTAAGTGATTATCACGTTAATGACGAAGTAAATAATATATTGAATTATAGGATAGATTACACAGGTGAACAACATTTTTGTTGCATTGATATCAACAAGTTATTATATATTTTTATATACTGATTTCAAATATGAAGTTGTTTTTTTCTGAATGCTCTCATTTTTTGTTATTGAGGTATTTCAAAATATCAACATTTTTATCTTCGTCTCATTGTCATCGTCGTCTATCAAAAGAATCAAGTGATTGAACTCTTATTAAATTAGCTGGTGAATAAAAAAAAAGAAAATGTTACTTAGTCTAACTTTATTTGCAACACAATTTGAAACATATTCATCAATACAAAGGATAGGATTTATATGAAACTCATTGTTAGGTAAGAAATTGGTTGCTATGAAGATATAAAGCTCACAATTAGTATTTAATACTCTGATAAATTGTCATCAGACACAGCTTGATGTGCAGAGGAGGAAATATGATCTTTTCTCAACTGACGATTGAATCGTTGACAATATTTAGCATAGCAACTTCCAGAGTCTCACGTAAGGGCCACTCTTTCTGGTTCCAATGCTTGTCTCTTGCTCGGCTGTTCCTCATGCAAATAAAGCAGGGGTATTTTATAAATCCATTTAGTTGACCAAAGAGGAATTTCACTACTTTGAGGTCCACGCAAATTGTTAAGTTGTGTTCGTGGTATTTTAGTAAATCTATCACAGTTTTAATGTCATTATGTTCCTCTCGTAAACACACAGAATGACTTACTGCAGCATGGACATTGCCGTTATGCAGTAAAACACACATGGGGCTGTGCTTAGAACTATCTAAGAATAATCTCCACTTATTTGGATTATACAATGGAATTCCTAATTCCTGGAGAAGACCAGTGATATTATTGTGAAACTATGTTTTGCACGTACCAAATTTGATACTATGTTGGTCACGGTACAAAATGTTATATGAGTCACATACCCACATTGATATCGCTAATTGGTGTGTGTGAGAGTGAACGTTCTTCAATAAGAAAGTTCTTCGGGATAGAGAGTTACATCGTCAGTCTCTTGCATTTTGTCGATGATCTCTTCTTCAGATAGAGACAACTTAGTAAAAACTGGAACTGGTAGCTCATCAGAGTGCAGAGTAGGTCGAATTGCTGATGAGATACTAGGATAATTGATTTTATATCAGTTTTCTTCACAATACCTTTTGTATTGACCATTAGGGAAGGTCGATTTTGGAACAGGGATACAGCACTGATAGTGATATTTGGGGTTTGACTTAATAAATAACGACACAAATTATTTTTTTCCCAAATCATTACCAATTTTTGAGGAAACGAGTTTAAAGGCTGAAAATTAAGGCTCCGGAATAAACGAGAAAACTGTTCTTCTTTACCTTTTAATCTACATCCTTTTGTATTTTAAGTGACTTTAATTCAAACAAAACAAAAAAAAACGCGAGTTTTGTCTTTCTGCGGTGAATTTGTATTTTGGTAAGTAATACAGTTTCTTTCTTTCTATTTATTTTTTTGTTTCAAATTAAATTTTCTCTTTGAAATTATTAAAATACGGTTATGTTTCAGTTTCATAGTGAAAAGTGTAGCTGATACCATTTTATACTCGAAAACATTAAGCTACCTAAGGGTGTGTGTGTGTCTTAGGAATACACAACTTTTCGTCTGCCTTAATTTTAAAAAGGAATTAAAATTAATTAAATCGATTATTTAAGGTCAATTTTTGTCTAAATTGAAAAGTAGTAACATAATGAGCATCAGTAAAAAAAAAAAAAAAAAAAGAAAAAAGAAAAGTAAAATAATATTATGCATGTAATCTATTTTTAATACATTTAAGTCAATTTGCTGTTGTAAAATCCGTGTTTACAAAACAAATTTAACACTCTTGATTGAAAAAGAATTACCAAATAACTAATGCATTATAAAATTCATTTATTGATAAATCAACACTGAAAATTTCATTAAAATCGGTTAATTCTCTGATTTTTTTGTAAATTTCTTTGAAACGGAAGGGTGGTTGTTTTGTAAAAACTCTGGTTTTCTGCAAATTGGATATATCTAGTGTGTTTTTACACAACCTCTCATGATGAAAAAGAAAACACAAAAAGATTTTCTTATAATTTTTGGATTATTTTAAAATCAATTTGATTTTTGAATTTACCATAAATTAGTGGCTATTTGGGGGTTGGGTCCTGTCCTTTCAAGCCAAAATTTTAGCCCCAGCTTAACCCTAACTCAAACCAAACCTAACTCCTTACCATAATTGTCGGGCTTTTTTAATATGAAATTGGAAGATAGCCTAAAACAGTTTGATTTATAATTTTTCATTTATTTCTATTTTTTATTTTCAGATAAAAATGTCTGTAAAAAGACATCCAGTTTTAATCCGCAGTAGCAGTTCCAAAAAAATTTTCTGGAGCACCTTGTCCTTTGGATAAGACTGAACCCCCAACTTTACGACAAGTCATCCAGTTTAGTTATTTCCTTAAAAATACCTATCCCCATTCGAAAAAATTTGAGATTTTCAAATTAATTGCTATGGAAATAATCAGTATTTGGCAAGCAGTGAACCCACAATTGCCTTTGTTAAGGGAACATTATATAGGGCAGAAGATGGGTATATTTTGTTTCAAGAAGGCCAAACAGATTAACAGAAAATCTCTCACCACACGCAAAGTGAAAAGAATGGAGGAACAGCTGGACAGATTATTTGATATTTCTTCATGTTGCTGTAAATTGCCTGTCTTAAGATGTGAACTTTGCTGTGAAGTGCAACAAAGAAAATTGCCAAACAAGGCACATAGTTTGCACTTGTCCTCCTAACAAGAAGGTAATCTTAATTCTATGCTTGATTGTGTTTTCCTTGTTTAATTTGAACAAGTTCGTGTCTCGACTTTTTTAAATTTAAATTTACCTCTGATAATATTCCTTTTTCTGGTAAATGATATCATGACATTTTCTTTAATATTTGTCATGTATGCTAGACCTGTTATTAAACACATGCAAATTTTGAAATTTCAGGTTCCCATTGAAGAGAGGGATATATTTAAAAGATCAGAGGGAGAAAACAGGTCCAAAAGGCAGTTTCCAGCTGGGACCTATTGACAAGGATGCTGTCAAAAAATACAAAAACAAAATTTCAGTGGATGCACAAAGGTTAGACAGATAGCAACAAGATTCTTCATGTGTTGCATCCTCGACGTCTGATTTTTCCACAGATTTCCCCCAGTGAAGAAACCGTGGATGACAGTTTTGAGCCAGGGAGAATGTTGAAGGGTCATTACAGTCTTTTAAAAGTCCCAAGATATTCTATGGAACCTATTAGGGGTGATGTATAATCAAATCTTGGGGCTTGTCTTGCTAATGCCTTTCTGTTAGATCTACAGGATATGGGATTTCTTAATCCAAGTATTCCCTTAAAAGACAATATTTTAGACAAATCTAAAATAGATAGGGAAAAAGCAAGAGTAAAGGTAGCTAGCTATCAGAAGCATGTTCAAGATTATGACAATCTCATCTGCATTGGATAAAGACACTTTGCAGAGAAAATAAAGACACTTTGCTATAAAATGATATTGAAGAAAATGGTGTAAAGATATTAAAAAGAGAAAGGGACAAGAGCGCCACTTAACATTTACAAGAGAGATGGGCACTTCAAGTAAATATCTCACCCACCGAGTCATACCCAACATTGGTGCAACTGGTATTCATCTAGCTGAGGATGTTGCTGCTGTTCTAGAAGAATACAACAGTGTAAATACTGTTGAAGCATTTCTTTGACAATACCTGTACAAACACTGGTTGTAAAACAGGATGGTGACAGCTCTGGAGAAAATAAAAATAAAAAGGAAGGTGCACACAATTGGCTGTTCACTTCATCAAAATGAACCTCCATTTAGAGCTGTATTTAAAAACTATTGATGGAACTACAAGAAGTCCAACAACTTTCACTGGTCCTCTGAGGCGTATAGACAAAATTTTCGGAGCTATAGGAAAGAAGAAAAGCAAACCTACGTTGAATTCTTCTGTCAGACTGAGACGTATTTCGATAGGTGGACATCGTCGAAAGGAGTAGGAACAGACTATGAAAAGCTGAGACAGCTGATATTGGCTGAAAATTTCAGAGAGCACGTACATGACGACCTCAAAATATTTCTGAATGAGCGCCAAATAGACACAGCCTATTCTGCAGCAATGCCAGCGGACGAGTATGCCTTAACACATAGGCGCGAGTGTGGAAGAGATACCGGACTATTTGGAGATGGCAGCATTAGGCCACGAATGACTAACAGCAACAGAGTGAGTACGAAGCCAAGTGCAGCGCATACGACCCGCCCGCTCAACCTGAAAGCCCACTATAGCCCCCCCCCCCCAGCATCCTGTGTATCGACCACCAGACAGAAGTAGGAGTGTTTGTTATTATTGTGGGAAGGAGGAAGAATGCAGAGTCCAAGCATGGGATATCGAATAAACCACAGGGAGCGATTTCATCACACAGGCAACCCGAACGTTGAAACGAAAGTGTTATCCGGAGAGAATATAGACCATTCGTATCGAGCGGATACATCTCTCCTGTGAACGAGAAGATGAAAAGGACTCGGATAACCATGCTGAGAGACACCGGAGCAACTCAATCCTTGATCTTAGATAAATATATACCCTTCAAATCAAATACGGCCACGGGTCGATCCGTAATAATCCAAGGGGTCGGGAACAATTTCGTCAGTGTTCCGCTTCACAGGGTCTCCCTAGAGTCTGACATAGCGCAGGGATATGTGGAAGTCGGAGCAGTCAGCAAGTTACCCATGGAAGGTATATCCATGTTGTTGGGAAATGACCTAGCAGGTGAAAGTTATACCCTCCCCCAGAATGACAATGAAACCAAGCTCTTCCGGGTGGATGGAAGCACTGGAAAGGAAGTATCCGGAAATGTTCCCATCATGCGCAGTCACCAGGGCCAAGGCCAGAATGAGAGTTGAAGAAAGATAGCGAGAAGGAAATATAGAAGGTGATAAAGACAAAATGCCGGTGACCACCCGATCGTACCCATGCTTTGAGGAGCGACCCAACCAACGACCTCCGGAACGTACCACGCCGGACCAAGGTCATCCGGAAGGACACGGGAACGACAACCCCGATTCGGAGGAATCGATTAAGAATGAGCAGAGAAAGGACACCGAGATCTCCCCGCTTTTCGATGAAGTGTTACCTGAGGAGGAATTAGGGAAGACTCCATCGGATATTTCACCAAGAATGGAATCCTGATGAGGAAATGGCGACCACCCCATACCCCCGCCCTGGAGGACTGGGCGGTGGTATACCAGTTAGTCCTACCAATGAAACGGAGAATGGAAGTGTTGAAAACGGCCCACGAAATACCCATGGGAGAACACTTGGGAATACGCAAGACTCTCGAACTCATAGCAAGACAGTTCTACTGGCCAGGAATCCGTAAAGATGTGTCCAACTATTGCCGAACGTGCCACACATGCCAGATGGTTGAGAAACCAAACCAGTGCATCCCAGCCGCTCCCCTACACCCGAACCCCACCTTCGAGGAACCCTTTTGTCGTGTTGTCGTAGACTACGTCGGCCCACTCCCCCGGACCAAACGAGGGAACCAATATATATTAACCATCATGTGCGCGTCGACCCAATTCCCAGAAGCCATCCCCCTCAGAAACATATCTGCCAGAAAAATCACAGCGGCGCTCCTTAATTTCTTCGCCATGGTCAGATTACCACGGACAGTTCAGACCGACCAGGGATCGAATTTCATGTCCCGATTGTTCCAACAAGCCTTGAATGCCCTGGATAATAAACATATAAAGATATAACAAAAAAAGAAGAGAGAAGGAGAGAATCCTTGAAAGAAAATATTAAATGTATTAAATGAATGCACGGCTAACACTCAGGATTGACAGCCGCTGGTATTTATTTCATAATAAAACGCTATTTGTTTTCTTGTTATAAATGTATGATATTGTGTCCGTGTTTTCTTTGGCTTGACCAGTGTCCATTCTGCTTTCTCAATTTATTCACTGCCTTTCTGGAGCGGGAAGTAAAAGACTTGATTTTCCCCTTCTATCCCTTCTATGAAACCGTTAGCGTTTCATACCTGGGGCTTTTGTCGTATTTTTTTTTCTTTCTCGTGCGACACTGTGTTTGATCGTTCCTAATCAGCACAGGCGTTCGTAACAATATATATATATATATATATATATATATATATATATATATATATATATATATATTTTGAAGAATTTGAAAGAATTTCAATCTTCCAGTGCTCCAATTCGACTCTAATCCACAGACATGACGAAGAGTGTAACCATGTATCAATAACATCATTATAAGGGGGAGGAAAACACTAGCAATTAATAAATGCTAATAAAACATTTCTAAAATAGTGGAATCACATCTTTATTGCTCTTTGTAAATAGATTATATGAATATTTAAACCATCAGGAATATAAACATATATATTTGTGTGAATGTATGTGTGTGTGTCTGTCTGTCTGTGTGTCTATGTGTGTGTGTGTGTTAGTGTATAAATGCATTATATATATATATATATATATATATATATATATTACTTTAAAATATATACGCCATGTCGGTGGGGCTTAAAATATGCTGACTTCATCCCCTGCAGAGCGATAAGGTCCCCTTCTAGGCTGTTCTAAATAGGAAACTAAATTTCAGGTCCAAACATATTGGGAATGCAGGGGTACTCCACGTACCCCTGCATTGTCATAACTCCCAGATCCCCTCTGGTACCTATTAGGATCCTATTGGATCCTCTTTTGAGCCAAGTTGGATTGAGTGTCAAGATCGGGACGAACTTTCTCTTTCTCACTCGATTTTCCAATAATAGCTACAGGATTAGTCTTCCATTTCAGCATAGCCGTCTCAAGTGCCTTTGGGTGGTGTGATGCTGATCCGACTAATTGACCTGATTAGAATTAGTTTTACCTCTCAATCACTAAAACCCGACAGATCTTTAGGTAGCGGCTACAAATCTTAATAAATTGAAAACCTTACCATATAACTTTTTTTCTCTTTCTATAATTAGTAATTCTAATTCGAACAGTGATAGTGAAATTCCTAATATTATACTTAAGGGTTCCCCACCATCTCAGTAACTGCCCCAACTAGTACCCTCTGTATAAGTTAATCTTATTGTAAATAAAATACAATGTCACTGTATTCGTTTTTTACACCAGCATTAGCTAATGGTCTTTCCACTGGAGTTTTGAGTGACAACAGGGTCTCCAGGACTCTCCTGTGTATTCAAGATGATTTTAACAATGATGTTGTCTGGGTGGTCTCAATTCTTCCTCAGATTTCCAGTTCCCCTAGTTTTTTTTTCAAAACTTTTGGGGTCGGTTCCAAGTGCCCTAACTACTTCACCCTCATATTCCAGTTTTTTCAATTTTCTAGCAAGGTCTAGGTATATGTCTATCTTTTCGTTTTCTTTCATCTTTATGATTATTATTATTATTATTATTATTATTATTTACTTCTTTTGGGTTTTCACATCAAGCGTTAGCTGATGGGCTTTCACTGGAGTGAGTGACAGCAAGTCTCTTCAGGTCTCCAGGACTCTTCTGAGTATTCTGGCAGATTGCAGCAGTGCAGTGTTCTGAATGGTTTCAATCCTTCCTCTGATTTCCAAACTTTCCAAACCCTTTTCCAATCCTTTTGGGACCGTTCCAAGTGCACCAACTACAATTGGTATCACTTTGACTTTCATATTGCATAACTTTTTCAGTTCTCTGGCAAGGTCCAGATATTTGTCCATTTTTTCATTTTCCTTTAGCTTCACCCTGTGATCTGCTGGAACTGCAAAATCCACCAGTTGACAAGTTCTTTCTTTTTTGTTTATCAACACTTATTATATTATTATTATTATCGAGTTGTTTCACACCTGTCAGAGATAGACTTGCTGTTACTCGACCCCCAGTTAACCACCGGCTACGACATGTGTGAAAAACTCGATAATAATAAGTAATAATAATAATAATAATAATAATAATAATAATAATAATAATAATAATAATAATAATAAGAAGAAGAAGAAGAAGAAGAAGAAGAAGAAGAACGGTTAGTCATATAATAAGCGAATGCAGTAAACTAACACAAAGAGAGTACAAGACTAGGCATGACACTGTGGGAAAAGTAATCCACTGGAAATTGTGCAAGAAATTCAGTTTTCACCATACCACTAAATGGTATATTCACAAGCCTGAACCTGTTCCGGAGAATGAGACGCATAAAATTCTCTGGGACTTTGAGGTACAGATGGATCACCTAATCCCGGCTAGGAGACCAGATCTAGTATTGATTGACAAGAAGAAGAGAACCTGTCATCTCGTGAATTTTGCCGTCCCGTCCGGCCACATAGTTGAAAATGAAAGAATGCGAAAAGATAAACAAATACTTGAACCTTGACAGAGAGCTGAGAAAACTGTGGAACATGAAGATGAAGGTTGTACTAATTGTAATTGGTACCCTTAGTAATTTGGGTGAATTAAAAATCAGAGGAAGAATCGAGACCATCCAAACTACAACACTGTTAAGATCGGCTAGAATACTCAGAAGAGACCAGGAGACATGAGGAAACTTGCTGTCACTCAACCTCCAATGAACCATCAGCTACGGCAAGTGTGAAAAACTCCATAATAATGAAAGGCGCACCCGAAGCAAAAATATTGTTTAAAACCACTCCCTTTAGCAAATGTGGTGTGAAGTTATTCTTTTATCTTATCAATAAACATTTCCTTAAAATCTAATTATTTGAACAAAAGAAAAAACACAAGATTGAATTATTGTTGTAAGAAAAATCTTCCAATCATAATTAAGAGTTACAACTCTAAAATTCTAGAGATATAAAATAGTACCAAGGAAACATGATGTAACTGCAAACGAAAGGAAGAATATCAATTATCTTACTGCCCATGTAGTATTATTTTCAATGTTGTATATATGTTTATATTAACGTGACTCACAATATATAAATTGTTTTTTTTTTTTTTCATGTAAAATCTATTGTTCCATATATTTATCCTACAGATCTTCTGTAATATAAACACAATTTTGTTTTAGATTCCGTGCTTTCCATTTACCATTCTCCCGTAATGCTTCTATTCTTCAGAATGAAGAATGGCCCGTTGATCGCAAAAGGGTGATACACTTAGGATATTTATATTCTGTATCCCAAATTCCGAGCTAGCTCTCTCTCTCTCTCTCTCTCTCTCTCTCTCTCTCTCTCTCTCTCTCTCTCTCTCTCTCTCTCTCTCTCTCTCATATTTAAACCTGGTTTTATGCAAATTTTATTAAATCAGGGATAGATAACAAATTGTTTTTAATTATCATCAATATTAACCCCCTGATATGAAAATTCTATACGTGACTTGAATTTTTTAAAACTACCCAATTAATGCACGAGTCATAAGAAAACAATATAAATAATATACGTTATTCTATCCACGCCGAGCAACGTGCAACTTTTTAATTCTATCTATCTGGGGGGGGGAGTTGGGGGGGGGTAAATCTTACTTCCGATTTTCTGCAGTTTTCTTAAAAGATCTTAAATATCTACAAAATTTTGGGAATTCAGTTTTAGTTCTATTCAATTTTACCGTTAAAATTTTAAATACAAACCCTGCCTGAAAAATATATTATTTTCTTTTACATCTTCCTTGATTCACATAAGTATTTCTTTACAGCAACAATAAAAGATTTACAACAGACACGAAAAAGTGGCAAAACAATCAACACAAACAGATTGACCCGTTGATCAACTTGGTCTGTGAATGATTGGAGTCAGAAGCTGAACCATATTTGTTGAATAAGCTTCCTAAAATAATGGTAGACCTGGATAGTACCAACAATATCTACACATCCAAGTGACTGAAATTTTGATTAAATTGTAAGTATCAAGACCATATCTATTTTTCAGTAGTAAATGGAAAAAAGTGATGTTCTTTGTTTTATGAATATCATAAATCATTTACCGTGTGATACTTGTTACAATAATAGAAAATATTCAATTGAAGACGAAGCTTAACGCAGCATCCAAACAGCTTCAATTATTATCTTAGATAAATTATCAGCTCGAAAAATTATTCATCTGATGAGGAAATTGCGAATATTAAAACATGATCTAAATGGTTGCCAGAGTATCAGTATCTGCTTATGAGGAGCGTTGTGGAATCTAAAATAAAAGCTGTCATGATAGGCCAAACTATCATGCAGGTATCCTGCCAAAATTCCTGCATTGCATCATTGCTATTTGCTTTCGGAGTTCAGTTGGATCATGTCTTTGGTTTGTAATGGCTGATTACACAATTAGATCGTCCTGATTTTTGCGCAAGGTAGATTAAAGTTATGGTTGGTTGGTTGGTTGGTTGGTTGAGTTTTACGGCATTGGGTTATATTTTGCCGAATACGTTTGTGTTTTATTACTTCTTTGTGAGGTATTATTATTACTTCTTTGTGAGGTATTATTATTACTTCTTTGTATGGTAGTTATGTGTGTAGCCATTTGGATATCATTTTAGATTTTGCTTCTATTAGTAATTGGGTATAGCGATACATGTTTATACATGTTTCTCCTAAGGATTTGTACATCAAATGTGTATGTGGGTAGTTTTTGTTGGTCTATGAGCCTAAACCCTTGATAAGAGGCCGGTTCTTTTTAGAAAGTTCAATATGCTTTTAGGATCTATTTTTCCAAATAGTTAATTCATGTGTTAACATTGTAGAACTTCATTCGAGTGTGGGTGATGCTTGTGCATTCAATTAAAATAAGTTTTAATTATATATTGCTTTGTACATGAACATTTAGGCGTAGGTTTTTCTTTTAGAATTGAGTAGGTTAATTTGGTGTGACCAATGCGTAGCCGGGTTACAGTGGTTTCTTCTCTTCTGCTATTACTAGGAGCAGGTGCTCTTTCTTTTAAAGTAGACTGCAATTGGTAGAATTTGTTGAGGGTACTTTTATCCCATGACCTTTACAATTTCTTTATTTGCTTGATTTGTATGGCATCTTAGAGTTTTCTCTGATATCATGTTGAGTGCGGATTTAGCTAATGAATCGTCTTTACCATTTCTCTGGATTCTTATATGGCTTGGAATCCAGCAGAATATAACTTTTTTTCTATGGCGAATGGAATTAAATTTGTTTTGGAGTTTGACGATTATTCAGTTTTCTACTTTTAATAGATTGTAGGACAGAAGTCTGAATGAATATTGATTTTTTCGAGCTACTTGTTGAAACAATGTGCCAGATTTATTACACAGGTTTTGGTGGTTAATGTGGAGGTTTCTTTTGGAAGGCATTTTTCCTGATTTTATTGTTGAAAATTATTCCACATTTCTATTGTTGTCTTTGTAGCCATCTGTATAAATGTGGATATTTTTCCTGGATATTTTTCTCTTGATAGATCATGGGATAAGTATTCTTTTTAGTGGGTTTTCTTAGATCACCACTGGCTGTTTAAGAAGTTGTACGGCATCTTGTATGTTTGTGAGTGAGATGTATGCGTCTTTCAGTATGAATTTCATGCAGAGTCCAAAGATTTTATGGCCTTTTGTTTTTGGTTAAATAGGCTTGTTTGGGGTTGAAAATTCAGTCATGAGATGGATTGGTTGGTAGTGATTTCATGTTAGCGTACTACTGTAGACTTAATTTTGTAAATTTAAGTTTTAGAGGTGGTTCATAAGCTTTGGAGTAAAGGCTCTCCACTGGGAATGTTCTAAAAGAGGAGTTTCAATCCTTCATGGTGAGCTGTATTTAATTTCAGGTAGAATTTTCCGGTTGTTCCATATATGTACTAGCCAGAGTCTATTTTGAGCGGATTAAGGTTCTATATAATTTTGATAAGATTTGCTGATGTGCACCCCAATCAGTGTTGGCTATTATACAGAGAGGTTTCAGTGATTTGCTACATTTATCTTTTAAATATTTTAATTTAGGAAAGAGAGTTTTTTGGCCAAAAGTAACGCCGAGGAATTTATATTCATCAACGAATTTCCGATACGTCCAGCTTTAGTGCAGGTTTGTTGATTATTTTCATTAATAGACAAAATGACAAGCATTGCGTTTTTGTTTTGGAAATTCTAAAGCCGTTTGTGATTGACATTTGGTTATTTTGTTGATGCCTTGCTGTATGCGACGCTCCGCTGTATTTAGATTTAGATGTGATACAGAAGTCATCGACGTATAAATAGCTATCAACTCCTGGATTCAGGCAATTGGTAATGCTGTTGATTTTTTATGTTGAAAAGGGTTACAGATAGCATACTGTCCTGGGGGACTCCCTCTTCTTGATTTTGAATGTCTGACAGGGTTGATCCAATTCAGACTCTGAGGTTCATGTCTGAAAAAAATATTTTATAAAGTTTGGCAGTCTCGCCGAGCAATCCCATGTATAGGTCCTTCATGATACCATACTTCCAAGTAGTCTCGTGTGCATTTTCTAAATCAAAGAATATTGCTACGAGATGTTTTCGGACTTTTGATTCTTTTAAGGGGGTTTTGAACCTGACCATATGATCCATTGTTGATCTTTGATCTTCTGAAACTGTATTGGGAGCTGGTAAAAAGGTTTTTGGAATCAAGGAAGCAAACTAACCTTTTCTTTATCATACGTTCTTGGGTTTTTCAAAAACACCTCTTTAGTGCTTGTGAAATCTCTACTCAAAAAATGTTCTGTCTGCTCGCAATCACGTCGCTCACTGTTTGTTCGCCAACACGTCGCTCCCGCCACTGCCAAGAAATTCGGCTCATTTATTACTCCACTCCTCTCCCATAAACCACCTCACTTCCTGTCTGTACTCTTATAAAAGAAACTTAACCTTCGGGCGCCATTTCTTTTCCTAGCCAGAAGTAAGAGGAGTTTCATTTGTTTTATCTTTATATCACAGGGCTATTGGACAATAATTTGTATAATGAAAACTGTTTTTATGGGGATGATAGTAGCTAGTTTTCATGACTCTGGGAATCTCCTATTTTTCCGAATGTCAGTTAGAGCAGTTAGTAACGATATTGGGGATAGTTGTCTGAAAAATCCGTAGTGAATTTCATCTAGGCTGACTGTAGTGTTGTGGGACTTTTGAATGACTCCTGTTAGTTCTGGCAATGTGAAGAATTTGTAATAATTTTCGGTGTTTTCTGATTTAAAAATCAACTTCTGCTTTTCTGTCTTATCTTTGTAGTGTAAAAATTGTTTGTTGGTGTTCTTAGAGGAGGACTTTGCTGGGAGGTGTTCAGCCAGTGTATCGGCAATATCTTTTATATTGGTAACTTCAGCGTTATTTTTATGAGGTGCTTAAGAGAGGTCTTTTCCCCAGAAAATTTCTGAACATTTACCAGACTGTGGAGAAATCAAATCGGTTTTCATAATTTTGCTAACTGATCTTTTTGGCTTTCTTGATGTTTTCGTGCCTTTTCCCTGAAAAGGATTTAGGTTGCTAAGTGAGGGTTATTTATTGAATTTGCTGAGGGCAGAATTTCACAGTTGGATTGCTATTTTGCACTCATTGGTAAAGCAGAGCGTGTTGCGTCTGTCTGAGAGTGAAGTTTTTGGAATTGTTTCATTTGCTATTGCAATTAGAGTTTCTATGAAGTGCTTTATCAGATCTGTGCTGTTTGGATCTTAGACCAGTTTCCTATTGTATGATGTTTTGAATTCTTGCCAGTTGGCTTTATTTGTTTTCCAACAGGGGGGTCTGTTGTAATAAATGGATTGATAAACTTCTAATATTATGGGGTAATGGTCACTACTGCAACGATCATTATGGATCTTCTATATGTAATGCAAGTAACTTGAAGGGTAGGATAGAGTGATGCCGACAGCTAAGTAGGAACCGGTATGTCGGAGATTTTCAATTTAAAATGCAGAAGTTATTGCTATTGATTACCGTTTCCAGATTCCTGCTTTTTTGTTGGTTTTTATGTACCCCCATATAGTGTTGTGTACTGTTACTGTAAGTTCACCAAGTAACAAGTGGGGTTTAGGGATTTGGTCAATTAATAGAGTTGTTTCGTTTATAGAATAATAGGGTGTAATGTAAATGGAGCAGATGTTTACTGGTTTTTGTAATGCTGCTTTGATAGCAATCACTTGGAATTCACTGTTAATGAAGATTTGGTGTTGGGGTATGTCACCTACGGAAACCCTGTCTTTGGGTTTATATTTAGTCAGGAGTTGTAGGATTTCTTTATAAGTGACTCTGATTCCTCTGCAGTTCCATTGTAGGAATGTCATATTATGTATTCTGTTTGTATTTAAGAGCTATGGAGTTTTCTTTATTTAGATTTCTTAGCTTTTACCTTTGTGGGGTTAGGCTCTTCTATCTCCATTCTTTTCAATAAATTGTATCTGTTTTTTTAGCTCTAAAGGAACCGATGAGTCTTTTGATTGGCCCGATACTTTCTCTGTAGGTGTCGAATTGGTCTGAGTCTGCGACTTCTGAATCGTCTGATCATCCCCTGTTTCGTTTTTTTCATCGTTCACCTTGAATGTTGGGGACTGATAAGGAGATCTTTGAAGCATTGGTTTATTAGTATTGTTATTTGGTGGGATAATCTTTGTAGGAGAATCCGGACAATTTTGTTATCGCTTCACTGTGTGGTGTATCTTAGGTGGACTTATTCGGTTGAGTGACCTTTCCTCTCTTAGTCCTCTCAGCGAGAGAGAGAGAGAGAGAGAAAGAAAGAGAAAGAGAGAGCAAGAGAGAGAGCGAGAGAATTCTCGTTAGCTCTCTTAGTCCTGTATCATTTGTTTTCACTCGATTTGTGCATTTGTGAGTTTTTTTGCCTTCTTTTGTGGAGTGGTCAGGATCTTTTTCTCCATATTTTCCACACACATTCCTTCTGTTAAATTTATCCCCGTGATATCCATATTTATGGCATTTTTAATACTGGAATAGATTGGGGATAAATTGTTCCACCTTTTCCAATGTATAGCCAATTTTTATTTGTTGGTGGAATTGTTAGCAAATCAAAAGTCATAATTCCACCATTCCTCTTTATTGAGACCCCTTTCACTGTCACTCTCTGTAGTCTCAATTCTTTTTTTATTTCCTCTATAAGAGAGCTTTTGACTTCTCACCATTCCCTTAGATATATTAAGGTTTTGATGAAGGTATGGATTTTTTTTGCATGAAAAATTTTCATTTTCAGCAGAAAATCTGCGTTTTTTCTTTTTTATCTACACTGGGAAGTTTCTCTTGTTCAGTTTTTAACCGTTTGAGGTTTCAAATTTGATTATATTAATTTTCACTAACAAATGGAGACAATTTCGTAAGTGGAGAGTCATCCAAAGTTTCTAAGACAATGAAAATCTATTGATGTCTTCACCTTTACTTTCAGAACTTGTTGTTTCTCTATTAAATCTTTTGGTGGTTTTATTTGTAGAAACCATAATAATTGTTTTTTGTTCATTTCTTTTCATAATTCTTGTTCTCTACCCAAAACGGAGTGTAACAGCCGCCCTGGCGTGAATAAAGTGAAGGCATGACGATTCTTACTGATGTAATTAATTTTATTCAATTAACAATGTGAAACTGTAAGAAAAGAAATAGCATTAATAACAGTGAATACAACAAAGAAGAACAAATTAAAAGAATCTCAAAATACAGAAACTTCAATAAACAGACACTTCAAGAGATGGAAACTCACAGCTTGTTGCTTCATTTCGACCAGCCTGGCAGCGATAATCTAAGGTCTCCTTCCCACTTTTGGTTAGGGTTCATAGACCGCAGAAACTATTGATCCGCACCAAATGATGTTAACTCATTAAACTACCCTGAATGTAATACTCTTGGGGGTAGTTAATTTATATAAACAAAAATATTCATATAAAATAAAACATAATTAAAACTGGTCAGCTTTTAGCGGCAGTTACACTCCCACCAAATCACCCTGAATTACGAATTAATGGTGATTTTATGGCAACTATTTTAAGGGGCTGGGAATGTTCAATATGAGTCTCTCAAACTTTACCCTTCTCTAATTGCTCTCCATTATTACGCTTCACTGCTTACTCGTTTCTACCTTTGTAAATGGATTGTTCTCTTGACAGAATTCCGATATATTTTCCGGTGGTCTACCATGTCGTCTGGGAAATTTAAACAATGAAAATCCCATTTGGTTTTTCTTGTGAGATCCTAGTAACTTCACAGCCTTTTGCAGTAACCCTGTTTTAATAGCCTGGGAGACGGTGGCCGGTCTTGACGTTTGGCTAGCTTAAGAGCCCTTAAGCTATTAAGTTGTGAAAGTCGTCCACGCCTCTCTGGGATTACAGATGACAACTTCTCCTTCTTTATTTGGCTCTTCTTTATCTTAATTTTGGAGGTTCTCTTCTGTGACTTGTTTATGGGACAGCAGGTTTGGACAACTTTCCTGAACTTTCTTCCTCTGACCAAACATTAATTTTATTGTTTGGGATTTGCTTTTTGCGCTATCTTCATCAGATGAGAAAACACCATTCTCGGGAGAGTTGTCTTCCCTTGGGTGGAGGACGAAAAGATTTAGAGTCTTTATATTGCTAATGTCAGAAGAAATTGATGTGTTTTCCTTTGTTGTTGCAGTAACTTTGTGCCTCTTTTGGATAACAGGTGACAATTTATCTGTGGTCCTCTTAGATATTTTTACTTCGTTCCTTTTCTGGGTATATCCTATCTCTTTCTTTTGATGGAAAATTCCTGGTTGAAGAGGTTTTTGACAAGTCTTCTCTGGTCATGTAGATGATTCTGCTCAAAGCTAGCATCTTTAACTTTGTTCCTTATCTCTTTGGTAGCATCACTCAGAGCATCATCATTCATTGACATTGTCTTGGTCTCTTTTACAGGTTCTGTGCTTTCCAATGGCTTCCATACATTCAATGTACCAGGGTTGCTATTTGAAGTATTCATATCTTTCTGATAACCAAATTTTCCTTTTGGTATTTCTGATGAGGTCTGACTGTGAATTGCACTGTTTTTTAGAGACGGTTCATGTATAAGGTTGCAAGACTTCTTTGTGTTCTCACTTCTCCAAGGGTTATTTACTAAGGTTTATTCAGCTGACCACTGCTTGTTAGTGATAGCTAGTTAAACGGGTTTAGTGAGGAAGAGCTAAGCTTTGGAAATACATTGGGTGTAAATGATCCTAGAATCTTGTTAGGATCAACTTCCTTTTTTAATGCTACTAATGAATCCATACTATGGCAGTCATCCGGAGCTCTTATTAGTGCGGGTAGAAATTGTACTTTTTGGAATTTCCTATCTTCTTGTGCTCTTCTCTTTAAAATGTCCGGTGACTGGTTATCAGCTTTGAATACTTTAGGGCATGCTAACGGTGTTACAGATGCTTGGTGATAGGGACCAGTGACTCTTGAGTTCTTACAGAGTGTCGCATTTCCCACAGTGCTCGACTCCAGATCAGTCTTGGTCGCATGGAGTTCTTGATATGCCCCTATAATGACTTTCCTATCCCGTTTGGATTCCAGGTCTCTAAGTAGCTGACGTTGGTTATCAATAGCAGCTTGCATCTCCATGGCTGCTTCCTTTACCGACTCTGCAACTGCTTCTGCTCTCTGTGTTTTAAAGTCATAGTTCACTCTCGAGACTGTGGGTCTATCTTTGGAACTTGCATAGACACAGCCAACGAGTACATGTAGCCTATGCTCTTCTGCATTAAACCTTTCGTCTTTCTTGAGGCATAGTCCCATCAGTTTTAGTAACTCTGAAGTTACACTCTTATACGCGTCCATATCCCTGCGAGTCTTCTGACTTGGTGTCACTTTATCTCGCAACTGGAGATAAACTTCTCACACCTCTGACTCAAGTCTTCCAATCCCATTCATCATGTCCTTTAGGTCGCTTTCGGAGCACTCGCATTTTAATTTTGTGCGAGCCTCCTTGACACATGTTCTCCATCTTCCATAGGCCACCGCAAATTTGTCAATTATTTTTTCCACCTCCCATTGTAACAGTTGAGCCATTTTCTGTTGTGTAAGGCTGAATTTTCTCTCTTTCTGTCTTATTTCAGGTGCTAAACGTGTTTCATTTTCTTTCTCTATGGAGTCCAAAACTCCTGGTACGTTTTCCTGACTAGGCAACCTCACACTCTTAGATGAAATTCTGATTTGCACCGACATTTTTATTTTCTCTCTATCTTTTTCTTTAATAAGGTAAATAACTGATGGTGATACAGTTCTTTCAATTAACAAAATAATGATCGTAATACTGTTTCTTCAAAACAAACGAACGGTAGTACATTTCTTTAACAACGTGAACGAAGGTAGTTTTTTTCTTTTCTTATTTCAACTCTATTACTTCAAACAAACAACGTGTTTTTTTTCTTTTCTTATTTCAACTCTATTACTTCAAACAAACAACGTGAATGGAGGTAGTTTTTTTTTTCTTTCTTATTTCAACTCTATTACTTCAAACAAACAACGTGAACGAAGGTAGTTTTTTTTTTTTCTTATTTCAACTCTATTACTTCAAACAAACAACGAGGTAGTTTTTTTTCTTTTCTTATTTCAACTCTATTACTTCAAACAAACAACGTGAATGGAGGTAGTTTTTTTTCTTTCTTATTTCAACTCTATTACTTCAAACAAACAACGTGAATGGAGGTAGTTTTTTTTTTTTCTTATTTCAACTCTATTACTTCAAACAAACAACACGTAGTTTTTTTTTCTTTTCTTATTTCAACTCTATTACTTCAAACAAACAACGTGAACGAAGGTAGTTTTTTTTTCTTTTTCTTATTTCAACTCTATTACTTCAAACAAACAACGTGAAGGTAGTTTTTTTTTCTTTTCTTATTTCAACTCTATTACTTCAAAAAAAACAACGTGAATGGAGGTAGTTTTTTTTTTTTTTTCTTATTTCAACTCTATTACTTCAAACAAACAACGTGAACGAAGTAGTTTTTTTTTCTTTCTTATTTCAACTCTATTACTTCAAACAAACAACGTGAATGGTAGTTTTTTTTCTTTTCTTATTTCAAACTCTATTACTTCAAACAAACAACGTGAATGGAGGTAGTTTTTTTTTCTTTCTTATTTCAACTCTATTACTTCAAACAAACAACGTGAACGAAGGTAGTTTTTTTTTCTTTTCTTATTTCAACTCTATTACTTCAAACAAACAACGTGAATGGAGGTAGTTTTTTTTTCTTTTCTTATTTCAACTCTATTACTTCAAACAAACAACGTGAATGGAGGTAGTTTTTTTTCTTTTCTTATTTCAACTCTATTACTTCAAACAAACAACGTGAACGAAGGTAGTTTTTTTTCTTTTCTTATTTCAACTCTATTACTTCAAACAAACAACGTGAATGGAGGTAGTTTTTTTTTCTTTTCTTATTTCAACTCTATTACTTCAAACAAACAACGTGAACGAAGGTAGTTTTTTTTTTCTTTTCTATTTCAACTTCAAACAAACAACGTGAATGGAGGTAGTTTTTTTTCTTTTCTTATTTCAACTCTATTACTTCAAACAAACAACGTGAACGAAGGTAGTTTTTTTTTCTTTTCTTATTTCAACTTCAAACAAACAACGTGAATGGAGGTAGTTTTTTTTCTTTTCTTATTTCAACTCTATTACTTCAAACAAACAACGTGAATGGAGGTAGTTTTTTTCTTTTCTTATTTCAACTCTATTACTTCAAACAAACAACGTGAACGAAGGTAGTTTTTTTTCTTTTCTTATTTCAACTCTATTACTTCAAACAAACAACGTGAACGAAGGTAGTTTTTTTTCTTTTCTTATTTCAACTCTATTACTTCAAACAAACAACGTGAATGGAGGTAGTTTTTTTTTCTTTTCTTATTTCAACTCTATTACTTCAAACAAACAACGTGAATGGAGGTAGTTTTTTTTCTTTTCTTATTTCAACTCTATTACTTCAAACAAACAACGTGAACGAAGGTAGTTTTTTTTCTTTTCTTATTTCAACTTCAAACAAACAACGTGAATGGAGTTTTTTTTTCTTTTCTTATTTCAACTCTATTACTTCAAACAAACAACGTGAATGGAGGTAGTTTTTTTTTTCTTTCTTATTTCAACTCTATTACTTCAAACAAACAACGTGAACGAAGGTAGTTTTTTTTCTTTTCTTATTTCAACTTCAAACAAACAACGTGAATGGAGGTAGTTTTTTTTCTTTTCTTATTTCAACTCTATTACTTCAAACAAACAACGTGAACGAAGGTAGTTTTTTTTTCTTTTCTTATTTCAACTTCAAACAAACAACGTGAATGGAGGTAGTTTTTTTCTTTTCTTATTTACTTCAAACAAACAACGTGAATGGAGGTAGTTTTTTTTCTTTTCTTATTTCAACTCTATTACTTCAAACAAACAACGTGAATGGAGGTAGTTTTTTTTTCTTTTCTTATTTCAACTCTATTACTTCAAACAAACAACGTGAACGAAGGTAGTTTTTTTTTCTTTTCTTATTTCAACTTCAAACAAACAACGTGAATGGAGGTAGTTTTTTTTTCTTTTCTTATTTCAACTCTATTACTTCAAACAAACAACGTGAACGAAGGTAGTTTTTTTTCTTTCTTATTTCAACTTCAAACAAACAACGTGAAAGGTAGTTTTTTTTCTTTTCTTATTTCAACTCTATTACTTCAAACAAACAACGTGAATGGAGGTAGTTTTTTTTCTTTTCTTATTTCAACTCTATTACTTCAAACAAACAACGTGAATGGAGGTAGTTTTTTTTTTTTCTTATTTCAACTCTATTACTTCAAACAAACAACGTGAACGAAGGTAGTTTTTTTTTTCTTTCTTATTTCAACTTCAAACAAACAACGTGAATGGAGGTAGTTTTTTTTTCTTTTCTTATTTCAACTCTATTACTTCAAACAAACA
The DNA here is from genome assembly GCA_023376005.1 of Doryteuthis pealeii. Lineage (NCBI taxonomy): Eukaryota > Metazoa > Mollusca > Cephalopoda > Myopsida > Loliginidae > Doryteuthis > Doryteuthis pealeii. The sequence continues at coordinate 39,941,066 of CM042146.1, read as the reverse complement.
ACGTGAACGAGGTAGTTTTTTTTCTTTTCTTATTTCAACTCTATTACTTCAAACAAACAACGTGAATGGAGGTAGTTTTTTTTCTTTTCTTATTTCAACTCTATTACTTCAAAAAAACAACGTGAATGGAGGTAGTTTTTTTTTTTTTTCTTATTTCAACTCTATTACTTCAAACAAACAACGTGAACGAAGGTAGTTTTTTTTCTTTTCTTATTTCAACTTCAAACAAACAACGTGAATGGAGGTAGTTTTTTTTTCTTTTCTTACTTCAACAAACAACGTGTTTTTTTTTCTTTTCTTATTTCAACTTCAAACAAACAACGTGAATGGAGGTAGTTTTTTTTTTTCTTTTTTCAACTTCAAACAAACAACGTGAAAGGTAGTTTTTTTTTCTTTTCTTATTTCAACTTACTTCAAACAAACAACGTGAACGAAGGTAGTTTTTTTTTCTTTTCTTATTTCAACTCTATTACTTCAAACAAACAACGTGAACGAGGTAGTTTTTTTTCTTTTCTTATTTTCTATTACTTCAAACAAACAACGTGAATGGAGGTAGTTTTTTTTCTTTTCTTATTTCAACTCTATTACTTCAAACAAACAACGTGAATGGAGGTAGTTTTTTTTTCTTTTCTTATTTCAACTCTATTACTTCAAACAAACAACGTGAACGGAGGTAGTTTTTTTTTCTTTCTTATTTCAACTCTATTACTTCAAACAAACAACGTGAATGGAGGTAGTTTTTTTTCTTTTCTTATTTCAACTCTATTACTTCAAACAAACAACGTGAACGAAGGTAGTTTTTTTTTTCTTTTCTTATTTCAACTCAAACAAACAACGTGAATGGAGGTAGTTTTTTTTCTTTTCTTATTTCAACTCTATTACTTCAAACAAACAACGTGAACGAAGGTAGTTTTTTTTTCTTTTCTTATTTCAACTCTATTACTTCAAACAAACAACGTGAACGAAGGTAGTTTTTTTTTCTTTTCTTATTTCAACTCTATTACTTCAAACAAACAACGTGAATGGAGGTAGTTTTTTTTCTTTTCTTATTTCAACTCTATTACTTCAAACAAACAACGTTAAACTTCAAACAAACAACGTGAATGGAGGTAGTTTTTTTTTCTTTTCTTATTTCAACTCTATTACTTCAAACAAACAACGTGAATGGAGGTAGTTTTTTTTTTCTTTCTTATTTCAACTCTATTACTTCAAACAAACAACGTGAACGAAGGTAGTTTTTTTCTTTTCTTATTTCAACTTCAAACAAACAACGTTAGGTAGTTTTTTTTTCTTTTCTTATTTCATTACTTCAAACAAACAACGTGAATGGAGGTAGTTTTTTTTTTTTTTTTTCAACTCTATTACTTCAAACAAACAACGTGAAAGGTAGTTTTTTTTTCTTTTCTTATTTCAACTTCAAACAAACAACGTGAATGGAGGTAGTTTTTTTTCTTTCTTATTTCAACTCTATTACTTCAAACAAACAACGTTTTTTTTCTTTTCTTATTTCAACTTCAAACAACGTGAATGGAGGTAGTTTTTTTCTTTTCTTATTTCAACTCTATTACTTCAAACAAACAACGTGAATGGAGGTAGTTTTTTTTTCTTTTCTTATTTCAACTCTATTACTTCAAACAAACAACGTGAACGAAGGTAGTTTTTTTTCTTTTCTTATTTCAACTCTATTACTTCAAACAAACAACGTGAATGGAGGTAGTTTTTTTTTCTTTTCTTATTTCAACTCTATTACTTCAAACAAACAACGTGAACGAAGGTAGTTTTTTTTTCTTTCTTATTTCAACTTCAAACAAACAACGTGAATGGAGGTAGTTTTTTTTTTCTTTTCTTATTTCAACTCTATTACTTCAAACAAACAACGTGAACGAGGTAGTTTTTTTTCTTTTCTTATTTCAACTCTATTACTTCAAACAAACAACGTGAACGAAGGTAGTTTTTTTTCTTTTCTTATTTCAACTCTATTACTTCAAACAAACAACGTGAATGGAGGTAGTTTTTTTTTCTTTTCTTATTTCAACTCTATTACTTCAAACAAACAACGTGAAACGGAGGTAGTTTTTTTTCTTTTCTTATTTCAACTCTATTACTTCAAACAAAACAACGTTTTTTTTTCTTTTCTTATTTCAACTCTATTACTTCAAACAAACAACGTGAACGAGGTAGTTTTTTTTCTTTTCTTATTTCAACTCTATTACTTCAAACAAACAACGTGAAACGAGGTAGTTTTTTTTCTTTTCTTATTTCAACTCTATTACTTCAAACAAACAACGTGAATGGAGGTAGTTTTTTTTCTTTTCTTATTTCAACTCTATTACTTTACTTCAAACAAACAACGTGAATGGAGGTAGTTTTTTTTCTTTCTTATTTCAACTCTATTACTTCAAACAAACAACGTGAATGGAGGTAGTTTTTTTTCTTTTCTTATTTCAACTCTATTACTTCAAACAAACAACGTGAACGAAGGTAGTTTTTTTTCTTTTCTTATTTCAACTCTATTACTTCAAACAAACAACGTGAATGGAGGTAGTTTTTTTTCTTTTCTTATTTCAACTCTATTACTTCAAACAAACAACGTGAATGGAGGTAGTTTTTTTCTTTTCTTATTTCAACTCTATTACTTCAAACAAACAACGTGAACGAAGGTAGTTTTTTTTCTTTTCTTATTTCAACTCTATTACTTCAAACAAACAACGTGAACGAGGTAGTTTTTTTTTCTTTTCTTATTTCAACTCTATTACTTCAAACAAACAACGTGAATGGAGGTAGTTTTTTTTTCTTTTCTTATTTCAACTCTATTACTTCAAACAAACAACGTGAACGAAGGTAGTTTTTTTTTTTTCTTTCTTATTTCAACTCTATTACTTCAAACAAACAACGTGAATGGAGGTAGTTTTTTTTCTTTTCTTATTTCAACTCTATTACTTCAAACAAACAACGTGAATGGAGGTAGTTTTTTTTTTTTCTTATTTCAACTCTATTACTTCAAACAAACAACGTGAACGAGGTAGTTTTTTTTTTTTTCTCATTACTTCAAACAAACAACGTGAACGAGGTAGTTTTTTTTTCTTTTCTTATTTCAACTCTATTACTTCAAACAAACAACGTGAAACAACGTGAATGGAGGTAGTTTTTTTTCTTTTCTTATTTCAACTCTATTACTTCAAACAAACAACGTGAACGAAGGTAGTTTTTTTTCTTTTCTTATTTCAACTTCAAACAAACAACGTGAATGGAGGTAGTTTTTTTTTTTTTTCTTATTTCAACTCTATTACTTCAAACAAACAACGTGAAGGAGTTTTTTTTTCTTTTCTTATTTTCTATTACTTCAAACAAACAACGTGAAAAGGTAGTTTTTTTTTCTTTTTTCAACTCTATTACTTCAAACAACAACGTGAATGGAGGTAGTTTTTTTCTTTTCTTATTTCAACTCTACTTCAAACAAACAACGTGAATGGAGGTAGTTTTTTTTTTCTTTCTTATTTCAACTCTATTACTTCAAACAAACAACGTGAATGGAGGTAGTTTTTTTTTTTTTCTTATTTCAACTCTATTACTTCAAACAAACAACGTGAATGGAGGTAGTTTTTTTTCTTTTCTTATTTCAACTCTATTACTTCAAACAAACAACGTGAACGGGGGGTTTTTTTCTTTTCTTATTTCAACTCTATTACTTCAAACAAACAACGTGAATGGAGGTAGTTTTTTTCTTTTCTTATTTCAACTCTATTACTTCAAACAAACAACGTGAATGGAGGTAGTTCCTTTGTTTTTTTGTTTGAAGGCAAAAAAATAAGCCGGTTTTAATAAAACAAATAAGAACTGTAGTACAATTGTGTGTGTTATTTCGTTTTCTTTTTTTTTTCTTCTTCTTCTCAAAAACAAATTAACGGCAATATATTTCTTCAAACAAACACTACTCCTTTAAACAAACAACGTGAACGAAGGTGGTTCCTTTTGTTTTTCTTTTTCCAAAAACAAATGAACGGTAACGTATTTCTTCAAACAAATACTACTTCTTCAAACAAACAACTTGAACGGAAGTAATTTTTTTCCTCTTCCTTTTTTTTTTCTTTTCAAAAACAATATTATTTCTTTAAATAAACACTATTCCTCCATTAAACAACGTGAACCGAGGTATGTTTTTGTTTGTTGTTGTTTTCTTCTTCTTTTCAAAAACAAATTAACGGTAACATATTTCCTTAACAAAACGAAATGAAGAACAGTGTAATATTTCCCTCAACAAATAGAGAAGGACAGTGACGAATTCTTTTCAAAATAACATGAAGAACGAGTGAAGGTAAAACTTAATTGTTTCTTGCTATGTCTTCACAATAAGTTTTACTATATACTTGAGTTATATTAATAAAAGTTCATTCAAGTGGGAGAAAGTTCTCATAAAATTACAGGAATGCTTTTTACTTACTCAGGAATATACAAGCGTGGCTTCTGTCAGGGGTGGGGGTTGTTGAGGTGGCCCGTAGACATTTTCTGGACCGTGTGGTTACTGCTTTCCATGTTTCCACGTCGGTTTTAGCTTTTATGACGATACTTTTTCTTCCATGACAGGCACGTTTCCTATCAGGCCCTACACTGGCTAAGACTTTTCACTGAAGCCTCACTGGATAAAAACCCCTCCTCGCGCAAAGCTCCTCACTCGCGCAAGCTTTTCACTGTAGCGGTGCCCTGGTCTGGATAAAGTGAAGGCATGACGATTCTTACTGATGTACTAATTTTATTAATAAACGCCGTGAAAAGTTTGTTGCTTCATTTCGACCAGCCTGGCAGCGATAATCTAACTAAGGTCTCCTTCCCACTTTTGGTTAGGGTTCATAGACCGCAGAAACTATTGATCCGCACCAAATTATGTTAACTCATTAAACTATCCTGAATGTAATACTCTTGGGGGTAGTTAATTCATATAAACAAAAATATTCATATAAAATAAAACATAATTAAAACTGATCAGCTTTTAGCGGCAGTTACACGGAGTCCACTTCGACTAATTGTCTATGGGAAATACCCATTCGCCTTGGTAAGACAGGGCTACAGGAATGATATAGTCAATCTGATTGTGATCGCAACTATCCGTTTTCCGTCGATTTCCCTACGCACGTATAGCGAAAAGTCAGGGGTACACAACCATATTGCGATCATGAATCTCTTAAATTGATTGATCCTTGCCATTGACTTCTATCACTCGTTTGTAAACTGAGGTGGCAAGAGCCAAAGTAGAGTGTTGCAAGTCACGGACCGCTCAACCACCAGGAACCCGTCCCATGCCACCCACGGCCAACCGGTGATCCTTTTGGGGCTCTTTCTCATCTACAGAGGTGCAGTCGGTGTATTCTACAGCCACAGTCGATAGGACAGGATGAAGTTATAAGATACAAGCAGTTAGTGTTGGAGAATGAGGACATCCTTAAAACCCATCGTCTAGATTCCTTCACACTGGATGGTGAACAACCGGGATCATAATCCTGCATCTCTTGATGGTAAAGGAATCACCACGCCTTAGAAATCATTTCCACAACGATAGCTCAAGATGCGGAAAGCGTTGCAGCATCATGCACAATACCAGCAATGCTGAGGAAGAAACCTGGACAAAGGTGTGCCCATCATACCCTATGTAAATCAGGAGGAAACCTACCTTTAAAAAATAACCTTTAAAGAACATCCAACACTTACACCATCACATCTCATGCCAACAGTCCTTTGTCAATGTCCTTTGACACTCATCCCATCATTTGTATTACTGGTCTGGTTTTATGTAACAAAAAATGTTGGGTGAACATCAGGGTAAGGCAACTATCCTTTCCAAATAATATGACATGAGTTTATTCTGTGCTATATTTTGGTAACCCGACTCCGATTATAACCTTCGATCAACTATTGATTGTGTCTGAAATTATTTTGCTCAATCTTTGGACATAATAACAATATGGATATTCTTTTATTACTTTGAACGTTATGCACACTTATGAAAGATGAAAGTTTCGGGGGTTTGCAAATGCACTAGAAGAAATCAATGGTGCTAAATGCTATCAATCATGGGATCTTAGTGAAAAGCATTTCAAAAGTATTAAGAGCGCATGTCTTTGTTTGTTCTTCTTTAAGTGTAAAGCTGCTAAAACAAGCAAATTGGGCAAAAGCGAGAGAAGCATAAGCTCTCCTGATCATATTGGTCTCCTAGCCAGTGCCAACAAAGGTCCATATTGAACAATGTAATGCATGTTACATCCGGGGCGAAAAGGGTCATGAATGATCTATTATAACAATCCTGCACTGCAAAGTATTAGTGTCAGTATTTACGCTACGTAGAATTGATGAAATATTATATCACTACCGAGAAGACCGGGGACTGGCATACCTCACTCTCAACCGGGAAAAGAATGACAATGTTTTTTTCTGTAACTGCATACATAGGTGCGAGATTATATCTGCAAACATTGATGGATTTGGTTTGATTTCTTTGTTTAATCTCATATCAATATTCTTTAGGTAATTAATATCAAATCATCCTTTCATAAAAACAGTAGTGATACTGTTTAACCCATTGCTGTAGGGATCAGGGAGGTTCATACCTTTCCAAAGAGTATTAATGCGAAAGTGAACGTAATAGCGCGACTGGAGTTCGGCCTCGCTTACTACGATGTCACAGACATCGTAGCCAATACACCATCGGGACCCCCAAAAGAATGATAACATTACCTGAAAATTATCCGTGGATATATGAACAGTTTTCAAGCTTTAGATTTCACATTATAAGAAAAGTTCTGACGAGTTATCTGATAATACTACTTCATATTGAAAATGCTCTTAACTACAGCCTGGGAACCTTCACCGACAGACCCTGTAGCATTTTACTATTCCATTGCAAATATTCCAACGAAAAGGGCCGCAATTAGATGTGCAACAAAATGGGATCAGAATCTTATTGACAATTTTTTTATCCCAGTCAACACTATGGTTGACTCATACAATAAATACACTGTAAGTGCAAGTTATTCTCAAAAATGCACGTGGAACAAGATAATGTACATGATAACTTATTCTACGTGCAAGGTTGAAGACACTGTCCAGAGAATATGGACGCCGGGAATACATATGATAATTTCCATAAGTAAAATGAGGTCGATTTTTCAAGGAACAGCTTTGATTTATTTGATTAAACTTTATGCTAAGGATTCTTTCACGTTAACTTGTATACATTGCACACGTGACTTGATATTCTTAATAGCTTTTCAAATTTCTAAAACTACCTCTGACTCTTTCCCTTAACTTTTAATGCTATAATTTGAGTAATTTTGAGAAGATAATTTTCTACTATAATTCCTTGGAAACATTAAAACTTATTCAAGTGTGATTAGAATAATAGGCAGATTTCCTGGGTCTGCCTATAACCAATGAAAAACTTATCAAACTATATTTAATGTACTATTTTCCTGATGTTCGAACATAGGTAATGCTTAATTTTCTTATTAAAAAAAAAGAAACTGCCTAAAAGAAGGAACCCCCGCACCCCCCAAAAAAAACTAATTATGAATTCAGCAAAATTCAGTTATTTTGTAAATAGTGTAGCATAATGGCGCGCCCTACCCGGGAACACCATATTTGTGGCCTTGTGCCAGACACAGAGAAACCTTAATAGGATGTAGCATGATTCTCAGACCTTACGGGAGTGGGCGAGCAAGAAGAATGAAATTCTCATTATCACCGATAATCGATTCGTAGCCAGGAAGTCTAGGATTTTGCAATTAGAATGTATTTTAATCGGTTTGTCAGAAGAAAGGATGGTTGACCCGTCGACCTGTTAATTGACACCACGTGCAATTTGGTAAAACAGTTAGAACATTCGAAAACTTCCAAAACGTTCTAGAAAGCTCCACACCCATTTCTATATAATGAGGGAACCTTAGATTTTGCGACAGTTGGTCTGGGGCCGTGGAGTTGGTTTGACAGTCGGGTTGACGGAACTTACCGAGAGGAGTCGGGGTTGGCAGTCTGGACGAGTTAGTCATAGGCGGGTAACTGAAAAACATGTGTTAAAGAAATCGACCTCTCTCTCTCTCTCTCTCTCTCTCTCTCTCTCTCTCTCTCTCTCTCTCTCTCTCTCTCTCTCTCTCTCTCTCTCTCTCTCTCCCAATAACTTGCATTAAGTGAATAAATTGATGAAAAGTAATTCATCGTCATCTCAGTTACTACATGAAAGAAATACTACGAGTTCTTTTATGAATGAGATTCCCCTGCCCAAAGATACCCAGTGGAGATAGAAAGTTAATTGACCACAACGAAGAACCACTTGTCTTGTAAGGTGATATCTTTTCCTGACCACGTAAAGAAGTGTGAAAGAATATTTTAGGGCCTGCTGATACTAACGACGACAACTAGATCTGTGTGCGCTTGTAAACGAACGAGCGTTGTCAACCACCTGATACACGACTGTACAAGTCCTAATAGTGCCGTGCATTTTAAGGCACTGTGAGACACGGTAAAACGCCACAACGTTACAGTAGTTTACTGTAATGTATTTATAGATCATCCAAATATTGGAAACAAAGTCATAAAATTTATTTAGTTCTAACAATTTTTGCTCATTTTCCAGAAAAAAATCCGTAGAAAGGTGAGAGGTATGCGACGAATTTAAAAATGGAAAAAACAGACGCTTAAAATCTTTCAAACGACCTCGTATATATATATATATATATATATATATATAGTCATCCACATACAATCATACATCAGTGTGACTATATAAGTTAGGATGCTTCATGCTGGGGTCGAAATCCTACTGATTTGTCATCAGTCAGACGTCTCACCACCACACCATCTACACACCCATTTCTAGAAGTGGAATTTTACTGTTATAAAGATACTAAATACTAATACAATAATTTCCAAAACAACACACACGCACACACACGCGCGCATGCACGCACGCACGCACACATACACACACACACACACACACATATATATATATATATATATATTTATATATATATATATATATATATATATATATATATATTGTTTTGCAATTATTGTATTAGCATTTTGATTCAGTGTAGATATGTATGTATGGAAAGTTGCCTTCAAGTGGGAATTTATGTCATCAATTGCATTTAACTGTATTGAATGGAGAAACCCTGTAATATTGTGGGTAGTATCGACCCCAGTCACAAAGAACTGATCAACGTGTTACAATTTTAGTATTATCTGCGTTATTCGGACTATTGTTCTCATCGTTACGGTTATCACGGAACTTTTAACCTAACCCTTTATTCAGTCCACGGTGATATCCCGTTCTCATTCCGCTAACCATAGCTGAAGTAGTAGAGGCATTAAGCTGTGTTAATTATTATTCTATATTACTGCTGCCCATGACCAGGATTGAACCTTCAGTCCAGAGCTAACTGACACTTTGAACTGTCTTAATCTAACTCCTTTATCCACTAGGTCATGTGTCCAATTGGACAATCCAGTGTGAATTTTGGGAACTTATAAACCTAATGTCTTGTTTTGGCTGGAATATCTACCTATTCACTTATGTATGATTTTTTTTTTACCTAGACTCATATTGGGTGTTTGTTTTTTTAAATTTAATTTAGCCTTTCTATCAGTCAATGTAAACTCCCAGAGAAACTACATCAAAAACTGGCACGAATGACGAACCATCTCACATTCATATACAGATACCGGGATCCCAAGCTAGTTCCACCAGGCTTAACACTAAAACTACCAGTTAATTTCAGGAGAGAGCAAAGGATCGCTAAAAGAGTAGGGAATGAGCTGGTCCGAGATCGTATACAGAACAACCGCTGAAACATAAATTACGGTCTGAAATCTCCAGCAAGCTCGCCCCATTCCTGGAAAGAATTACAATGTCAAATGACAGAGCCCGTATCTGGATGATGCCTACAACTAGGAATTTCAGGAGGTCAAGTCTCGCCAAATTAGGAAGTTGGATAAGATAAAGACCCGTATTACGACAGATTAAGCACACCTCCTGCCAGTAGATGCCGTTGTCAACATCAGTAAACGCTAGCTAACCGCCTCAGAGAATACAGTGCTAAATAAGGGTATCAACTTCGCTACAACCATCAAGCGGGTTCCATACTGATAGCTCCAATCGAGAAGGCAACCTTAAATATCCCTCAATCACGAGTAGAGGAGCTAAGATGGAAGGTGAGGCAGATACAAGAGAAATCAAAGCCTCCAAAACCGAACATTACAAAGGTGGGAAGACTGGCCATCAAATCACTACAACGTGATGAGAACATCATAATACTACCAGCAGACAAAGGCAATGCTACTGTGGTGATGGATAAGGTTGAATATTCCAACAAATTGGCAAACCTAATTGAAAACGGTGGCTACTGCAAGGTTAAGAAGAACCCAACCCTGAAGACCGAAGGGAAGCTGTCACATATCCTTATCAAGAACAAGGACCTGCTACCACTACAGCAACTACACTTGTACGGCCTCCCTAAGATTTATAAAGATGATGTTCCATTAAGACCCACTGTCAGGTTCAGCATGTCACCAGTTGCCTAGCCGTTACCTAGTTGAGATAGTCACCTCATTGACAGGTAAGTCCTCATCATATGTCAAGAACTCTGCCCACTTTGTGGAAAAAATAAAAAGTGCTCCCATCCATTCCAACCAAATGAAGAGTCTAGATGTAGTGTCTATTCACGAAGGTATCCATTCATGAGACTCTAACAGTGGTACAAGATAAGTTAACTGCAGATTCAGATTTGGAAGAATGCACCTGTATCCCAATAGATAATATGATGGAGATGCCGACTTTCTGTGTAGAAACAACCTACTTCGAGATGGATTCTGACATATACCGACAAGAGGAGGGCCAGGCTATGGGGTCACCATTGTCCCCAGTGTTGGACAATATATACATGGAATACTTTGAAGAGATGGCCTTAGGATCTACACCACTAAAGCCATCAATATGGCTTAGATACGTAGATGACACATTCATTCTCTGGCCCCATCACGAAGATGTTCAAATACTAATGGATCATATGAACTCAATCCGTCCATCTATACAGTTCACGATGGAGAATGAACAAGACAACAAATTGTCCTTCCTAGATGTGTTAATAACTTAATTCAGTTCATCCGCGTATCGTAAGCCTACCTCCACATTATCTCAACTTCAATTCCCACCATTCATACAATGTAAAGAAAAGAATCGTCCGTTGCTTACAACATCGGGCAAAAGCCATCAGCAGTGATGAGATATACCAAAAGGAAATGGACATCTTAAGGAAAACCCTCCATCGTAATAATTATCCTGAGACCATAACATCAGCTATGAGAAATCTGGATCGCAAGACAGAGGATGATACCCGAAAACTTACCACAGTCTGTCTGCCCTATGTCAAAGGCTTGGCTGAAAAGATTCAAAAGATATATAATCCATATGACACCAGGACAACATTCAGGAGTAACTCGATTCTTCGTAAACATCTCATCCGAGTCAAGCCCCCAACAGAATGCAACATGACCAAGAATTGCGTGTATTCCATCCCATGCAGCTGTGGCAAAGTATACAATGGTGAAATATGCCGTCCACTGAAAGTAAGACTAGAAAAGCATCGTAAACCAGTGGTTCGAGGAGAAATAGAAAAGTCGGGTATGGCTGACCATATATGGAATGAAAAGGGAAACCATCTGCCTTTATGGGATGAAGTTAGGATAATAGATTGGGAAGAACATTGGAAGAGAAGACGCCTCAAAATATCAGCTATGGTTAGTGGAATAAGAACAGGATATCCCCGTGGACTGAATAAAGGGTTAGGTTCAAAGTTCCGTGATAGCTCCTGATTACGACCTGAAGGTTCCCAATTACGACAAGAAGGTTCCCGAGTCCAAAAAGAAGGTTCCCGAGTCCGAGAAGGTTCCCAAGTTCGACAAGAAATACCTGAAGAAGGCCGGAGGGCACATCAGCCGAATCGTTGTACAGATAACAATGAAGATGAGGACAATAATCCGAATAACGCAGATCATCTCAAATATTCAGAGAAATAGTGATACAATTTTTCTTGGCATATTTTATATTGTATTAATAATTAAGGTTGGCTATCTCAGTTACATTCCAAACTATCTTTCATAGAGAGGAGGAAACTCCTGACATCCTCTAAAATCTATATCGAAGCCTCTAAAAAGAGGTATCTAAAAATTTACCCTAAAAAAATATGTTAGATTCACAAGGGCTTCAGAAATTTAACTTCTAAAACGTAAAACGCAAGCCTTCAATCTAAATCCTCTCTAATCCCATCTGCCTCTGAAACGTCTGTATTTCCCTTGGGGTTGCTGTTAGTGGTAGGAAACCATTACATAACAATGTTGAGTCCTAAACACGATTTATATCGAAAACATTCAATTTTCAGAAGTTTCTGAACAGCATTTAAATGATTAAAATTAGACTGAGTCCAATGGACATATGTCTTTCCAAAATGCCCATTTTGTATTTCTTCCAAAATAATTCGTCCTTTCAAAAATGAATTTAGAAAAATGTATTTTTGAAAAATATGTTGTCAATAAAGACAAAATACGAAAAAATAGTTATTATTTAGTCTTGTTGCTTGGAGTGAATGTTTTTGATAATATTTTTCTTAGGAGATTTTTTTTAACCGTTAACAATGATATTACTGACAAGAAAATTGGTATTGTCCATGTAATTCGACTTATATAATCAAGTTTGAAGTATTGATCTATGAGAGGTGTTCAAAAAGAAGCCAGATAACTCATGAGTTTTAATCTCCCCCCGCTCTCCCCCCTCTCTCTCTCTCTCTCTCTCTCTCTCTCTCTCTCTCTCTCTCTCTCTCTCTCTCTCTCTCTCTTTCTTCATACACATACACACATACACTGACTAAAAGTAATCTCATTTCAGCTTCAGTAAGTTACTTTTTCAAGTGTCATATAATGACCAAAATGAAAAATTTATTCTGTCTTAAACTATGCTGTTTTTAGTACAATTTTAATTTACTTCTACAATTTAAATGAATATTTTTTTATTTCCTTTAAACACTGACCATGTGCTAAACCTATTCCTCCCTCCTCCTTCCTAATGATATTAACATAGGTAGGTCTCCCATGGGCGTTTAAAAAGTCTGTAGAATAATACAAGACAGTTCGACTTAGTATAAGTCATAACTTAGGCGCCGGTATCTTTGCGCATACATATGTACGCATGAATTCCTTGTAGTAGCTATAGCTTTTTATAGTAGGCAGTCTGTTAGCAATGAGTAGAAGAGCGCTGGAGAAGCAGAGGTCGACCACACCGGCAGTAGGAAATTAGGGCACCTATTACTCAAATCACTAAAGGCTAGCCTTGGCCAGCAACTCACCCAGGACAAGGAAAAGTCTCATAAAACCACCGTTGCTTTGCGGTTCTACCTTAACCCAAAGGAAAGGCTAAGGGAGTAAACCCCGAAACAATTCAGTAGTTGGAGTCTATAAGGTGGGTGATGCTAAATCTCAGTACTTTCCAGCAACTCCTGTAACACCGTCCGTGCCAAACTGCATTGGCTCTTACCTTTTCTTTGGACCACAACGGCTGTGTGGAGTGGGTGGATCTGCTGCTTGGGCGACAGCTCATCCACCAAAAACCTGCCCAGGCTACGTAGTTTTTCACAAAAAAATGGAGAGGACACTCCGAGGCATATGCTGACACAACACATGAAGTGACATTTACCAGCGATAAGCTCATCCGATTGGCGAAGGAAACGAGTGCTAGGGGTCACTTCCGACGGTGGGAGAGGTCATCACACCTCACTGGACAGCTACCACCCGCCTTATGCTGGGCAGCCCACAGTCAGTTAAGTGCTGTTCTGCTATGGCCTGCTTGCTTCACTAGGTGTATAGAGCTTAGAGAATTACCTCGACAGGTGGGCCAAAAAGTCTACACCAAACAATACAAAACCCAAAAAACCTCCAGCAATTCGGCTCGCAAGCTGGAATGTGCCCTGGACTATCAGAACTACAACAGGTCAATGATGCCCGCAAGACGGCCATCATTGACAAAGAACTCTCCCGGCTAAACATCGATGTGACGTGCCTCCAGGAAACCCGCCTGGCTGAAAATGGACAAATCAAGGAGACAAACTTCTTCTGGCAGGGAAAACCCGCAAGTAAAACCAGACGGCACGTGGTCGGCATCGCTGTAAAAAAAATAGCCTTATCGCTTGCGTTGAACCCCCATCAACTGGTAGTGATAGAATCATCACCCTTCGGGTGGGAACTCCTGCAGGACTGGCAACTATCATCAGCACAACCCTCTACACAGCCCCTGAAGAAAAAGATGAGTTCTTCGAGAACCTGAGCGCGGTGATAACTCGGATCCCGTCTACCTGCTCGAGGAGTTCAACACAAGAGTAGGAGCTGACTACGAGGCCTGGCCCACTTGCCTTGGCGTTCATGGGTGGGGCAAGATAAATGAGAACGGCCAGAGATTGCTTGAGCTGTGCTACTGCCAAGGCCTCTGCGTGACCAACACCTACTTTAGGTGCAAGGTCATCCACCAGGTGTCATGGAGACATCAGCGCTCTCACCTCTGGCATCAGCTGGATCTTGTCATTACCAGGCGTGCGAATCTTGCAAGCATCCTTCACACCCGCACGTATCATAGTGCAGACTGCGACTCGGATCACTCCCTGGTTGCCAGCAGAGTACGAATGACACCCAGAAAGATTCATTGTGCAAAAACGAGGGGGCAACCACGCATCAACACATGCTGCGTAGACAACAAGGAAAAGACACAGCAATTCTTAGGCGGTCTCCAAGACGTTCTCACAAACAAGACGCCGTCTAAAGAAGAAGCCTCCATTGACGCAAAGTGGTCTCACCACAGAGATGCCATCTACAACACTGCTATCACCGCCTATGGTAAAAAGGAGCAGAAAAATGAGGACTGGTCCGAGGCCCACTGGGAAAAAAATGAAGCCTGCGTTTGAAGTCAAGAGGACAGTCCTCCTGGCATACAAGGTAGCGCCTAGTCAAAACACACTTGACGCCTGGAGGAGTGCCAGAAACACAATTAAGAGAGTTGCCCGACACTGCGCCAACACCTACTGGCTGAACCTGTGCCGCGGTATAGAGACAGCTGCCAACACAGGAGATGTAATGGGGCATGTACGAGGGCATCACACGAGCTACAGGCCCACCCACAACAAAGACTGCACCTCTAAAAGATAAAACGGGAGGAGTCATCACTGACAAAGGGAAGCAGCTGCAACGAGCATTACCTGGAACTCAATGCAACCCAAAACGAAGTGACAGAAAACGCCCTAAGTGCAATAGCTGATCTACTGGCAATGAATGAGCTGGATACACTACCAAGAGCTCGATAGGAAAGCACCAGGGAGAGACGGCATACCGACAGATGTCTTGAAAAGCGGGAAGGCAGCGCTGCTCCAACCACCACACAAACTAATCTGCAGCTGCTGGGAACAGGGATACATCTCTCAGGATATGCGGAACGCCACCATCGTCACCTTATATAAGAACAAAGGAGATCGAAGTGACTGCAACAATTACCGGGGCATTTCCCTCCTCAGCATAGTTGGAAAAGTCTTTGTTCGTGTTATACTGGCGCGTCTACAGACCCTCGCATCTCGCATCTATCTAAAGTCACAGTGTGGCTTCCGAGCAAACCGGTCAACTGTTGACATGATCTTCTCGATACGCCAGCAGCAAGAAAAAAATTCCAGGAGCAGCAGATGCCACTCTACACTGCATTCACAGTCCTAAAGAAGGCATTTTACCTGGTGAGCCGAAGCGGACTTTTTAAATAGCTACAGACATCTTGGAATCATTAGCTCCTTCCACAAAAACATGCACAGCACAGTTTGTTTTAATGGTGCAACATCCGAAGCATTCCCAGTCAGCAGTGGAGGGGAAAAAGAGAGGAAAGAAGCCGCCATTCAAAAATTGGTCTGTTCAGCCACTCACGCAGTTGCAAACATAAGAAAAATGGACACTACGTCATCGTCTTTAGTAGACGGAAGTATGCCAACCATATTGAGAATTCTTTTAGCTTGAAATATATGTTGAAAGCATTTCAATGTTTATTTTAATTATTGTAAATAGCGTTGCTTTGAGCGAACATACGAATTTATTTTTTGTAAATATTAATAAGGTTCTTGAATTGTCTTCAGTCGGTCTCTGATTGGCTGAGTTTTGGGGGTTTGTGAAAACAAGGTTGAGTCTCTGGTTCGAAAATTTGGGCGCCAAATTCTTTAGATGGGAAACTAACCCGGTGAAGAGCAGTTCGGGTTGTTCTCCCTCCGCCGACATAGAGTAGTCGGCATAATCTTTTGTGCATAGGGATAAGGTGTAAATTGATTGAACTAGAGAAAGTTATCAGTCTAAATTTATTTCTTGTATATTTGGAGAATCCAAATATTACATTTTTAGTTCACAGAGTGAGTTAATTTTCTCCTGAGGAGAATTAATATTTTGTTATCTTGTATTTGAAAACGTTAATTATTATTAGATATATTCCATCTCTTTGCGCAGGGCAGAATTGTCCAATATTTGAAGTAGAAAGAACTACAGAAGCTTCTTTAATTTAAAGGCCTTTTTGGCCTTAAATAATTTCTGAGTGTTAGTGAACACGACTTGACAGTGAATTTTGTATTATTCGAAGTCAGCTTAGAAAGCCGACATTATTTTATGACTGAGACCCTTGACAGAGGAATTTGGCCTGGCTAATATGAAGGTAGTAGCAGACACCCGAAGAAAAATAGGAGCGACCCACCACATATGAACCTGTTATGGTTGAAAATATGGCGTTTGGCTAGTGTTCTAAAAATAGAAAAATGTAGACACACTGGCGCCAAGAATTCAAAATTGGGCGGTAAAATAAGGAACCGTTTCTTTTAAATGGGAAGATGAGAGGTAGGAGTAGGAGGTAGATAGTAGTAGGAGTAGGAGATAGATAGTAGTAATTGTAAGGAGTCACTGAAAGAGACACGTGGGAGAAGACAGTTGACGACTAGAAGCCATAAGGGACAGACCAGCTTTCCACGAGAGTCAACGGTGAACCTTACTCAGCCTTCACCTCCTGGATCCACACAAAGTTTAAGAGGTTACAACCAAGCTTAGTTACAACTTGATGTAAAAACCTGATTTTCTCAAACCAAAAAAATAAAACCTCATTAAATCAACATTTTGTATTTTCTTTTAATAATTTCAACAAAGAAGAAATACAACAAACCCTTGTGTCAAAGGGTTTGTCAGAACTGAACATTTTGTATACTGTTTTATTTCATTTTTAATTCGAAAAAAGTCTCGTTAGAGAGACACATCTTTATTTTGTGGATGATATAAAAACATATTGGGAAAACATAGATACGTAATAGAACATTGAAACAGACTTGCAAAATATCGATTAAGATGTATGAAATTGAGATATAGAGGCACATCACTATGAAAAATAAATGTTGAGTAATACATTTCTTGCAGATTATAACTACTGTAATGAGCGCGATCCTTAGCGGACGGTCTAGACTTATGGTATATAAACAGATTAAGCTAATTCACAATAGATAGATAGATATATAGATAGATTTAGAGAGATACAGAGAGGGAGAGAGAAAAAGAGAGATTTGAGAACAGAACGACAGTCACACACACACACACACACACACACACACACATACACACACACACACATAGATAGATAGATAGATAGATAGATAGATAGATAAGAATTAGTTACGCTAAAATTATAGAAAGGGAGATAGAAAGAAGAAAGTACAAACATGACATATAAATGTGTGTGTGCGTATGAGGAAAAAATGGAATAATGAACGAGTGTGAGTCAAAAAGTAATACCCTTTTTGTTTAGGACAGAATTCACTTCCCCGTCCCTGAAATAATATTTGCCTCTCTTCGGTCCCATGAAAGAGGGTTTGAGAGGCAAACATTATTCTAGTGACAAGGAAGTGAAATCTGTAGTGAAGAAGTGGCTCAAAGAACATTCAACATAATTTTACGGGGCATGTATGATACATGTTCCTGCGATGGTAATTATACCTGTCCTAAACAAAATGGCATTACTTGTTGACTCACCCTCGTACATTCAATTAATATTTCGCCTCTGTTGGCCTAAGTGGCTTCATCAGAAGGAAATGTTATTGTTTTTAAACAGAATGATATATAGATGATAAAATCTAAGAGGAGGATACGAGGGAAGCTGATAGAGAAGGAGGTAAAAGGGGTTGCTACAGATATAGGTAGTTCAACACGATTGCGTGAGGAGGGGTAGAAAGGTAAGCGAGGCAGATAGTGATTTAGTCAGCTAAAAATAAAAAAATTTAAACCATAAAAATACGTTTAAACAGGGTTAAATATGCTGTGCTTTCAAATCGATTTTTTTTTTCATTCATTCACCAAGCATTCTATCTGCCATTAGAAGGTCTGGCCAATACAGAACATATGTTTTTAGACGTTAATTCCTCTGGCACAAGGCCATAAGTATGCATTTACCCAACTCCTACACTTCCAAGCAGAATCTATCCACAACTTCTCAGACCTTGACTAATCGCTGAATCGTAGGAGGGGTTCGAGGCAACACTATTGTTTGTAGACTTCTCTAAAGACATTTGACTACATACACAAAGGAAAGATGAAACAAATACTACTAGCATATGGTCTCCTCAAATAAACTGTTACCTTTATAATTATGCTCTACAAAGACACAAAGCAACGGTTAGTTTACCTAATGGTGACACAAATTTCTTTGACATTATCACTGGAGTCTTACAAAGAGATACATTATCAACATTTGTATTTATAATATGCCTAGACTACGTATTATGAAGGTCATTAGATATAAAAGAAAATGGCTTCACGCTAAAAAAAAAAAAAGAAGCCCGCAAAAACTATTACACAAGCAGACTACGTAGATGATCTGGTGCTTCTCGCAAATACACCTTCACAAGCCGAATCACTGCCCCATAGACCAAACAAGGGGGCAAGGAGCATTGACCTCTATGTGAACTCAGACAAAACTCAGTTCATGTGTTTAAAACTAGATGGAGACATCTCCACAATGGATGTTAAGCTTCTAAAATTAGTAGACCAGTTCACAAACCGAGATAGTAATATCTCAACTACAGAAAGCGATGTCAGTATAAGCATAGGAAAAGCATGGACTGCAATAGACTAAGTATAGATCATATGAAAACCTGTTAGGAGGATGAAAAATGGCCCCTTCTCGAAAGACCTTTTGTATGGCGAATTAGTAAAAAGCTCCCGATCGGTAGGTAGACAACGCCTAAGCTTTAAATGTCTGCGGAAAAGACATGAGGATATGCCATATTGATGTGGGAGATAGAAAATCGAGTGGCCTGGCACCTGTTAAACAAGGCACGAAAAGGAGTGAGGCGGAGAGAAAAGTTGCCTCCACAGCAAAGAGAGCCAGAAGGAAGAAGAGAAACCAGCAGCCCCAGCAAACATCGCAGTTTGTGTGCAGTCAGAGCACTAAAGACTGACACTCATTAGCCTGCTCAGCTACTTGTTTAGATGCAGATAGTTTTTTGGACACTACGTCATCGTTCTTGGCTGATAGGAATGTACCAACAACAACAATGTAAAATTCAGACAGCTTTGTCCAGTATTTGAACTCGAAATGCCGAATACATTTCCTACAACAGTAATGGTTACGCCAATATAAAAATGTTGTTTTTTCTTTTGTTTTTTTGTTTTTTGTTTTTTGTTTTTTTGTGAATCAAAAACAATCCCAAATTTCTGTCTAACATCTACTTTCATCCATTAATAACCGACACTTATTTGTTGATTGGCCAGTTTCTTTGTTCTGTTTAAATTACTTTAGCAATTCATTGGTTGATGCTGATAATACCACTTTAACTTTCAGATGTATTGAGATCGCAAAAAGTGATAATAAACAAACTGGCTAAGTATCGGTTTTTAATTAAACTTTCGATAATTAAGTAAAAAAGAGGGAAACTTATTTTAATAAAGTCATTCAAAATGTTGGAGTAAATACATGGGGGATGAACTTTGTTTTTATTTATTTTTCTGTATCAACCACCCCCTTAATTAATTCATATATGTTTTAATTAATCATACGTAACAGTGTACCTTTACGTTTTAAAAGATTCTTTATTGGATAAATCTGCTTTGTTTACCTTTCTCTTCTTATCTCTTTTTTAATAAGATGGTACATTTTTATAAACGAAAGCCTTACTTTTGCTCTTCTTAAGGTATCTTTTCACTTATTTGTTTGTTGTTTTTTAAATATATATTTACTTGTGCACCGTTCTGGGAACCCCAAGTAACTCAAAAGAAATTCAGACTTCTTTTTCCTTTCACTGGTCATGTAAACTCCCATGTATAACATGGCGAGTTCTTTTTGTTGTCGTCAATTAATTTTTAACGAAACTGGAAGTGTAAAAGTTATTTCTATTAATTAAAGGAAATTGTTTTGTTAAAATTGGAAAATAAAAATATTGTATAAATTTTTATTTTACTTATTGTATTTATAAATACGTGCAAAGGCCACTGTATGACCTGCAGCGACCTAAGTTGATATGCTTGTCGGGGCTGTCAGAAATCAATGGAGGGGGTAGCCTTGTTTTGGGGATTGGCGTTTAGCACTCGTTGGCGTTATCATAATGTGGACGAGCAGATTACCAGCCCCCACGAACGAAACGAGTTCAGATATGTGTGGCCTGTGCGAGGGGGAGGAGTGTGGCGAGTGACCCAATACACGAGCGCCACTACTCAGTTGCTCTGGGTCGTTACAGGTCAGCCCAAACAGCTCAAGATACGCCTTTACATGAGCCGCCAGAGACACACTTTCGTTGCCGAATATGTTGTCGATGTATGATGAGGTAGCGCTGTTGATGGTTTCATCTTGCCCGATCACAGCTTTGACAACGGATCGCATGATCTGTGGGGCCTCGTTCAGCCCGAACCCCAAGCGGGTAAGGCAATACCTTTGCCCCTTAATCTTCACCGTTTGGAATGGCTATAAGGACTTGTCAATGTGAATTTGTAGATACGCCCGGTGCAAGTCCACTATAGCGGCATTTGACTCTTGCTGTCGCCATTCCCTCAGCTTTTGAGCGCAATCGTCTGCATTGGTTTGCTCATTCAGTTCGCGATAGTCCATGACTGGTCGAACCTTCTGTTTGTTCTCCTGTAGTACGGCCATCAGCGGGATCAGACCCTTTGGGGGTCTAAGCTCATCTTCAGGGTACGGAAGCAGCCAGCCGTTGTCTATCCAAATCTGCAGTTCGCGATTGTACTCCTCTTGGAGATGGATAGGGATGGGATATCCTGCTAGCCTGTTTTTCAACGTGGCTGGTGGCTGGTTGTCGGACCACTTCCACGATGCGGTCCAAATCCTTTCACTTGCATTATACTCTGTACAGAAGTCGGGCTCGCTGATCCGGATGGCAGTGCAGAACGGTTCGCTAGGCTGGGAAAAATTTACGTCGCCGGTGCCAGTTACGAACACTCCACCCAGCTGCTTGATTGCGTCCAATCCGAGCAACAAGTCAAATCCTAGTAACTCCCCATCCACGACTAGAATTTTAATGTCATGGGGGGGCTGGTTCCTAAGGCCAAGTTTGACTACTCCAATTCTGCAGCAACTGAGTGTCCTTCCACCCACTGTGAGTACTTTCACCTTCTCTCGTCGCCACGTCAGACAGCATGCCATGTGTATCAGTGACTGCGTACAACCTATGTCCACTAGGGCGGTACGCATCGTCCCATTGATCCGTACAGTGATCACAGGCAGCGCGCCGCTCAGTTGAGGTTTGGGGAGGAGACTGGCGCTGAAGACCCCTTCTCCATTTCCCGGGCAATTTCGAGCAACTGAGTAGTGGCGCCCGTGTGTTGGGCTTGTATGTCTGTGAGGAGCACGGTAGACTTCGATGGCAACGTGATGGCGAGTGTCCGACGGCTCCTGACGTACTTACACGTCGAAGCATCTTTTCCGTGTGTGGGCGGCTGACCGGGCATTTTCCAGTGTGCGGCTGGCCCCGTGTTGCAGCAGCGTTCTTGAAACGGAGAGCGGACGCCGTAACAACAGGATGGGATGACGAAGTTCAATACCCCTACTGCGTCGGATGCTGGAGGAGATTATTGCGAGAACGGCACAAACTGATCCAGCACACGGTGACTGTTGCGTGAACGGTCGGGATGTCACTGTGTGGGTGGATACAAGCTCCTTGGCCACCGGTGTGGCTATTGAATATGGCGGAGCCATAATTGAAGACGCAAGCTGGCTACGACCGGTCGTAGCCAGCTTGAACTGAGTGTACCACTCAGTTCAGTACATAAATCTGGCAGAGCTTGATGCAGTGTTAAGGGGTGTCAACCTGGCGCTACAATGGAAGGCGAGCGTGATTCACCTACGGACAGACACGGCCTGCGTGCATCGGTGGATTTCGGACACCCTGTCCGGGAAAACGAAGGTACGGACCAAGGCGGCATCAGAGATGTTAATAAGACGCCGAATGAATTAGCTGCGGAATATGGGCTGACAATCGATGTGGCGCTCGTCATATCTCACGCAAACCGAACTGATCCACTCAGCAGAGTGCCCCGGTGATGGCTGGATGCAATTCGTAAAGAAACGGAACCCACTGAGCCAGTGTGCACCGCGTCCATAGAAGAACTGGATCCCGTTCGCATTCGGACTATTCACCGATCTTGTGGATATCCCGGCGTAAAACGCACACTCTACTTCGCAAAATTGGTTAGTCCCGAGGTCTCTAAGGCAGCTGTGCGGGAAGTAGTCAGAGACTGCGAGGAGTGTCAGTCCATAGATCCGGCTCCGGTAAGGTGGAAGACGGGTAGACTGGACGTACGTGAGAACAGGGTCGGAATGGATGTGACCCACCTTGGAGATCGGCATTACCTAACATTGATCGACTGCGGTCCCAGTCGATTTGCCATTTGGAGGCCGTTACTACGCCAGGTCTCTACCAGCATCATCCAGCAGCTGGAGACTGTATTCTACGAAAGGGGGACGACTGCCGAATTACTCACGGATAACACCACAGCCTTTGATGGAGAGACGTTCACTAACTTCTCTGAGCACTGGGGCGTCTGGGTGAGATTCCGATGTGCATACGTGCCGTCGGGATCGCAGAAAGATCCCATCGTACGATCAAGCGCATTACCACAAGAACACAGTGCTCGGTGATGGAAGCAGTGTACTGGTACAATGTGACTCCCAAGAATGATATAACAGCTTCAACTGCACCAGCTAATGTGATACACACATACACTGCCCGTATAAAGGGCATTGATGTTGCATCGCTACCAGAAGACACTGGTCCCAGTAGTTATAAAGTAGGGGATATCGTCTGGGTTAAGATCCCACATGGGCGATGTACGACTCAGTTTGGAAAGGGACAGATAACTAATGTCTACAACCCTCATTCGGTCCTTGTTGACGGGACACCCCGCCACATAAAGGATGTTCGTTCTCTGCGTGGAGCAGACGCCACTAGGTGCTGCATCACTTCCTCTGATGATGAAGCGCCGAGGCTGTATGAGGATTTGACGCGGAGGGATTCAGCATCATCTGAGAGCGATCACAAAGAGTGTGGTCAGAATGGGCCCAGAGACACATCCGATGATACAACTGAGGCCGAAGAGACTACCGAGAGAGACACATCCGATGATACAACCGAGGATGAAGATACCACCGAGCGTGTCCCGCTTAGATGAAGTAGCAGACTAAAGAGACCTGCTCCGCACTGTAGTTTATGTGATCCAGAGATCAGGGAGGAGTGTGGACAAGCAGATTCCCAGCCCCCACGAACGAAACGAGTCCGGATATGTGTGGCCTGTGCGAGGGGGAGGAGTGTGGCGAGTGACCATGGAAATTGAACTCGTCACGTCTTCGTTGCTGAAATGCTGGTGAAATTCCGTACGAGCAATGCACAGTGGCCCGGATGTGGAATCTCGTCGTGAGGATTGAGAATCTGCTCGTCCACACACAATTACAGAGTAGTTACAATTTATTCAATATAAAAGACGCTCTGGATAGGTGAAAATTTCAGTTCGACCAGATCGCCAGAAAGAAGATTGTCAGAGGGCCTCGAAACTTTTTGCTGAAATAAGAAAATTGCCACGAGAAGAAAAAATTGCCGCCAAGAAAAAACTCCGATAAAATAACTAAGTCCATATTTTCTGAATCACTCAATGCTAATTAGCACAAAACAAAACGGCAGACAAAATCCTCACCGTGTCTTTTCTCTCCGACCTTGTTTGCAAACCATATTCATCTCCATCATACATGATGATAAAACCGTTGTTATTGTTAACGGTATGTTATCTTATTCTTAGAATTGCCAGCAGCAGTTGCGGCAGCTCATTTCGACTGATCACAAAGACGCCCCGACCACGTTCTGCGGATCAAAGAACACAACGTGGGCACAGAAGGCATCGAAAGAGCTGTTGACCGGAGACACATGGTAGTAAACAGCTGGATTAGATGGCCTCTCGGTTGAACTGTTGAAAGTGAAAATTGAAAATGATAAACATGCTCTGGTTGATCTCAATACTGAAATGAATCTCCTTTACCAAAATGATTGGATTGATGGTGCTTTAGTGTTTTTTTTACAGGAGCAAATGAGAAAAAAAGAGTGGAATCACTCGTTTGAATGGAGCTGGCAAGGTTTTTATTTCCAGGGCCTTGATGAATTCATTCCTTGGAAAAATCTGTTCTGTAGTCATTTCAGAATCACAAAGTGGTTTTAGGTCTGGTATAGAAGCAATCAACATGATAATTTCGGTCAGGCAAGTGCAGGATAAGTAAATTGAGCAACTGGTTTCCCGTGTATCAGGTTTTTGATGATTTGACAAAAGCTTTTGATACAGTTAACAGAGATGCGCTTTAGACGATACTGAAAAAATAGGGTGCCCACCAATATTTGTAAACATATTCAAGCGGTTGCACAAAGGTATAAAATCTAGACTTGTCATGTGTGGTAGGTTGTCGGATGAAATTCCAAAAAATAATGGGGTTGAGCCGGAAATTGTCTTGGCCCCAACACTATTCTCAATAATCTTCTGTTATATTCCGGCATTGGGAGTGGAGTATTCTTTTGGAATTCAGAATCACAGGAAGGGTTTTCGACATATTACACACTGATTAGAAAGTTCCTTTTGATGATTTTGTCTTTCTGGCTGACGCTGAGGATTATATGCAACATCTGGTGGTGGATCTATTTGCAGCCTCAGATCTTGGGATTGGTTTAAAAACAAGCTTGACGAAAACAAAGGTAATGTTTACCCCCGTAACAAGTGAACCGTATAAGTCAATTATAAGCCTTCATGGTACCAGTTTTGCTGTTGTTGAAACCTTGGGAAATAAATTGACCTGTGATGGCTGAAATTCACCTATGCATTCAGAAGGTATATGTGGTCAATGGAAGCCGTCAAAAACGGGCATG
This sequence comes from Doryteuthis pealeii, assembly GCA_023376005.1. NCBI lineage: Eukaryota > Metazoa > Mollusca > Cephalopoda > Myopsida > Loliginidae > Doryteuthis > Doryteuthis pealeii. Next base: position 39,915,579 of record CM042146.1, on the reverse strand, counting down.
GACTAAAAGTAACATTACCTATAAGACAAATATAAAATGGTTGTAGGTGATTCTATTGTTTTTATCAGAAATGTTTGAGACACATTCTAAACATCAAGTGGAATACCAAATCACCTGACACTGATATCCTTGCAAGAGTAGGATTCACAAGCATTGAAACTCTCATCATAACGACATAAATGCGATGGACAGATCATGTTGTGCATATGAGTGATGTTATAATGCCGAAGCAACTCCTATGTGGTCAGCTGTTAAATGGCGACAGCTTCAGCTTTAGAAGATGTATAAGAATTGACTAAAAAGCAACCTTATGAAAATCAAAAATAAACCCTGACAACCGAGAAAGGCTGTCATTGAAGAGGACTGGCCGGAGAATACATGTGGATGATGGCTGTACCAGTTTTGAGAGAGAAGGAATTGAACATGAAAACCTCAAGCGTCATCTTCAGAAGGGATACACTGGTCATATTGGTGAGAACACAAAGGGTTGGAAATGTCAAACATGCGGTCGGATTGTACTACCTAAGGCTGGATATATATCAATCATCGAAAATCTCATCCTAGACAATTGATGCGCACACTCCAGGAACAAACAATGTGACTTTGCACAATCAGCTTCCGATCTTAAGAGACTTATTATAATGGTCTACAAGCATCAAATTTCACCATCTGATCCATTCGATCCAGTGAGAAGGACGTATTTCCTGGGTTACATTTGCTTCCAACTCTGTGGAATTGATGTCACTTTATGGGTAATGACAGGATTGGTGCTGGTGGTGTGGTCATAGGAATGTGAGGGACGGCAGTGATATGTAAAGATAATGCGGTTGCCATTTTTTGAGGGGGGATCTGAAAATAACTACTCCCAAATGGGATAGATACCTTCCAATAAACTGGAGGCGATTTTAAGTTAAAATTAACCTGAGGGTAGTGTGAAAATGATACGATCTGATCGTTATTTTTGTTTTTATGGATAATTAATATCACCGTATAAACTGCTAGTTTCATGACAAATATCAATTGAAATTAATTATTTTGTGCTACTAATTCTCGTTTATTAATAGCCATAAACAATTATAAGCAGATATTTTTGGAACAAATGAAAATTTTCTGAGCTTAAAATGATATGCGTGACTAGGCAACCTGTTTATTCGCTTTGTAACAGTAGTCCATGAGGATATTGATGCTTATATTGAGGAAAAGATATAAGATTTTATTTTTATTATATAGTTGCCTCCATTATATTGGTTATTTGGAGGATTAAAATGAATGTTCACCGCGAATACAAACCACCCTTATATTTTCATCTTCTCAATGGAAATGAAAGTGTCATTTTTTTAATGTTCGTAATACTTTGCTGCTAATACGGTGGACAAGAATCTCATTTTTAAGGTATTAATACATGGATGTTCATACGGGAAAAGTGGTTTTCTTTTGCGGAAGTCAGGGTGCATACACACACACACACACACACACACACACACATATATATATATATATATATATATATATATATATTAAGAAAAAATGAAAAAACACAGGTTTAAATAGATTAAGTGGTGAGTTTATTGGCCGATGCTGCGGTGTTTCGATCTATCAATTAGATCATCTTCAGGGCATTTGTTTATCGCAAAAGATTTATACACACACACGCAACCACACACCTATAAGATTTATACACACACACGCAACCACATACCTAAAAAATGCACAATGTTTCCTTTCGATACACACACTTACACCGTCCCATACCACACCGTAAAAGAGATTATTTGACGTCATATTTCAAATCGTCTCCTTTTTTTCAAACCTCAAAATCTTTTAAAGAGACTGAATAACAAGGATTACCACTCGCTTTTCTCGTTATTCTGTTATAAAAAAATTCTTATTACCTTCAAATGCCCTGAAGATGATCTAATTAATAGATCGAAACACTGCAGCGTCGGCCAATAAACTCACCACTTAACCCATTTAAACCTGTGTTTTTTCATTTTTTTTCATAATATACTACATACCGTCGGATTCACTTCCTTTCTTCACACACACACACACACACACACACACACACACATATATATATATATATATATATATATATATATATATATATATATGAGCAGTCAGGTGTTTTACGGTTATTGCTGTCGGTGAGACCGGCGAATGGGTTAACCGTCGGACTGGGTTGCTGGGTCGAGCCAAGCTGGCTTTTCTCTTCAAACTACAATCCACAGTAGTTGTTCACAAGAGAAGTAAATGTCCTGTTGCAGATCAAGGAAAAATAGCCAGAGGAATAAGCAGTAATGCGTCGCCAGCAGCAGTAGCGGTTCAGGCGAGCAGAATGAGCAGGTGGCTGTTAGATACAGAACGAGAAGTGTGACCAGCATCTAAGTCTTCATCTGCCATCCATATCTAGATAGTTACGGCCTATTCACTTGAGAAAGTAATGAAGACAACAATATGATTGTATTCTCGACTCCGTTTTTATTTCTTTTATTTTTTTTTTTTTTTTTTTTCGTGAAACTAGCCCGTTTCAGCCAAAACATGTCAACGACTAATGAGATGCGAGTCGATACTGTTACAGCACTTTAATAACAATTATGTATGTATTTTCCAATTCACTTGTATAATTATTCGCAGAGAATGTAGGTGAAAAAGCTCTAGTTTTTTTGTTTTTTTTTTATTTTTTCATATGATGATCATAGTTAACTTATGGTTCGGATTCATAAATCAACCAGTCAAATAAATAAATCAGAACAAAATTCTGAAATCTTTTTTTTACATTTATCAATACATTGTATACACATAGTATCTACATATATTTGGCTATACGATGAGTGCTCCAAAAAGATATGGTGACTGAATCAGAATTTACAAAGACAGAAATGAACAAGGAATAAAGCACTAATTTTCCTTGAAATAGCTCCCTTGAGATTCAATACATAAATTCAATTGAGTTTTTCATTAGTGGAAGCACCTATAAAAGTTATCTTAGTACGATACTGCAATGTGTCATTTCTATTAATCTCCTGTACGTTCTCAAACTTTTACTTTTATTTAAAGTGAATTTTCAATCTAAGAAGCAAAATTCACATGGAATTAGATCAAGTGGTTTAAGTGGGCGCTGCACTTGCACAATTCTGTGTTTTGCTAAAAAGTGATGAAAAAGTATTGAAACCGCTGATCAAAGAGTATCGTGATTTTGCACTGACAAAGTTGTGACTGGGCAATTGTGACTGTCTGCTCTGACTGTCAAAGTCAAACTGTCCTGCACGATTCAAACTAAAAATCTACCTCCCACTTTTTTTCTTTTTCAATTAAGACTGACCACTCAACGGTCTCTCAACCCACTTGAGATGTTATAACTCATCAACCTCCCCTGGGAAATTCGGACATTAAAAATATTTATCAATATTTCCAGACTATCTGTCTGCAGAGGAAATCCTCAACTGTTTATTTTGTTTTTTCTCTAGATAATTTTATATTCAATAGCTTATTTCCATAACTAATCTTGACCTAAGATTCTGCACACACACATGCATATACATACATATACATACAGGGTCATCCTAACTTTACACCTACATACACTATATCTTCATAAATATACGCATGTACACAAATATATTCTATTTTCTTTCTTTCTTCATACACACTCATATCCAGTTTTTATGATCCCTCAACAACTTGACTTTAGGTCTGTCTCAACATTTACACACACACACACACACACACACACACACATACACACACATCTACATACACACACACACACACACACACACATATATATATATGTATATTAGGGTAGGTCGATTTTTATACCAACACTACAAAGAAAGAGGCTGGTCGTCTAGCGGCAAAGAAAGGCGGGTCGTTCCAGCGGCGGGGAGAGGCAGGGCGGTCAGGAATCAGGAACGGTCATTCGTTTCGAACAGGAATGAAGATCGTCAACTGTTGCCGGCTGGCTGGAACTGTTGTTGTCATCGCAAAACGACTTTCTAAATACACGAAATTTACCGGAAATATCGAATGACGTCAAGCCAATAGTTCTTTAGCGATGCTGAACTGATGGAGAAGGAATGTGCCTACGTGACAGAACGCGCAAAGGGGTGGAGTTTAAACCAGCGAAACTGGAATAGTCTGGTCAGACATGAAAATGTTGGAACTTTTGGAACTTTTTTATGTGTACGTGCCTTAACGCGCACGCGCGTTGGCCTACGTGCGTTCGTTCAGCACGCATACGTTCTGAAAAAGGGGTCAAGGCTGTTTTGGCCCCGACACATTTAGACAAATAATTCAATATAGTTATTTTCTAAAAAATACTTGTTCAAATTTAACAAACTTCGATATTTCAAAATTAATGGCAAAAAATATAATTGATATTTGGAATGCGGTTAATCTGTTAAGCGAAAGGTCTATCATAATTAAACTGAAAAGGACATGTTTCGAAAAAGCGCATCAGATAAATAGAAAATCTATTTCTTCAGCGCAAAAGAAAATCATGGTAAAAAAACTGGATACATTGTTTGACATTTCTTCTTGTTCCTGTCAATTACCAATTTTAAGTTGTGAAGACAAAAATGTGAAATGTTAAAAAAGAAAATTGTCAGACTAGGCACATAATCTGTATTTGTCCTCTCAAAGATAAGGTAAAGTTATTTTTCTTTTTTAATGAATTCAAATATCATCCCAATATCATAAACATTTTAATTCAATTGAATTTCTATAATGATATTTTATGTAAATAAGTTAGAAAAGTTTTCTTTCTATGTGATATAATATTTTGAGATTTCAGTTGGTTAGATGTATTTATTCAACATAAATTACATCTAATATTTCAGGTACTAATGGAAGACAAAATAGGACCCAAGGGTAGTTTCCAGCTTGGACCTGTGGATAAAGCTGCCATTCAGAAACCTAAAAGTAGTGTAGTAGAAGGAAAAAGACAAAAACAAATTGATTCATCTCATATTGCCTCTACTTCTCATGATCAGGATATTATTCTTTCCCATTCATTAAATAGTGAGGAAATAGATGAAGATTTGAGCCTAGCAGATATCCCACAAGTGTTTACAGCCTTTTAAAAATTCCTCGGTATGCTACTGAGTTGATCAGGGGTGATGTTTCATCGAACTTAGGAGCAAGTCTTGCAAATGCCTTTCTTTTAGATTTACAGGCTATGGACCTTCTCAACCCGAGTGTTGATATCAAAAACATAATTTTAGATAAATCTAAAATAGACCGTGCAAAAGAAAGAACAAAAACTAATGCCCATCAAAAACACATTGATAAAACTGAAAAAAATATTTGTATTGGTGTTGATGGGAGACAGGATAAAAATACTCTCTTATACAAAGAAATTGTGGAAGTAGATGGAAAGAAACAATTTAAGAAAATGAAGGGAACAGAACACCACTTGACATTTACGAAAGAGAGGGGTTGTAGTAAAAGTGAAAAGTACCTCACACATAGAGTTATCCAACATCATTTATTGGTCCAATTGGGAGAGTGTGTACAAATGAATATCATAACTTACCTCAGATCAAATTTGAACCGATTGTTAGTTCTCTGGAGAGCCAATATTCTAGCATTAAACAGACAGATGATCTGAGTAGTGATCAGATACTTCTTCTACAATATGCAGAAGGGATTTCACGGGGGAAAGTCTATCCTAGATATGCTGCATGGAAAATTGGACCTTTAAATCAGGCAAGATGATTGACTTTAGCTACCAGACTAATGAACTGGAAGTGAGGGACGAAGCTATAAAAAGAATTTTAGCCATTCGGTAAGTAATTTAGATAAGATTGATTAAAATGATTTCATCAATTTATAGATTCAATTTAAAGTAATATCCTAATTTCATGATGAAAATTAAGACAAGGATCAACTTTCAATTTAATTCAATATATTGATTTTTCATTTTTTTCAGGAGAGGGAAGGCAACCAAAAAGAGGCTAAAAAAAATACCAAAAATAAATTTTGATGCTACACATTGGTCACAGTTGATCGACCTGTCTCAAAATGGAATTTGTGAGCCTGGATTCACTGAAGAATTTTTAGATAATGAACTGGAGTCATCAAAGAGTGGGATAAAATTAGAGTTGCTTGATTTGCCTTCACACTCACAAAGTGTTGAAAGGGCAGTAAAGTTAACAGCTTCCCATTCGGTTTATGGAATTGAAGCAAGGCATACGCATATCATTACAAAAGTTTTGTCATGAAATGTGGCCTTCCTTTGCTTCAAAGGGCTCTTATGTAGAGCAGTTTAATATGATGGCATAATTAAAGTAACTATTATCCCCAGAACATTTGTGTATCTTTATCATGTCTTTTATAACTTTATGCATTACAGTGATTATATAAAATAGAAACTTAAAATTAGTAACCAGTAGATATTTAAAGGAATGTTTAAATTACAATGGTAGCTTATGTTAAAATCATCATCCCTTCATTTGTTTCTAGCAGTTCATATTTATTTTCTTTTGTTCAATTCATAACAGAAAAAAATAATGCTACAACAATATATTGCAATGTCATTAATGACATATCTCAATTAATGAGATAAAATGCTGCTTATTTGAGATATTAGGGTGACGTGGAGTTTACAATTTCACTTTAAATGTTACTTTCGATATATTCTATTCATTTTATTTGAATAAGATAAATTTACAAATTTTTCTGGATTGAAATTGTGAGATTTTAAAGCAATTTCTTATGTAAAAAAAACAAGGATTTCTGAGGGCTTCATAATACACGATCTTTAAAACTAAATGCTCAAAAATTGGTTCAAGCTAGAAACCTACTTTTTGGTGTCAGTACTTACCATACCAATACCCAACTTTCTCTATTTGTTACATTTTGATATTCCAAAAGAAGTTGAAATCGACCTACCCTAATATATATATATATATATATATATATATATATATATATATATATATATATATATATATATATGGACACAATTACAATCTACCGTTTTCGCTTTTTTCATATACACGTACATGCACATATGCATTGTATTACAACGAATAAAGATATAAATCGTTCTCTTGTGACGGAATAGACCATTTGTGCATGGCCTAGCGGTTATCGTCTAAGCAAATGGATACGTCGATCCGAGTTCAAATCCTGGCCGATATTTTTTGCGATTCACTATCGTGCTCATGCCCTTAGGAACGGTATAAATCCATCTCTTCTCACTCTCCCCAATTATAGGCAACTAGTTGGGTAAACTGGTCTCTTTAGTTTTGATTCGGCCACTGGTATAAGAGAATGAATGAATTCAAATCAACTGTACTCCTCTTAAAATCTTTCATTGTATCGTAACCTGCCCGTGGCGTGAGGTTTGGGTAAATACAGACATCATTCGGCTGAAAGATGACTATAAGATCATATAAGAACAGTAACTGAACTATGAATTTATATGAGCAAAGGATTTGAACAAAAACAAGATGGAAACTTTCGCATCAGCCTAATAAAAGCGCCATTAAATATCTTTGTTTAATCGAGCTGACATTTTGAAGAGAACAATCATGATGAATTGAAATAAAGCTCATGAAAAGGTAGCCTTACTTTCTGGGGAGGACTGATTATACGTTGTGGAAATAAATCGTTCTTTCACCAGACTACGTACAGCGTATAAATAATGCGAAGTGAATTGTATGATAGTGATAGCGGTTTGAGGAGAGTTAGTTCTGCCAGACTTAGATTGGTGACGGATGAAAGGAGAGTCGATGTTGTGCTGCACGGGCGCAATCAAATTATCAGTGTGTTAACGTAGAATAGAGCCCTCTACGTTAGTGTCGTAAGTAGTAAAGATGAATAGGCTTTCGGTTAATGGTATGTCTGTAATCTTACCAGAAATGTGAGTGTGGGTGGCCTAATCGGCGATAAAGCACGTTCTGCTCGATTGAATGATATCAATGTATATGCTTAATCTAACGTCTACTGTAAATTTCGAATTTCAGTTGATGCCAAGGAAAGTTCAAACTTATTTTGGTCTATTAATCGCCTGTTCCTTTGATCTGGAGAATTGTCAAGGTGCCACATTGTGTCAAAAAACAGTGTAGGAGAAAGAACAACTTTGAACTACAAACCAGGAGTGGGAATCCATAAGGTAGAACAATGTTTTTCCTCAAACTTGTTCTGAACAATTTATATGACGTCAGTCAGAACAATTTCTATTGTATCGTACCTTTCCATTGAAAGAAATGGGTGATGTAGATAGAGAATTCATGCTTTTTAAATAGCAGCGAGTCTCCCATACATCCTTGTCAAAATCTGTGCGCAGATACATGACCACGTAAGATTAACAGATGCCAATAATAATAATAATAACAATGATATTAATGATAACTTCTCACTTAATTGGCGTAAACTTTTCCCAGAAAAACAGAATGGATGCCGAAAGGTAAAAAGAGGAACACATGACTTAATTTATATAGATCAACACATCCTTAAAGAAGTTAAAAATAGGCAAAAAATATTGCAATGGCATGAATTGACTACAGAAAAGCTTATGACATGGTACTACATACTTGGATTTTAGAATGTCTAAAAATGTACAAAATATCCAACAACATAATAAACTTTTTCAAAAAAGCCATGGAAAACTGGAGAGTCCAATTAAAAGCAAGCGGACAATCCCTGGCAGAAGTAAGAATCCAAATAGGTATTTTTCAAGGAGACTCGCTATCACCACTACTGTTTATTATAGCAATGATGCCACTCAATCATATACTCAGAAAATGTACAGGGAGATACAAATTCACTCTCAGTAAAAAATAAACCTCCTTATGTACATGAATGACATAAAAAAAATGAAAAAGAACTTGAAACCATGGTACAAACTATCAGAATATATAGATAAGATATAGGGATGGAATTCGGAATCGAAAAATATGCCATGCTAGAAATAAAAAAGGGGGAAAGAAAGTTAATGATCGGAATACAACTACCAAATCAGGATACTATACTTGAAGAAAAGGAAACTTACAAATACTTAGGAATCTTAGAAGCAGACAATATCAAACAAACTGAAACGAAAGAAAAGGTTAAAAAAGAATACCTCAGAAGAACAAGAAAGTTCTTAGAAACCAAGCTCAACAGTAGAAATCTCATCAAAGGAATAAATACCTGGGCCTTCCCCGTTATAAGATACTCAAGACCATTCTTAAAATGGACAAAAGAAGAACTCAGACAGATCGACCAAAGAATGAGGAAATTAATGATGATGCACAAGGCCCTAAAGATGATAAAGATAGATTATATGTTTCAAGAAAAGAAGGTGGAAGAGGTCTTGCCAATATAGAGGACTGTGTAGAGGCCACAATCCAAGGACTCGAAGAGTACACAAAAAAGAGCAAAGAAAGATTACTTATAGCAGCCAACAACAGCAGATGTAATGTATGGACAAACAGAAAAACAAAAACTCAAAAACAAAGATGGGAAGAAAAACTATTATATAGACGCTTCAAAAGACAAATCGGAGAGATTGCACATAAAAAGACCTGGACATGGTTAAGAAGAGGAAACCTCAAGAGAGAAACTGAATCACTAATAATTGCTGCACAAAATAAGGCCTTATGAACAAATTATATCAAAGCAAAAATTGATAAGACGCAACGAAATAGTAAATGTAGAATTGTGGCTGTAAACCATGTATTAAGTGAATGTAGCAAACTAGTACAACGGGAATACAAAGCGAAGCACGACTGTGTTGGGAAGGTGATCCACTGGGAATTATGCAAAAAATTAAACTTTGACCTTACAACAAAAAATGGTATATGCATAAACCAGAATCTGTTCTTGAGAATGAAACGCATAAACTTCTCTGGAACTTCGAGATAAAGACGGATCACCCTATCCCAACCAAGAGACCAGACCTAGTGCTGATTAACAAAAAAAAAAAAGAGAACATGTAAACTGATGGACTTTGCAGTCCCAGCAGATCACAGGGTGAAGCCGAAGGAAAATGAAAAGATGGATAAATAACGGGACCTTGCCAGAGAATTGAAAAAGCTGTGGAATATGAAAGTGAAGGTGATACCAATTGTAGTTGGTGCACTGGAACGGTCCCAAAAAACTTGGAAAAAAGTCTGGAGGATCTAGATATCAGATGAATTGAGACCATCCAGACTATTGCACTGCTACAATCGGCTAGAATACTCAGAAGAATCATGGAGACCTGAGGAGACTTGTTGTCACTCAGACTCCAGTGAAATACCATCAGCTTACACTGATGTGAAAAATTCAAAAGCGGTGAAAATAATAATAATAATAATAATAATAATAATAATAATAATAATAATAATAATAATAATAATAATAATAATAATTGCATCAGCAATAGTTACTATGGTTACAGAAATGACAATAAGAAAAACAACTACATGGATACTTCAAGTAACAGACTGAAGAGATTGCACACTAGAAGGACTGGACATGACTGAGAAAGAGAAAACACAAGAAAAAACTGAATTTTAATAGGAGCATAAAATACTGTCATGAGAACCAATTATATCAAAGTGAAAATAGATAAAACAATGGAAAAGAAAGTGTTGAATATCTGGAGACAGGGATGAAACTGTTAATCACATAATGATGAATAAAGCAATCTAGTAGAAAATTAGACAAGTCTATGTACGACTGGGTGGGATAGGTGATACACTGGGAATTGTATAAGAACTTCATCTTATGACATTCTATCAAATGGTATATGCAAAAACCAGAATCCATCCTCGAGAATGAGATGTATAAAATTCTCTGGGATTTTGAGATACAAACGGAGCACTTTACCGAGGACAGTTAAGAAGAAAAAAGAATCATCCAACCATCGGTGAGATATGCAAAACAATCAAGAAAGTAAACACAGGAAAGGCACCTAGTCTTGATGGTATTCCTGTTGAGGTTCCCCGCTGTGGGGGTGATTTCACTTTGCTGAATCCACCTTGTTTCTAATGTATAGTTATGTGCTCCTGTCCCTCATGACTGGATGGATATCATGGACACATTTCCTACACTTAAGCCTGGCCATATATGCGGTGCGTGTGGCAGAGATTTCCTGTCGAGGACTCGTCTTCTATGTTATTTGCGGTCCCATTGTGACAGCCAATCACGTGAAAATATAAGTGTGGGAACGAGGTGAAACCAGGCGTCTCCCGTGTCGTACAAGGACAAAAGAGAATGAAAAGAGAGAATAAACCCAACAAACAAACAGTAAAATGAAAACTGAGACTGGCAATACAACTGGAAGAAATAAACCAAAAGATATTGGTGAAAGATAGAAGACTAAAAAGATACCGGGACAGAATCAAATAACATAATCAAAACAGGACCATAATAACGAAAGTAAATTTTACCTACAAGCCAATGGAGAAACCATGAAGGCAAACGAATACCCAAATACAAAGGAAATGAAACTGTTTTGGAGCAAGATATGGGAAATGAAAGAACATAACAGAAAGGCTAAATGGATAAATGACATAGATAAAGAATTGGAAGAAATTGAAGATGGCCTCGACATATACCTGAACTCTCTAAGAGCAACTGGAAAACACCTGGCAATGATGATATACATGTATTCTTGAAATATAATTGCCCATCCACGACAGATTATCGCAACTGAGTAAATGCCAAAACAAAAAATGCAAACGTACCCGAATAGATGAAAAAGGGAAAAAATAATCTGATCCAGAAAGACCCTGCACAAGGAACAATTCCCAGCAACTTTAAGTCGATAACGTGTCTACCTATGTTGTGGAATTCTAACTGTACTGATAAAAGAAGAAATATATTACTCGCTTGATGGCCGTGAACTATTTCTGAAAAAAAAAAACAGAAACGATACCGCTCAAGATGTATCCACAGGAACTCGAGGAAATACAACAATTTGACAATCAAAACATAACGGAACAAAACATTACAATTGTAAGACTAATACAAGATGAAAGATACGAAGTAGAACTAATAAAACAAATCATGACCGAACAGAAGGATACAGTGTCATTTCTAAGAAATCAAGACTGGAAAAAGTAAAAATAGAAACTGAAAAGATTAATGAAATATTACAAAATATCCCAACAAATAGTATCACCAAATCGAACGATCTAATTTATGTGGAAGTAAAACAAGTTAGCTATAAAATTGATATCTTGATACGCAAACCAAATAGAAACACAAAAACCCGATGAGAAATGAAACTAGAAAGACAAGAAATAGATTGCGACAACAAGTTAAAGCATTGGGAAAGGGGAAAACATGAAGGCACAATTAAATGCAATGAGAGAAAAAAGACACTACCAAACAGGACTAACCATACAATAGAAGCAAATAAACCAAGAATACTAGAGAAAGAAGATAAACTCAAAAATACCGGGACAGAATCAAACAATATAAACAAAACAGGAAATTCTATCGACAAGTCGACGGAAAAAGCATTAAGACCGACTAATATCTGAATGAAAAGAAAACAGAAAATTCCTGGAGCAAGATATTGGAAAAGAAGGAAAAGAAGGACAATAGCCTAAAGGCAGAATGTATAAACAAGTTGAAAAAATAACGTGCCTACCTATGATGTGGAAAATCTTAACCGCATAGGTAAAAGAAGAAATCTACTACTCGTTTCATTACCGTGGACTATTTTTGGAAGAGCAGAAAGGATGTCACAAGGGAACAATCTTACCTACTCTATATAGATCCGATTACCTACTCTATATAGATCAGATTACCTACTCTATATAGATCAGCACATTCTTAAAGCAATGCGGAAAATCTAGCGATGGTTGATTACAGAAAGGTATTTGGCGTGGTCCCACAAACTTGGATTCTTGAATGTTTGAAAATGCACAAAATATCCGACAAAGTAATAAAAGAGGAATCTTCTATGGAGACATCATTGCTGTTTGTTATAGCAATGATGCCTATTAGTTATATACTTAGAAAATGTACAGGGGGCTACAAACTTACTGAATCAGAGGAGAATATAAATCACCTTATTTTACTTGGATAATATCAACATTTTTGTCAAAAATGAAAAAGAACTGGAAGTCCTTGTACAAACCTTAAGAAGGATACAGTAATGAAATTCGGCACTGACAAATGTGCCATGGTCGTTATTACAAAGGAAAAAAGAAACAACAAAATAGAAGTACCGAATCAGGAAGAATCAAGGACACTTGGTAGATGGACCAAAAGACAAGGAAAATTATGACAATGTACAAAGCATTATATCCGAGAGATGACACAGACTATATGTGTCAATAAAAGAAGGAGGAAGAGGTCTTGCCAGCTTTGTGTAGATGCGATAATTTGAGCACTTGCAGAATACGCTAAAAAGGTCAAAGAAAGATTAATAGCAGCAGCCAGGAAAACAATTGCAACATATGGACGAGCACAAATATAGCAAAAACAAGAAATGGGAAGAAAAACAACTATATGAACATTTCAAGCAACAAACTGAAGAGATCGCACATGAGAAGACATGAACATGACCAAGAAGGTGAAACTTCAAGAGAGAAACTAAATCATTTATAATCGCAGCACAAGACAATGACATGAGAACAAATTACATAGAAGCAAAAATAGATACGACACAACAGAATAGCAAGTGTAGAATGTGTGAGAAAAAGACGAAACAGTCAATTATATTATAAATGAATGCAGCAAAATAACACAAAGAGAGTACAAGACTAGTCACGACTGGATGGGAAAGGTAATCCATAGGGAAATGTGCAAGAAATTAAATTTTACCATACAACTAAATGGTATACGCACTAACCTGAATCTGTCCTGGAGAATGAAACGTATAAGATTCTCTGGGGCTTTGAGATACACCTAATCCCGGCCAGGAGACCAGACCTGGTTTTAAGACGAAGAAAACTTGCCATTTTGTGGATTTAGATGTCACCAATTGAAAGTGAAAGAAAGCTAAAAGATAGACAAATACTTGGACCTTACCAGAGAATTGGATCTGGAAAAGTGTCTGAGTGAATTGGAAATCAGAGGAAGAATCGAGACTATCTACAGCACTGTTAGGATCGGCTAGAATACACTAAAGAGTTCTGGAAACCAGAGGAGAATTGTTGTCTCTCAGCATCCAGTGAACCACCGGCTAAGGTTGCAATGAAAAACTAGAATGGAGTGAAATAATAATTAAAGCTGAGTTGACAGAAATTAAATGTTTCATCACATAATAAGCAAATGCAGCAAACTGACACAAAAGAATACAAAAGATTGGCTCAGCTGGACGTGAAAGATGATGTACAAACACGAATATATCCAAGAAAATGAAATGCATAAAATTATTTTGGGGATGCAAAGGGATCATCAAATCTAGGCTAGAAGACTAGAACTAGTTTTAATGAACAAAAAGGGGACTTGTTAGTGAGTGCAAAACAAAAGAAGGCGAAAAAATAGTCAAATACCTTGATCTTGACAGAGAGCTGAAAAAGCTTTGAAATATGAAAATACTAATTGCAGTTGATGGTCTTGAAAAGGCCCTTAAAGACTTGAAAAATAGACGGGGGGAAATTGAAGATAATACCACTACACTGTAAAATTAGCCAGAATACTTTTAAAAAGTCTTGGAAACCTGGTGAGATTTGCTGTCATTCAAACACCATCAGTTAAATCTGATGTGAAAAAATTGCATCGAGTGAAAATAATCATAAAGTATTTTGATATGAATATGAAGACAATATGGTGAGATTGTTCTTTAGAAGACACACTAATAACATTAACTACAGATTCATAATACGTTAGTTTTCCGTTCTTGGTGATGCGCAGAGACCCCATAATTGTTCTGAGACAGATTTTGATAGAACACCTATATCCTCGCGTTTTAAATTTCTTTTTTTACATTAAATCATTTTGATTTAAAGGATGAATGAATTTTTAAAATCCAGCTGGTCATAACATAAACACGTCTTAATTTTAAACTCTTTTTGTCTTGCATGGTTTCAGAACAGATCAAAAGGACTGATACATGTCTTAAAGAGAAGTCATCCAATTTCTTCTTTATAGACGAATATTGGTAGCTGGAAAGACACAAAAGAATTTCTATGATTCCAAAGACGCAGGTGTTTTAACTTATTCTAGTTGCTTCCACGTTATCAACAGAACGAGATCAATAAATTTAAAATAGAGTTCAGTTCAGATATAGTGTTACATAATTATTAGATACCTAATATTTATGTGCAATAGTGTAAAAATAAAAATGGTTGTTATAAGCCTTGAAGGATGAGTGACAAGGCTTGACCTCAGTCCTAACCTTCCGGTGGATACCGTGAGAATCGGCGGAGGAGACCCTCTTCCGGTTTAGATTAGAAATAGATTTTAGTCAGTCGGCGAGAAACCACGACGGTGGTAAGTCGTGTTATACACGCGGCCGACTCGATCTGCGCAGGTAGTCTGGTGGGGGATTTAAAAATAAAGTAAGATCAAAGCAAATCAGAGTCTTATGTTATTACCTCTAAAAACTAACAATGGCACAGGGCTTCTGATAAAGAGAAATACCCAATAGAAGACCAGACCCGAAGTCCCCAAGAAAGTCCAGACCTTAGAAAATTCCAGACCAAGACAAGATGTTATAAGATTCCAAAGACGGCCAGAAGAATAGAGTAAGAAAGAAGTAAGTAAATAAGTAATGAAGAGGGTATGCAACAATAGCATTTCGTCAAAACTAATATATTAAAGTACAAAATAAAGTCGGCAGAGTGGCCTACTGTCGGTATTAGCCAGACAGCAAGGGAGTCTATCTCATTTTCTCTAACCCTGTTTTACTGGGGTGGGCGCTACCCCTACCGTTAGCTTCACACTTTACAGATTACTCAAGCTGTGCTACTCATGTGCTGAATTGGTGAGGAACGGTATCGAACCTTAACCTTGCAATTCTTAGGCGGGTGTACTACAGACTGAGCTAACCGAATATATATATATATATATATATATATATATATATATATATATTGTTATAATCGTCTAAGATTCAAGCGTATGAAACGCTAGGGTTTTCATCATTCTTGAGGGGATGGCGAGACATATGTTGTTTTAAGTCTCTGGTTAGATGAATGGGCAGACTCATACTCACAAATAAAAAAGAAATTGAAAAAATCTATATGAAGGATAATGATACTTAACTTCATACAGGTTCTTTTTCGGTTGAAGATTTTCATTGATGCAGCACAAAGAAATATAAAAGACAACTAGCCAATTGACTACCAAGCAGGACAGAACAATACGTGACCCCAAAATAGAACACAGACATGCATCGAAAGAACAGTCAGTCTATCATAAACATTCGAGAAAGAAATATTGGTAAATAAATAAGATTAAGAACACAATATTCATCATTTTGTTTCTGATATCATCCTTTTTTCTGCTTCGAAAACAACCAGATTTTTCCCAAATAATATATATATATATATATATAATATATATATATATATATGTGTGTGTGTGTGTGTGTGTGTGTGTGTGTGTCTGCTTCCTTTTCGGTATATATATATATATATATATATATATATATATATATATATATATATATATATGTTCGGGATAAATTTGAAAGTTTCATAAGGAAAAAGAAAAGTGCTTGGTAACGACAAAATTTAATGGATTGTAAAGAAATCAACAGGCACGGAAATTACACTACTGTCAACAAGTTTAAATCAAAATAACCACCATTTGCGTCGATCACAGCCTTAATCCTGCTCTGGAACCTGGAGCAAGCTGGTGTTACAGTTTCCCTGGGAAGGGTCTCATAAACTACCTTAATTCTGTCGATTAACTGGGCTTTTGTAGTACTGGCCCGGCGATTGTTGTCTTTCTCAACAGCACCCCATACATAATAATCCATGGGGTTAAGATCTAGGGAGTTCGGTAGCCAAACATTGGGATTAGTGTAGTCGTAAAAATTCGCCGACAACCATTTTTGACTTTTCCCAGAGATGTGGAAGGGGCCCGAATCCTGCTGCCATACATATAGCCTACCATTGGCTACGCTTGTTATCTAGGGCTTGACTACAGGTAGGCATCTGAATTCAACCTGATACACTCTCTGAAAAAATGCGGAGGCATCATATCACCCTCAGAGGACACACATGCGAAAACATCACAGTTTGGGGAAATTTAGTCTGGATGACACGAGGAGTGTCCTTTGGACTGTATGCAAGCCATCTGTTATTCTGCGTGTGGTGCTTTTGATCTTGGCAAAAGTCTTTCACGTCGGAAAAGAATCAGATTGTTTGTGGTTCAGCAGTTTACTCAGATGTTTCTTTGTCTTTGTCAGACGATTTTCACGGGCCTATTCTGGGAGCATTTGAGCTCTGCGACGCTTGTATGAGTAGTAGCGAATGTCTTTATTGAGTGCAAGTTTCACGGTAGAGGCTGGAACATTCAATTCACGTGACAAAGCCCGAATTCCAATGCCAGGGTCTTCCAACACTTTTTCTGTATATTTTCGAGGAATTCTGCTGTACGAATGCAATCATATCGTCTTTTATGTTGCTTTCTTCTAGCCACAGCCTCGTAGTCTCCATTGCAATTCTCCAGTTCATGCCTGATTGTTTTTACAGTGTTCAGGGAGCATTGGGCAGCAACCATAATCTCCTTATTTTGATGGTCGGCGAAGATCATCAGGATACAAGTTATTCTCTTCCATAATTCAGGTGGGTTCCGGTCATCCATTTTGTCATCGCGTATATGAATGAAGAAGGGTCCAAGCTTTTAAATTATGCGTAGTGTGCGTCAATACCTTCAACCTATGGAGAAAAATAACCAAATATAAGTATGTTAAATTCATCCTGAACACCCTATATATATATATGCTGAAGAGGCATGATATGCCGAAACACGTGTTTGTGGATGACTTATTAATATATGCTCCCATAAATTTGGTAATGAGCTCTCTAATTGGTAATTTAAATTAACTCTCACTACTAAGCAAATAAGCAATGATCATTTCTCCGGAAATTTGATCTCTCAGTGACCGAAAGATACATACATTCCTATGTATTTAATAGTTTAAAAACACCAGTCCCCGCATCAGCTGTCAGTGAGCGAGGGGATAAGATATCGGACTACCATACGGTCAGTCTGAGTTCAACCCTACCCAAGGATAGTTGTGTCTAGCCACACTGAAGAGGCATGATATGCCGAAACACGTGTCTGTGGATGACTTATTATGTATATATATATATATATATATATATATATATATATATATATATATAAGTAAAGAAATAACAAAAGACTTAGAGATTTTGCATTATAGCCTATTTGGGGGAGCTTAGACAAAGTGTCTAATTCTCCCAGCTCATCAGATGCGAATGATGAATTCTTTATTACTTTTAAGGCATTTGAAAACAGTTTTTTTTATGTTTTTTTTTTTTTTTTTTGTCCTGTCTGCTCAACTGTAAGGTAATAAAAAAGGTGTTTGACTACTTGTCAGTAATTTATTAGGAATTTCTGTTAAATCAATCTATTCCAGATTTTAGCTAAAGGGGCAACCCCAGTTCATTTATTTCTTAATTTGTTTATTCTTCATATGTACCTATCTATCTTAATTTATTTTATTTTATTTTACTTCTTCACTCCTTTTTTTTCTTTTTTTCTTTTCAAAGTCCCTCAAAAGAAAAAAAAAAGGGAGTGAAGAAGTAAGATAAAATAAAATAAATTAAGATAGATAGGTACATATGAAGAATAAACAAATTAAGAAATAAATGAACTGGGGTTGCCCCTTTAGCTAAAATCTGGAATAGATTGATTTAACAGAAATTCCTATCAAATTACTGACAAGTAGTCAAAAACCTTTTTTTTTATTATTACCTTACAGCTGAGCAGACAGGACAATATAAAAAAATATTTAAAAAAATCTGTTTTCAAATGCCTTAAAAGTTATAAAGAATTCATCATTCGCATCTGATGAGCTGGGAGAATTAGACACTTTGTCTAAGCTCCCCGAAATAGGCTATAATGCAAAATCTCTAAGTCTTTTGTTATTTCTTTACAAATTTGCTCTGTGACTCTAACAATAAGAGCACACATTGAGCTCTCAAACTACGGCAGGTTGTTTAAAAAAACTCCTATGTCGTAAGGAAGATTTTTTCTCTGGACTTTTGGGTTATATATATATATATATATATATATGGTAGAAATGTGAGGAGGTTAATCCGACAGTATGTGGAGAAAAGTAGACAAACACGGGATGTTGTGGAAACTTGATGTTTATTGTCGACGGTGCAACGTTTCGGTCTCTTATTAGACCATCTTCAGGACTTGAATAAATACACAGATAGACCGACAGACAGATAGACATAATGTTAAATATTCATAAATAATGAATGACATTATAATATATATGATAATAATAATAATAATAACAATAATAGTATATAACATTATACATATGCTCACTTACAATTTTAACAAATCTTACCCTTACAAACCCTCACAAATAAAAAATAAATAAATAAATAAAATAAAATAAAATAAATAATAAATCAAAAAAAAAAATCACACCAACATACCAACAACACACATATACTTAACGACAAATCCAGTTCCCAATCACAGATAAACAAAAAACAATTAAACAGACACACACACACATACACATATTTAGCTAACCAATCCCCACAATCTAACACCTGTGGTACCACCATTGACCATTTCGGCACTCCCCATTCCAGAGAGAAGAAGAATCCACTAACCACCCCAACTACACTTCCCCCTACTGACGACCTTCCGTTTCAGCATTTTGAGAATTTCCATCATTGGAGTAAGAACTATATTCAAGTCCTGAAGATGGTCTAATAAGAGACCGAAACGTTGCACCGTCGACAATAAACATCAAGTTTCCACAACATCCCGTGTTTGTCTACTTTTCTCCACATATATATATATATATATAATATATATATATATATATATATATATATATATATATAAGTTAAGAGTAATGAAATGAATCCGATGGTATATGTATAGATAAAAAGGATATGAAAACACCCAAATATTGTTAAAATGAATATATTTTTATATCATTTCCATTGCTAATATTGACAATATTTCGATTTATAAAAAAATCATCATCAAAGCATAATGATAATTAAGTCCGTTTTCAGATGTAAATGTTTTTAATCCAGACTCATCGAGAGAGAAGCAGAAAATATTTTAAATTCAATGCCATGCGACTGCTTCGTCTTTGATCATTCGCTGCGTGTTTCGCTAACGTCATGTACACATCGCTACACCGTGTTTCTTCAGTATAACAGTTTTTGAAAGAAAAAGAAATACTTCAAATTCAAAAATAGAAAAGTTCTCTTTTTCAAAAAAGAAGTGTTTTAACCTGTTCATGGTCGGTTAGTAACGGATTTTTTACATGACGTTAGCAAAACACGCCTTTTGGGAAAAACAATGTTTCCGGGTTGAATTTAAATTATTTTCTGGTTCTCTTTCGATGTCCGGATTAAAAACATTTACATCTAAAAACGGACCTAATTATCATTATGCTCTGATGATGATTTTTTATAAATCGAAATATTGTCAATATTAGCAATGGAAATGATATAAAAATATATTCATTTTTACAACATTGTGTGTTTTCATATATATATATATATATATATATATATATATATATATATATATATATATATATATATATATATATATAAGAATGATCCTATGCAGGGCCTCTTTTTATTATCGAAATATGAAAATTTTGAGAGCTTAATGTCGAATAATCGAGGAATTAACAGGTATAAATATATTTCCATCTATATCAATCGGCTGCAAGAGATTCTGAATCCTACGGAAATCATAGAATAGCTGTGTAGAATTGTCAATCAGGTGAATATCGGTGGAAATAAGTTCATAACTGTTAATATTATCGTTATTTAAGCCTTTTTATTTGCTAATTATATATACTAACAGCCAGACCTAAACTTCAAGAGGTCCCATCACAACAATATTTAATAAATCCAAAAACAGGAAAATAAAAATTATTTATAAAAATAATTAGGTCCTAATATAAACAATAGATTAGGAATACATAGTTAACTAAATTACACGTTCCATATATAGCTTATAGTTTATTTAGTATACATTTTACACATATATATGTAATTTTCCCTGTCACAAATTTAAACCTACCAACAATCAACTATTTGCATATTTTTACTTTGTTAAGTAATAAGTCCAAGGTGGACACTTGAAATAACGGATTTGAATTATGTAATACATCTATAATAGATATCTATTAGCAAATACAATTGATCCTTAACATGTCATGCAATCACAATGAAAAAAAAAATTTTTTAAAATTGATATTAAATATATATAAAAATAAAAAAAGGAAAGGAAAAAAAATTAATTACGATTAATTTAACATTATTGACATACTTATTAACTTCTTTACATGACATTATTTCTTTAAACCATGACGTCATTTCTTTAAACCATAATACCCTCTTAAGATTACGGTCAGTCTAGAACTATTAATAAATATTAAAAAAATAAAAAAATAAAAAATAAAAAAATAATAACAACAAAAGAAAAAAAATAATTAAATAAAATATATAATTAAAACAAAACACTATGCCTTTTGTAATTTAAATATTTGATTTATAATATTTAATCTATTTGAAATTTAAAAAGAAAATACTCATAATACATAGTTTTTTTGTTTTGTTTTTTCAAATTTGGTATCAATCCTAATATATAATCATTATATAATATTTTAATATATATATATAATATTTAATCTATTTAAAGTTTAAAAGAAAAAAAAAGTACTCATAAAAGATATTTTCTTAAATTTTCCCATCAATCCTAATACATAATTTAAGATAATCTTTTATTTACTTATTTACTGAAAAAAAATTAAATTAGAGAACAAAGGGAAAAAACACCAAAAAAGAAAGGAAAAAGAAAAGAAAAAACAAAACAAAACAAAAGCTAAGTGTATAAATTTTTCTATTGACGGTTTTTATTTTGAATTTGACATGGCAACAATCTTGAAACATTGACCGGATGACAAACAGACAATATTGGATACATTTGTTCTCAACAAACATTTTAAAAAAAAAGAAATTACAGTTATTCGCCCATTTCATTCATAAAAGAGGAGAAGAAGAAGGGGAAAAAAGAGAGGAAAAAGAAATAAGAAGAGAAATTATAACCACACAAAGAAAAACGTAAGCACGTCCATTTCTGATACGAAACTCTGATGATGAAGTTTATGCTTCGAAATCGATAAGACAAAAATAACATCGTTTTGTTTTTATTTTTCATACGCATTGTATTGGCCTTCAAATTATCAATATATTATAAAAAATTATCTGTTTTATACTTCCATATTCACTAACAGAAATATTTTTAAAAAACAGTTACTCCTGCGAGCCATCCATGAAATCCATAATAACAGCCAGACCTAAACCTAAAAGCCCCATGATGTTCCTGTAGAATCAATATAGACTGTCCGCTAAAACAAAAATGCGGCGTTAAATCCGTAATATGAGGCGACAATAACACCAACACCAAAACAGTGAAAAATATGTCGGAATAGTCTAAGTGTATTTTAAACAGGATCGAGAAAATCAGGATCGAGAAAAGGAGGACAGCTACAACGCTCGCAAACCGCGTATGGAAGAACAAAGACCAAGGGAAACCATATAAAATAGAGTGGAACATTTTAGAACAACCGAAACCATATATAAATCGATCTAAGAGATGTGGACTATGCTCTACTGAAGAAAGATTCCGATTCCTACAATGACTAAATTCAACACAAAAGCACCTAAATACTAAATCGGAAATATTCAGAGCTTGTCAACACAGAAATAAATTAAACTCTTGGACTGAAAAAATAAAAACAGAAAATGAACCACCTTAAAAGGGAAAATCTTTCCGAGTGGTATTTTAACATCACACGCACACGAACATGGCGTGAGAACGCTATTCATAACGTATATTCATTTAGATATCATTTACAAGCGATCTGTCTGATGATAAGCATATAATACTTTAAAACTGACAGTAATGAATCAGCCATAAAATGTATATATTATAATAAATAAATGAATAAATAAATATATATATATACATATGTATCCTTTTTTCTTTAATGCATGCACTATTAAACTGGGAAGGCATCTCTTGTCTAACAAGCTTTTTCTTGGTTATTTCATGTTGTCGGGTCAATTCTTTACCATCAGTGTAGAGTTTGATAATGAGTGCAAATGTGGTTCAACGAAAAAGTATCAGTGGGAGTAAGTAGGAGGAGGGAACTGTGACATAATGGCCGTCCCAGCACCTATATTTGTGGCCTTGTGCCAGACTCGGAGAAACCTTAAAACAAAAATGTATTTCCGATTCTCTGATATTACTTGGGTGGCCTTTGAAGAATCACCGAAAAAGAAATAAAAAACTTAAATGAGATTTCGGTGACGGTGAAAGTCGGACCCAAAACCGAACCCATCGATATGCTGTGATTTTGTAAATATAGATTGCCTTAGTGGTCATAGAATGGAACTTCAGTTGTGCAGCAGAGGTGGACTTTTTTTAAAGAATGTTGGGGTTAATTTTAATTGGGGAAGATGTATAAGGAGTTGTTATAATTGTCCTCTATGTTCTTTCACCAGAACATTGGTAAAAAGAGTTTCAATATCAATTGAGACTATGATTTGGTTATTAGACTTTGAGGTTTGTAGAATTTGAATTTGTCGATGGCTATATTTCAGACTATATTTAGAGCGCATATATGATGTAATGAGTTGGTTAATGAACTCACCATATTTGAGATATTCTTCAAATGAACAAATGGTCGAATTTTCAGCTCAGTATTTCCGAGACATTTGAGGTAAATTATTAATTTTGTTGAATTAATTTTAAAGGTTTACAATCAAATTACATGTGTTTCGCATATTAATACAAAGTTTGAAATTCTGAATTTGACTATAACCATTTGAACTAACATGAAAGAATAATTTGCAAATCATGGTATCGGATATCGGCGTTAGCCCCCTGACCTGGTCTCTCTCTCTCTCTCTCTCTCTCTCTCTCTCTCTCTCTCTCTCTCTCTCTCTCTCTCTCTCTCTTCCTTTCCTCTCTCTGCCACTTGCTCCACCCTCATTAACGCTAATCTAGGAGGGAACATGTGGTCTTATACTAAGTTAAAACATATCCTTAGCTCTCACTCTCCTCTTCTCCTTTTCCTCGCCTGCTTCCTATCTCTCTTTCTTCGTCTTCATGCAAAAATATACATGCTACTTCGGAATGTAAAACAAAACCATGGGTAGCAGCGTGGTGGATGTGAGAGACGGCGGAAGGGCCTAAATAGGCCAACGGCGTATATTATAAGATCCTGGGCGGAGGAACACAAAATGGGTCAACGGCCAGGATCAACCAGTTCAGTCAGGTAACTACTGCTCCTCATCTCTAAAACTAGCGCCTATTGATGAGTCAACTAAACAGCTATCGATAGATATCCGATAACCTTGACCCAACCGAAACCATTCATGACATTGCACAAAGTTCAAGAATCATGCAGCAACGTACTCCCCGCGTTCTGCTGAGGCTCGAGCACCGGCCCAGTGTTCGATAAATACCCTACGGAGCTCTAAAAACATACACCTAAATCACATCACTCTCAGCACAGACAAACAAGACACACACCCTACAGAAGACATAACCCTAACCGCGTTATCTAATAAGACAGACATAGAACCCAAATCCAATACAAACCTACTTAGATATAAAAAAAATCTCTCAAACTAGCAACATCTAACGTTAGAACACTAAAAACGATAGGCCAACTCCCCGAACTTACGGCGTCCGCAGCCGAAAAGAATATAGACATTATATGTGTGCAAGAACACAGATTTTATCATGGTGATATAGAATTAAAATACCATGAATCTGGAAATTGCTGGACGTTTGTGTCAGCATCTGCATGGAAAAACTCCAACCTAGAATCATGAGTGCTACATTTAATGGCAATCCCTGCATGACTATAGTCTCATGTTACAGCCCCACAAATGTTAGCGATGAAACAGACATTGAAACATTTTACAATGGGCTATCCTCCCTATGCAGACACCCCCCCCCAAACATAACGTACTGATCATTGAGGGAGACATGAATGCACAGGTAGGAAGAAACGAAAACAATAGATGCAGCTTACACAGCACCCCAAACAGGAACGGTGGTCTCCTAGCGGAGTTCTCCCTTGAGAACAGGCTTGTTTGTCTAAACACCAAATTCCAAAAACGGAAAGGCAAACTATGGACATACACGTACCCAAATAGCACAAAAGCGCAACTAGACTACATCCTAATAAACAAAAAATGGATAAACAGTGCAATGAACTGCGAAGCGTATTCCTCCTTTGAAGGAGTATCCTCCAATCACAAAATAGTCACAGCAAAATTACGATTAAGCCTACGTAGAAAAAAAAACAAGTAAACCTATACGATACGACTGGTCGACACTTGCTAACAGCGATATAGGCAATCGCTACGCTGTAGCAGTAAGAAATAAATTCAATATCCTCCAGGAGCTATCTGAAAGCTTCACACCCAACGAGGAATACGAAAACTTTGTTAGTGCGCACCTAGAAGCTGCAGCCGAGTGCGTACCAACCAAACAAAGTGCTAAACACACAGTTCCTTGGGAGACTGAAGCAGTTAGACAAAGGAGAAACGATTTTTTTTAAAAGCAGCCCAACGCAATAAAAAAAAACAACTAACACCAATCTACACAACCTTAAGAAAGCCCAGATTGAACTAACCAAAACATACAAAAAAGAACAAATAGAATATATCGAAGCACAAATAAATAATATCAGACAATCAGTGGAAGACAGACAATCGCGATTAGCATGGCAAACAGTAAACGAAATTAGCGGTAGGAAAGGTACCTCTAGATCAAAGCTAAAGGCAACCAGCCAAAAAGATAGACTTCAGAAATGGAAAGACCACTTCCAGAAACTTCTGGGGAACCCACCTAAAATCACAGAAAATGACATCCAAAAGATCATAGATAGACAATTAGATATCAAACTAGGGAATTTTTTAACAGAAGAACTCAACGAAGCGTTAAAAAACTAAAAAGTAGAAAAGCAGCAGGACTTGACGAAATACCCCCCGATGTATGGAAGATGGGTAAGTTCAATGACATACTTCTTAGGTTATGCAATGCAGTATATAGGCAAAACAGAATAGATAAATGGACGAAAGGATGCATCCTCCCATTCCCCCAAAAAGGTGACCTAGGAATAGCTAAAAACTGCAGAGGCATAACTCTTACTGCCATTGCAGCTAAGGTATATAATGCCCTTCTTCTTAATCGAATCCGACCTGAAATAGAGAAAACCCTCAGGAAAAAACAAAATGGATTCCGCCGAAATAGATCCACAACTTCTCAGATCCTGATAGTACGACGGATCATAGAAGAGATTCGAGCGAAGAATTTGGAGGCAACGCTACTATTCGTAGATTTTTCCAAAGCATTTGATTCCATACACAGAGGGAAAATGGAACAAATATTACTGGCATATGGTCTCCCCAAAGAAACGGTTGCCGCTATAATGATGCTCTACAAAGACACTAATGGCGATACGGATTTCTTTGACATCGCTGCAGGAGTCCTACAAGGAGACACATTAGCATCATATATATTTATAATATGTCTAGACTATGTACTCCGAACATCATTAGATACCATAAAAGAAAAAGGTTTTACATTAAGAAAGGCAAGAAGCAGGAGATACCCCGCACAAACAGTCACAGATGCAGACTATGCGGATGACCTCGCACTTTTTGCAGATACACCGGCACAGGCTGAGTCACTACTACATAGCCTGGAGGAGGCAGCAAGGGGCATCGGCCTCTTTGTGAACTCCAATAAAACAGAGTTCATGAGCTTCAAAAAGAAAGGAGACATCTCCACACTAGACGGTAAGCCCCTTCATACCTAGGTAGTAATATCTCATCCACAGATGACGATATTAATGCACGAATAGGAAAGGCATGGCTGGCCACAAACAAATTGTCAGGCATATGGAAATCTAATCTTACTGACAAGCTGAAGCGACATTTCTTCCAGGCTGTAGTCATATCAGTACTGCTGTATGGCTGCACCACCTGGACCCTGACGAGGCGCCTTGAGAGTAAGCTAGATGGGACCTGCACAAGAATGTTGCGTGCAGTACTGAACAAGTCGTGGAAACAGCACCCCACTAGGGAGCAGCTGTATGGTCACCAGCCCCCTATCTCACAGATCATCCGAGTGAGACGGACTAGACATGCAGGACACTGCTGGAGAAGCAAGGACGAACTCATAAGCGATGTTCTCCTGTGGAAGCCAATACATGGACATGCTAGTGTGGGACGCCCAGCAGGGACCTACATTGACCAGCTATGTAAAGAAGAAGCGAGGAAGAACTCCCAGGTGCAATGAATGATAGGGAAGGCTGGTGAGAGATTGTCATGGATATCCGTGCTGCCTGCACTACATGATGATGATGATGATATATGGGTGTGGTGAGAAATAATTGGTCAGAGAGGATATTATTATTATTTGTGAATTTTGACAGTTCCTGGGATGTATCATTAGATAAACATACAAAACTTTAAAAAGTCCACAAAAACTGCAAAAGTTATCGGAGATTATAAAATCTCCGATAATTTGGGTAAGTTTTTGACTATCTTGTTGGGCATTATTAGCTGTGATAAGTTTGTTTATTTTTGTTTTGCATAAATTTGCAGTTTTTGTGGACTTTTTAAAGTTTTGTATGTTTATCTAAGGATTTTTATAACTTTTATTACATTATAGTCGGTTTTGTTAAGCACAACAACAATATTGGCCTGGTCAGCTTTTTATGAGGATATCAGGATGATTACGGGGTTGTCTCACGTCGGCTTTTAATTGTTTGGTAAGTAAGGTGCGAAAGTTACTGTTCTTATTGTATCTATTCTTTATAGCTTCTGCATTTAGGAGGCTGTTTAGTTCAGGGTGGGTGGTGACTTTTTCTTGTGTATAGAGCATCTTGTTGTATATATATATATATATATATATATATATATATATATATATATATATATATATATATAATAAATATTTAATAGAAATACTATAAAAACTAGCTACTCATGTGGACTCTCAATGAAATCCCTAATTACATCAAAATCAAAACTAAACACAAATCCTACATGTTCATGTAGAATTAAGGAAGATTGTCCACTAAATCAGAAATGTAACATGGAATCAGTGGTATATGAAGCTAAAGTAACAACTACAGTTGTGAATCAACCTATAACTACAGATAAATATGTTAGGATCACCCAGGGTAAATTCAAGCAAAGGTACTACTCACATATAGAATCGTTCAGAAAAAAAGACAAAAAAGAAACAACTTCCCTTGCAACAAAAATATGGGAGCTAAAAGATAAAGATATCCCTTATAAGATAGAGTGGAGGATTTTAGATCATCCCAAATGTTACACGAACGCCTCAAAATATTGCAATCTATGCGTTACAGAAAAATTTAGGATATTAAAAAATTTAATTTCATATAATAATCTTATTATAATGGAGATTGTGTATTTTTCTGCCTGTAACCGAAACTATATCACTACTCAAGTCACAATTCCCTTAGTTATTGATATCACATTCTCAATGATTTTATTTTTTATTTAAACCTCAATTATTAATAAAATTGTTTTACATTATTAATACTGTTAACCATATCAACATACTTACAACATGCAATTATATTTATATATACAACAAAATAGTAGTTTACAGTGTGAATGGGAAGGCTAATTTGCATATTGATATTAAAAATGTGATTTTAATAAATATGTGCTTAGTATTATTGATTTCTAACTGTTTGCTTTTATTTTAATGAATATAAGCAAAAATCTCTTCAATAAATCTTAAATGAAATCCATTAACAAGAAAAAATAACTGTCATTTTATTCTTTACTACCTCTTTTAACTAAATACTTAAATTCGAAAAAATAACAATGAAAGACGAGAGTGATGGAAGAATAAGATTCAGTTGTTCTATTTTTCGATTATACCCACCTCTGTTTCAAATCTTTTTATCTGCATTCTTATTTAGTTTTATTAGCCTTTCTAATATAACATAATATTTTATTACATTAAAACTTAAATACTTGCACCCGGAGGGTGCATATATTTGCTAGTAATAATAATAATAATAATAATAATAATAATAATAATAATAATAATAATAGAAGTCTTAATAGAAAATCTGAAATTTTTAAACAATGTCCTCATAAGAAAAAATTCTTCCTAAATGCATGGATAAGAGAAACTCAACATCCACCCTGAAAAACAATTCTACAATTTTTTACAAAAAAATCTGAATTTACATTGAAATCTTCTAATATAATACTGATATGGATTTTCATTAAATGAAATTAATTCACAAGACTTTACCATCTATGAAAAACTTTTAAAATCTTAAATCATACTGACATTATCAAATATGATATTGGACGTATAAATTTCAATAAAAGAATGGATTTTCGACAAAGGAACACCACCATCCACCTTTATATTATATTGAAAAATTTTAAAAGACTCTACCGTATATATAAAAATGTTTTTTTGAAAACATATACATCCTTTAACATACGGAATTAATTTTTTTTTAAATTTTTCAAAAGAAAATTTTTTCTATTTTTAACAAATAAAGGGAGGTAACTTCGTTGGCATTTTTACCAAAAAAAATGCAATTTTTGAAAAAAAATTTTTTTTTTTAAATCCGAAGCGCACTAGCGTCCACGAAAGCAACCGACGTTATTTGCGGTCCAGAATGTGACATTAAGAAAAGATCAATAAACACCATGGGATCTAATTTGACAACCTGATGATTGCGACCTAGCAAGAAACCTGGGTAGCTGTCTATAATAAACATTTATCTTTAAAAACTCAACAAATTAAATAAATATTAGCTCTCACAATTTGTGATTGAGCACTGTATTTTCTTTGTTTCATCACAAAAAAAATTTGTTTTTATATATACCTATATCGCTCCTAAAATGGATTAAGAACCTGATGTAAATCAAAACAACAGGAACCTATAACCAGGATTAGTAGAGCACTCTAGAAAGAAAGAAATATTCAGTTAAAATGGATCTACACGAAATGGATTATTCGGTAAAAAATATCCCTACACTCCCACAGGAAACCTACATGAAATTACTTATAAATAAAATAGAAGATGTAACAAGGAGGATGAGATGGAAAGCCCTTGCATTCAACGGGAAGATAAACACAACAACGGTAAACAAATTTAATATTAAATCTAATAAATATCCACCAAAAATTAAAGAATTAGCCGAATTTGAAATAGACTTAATAGATATTATTCATAATATAAAATTCCGTAGCTTTAAAAATAATTTCCAATATAAATTATTTAAAGATTTTTAAAAATTTCCACCGCCCGGGAAACACTTTCTCTAAGGGACTTCTCCTTCGCTGCCCTATCTGAGGCGAGCCGTTGGCAATACTTGATGGAGAAATCCTTGATCCTACGCTTAAGGGTACCCCACCACTTATTCCCGATAACCGCCCCAACTAACGCCTGCTGAAGAAGTAATACCAACCGCTCCCGGAAGTCCCGTATCTCCAGTAAAGAGGTATTGAACTTCCAGTAGGCGGTCAGCCTGGGCCTATCACCTAACTGAAGAGTGACTGTAAGCAATTCATAGTCACTCTTCGAATAATAGTGGAATACAGGGCACCTAACAAAATCAATGTCGGCTCTCCTAACTAAGACCTTGTCCAGATAGGATCTATCTGAGGCAGGGGACGAGCTACGAGCCCATGTCCACATTTCCACCCTGGGGTGATGCAGGCGAAACCTGTCGACCAGATCGAAGTCGGCCATTAGGTCGCCCAGGCTGCTTTCACATCCCGCCAACCCACTAGCTCCCCTCCCCCGGTCTATCTTGGGATCAAGGATCGCATTCCAATCACCCATTAGCACTAGCCGTTCCGGACACGTTATATACGGCCCCAACTGCCGAAAAAGGATCTCCTCTCCACAACGGTATTGGCCGCATAAACCGCGATCACACGAAATTTGTAGTTTTTCACTGCAACATCGGCCACGATCAACCTTCCATCGGCGCCAGCATAGACAACGTCAGTAACCGCATCCAGGCTGCGTTTCACCAGCAGTGACACCCCTACTTCTCGAGCCACCATATGCCTAATAAACCTCAAAGAAATTCTTCGGCACATGGTCGACAACATCCACCACGGCAACATCCACCCCGAGGTTCATGAGTTCAGCAACCGCAAAATTGGCGCGTGATGCATTCCTCAGTCCCCCCGCGTTCAAACTGGCGAGAATAGTCAGTGTTCACTACGGTCCGGAAGTCAGACGATTTCAATATGCCGACTGCTTGTCCCATACTGCCTTTTCTGAGTTCAACGGATACTCGATTCGTACGGGAGATGCCGCCGACGTCTCTGGGATACAAGACTTTTAAAGCCCTATATAAAGAAGGGTGGACATAAATGGGAGCCCACCAACTGCAGAAATATTTCACATGCTCCAAGGTGGTCACCATAGGAGCACCCCTAAAGTTTCTTGGGTTATCCACCCTTTTATTGTCCACTTCTTCTAATTCCTCCAGAGGGCGGAGAGCAGTTCTCTGGACATGCGTTATGTCTTTAGACCGTTCTGCATACCAGATTTTGCAGATATTTCCCCCCTCCAGAAACCAAAGATCTTTACTCTTTCGTCTTCTGGAGAGGGCAGGAAGTTTGCGCCCTCTGGGGGCTTTTCTGCTTAACTTTATAGATGAGGGAGATGCGGGAGATGTCACATCAAATGTGCCTTCTGGCACCTCCTTTATCTCCATAGGAGTGGATTGTGTGGATTGTGTATTGTCGGACTGGGTTGGGGTTGAGGGAGTTTAGGATTTTTTGTTTTTCTTTTTAGGTGTGTGTGTGTGTGCCGCTTTCAGCGGTTTTTTCTTGTGGGGTAACGTGCTGTTACTCCTCTATGCTTTTCTTCTTTTTGGGGTTTTCTGTTTCCAGTTTGTCTGATTTTATTATTTTTGGTGAAGATGATTCCCTATGTTCTCCCTTTGCTTTTCTCTCCAGTGTTCTTGTTTTGTGAGGTGATTTCTGGGGGTCAGTTGGATTTGTTTTGACAGGAGAGTCAGAAGCGGCCGTTGTAGCTGCATGGGAGGTTTGCTTCCCCCTCTTCACTACCACGGTCCACCCCTCTCCTGTCGCTGTTGCTGTGGATGTAGTTGGTGTTGATGGTGTTATTGTTGGAGACGTCACTGTCGTTGCTGTTGCTGATGCTGCTGATATTGGTGATGCTGCTGATGTTAATGATGCTGCTGATGCTGCTACTGTTGCTGCTGTTACTTTGGTTGTTGTTGTTTTTATGGTTGTTGCTGTTGCTGCTGGTCCGGTCGGGGTTTTGTAGGCGGCGCCGATTTTCTCCGGGCAGTTCCTTGCGATGTGGCCCTGTTTCCCGCTGTTATGGCAGTGGGGTTTGCGACCGTCCACCACTACTGTTATCCTGTGTTCCAGGAAATGGATTGTGTCTGGGATGGCGTCGAATCCTTCCTTCTTCAAATTGAGGCGAAACACGTAGTCGGGTACTTGGACTCCCGCTTTTCCGTATAGTGGGTCCATGTTCTCAACGTCCCTGAAGTCGCTCAGGAAGGCGGCTACGTGCCTGGGTTCCAGTGTTGGAGGTATTCCAAACACTTTCACCCTGGTTCGACGACATCTCAGATATTCTGGTTGTAGCCTGGTGTTTTTGTGTGTTATTTCTTTGGTCGCTCTCCCCACCGCTTCTTCTTCTGTAGGCAGCAGCACGTCCCAGGTGGCAAAACTCCGCTAATAGACGTATTTAACTGGAAAGTTTGCTGCTATAAGTACGTCTATCAGCTCCTCCCTCTTGAGTCCTATTAGCCTTTTGGTTGATGCGTTTGTGGACACAAGAGAGAGAATCCTGGGTTTTATGTTTTGGCTAAAGTCCGGAACCGGATGCAGTACATTTCCTTTAATGTTATTATACTCCGTTTTTCTTGCAATCCGGTGAATTTCCGGACTTTGCTGGACTTTCTTTTGCTTCAATGCTGCTGCTACTGCTGCTGCTGTTTTGGGGATAGCAGGGCCATTGTTTGCTGCTGTTGTTGTTGTTTTAGTTGCTGTAACCGCAGGGTACTCCTTGGTGAGATCTGGAATGAGGAGGGGCCAATCGTCACATTCGAATGGGAATGAGAAAGGTTCCTCCTCATTTTTCTCTGTAGGTTCTGCCCGGGGTGGTTTACTCGCTGGACCTTTCTTTTTCGGTTTGGATCCGGTTCCTACCCGACTTGGGCCAGCTTCCGATCCAGACTCGTGGTTGCTTGCTCTTAGTTGGGAGCTTCGGTTGGGTTTGGCCTCTCCTAGCCCGGACATACCTTCGTCCTTTTCTGAGGCCGCCAACGATGAGGGGTGACTTCTTGTCTGTCTTTGGGAGAGTGTCGTTCTTAGACCCGTCTCCCTTAGCGCTCCCCTTTGTTTCATCTTGTATGGTGGCTTAATCCGGTTGGATTGCTCCCTGGCCGTCTGTTTCGATGCAAAATGCATCGGACCTGTCAGCCGGTCTGACATGTCCATGGGACCTCCTTAACAGGAGCCAAATGGTTATTTTTCTCATTATCAGGAGCCAACTGGTTACCTTTCTCTTTAACAACAGATTCTAAACAGTGTAATCCCTTAACAGGGTGCAACTTTTTCCTCTTAACAGGAGCCAACTTGCAGGGTTGTGTACTGGATAAAAAAGAAAAAGGAAAAAGCTCGACAACAAGTGTAACGTGATCGACAACGAAATGTGAACTGCCAAACTTCCAAGACGGTTCACGATCAACTGCCCAAACCTCCGACTCACTTATTTTATAGGCTACGGCGAGGCGGTTAATCTGCAGTGTTTCAAATTTGCATCAACGCACCTCGGCCCAGCACGCTTCCAAACTGCTCCTCAACACGCGCATGCAAATCGCGGACGCTTTCGTGCGTGATGTCGCGTATCTTGCTCACGACAATCACAGTAACGACACGAGGTATTTTATGAAAATGTTAATCTTGGTTTACTCAATCTTTTCCTTGTGAATTTATTTAATATTGTTTACTCAAACGCTGTGTCGGGTTGAAATCTTACAGGTTTTTTCATTAATCTTCGTATTAACATATTTTCTTTTAGGTTTATTAGTCAAAACTCCGGTAGAAGTAAAATTCACTTCCTTTTTCTTCGATTTGATTTACAGTACAATTGTATATGTCCCCGTTTAAAACACTTAAAACAAGGTTTGTATTTATATAGACAGTCTTTTTTTAATGTAATTTTCCACAGGCATAACAATGGTTTGGTCTAACAAATGTTTCGTTATTTGATCTTCTACAACAAGGTTTAGATTTTTCAACATTTTTCTCTCCTTTTTCATTTGTTCCCTTCCGTACTGCATGCATTTGAAAGATTTCTCTATCCCCAATGTTTTGTGTATCATGCAGGAGATTTTTTATTTTGTTACATTCCTTCGCTACTTTCTGTAGTTAAATGAGTGTCTTGCTCAAGACTTTGTTAGAATTTGTGCACGAATTTCAGCATCTTTATTCGCCGTAATACTCGGAACAAAAATGAGACATTTAAACATGTCAGTGTTAAAATTGAGTTTGAATTTCTCACTGTATAGCGTTCACCATTTCTACTAAATTCAAACAATTCCAACGGGAGTTGAAAAAATAAGCTTTTATTACTGAATGTTTTTCGAATAGCAGAATTGTTTCTTCAAATGTGATATACGCAGCTTTTCTAGGAAGTATGAAATTTACATATTTTTCATGTTTAACAGGACCTAAATTTCGTAACAACAAACGAACTTTTCTTTCGTCTGTCCATCGCAGACAATCTCGTCGAAATACATCCTCATAACGTTTATAATACCAAAAGGAAGATTATTTTTTTTAGGATTATAATTGAATTCACAAATAGAATTTTTAAACAAATCTTGTGCAATTGGTGTTTCTCCAGTATTCGACTTTTTAAAAAAGATTTCTTTTTGTTGTTAGTTTTGATATTCAGGTACATGTATACATACAGGCCTTATTACGTATTTTAATTTTTTTCAACTAGGATCCTTGGAATACCAAATCACATAAAACACAATCACTCCTTCAATACAAACCCGAAAAACAATTTAAAAAAAGCAAAGTAAAACTGATGCAACACAAAGAAAATAAAAAAAACTCAAATGTTCTTATATTCAATATTCGTATGTAAGAGTATCTTCTGTTGTTTTTAATTGGTATTTCAAACGTTTTATTTTCTTTTGAATATTAATGTAAAGAAATTTATTGTAAATTAAATGGCCGCTATAGTGTAGGGAAGATAATTTACGAGGAACAATGGTGCTGAAAGAAAAGGAAGGCGGCAACTTCAAATTACAAGATTACGACGGCAATGTTTAAGGCTACAACAAGCATTTAATGTACAACAATACATATAAACAATGGTTTAAATGTGCAACAATACATATAATTACGTTAAAACAAAGGGTTAGCGAATGTTCAATACAATGTTCGCTGAGGTTAGCTCGGATATAGCTACTGGTTGTTTGGTTGTTTAGAGGTCTTAGAAACCGTGGTAGTTTTAGGTAGTTAGTTAATTATTTAGTTCAGTTGCAAGAGTTAAAGTCCTGCGAGGAGTCTTTGTTGTAGACTTCTGAATATCAGAGTTATTTGGGGGTAAAGCTATATCTGAAGTTGTTGTAGGAAATTGCCGAAGGCTTTCTAATTCTCCTATGCAGGTGTGGCAGGCACTATATCGTCCTTCTGGGGTTAATGATATAGTCTAACTCCGAAGCCTCGTGGGGTCGGTTAACAAGGATTTCCTTCCCGAATTTATCCTTAAATGTGGCAAGCAGAAAATAGAGTAGCAAGAACGCTACCACCTACCTTTGTGTCCCGCTAAGGGTTTAGGGGTGAAAGAGAAGTCGAGGGAAGCCGATGCCCGCTTTTATGGACATCACCACGTGATCATAAGGAGACAGCCAGCTGACGCTGGTGTTGACCGGTGAAACTGGATGTTGGTCCTCTAAGGGCTGCTAGCCAGTGTAGTTGGGAGCAAGCCCCTTACTAAATTTCAACAAATGACTTAGAAGTATGTGTAAAAATGTGCAACTGTCATTTCTTCTTTATTTTTCTAATTATTGTTATTTCATTCTTAAAATGTTTGTGTGCATCCGAAAATTTTTGAAGTTGTGTCTTAAATAAGACATTATCAAAATTGTTCTTGTCTGTGAACTTTCTTCCTTTTCTTTTTTCAATGTTTATCGTGTGTATTTTCCTGTCTTCTTTTTCTTTTTTTCTTTTTTTTTCAAAAACAAAAAAGTTTGTATGAAATAAGTTCAATTCTTTCTTCTTCTTTTTTCTATTTACGTATTGTTCTATTCCCTGTCTAATTTCTCTCTTATAAACTTAAATTCGCTTAGTTCCTTTTTTTCTTCGAAAATTATTGAGTGAAGAAAAAAGTACTTACTATGTCAATTATTCTTTTTCCTACAAATTATTAACTATTTATCTTCTCTCTTTCTTGTTTTCCTGACGCATCGACGGTCTTCAAAGTTCATTGTGTCAACGACATGAATCCTGTTCTTTTTCTTTTCTTCACCTTTTTTTTCTCACTACAGCTGTAATGTTTTTTTTTTTTGGGGGGGGTATGTATTTTTCATTATTTATTTTTGTTTCTTTGTCTAGCCGTCTTTTTTTCTGTTGGGCTGTTCGTTTTATTTTCTTATTTTCGTCGAGTATCCAGACCATTATTGCCGCAGAGTTTGTTTTTTTCCGTTCCAGGTCCAACTCTACCCACGTCTTATCGGCGTGGCTAGTCTTCAAATTATATGTGTAACGTTGCTGGGCCCAATTTAAGGAGGATATATATCCATTAGTATACTTATCAACTTCTTCTTGTTGCTTTACTTTGTTTGTTGATCTGGATCGGTAGTCTCTGGTATTCTGGATCTGGGTATCCCTACTCTTGTTGGGCTGGCACTCTCTGTTCTTCGGGTTTGGAATCACTTGTTTCTTGTCTTGTGTCGTTGCAACGAATACGAGATTTGATGTTGTTTTGTTTTTTCAAAGACATTTTCCAGTCCCAAGTTACCCATCGAGAAATCGCCTCAGGTTTTACCGAGAAGGATCTTCGGGATAATTAACTTTCGTCACTGATTCGGTTTCCATAACCAGTTCACAAGTATGTATTGAACACCCAAATACTCTTAAATTAAGAGTATTTGTACCAAAAAGATAGTTTTTTTCTCACGACCGAAGCTACAAAATTTTGTTAAAATTTTGCACTTCAATTTTTTTGAAATTTTGTCCAGGTGTGGAATATATTAAAGTTAAACAATCCTCAAAATTCCAAGAATTGGCGGAGTTATATTAATTTTTAGCTTTCCGAATTTGGGTGGTCGGTCATGAAAAATAGCAACTTTTTGTAATCTATTTTTGTCTGTAAAATGAGTTCTAGGGCTTCCCTACTCTTAAAAATTAGTTTATAAAAGCATTTTACCTAAGGAATCCAAAAATGCTATTTAAAAAGTCTGAATCTTAAGTTATTAATGATTACCGATTTGAACATTTTAACTGATGTTGTAGCTTCGATATAACTCCGCCAAGCCTTGGAATTGGAAACTCAAATTCAACTTTACACACCTGGACAAAATTTAAGAAAAATTGACGAAAGTGGGTGACAATTTTACTTTTTTCTGGATGATTTGACATGGAATTAGCCCGTGTCCACTTGACTCGAGTTTGCTGCATGGTAGACAAAAACTGAAGCAAACAAAGCGTATGCGCGAAATGATTAATTTGAAATTAACATAATTTACTCATCGCACCTTGTATGTTTGTGATTATATGTATTCTATTTATGTTTTTGCTGCCTTTTGTGGGTGATATTCTTCCAATGCCATCGGTCGTACTCTCTTAATGAGATGAGCAGTTCGGTAAAGTGCTATTTTTTTAAATTTCATATCGGCTGGGACTGCCAAATATCTACCACTTTCTTGATCATACCCAAAGCTTCTAAAGTCGTAATTTTCAATTTCTATTTCCAGGTCTTTTAATTTACTTATTTTATTATACTCTTTGATTGATAATTTATTATCTTTTGGCAATTAGAAAGTATGTTGTTATTGTTTTTTGGAGGAGGTTTATTCCTTAACCTCTATATCTGGCCTATTGCATTTTATTTTTCTATCAGTTTGGATAGCAATATAAGAAAGTATGGCAGCTCCTTTGGCTTCTGTTATTGGTTCTTGTCAGTATTTATACCATTTTTCTAATTTCCGTTTTCCGATGCATTTACATATTTCCCAATGAATATGTCCTATTTTATCACGTCTTTCTTTATATTCAATTGATGTTAGTATTGGGCAAATGGACACTAAACGGTCAATTGATTTAGATTTTTGCTCGGTCAATCTACTAATCTTATAATTTTTGCCAGATAATTTTTAGTTGGTAGGCTCTGTCCTGCGCTACTACCATTAATCTTTCTCTGCCTTGAGCCAACCACTTTTCAGTCATCGGTTAGTTTTTACTTTATCCATATCGGCATTTCTAATTCTTTGTTGGTATCGTCCATGTAGGATTTTTATGTTTTTTAATTGATCCAGTCCTTGTGCTTTTGCTTCTTTCTTTTGATTTTTCCTGCCTCTATTGCTTTATCTTTTCTGTCTATTTCTTTTAATGTAATATTGCTCTGTTTTACAAAATTGTTACTTTCTTTACTAATTGGATAAGATTTCTTTTGCTTCCTGTGTGTTTTTACTAACTGTAACTTCTAATCTGTTGTAGAGTTTAAGTATTTTTAAAAATCTTATAATGGTTGTTTTGTACGTCAGTTATAGTTGGATTAAGCCACTTCCATCATTTTCTCTCTTGATGTAGAGACGTTCAATATCTGCTCAGTGATGCATTCTGGTACAGGTTATTAGTTTCCTTACTATAATATGTATCTTTTTTCAGTTAATGAATTAAAATGATTTTTATTATCATAATGAATTATCAGCTAACGAATTATTATTGTTATTATTCACTCCTTTTGAGTTTTTCACATCAGCGTTAGCTGATGGCCTTTCATTGGAGTCTGAGTAGCAACAAGTCTACTCAGGTTTCCAGGAATCTTCTGAGTATTCTGGCAGATTGCAGCAGTGCAGTATTCTGGATGGTCTCGATTCTCCCTCTGATTTCCAGATTTTCTAAACTTTTTTCCAATCTTTTTGGGATCGTTCCAAGTGCACCAACTACAATTGGTATAACTTTGACTTTCATATTCCATAACTTTTTCAGTTCTCTGTATTTGTCCATTTTTTCATTTTCCTTCAGCTTCACCCTGTGATCTGCTGGAACTACAATATCCACCAGTTGACAAGTTCTTTCTTTTTTGTTAATCAACACTAGGTCTGGTCTTCTTGCTGGGATAAGGTGATCCGTATTTATCTCAAAATCCCAGAGAATTTTATGCGTTTCATTCTCAAGAACAGATTCTGGTTTATGCATATACCATTTTGTTGTATGGTCAAAATTTAATTTTTTGCATAATTCCCAGTGGATCACCTTTCCAACCAAGTCGTGCCTAGTTTTGTACTCCCGTTGTGCTATTTTGCTACATTTGCATAGTACATGGTTTACAGTCTCATCTCTGTCACCGCATAGTCTACATTTACTATTTGTTGCGTCTTATTAATTTTTGCTTTGATATAGTTTGTCCTTATGGCATTATTCTGTGCAGCAATTATTAGTGATTCAGTTTCTCTTTTGAGGTTTCCTTTTCTTAACCATGTCCATGTTCTTTCACGTGCAACCTCTCCGATTTGTCGGTTGAAGTGTCCATATGATTGTTTTTCTTCCCATTTTTGTTTTCTAGTTTTTGTTGTTTTTCTGTTTGTCCATATGTTACATCTACTTTTGTTGGCTGCCATAAGTAATCTGTCTTTGCTGTTTTTTGTGTAGTCTTCGAGTTGTT
Source organism: Doryteuthis pealeii (assembly GCA_023376005.1). NCBI lineage: Eukaryota > Metazoa > Mollusca > Cephalopoda > Myopsida > Loliginidae > Doryteuthis > Doryteuthis pealeii. Next base: position 39,875,492 of record CM042146.1, on the reverse strand, counting down.
GGATTGTGACCTCTACGCAGTCCTCTATGTTAGCAAGACCTTTTCTCCCTTCCTTTCTTGATACATATAGTCTATTTATCGTCTCTCGGGTGTAGAGCCTTGTGCATGGTCATTAATTTTCTAGTTCTTTGGTCAATCTGTCTGAGTTCTTCTTTTGTCCATTTTAAGAATTGTCCAGAGTATCTTATAATGAGGACAGCCCAGGTATTAATTCCTTTGATCAGATTTCTACTGTTGAGTTTGGTTTCTCGGAGTTTTCTTGTTCTCCGGAGGTATTCTTGTTTAACTTTTCCTTTCATTTCTGCTTGCTTGATATTGTCCCCTTCTAAAATTCCTAAGTATTTGTAACTTTCATTTTCATCAAGTGATTTTATAATGTCCTGATTTGGCAGTTGTATTCCGTCCATTAATTTTCTTTCACTCCGTTTTATAACTAACATAGCACATTTCTCAATTCCGAATTCCATCCCTATATCCTGGCTATATATTCTAACAAGGGTTTCCAATTCTTTTTCATTTTTTGCAAAAATTTTTAATGTCATCCATGTACATAAGGTGCTTTTCTTGTGAGTTAGTGAATTTGTACCCCCCTGTACATTTTTTAAGTATATGATTGAGTGGCATCATTGCTATAATAAATAGTAGTGGTGATAACGAGTCTCCTTGGAAAATACCTCTTGGGATTTTTACTTCTGCCCGGGATTGCCCTCCGGCTTTTAATTGGACTCTCCAGTTTTCCATGGCTTTTTCAATGAAATTTATGATGTTGTTGGAAATTTTGTACATTTTTTAGATATTCTAAAATCCAGGTATGTGGGGCCATGTCATAAGCCTTTCTGTAGTCGATCCATGTCATTGCAATATTTTTCCGCCTATTTTTGACTTCTTTAAGAATGTGTTGGTCTATATAAAGTAAGTCATGTGTTCCTCTCTTTCCTTTGCAGCATCCTTTCTGTTCCTCTGGGAAAAGTTTTCGCCAATTGAGTGAAAAGTATATTTCTTCTTTTATTACAGCAGTTAATATTTCCACATCATGGGTAGACACGTTATCGGTCTATAATTTCTTAGGATGTTTCCTTTTTGTGGGTCTTTCTGGATTAGGGTAGTTATCCCTTTTTTCATCCATTCATGTATTTCGGTTTCTTGTAGACATCTGTTCAGTTGTTTAGCCATTCTTTTGTGGATAGATGTAATTTTTTTGAACCAGAATCCATGTATGCCATCATAGCCTGGTGTTTTCCAATTTGCTACTTTCTTGAGTATTAATCTGAGTGTAATTATATGAATACTTGATACAGGTCCTTCCCCAATTTCTATCAGCTCATTTTTTATATCACTTATCCATTTTTATTTTTTATTGTGTTCTTTCCTCTCCCATATATCACTTCAAAATTGTTTTGCTTCTGTTGCATCTGGGTGTTCATCCGTGTTTGTTTTTGATCCACTAATTTGTTCATAAAATTTATTTTCATTGTTTTGGATGGTCCTATTTTGTTTGTACTGTTTAGTTCTATCTCGATATCTTTTGAGTCTTCCTTCTATAGCTGATATCTTTTGATTTATTTCTTCCATTTTAATTTGCTGTCGTCTTTTTTTTTTAGCTGAATGTGTATTTGTACTTTTGTTTAAAGTATTTATTTGTTGTCGTAGTTTTTTTATTTGTTCTTCCAATCAGTACTCCCACCCAGCTTTAGTGTTTCTGTTTGTTTCTCTGTTTGTGTTTGTGTTTCGTAGGGGATGCACCAATTCTATCGCAGACTAGTTTTGCCCCTGCATAGATAAGGTTGTTTAGATCAGTGATGTTATTTGTTGGGATGTTCATCAATATCTAGTTTACCTTTTCAGTTTCTTTCTTGACTTTTTTCCACTTTATGTTTCTTAGGGATGGTAATGTGCTTTTCTTATCAGTCATGATTTGTTGTATCAGTTCTATATCCTTTCTTTGTTCTTGTGTTAGTTTGTATGCTGTGAAGCTGGGTTGTACATGGTTTTGATTGCCAGTGTGTTGTTCATTGGTTTCCTGATGGATTTGTATTCATTGGTTTTCCTATCCACATATCTCTATTATCTCGAGATCAGAAAAAAGTTTTCTATTCAGGATCATTCTTGGTTGGTTTGCCAATCTTTGGCTGTTTTTTTATTATTATTATTATTATTATTATTATAGGTGATACACCCTGTAATACTAATGGAATGCGCCGACGAGTTACTATAAGTAACAGGGACAATTGTGGCTTGAGAGTAAGCCAATGCGAGTCAGCTCACAATTCTATTTGTCGGACGTAATTCCCACTTCTCTATATTGTATTTGTCTACTTTTTATTAATACATTTTCCTACATTTGTTACCCGTCGTTTTGTTCTTATTTGACCCCTTAAAACCTCACAACAAACTGGCGACGAGGATTCGAAGTAATTTATGCAGGTTTATCGTTTACAACAACAACACCAGCGAAGCAGGATTCAAAAGACTTCACACACAACTATCGTTTTGTAACGACACAAAACTTGAAAGAGACGATTAAGGATCTCCCAAAAGACTCTAAAAAGAACGTCGTGATGTAATCGAACCTAAAAAAGGAAAAAAAAACGTGAACCAAGCTACACTGAAATTCGAAACCGCAACATCCGGATTACAAGAAAATCGTAGCAGTTCTGCCAAAGAGAAATTCTTTTTATAAGAACTCGTCAGTCCAAATAAGCAAAAAGCCGTTTTTGTTCAAGGATCTATTAGCAGAGAAAATAACACTTGCTGGAAGAAAAAAAAGTAAGTTGTACAAAAAAAAAAATTTATTTCTGGTTTCATGACAGAATTTTTTATTCGGTTTCTCTCTCTCAAAACTTTTTTTAGGTTCGTTTTACATATTACTAAAATGGAGGATTTTAAGGCACAAATGATAGAAATAATTAAATTCCAACAACAGCAGCAAGTTGAGCAACAGAAAAGGCAATTAGAAATCGAACAGAAAAATGAACAGCAGCAGATTGATCTACAAAAGACATTCCAGGAGAGGCAATTGCAAACTGAACAAAAATTGATTGAAATAATGAAAGCTATAACGGACAAGGGCCAAAACGCAGACAACGAGAACGCGTTTACACAGAATGCTATCTGGACAGCGATAGAAACTTTTACTTACATACCAGATGAAGATATAAGTTTTGAATCGTATTACAGACGATACGAGGACTTATATTCGACCGACTGTGCTACTTGGACGGACTCGAAAAAGGTCCGCCTTCTATTACGCAAACTGAGTACGGCTGAGCACACCAGAATTGTTGACTATATTTTGCCCCGAAAGACCAGCGAATTAACGTTTTCAGAAGCTATGAAACTCTTAACAGAATTGTTTAGCCCTAAGACTTCATTATTCCATAAACGTTGAAAGTGCATGAACTTAATTCGAAAGGAAAACGAAGATTATACTACCTTCGCATCAACAGTTAATAAACACTGTGACGATTTTAAGCTTGCTGAATTAAGCTCTGACAATTTAAAATGTCTAATTTATTACCAGGGTTTAGTATCAGCGAAAGATGCTGAAATTAGACGATGGGTATTAAATAAGCTGGAAAACGAGCCCACCTTGACTCTGCAACAATTGGCAGAAGACTCTCAAAGGTTTGTCAGTTTAAAACAAGACTCAAAAAATATCGAACAGTCTGCTGTAGGGCACATTAGGAAATTGCGTGATAATAGAAACAAATTCAGACCTCCCCCCAAAAAAAACAAGTTACTCCTTTTTCACCTAAGAGACATGACGATTTGCCCCCTAATCCTTGCTCTGGATGTGGATCCCTTCATTGGTACAGGGACTGCATGTACCGGGACAAGAAATGCCTAAATTGTGACCGTGTCGGGCACAAGGCCGCTCACTGCAGGAAAAAGAAATCCGGAAAATGCAGCATAAAAACGGCAAAGTCAGTCGAGCAAGATGGCCGTAACATAAGAAAATATGTACTGGTACAAATTTTAGGCAGAAACGTAAAACTCCAATTAGATTCTGGGTCGGACTTAACGATTATCAACGCTTACACTTGGAAAAAGCTTGGTAAACCGACGATGTTAAGAACCAAAAAAATAGCCAGATCTGTCACGGGGGAAAATCGAATTCGAAGGTGAAATTATCACCAATGTAACTTTAAACGGGCAAACCCAGAAATTAAAAATGTTTGTTCTAAAAAATACAAACAATTTATTCGGCACAGACGCTATGCAAAGATTTGAGTTGTGGAATTCGCCCATTAACACTTTTTGCCAGAAAATAAAAAATTCAACGGCCGAGTCAGAAAAATTAATAGAAGAATTGAAAAAAACTTTTCCTGACGTTTTTTTTTCTGATGGTCTTGGTCGTTGTACTAAAATGACTGCTAAACTCGCATTACAGGATAATATCCAGCCAGTATTTAAGAAGAAAAGAAATGTGCCATTTGCCTCGTTAGACCAGATCAACAAAGAACTGGATAGACTGGAGAAGACCGGTATTCTTTCAAAAATTGAATATAACTCGTGGGCGTCTACGTAAAAAAGAAATCTAAAGAAATCCGCGTTTTTGCCGATTTCTCCACGGGGCTCAACCAAGGCCCTCTAAGATATCAGAGGCGCTGGCTCAACGCTGCCCTTAAGGATTATCATTACCCTCTACCAGGACCAAATGAAATATATACAAAAATGAGTGGGGGAAAGATTTTTTCAAAAATCGACCTCAGTGACGCTTATCTACAAATACCCATCGAAAAAGAAAGTTCCAAACTGCTTTGTATTAATACCCATCGGGGATTATATAAGTTTGAACGGTTGGCTTTTGGGATCAAGGTCGCCCCAGCAATATTTCAGCAAGTAATGGATACGATGCTGGGCGGACTCGATTTTTCAATCGCCTACTTGGACGACATTTTAATAAAAAGTCAAGATACGGAGCAGCACAAACAACATGTCCACCAAGTTTTCAAAAAGATTCAGGACTACGGGTTCAAACTAAAAGAATCTAAGTGCGACTTCTTCATGGAGAAAATAAAATACCTCGGGCACATAATCGACAAAGAGGGTAGACGGCCAGATCCAGAACGGTATATAGCCATCAAAGAAATGTCGGCTCCCCAAAATGTTTCGTCACTACAAAGGTTTTTAGGACTTGCTAATTACTACCAAACTTTTATTCCTAATATGCATGATTTACGTGCCCCACTAAACGAACTATTAAAAAAGGACAAGGCCTGGGAATGGACTCCCGAATGCCATAGAGCATTCGAAAAAATCAAAGAAATTTTGACGTCGGACTTATTTCTCACACACTTCAACCCAGACCTAGAGATTATTGTTGCCAGCGACGCCAGCTCATATGGCATCGGAGCATGCATTTTACACAAAATACCGGACGGGTTACATAAACCCATTGCCCACGCATCAAGAACCCTTCTTCCAGCGGAGAAAAATTATTCCCAAATTGAAAAGGAGTCACTTGGGATAATATTTGCAGTAACCAAGTTCCACCGTTACATTCACGGTCGACACTTCAGATTACAGACAGACCATCGGCTCAAAAAAGGGTCTGCCTACACACGGTGAATAGACTGCAAAGATGGGGGACGATCCTTCTAAATTATAATTTCAACATGAAATTTCTCCCATCTAAGAAACTCTGTCACGCAGATGGACTCTCTAGATTGATACCCAAACATAGTTAACCCCTGGAAGACACCGTGATTGCTTTCCTTCGAACTGAAAGGGATTTAAAAACTTCGCTGTGCAACACGATAAGGGAACTCCCAGTAACCCTTGACGAGATAAAACGGGAGACAGTGAATGATGAGTTCATAATACAGATGAAGGAAAAGCTAGCACAAAAAGACCACCAAAGTCCTGATGCCTTCTCCATATGTGATGAGGTACTGCTATACAGCGAACGAGTGGTCGTCCCAGCTACGCTACAAAAAAGGATCCAGAAAGATTTTCATATGGGTCATACTGGCATGACTAGGATGAAAAGTTTAATGTGGAGCTACGTATATTGGCAAAACATGGACAAGGACATTGAGTGCATGGTGAAAGAATGCATGGGTTGTGCTTTAGCAGCTAAGGCTCCCCCAATAAAATTCAGTCCTTGGCATAAAACAGACCGCCCATGGGCACGTATTCACGTCGACTTTACGGGACCACTGTATGGTTATTATTATTTAATAGTACTTGATAGTTTCTCGAAATGGCCGGAAGTATTTCGATGCAAAAGCCCGACTACTGAAATGACCATAAGCGCGCTGCACGAACTGTTCGCTCGTTTTGGCGTTGTAGACTGTTTAGTGTCGGACAATGCCACACAATTCACGTCCGGAGACTTCAAAGAATTCTGTGATACGTTTCAAATCGATCACATAACCATCCCTCCATACCACCCGAGGTCCAACGGTCAAGCTGAACGCTTTGTGGACACACTAAAGAGAGCCCTGAAGAAGGCCAAAGGTACACCTACCGAAAAAGCGCTTCAGCAGTTTCTGCAGGTGTACAGGATTACGCCGAACGAAAATACACCTTCGTCATTATCTCCGGCCGAGGTAATGTTTGCGCGTAAGATGTAGAGGATTATGAGAACGTGTTCAGTAATATTAGGAATGACGAATATTATATATGACACAGTTAGGCAGAAAACACGGAGAAATAATAAAACAAATGCATACAATTATAATATAACAAATAAATTTATTCAGAGAATAAATTTGCAAATATTCAACAAGTATGTAAATGTTTGAAAGGAATAGTGTAGTTGATATGTGTAATGTAAAATGTAAAAAGTTCGTATGTTTAGTTTGGAAAAGTTCGTTTTGTTATGGACAGAAATTAGAAATAAGTTTGTGTATCTGACCTGTTGAAACGGATTCTTGATGTAGGTAGAACGAAGTGGTAAGAATACTGGTAGTAGTAGTAATTGTGTTGAGGGAGTGAAATCGTTTTGTTCGAACACCTGCTTCTTGGCCAGAGAGAGGAGATCTATATGTTTGTTTATCTTTTGGTTGTGTCCGGTTTGAGTGTGAGGTGAAGTTTGTGTCGTCTGCTAGCGGAATGAATCCTGTCCTCTCTGATAGCGAAATGGGTTCTGTATATTTGTTGGTTTCTTCTTCGTTATTTATAATTAGGAGATAGGATCGGAAAGTAATTAATTTTTTTGGCGCAAACGCGCGGACGTAGTAGTGAACGATGCTAACCCAGCCAATCGATTCTGATTTTAGTGTAAACAATTGGTTTAATCACTTTTCCTTAAATCTTTGGACAAGGATTTTTGTTCGTGTGTTTGATTTAATTACTTTTCCATAAGTTTGGAAAAAGGATGGTGTTATATGTTTATTTTAATTTCTTTTCCTTAAATTTGGGAAGAGAAATGTATATGTGTATCTATTTAAAAAAATAGAATTGTATTCTATAAAAAACCCCCTCAGATTGAAAAATATTGAAAATATTTTATCAATATGTGATGTAAGTTTCGAAGTGAGTAGGCCAATGTACCCGTCTACCCGATTTTGTAGTGATGTTTGAGGGGATGTGTGTTGGTGTGAATGTTCTTGTCTTCGATTTCGTATTGGAATGCGGTTGTGAGTGTTCCGTCGTATTGTTCTTTGTGGATAAATCCAAATACGCCGGTTTTAATCTGTCTATCGAAACTGTATCTTCTTTGCCGTTTTTGATAATGGTAAAGTGTTTCTGTCGTCTGCCAATCACTTGAAAAGGTCCAGAGTAATTAGGGCAAAGGGGTCGTTTTACCATATCATTTCGTAAGAAAACATATTCACAGTTATGAAGATCTTTTGGTGTGTAACTGCTACTTTCTTGAGTTCTCGTGGGTGTAAAGACTAAATCACTCATCCTTTGTTTAAACTTTTGTACGAAGGATGTGGTTGGTTGAAGATGGCTGTTTTCCTCGCAAAACTGTCCCGGCAATGTCAGCGGTGTCCCGAAAACCATTTCGGATGATGTGCATCCCAAATCTTCCTTTATTACGTTTCTGATTGATAATAAGGTTAATGGAAGGTTTTCGAGCCATGTTCCGGAACCATTATTGGCTGTTAATGCCGCTTTGAGTTGCCTGTGAAAACGTTCAACCAAACCATTTGCACAGGGATGATATGCTGTTGTCGATATGTGCTTAACTCCCAGTAATTTTGTGAACTCATCGAAAAGCGTTGACTGAAATTGGCTGCCTCTGTCCGTAGTAATTACCGAAGGACACCCAAATATTGCGATCCAGTGACGTAATATGTTCTTGGAGACTGTCTCAGCAGAGATATCCTTCAAAGGTATAGCGGCAGGCCATCGTGTGAAACGGTCGATTATCGTAAGTAGATACTGATAACCGTTCGTTTCTGGCAGCGGCCCGACTATATCTATATGTAGATTCATGAACCTTCCGTCTGGTTTGATGAATTGTCCAGGAGGGGATTTTGTGTGTCTGGTGATTTTGCTTTTCTGGCAGTTCAAACAGGTTTGAGTCCAGTTCTTTATATCTGTGCGCATTTTCGGCCAAACAAAACGATTGCTAATTAATTTGGCAGTAGCTCGTCGTCCAGGATGCGATAGGTTGTGGAAATGTGTAAACACTGCTTTTCTTAATGAAGGTGGTATGTAAGGCCTTGAATAGCCTGTCCCTACGTCGCAAAGCAGTGTTTTCGTTCCGAAAGGTACTGGGTGCTCTTTCAGTATCAAGGAAGTGTCCTCTTTTACTCGATCCAGTGTCTTATCTTTTTGTTGTTCCTTGGCGATGAGGTCGAAATCAAGTGTTTCTGAATCTATTGATTGTATTGTGGAGCGTGAGAGTGTATCTGCCACAATGTTGTCTGAACCTTTTATATATTGAATATCCGAGGTGAATTGAGATATATAGTCGAGGTGACGAGCATCTCTGGGTGTATATTTATCTGTATTCACGTGCAAAGCGTAAGTGAGAGGTTTGTGATCCGTGAAAACAGTAAAGTTTCGTCCTTCGAGGAGATATCGAAAATGCCTTATGGATAGGTAAATTGCAAGTAACTCCCTTGAGAAAGCGCTGTATTTTTGTTGTGCACTGTTCAGTTTGACAGAAAAGAAAGAAATTGGTTTTTTAGAACCATTCTGTTTCTGGTGTAGCACTGATCCTATTGAATCTCCAGAGGCGTCGGTCGTCAATGAGAGAGTTGAGTTATCCTCTTCAATGATGTAAGAAAGTTTAGTAAACTCGGATAAAGCTTTCTTTGAATTGTGAAATGCTGTTAATGCTTCACTTTCCAAGTTTATTTTTGCATTCTTATTTTTTTGTTTCTGTAACAAATTCGTCAAAAGTCTGGAACAACCTGGAATAAATCTACGGTAATAATTGATCATACCGAGGTATCTCCGAAGTTGTCGCAGTGATGTTGGTTGTGGAAATTGTTGTATTGCTGTAACCTTCTCTGGGACAGGTTTGATCCCGTGTTCGTCAATTTTGTGACCTAAAAAACTCAATGTGGGCACAGCAAATACACATTTGTTCGCATTTATTTTTAATCCGAAATGTGCCAGTCTCTCGAAAACTTGTTTTACATGCTCTTGGTGTTCTTTACTATCACGACTAGCAATAAGGACATCGTCTATGTAAGCAAAAACAAAAGGAAGTCCTCTCAATACTTCGTCGATCAGTCTTTGAAAACTTTGGGCAGCATTGCGTAACCCAAATGGCATTCTGGTGAATTCATACAGCCCAAAAGGAGTAGTAACTGCAGTTTTTGAATGTCTTCCTCTGCCACTGGTATCTGGTAGTAAGCTTTAACCAGATCCAGTTTTGTGAAAACGGTAGTTCCCTGCAAACCTGTGACGAAATCATGCAAGTGTGGGATTGGGTATCGATCCGGAACTGTTTTGGCGTTGAGATTCCGGAAATCCCCACAAGGTCGCCATGCATCTGTGTCTGGTTTCGGAACCATGTGCAGCGGAGAGGAGTAAGGACTACTTGAGGGTCGTATGATGCCCAGTTGCAACATATTCTGAAATTCATTTTTCGCTATCTTATATTTATCTGGGCGCAATCTGCGAGGTGATGCGTGTGTAGGGGGCCCAGTTGTCGTGATATAATGTTTAGCGGTGTGACGAATTTCATCTGTATGTTTAAAAGGGGTGGTAATAGTGGGGAATTTTTCTATCAACCACTGATATCCATTTGATGTTGGTATGGCAGAACTAATTCCTGTGGACGTGTGGTGTGAGCTGATTCCAGTAATTGTTACATTTGTGTTGTCATCAATTAGAGAGTGTTTAGCCATATTGACTGACAAGTTGAAATGTGACAGAAAATCTGCCCCGAGAATGGGTGTTTTTACATCAGCTTGGGTAAAAATCCATAGAAATGGACGTCGCAATCCCAAGTTCAGTGTTAGTGGTACCTCCCCATATGTTTTTATTTCTGAGCCATTTGCAGCTTGTAGTTTGTATGTGGATGGTATGTGTTATATGTTTATTTTAATTTCTTTTCCTTAAATTTGGGAAGAGAAATGTATATGTGTATCTATTTAAAAAAATAGAATTGTATTCTATAAAGATAAGGTCTGTTTTCGACAAACTGCTCCCGAGACAGACAAAATCAGGAAGATCTACGACGGTGCCAAAGAAGTGGTACCTCCCTGGTGAGAAAATATACTTCCAGATGTTCCGTAACAACAAGTCTTTCTGGAAGTTGGGAAAGATACAAAAGAGGATCGGCAATATGGTGTATATTGTCGATGGTCCCAAGTTTTCCCATAAGAGACACCTAAATCAATTGAGAAAACGCTTGACGGAGGATGTTAACAGCGGTCTCCCGGAACAAGAGGAGGTAATTGATGTCATATATGACACATTTAGCTTACCTACCCCACACGCAGCCTCTCAACAACGCCATTCTTCAAGGAAACGAAGAGCGACGGAGTTTATCAACATAAACCCCAAGAGAAAAAGATATTAAGACTCCTGTGGAGTGAAATCTTAGGAGGGGGTGTTATAGGTGATACACCCTATAAGACTAATGGAATGCGCCGACGGGTTACTATAAGTAACAGGGATAATTGTGGCTTGAGAGTAAGCCAATGCGAGTCAGCTCACAATTCTATTTGTCGGACGTAATTCCCACTTCTCTATATTGTATTTGTCTACTTTTTATTAATACATTTTCCTACATTTGTTTCCCGTCGTTTTGTTCTTATTTGACCCCTTAAAACATCACAACAATTATTATTATTATTATTAATATTATTATTATTATTATCGAGTCTTTCACACATGCTATAGCCTATGGTTCACAGGAGACTGAATGACAGCAAGTCTCCCCAGGTCTTCAGGACACTTCTGAGTATTCTAGAACACTGTAGTTTGAATGGTCTCGATTCTTCCTCTGATTTCCAATTCATCCAAATTCTTTTCCAGACTTTTGGGTACCGTTCCAAGGACACCAATTACAATTGGCATGACCTTCACCTTCATGTTCCTCAGTTTTCTCAGTTCTCTGGCAAGGTCAAAATATTTATCTATCTTTTCACTTTCTTTCACTATCACTCGATGGTCAGCTGGGACGGCAAAATCCACGAGATGATAGGTTCTCTTCTTGTTAATTAATACTATGTCTGGTCTCCTGGAATAGATTAGGTGATTCATTTGTATCTCAAAGTCCCAGAGAATTTCATGCGTCTCATTCTCCAGGACAGATTCAGGCTTGTGTATATGCCATTTAGTTGTATGGAGAAAATTGAATGTCTTGTCCAATTCCCAGTGAACCTACCACAGAAATCAACACACATTTCTTTAATGAAATTTATGAGTGTTACCAAACACGGTCTTTATTAATTTCGTGTCAAATGTTTAATATTTATTTCTCTTTTTAGAATTTATTTTATCATGTTATTTTATATATTCCAATGATAAAAAGGTTTGGAGGTATTTGGAGATAGTAATCGAATTACCTGTGATCGATGATGAGAAAATCAATAGCTCAAAGACCAAAACACGAAGATACCAGAGTCTGAATAAGCAAGTAAGAGAGATGGTATCAACACAATTCAAATATCGATGAATTTAGAAGTGAAGAGGGGGGGGGTCGATCGGAAATAGAGAGTGATGGGTGGGGCTAATGGGACATGCCCATCCATTTATATTTGGTCTTCAGTCTTTCTTTTTTGCACCAACATTTTTTCGGAAACCTATTTTCCTATTTTCTTTTAAAATAGGAAAATAGTGACAAAAATTGTTGTTGTTGGTATTGTTGTTGTTGTTGTTGTTGTTGTTGTTGATGATGATGATGATGATGGAATATTTTCCGTTATTATTAATATCTAAGAAGTTAAAATTTCAAATAGGAGATAAGGGAGATGGACGGGTACGAACATGCTGAGTGAACTGAGAAGGATAGATAGATAGATACATACATAAATACAAACATACTTAGATAAATGAATAGATATATAGATAGATATAAATAGACTGAAATAGATAGATAATATTTCCTTCCTTTCTAACCCTTCCCCAAAAAAAAAAAATACCAACAACAACATCATGATCCTTTAATTTTCCTCATCTTTTCCCGTTTATTCAAATGTTATCATTTACTGTTGCTCTCCTCACATCAGATGTTGGCATTGTGCAAATGCCCTCATAAGATGTCATTCAGCTGGAAATACGTAGCCCAAGGAGAAAAAAATAATTCATTGATTAGTGGCTGATAGAAAACAAATGTATCACGACGAAAAGAAAAAGAAAACGACATGAGAAGAAGGAGAAAAAAAATTTTAGTAGAATCTATTTCAGTTTTTTACCCAGTTATATTTTCCTATTTAAAAGGTAATAATACACGCACAAACACAGATACGCTGATTGATCCACACACACACACACACACACACACACACACATATATATCATTCCATCTTGCTCATACTCATATATATATATATGTGTGTGTGTGTGTGTGTGTGTGTGTTTTTGCAGCAAGTTATTATCTAGGCAAGTACTGTTAAAAAACACAGAATATTTATTTTTCATGGTCTTTATCTTAATTTTTTCTAGTCGTCTAGTCATTTTTCTTAATTCAGGATCCAGCTGGTAAAGGAACTGTCCCATACTCTTTACCCTAGCGCTTTCAACCATTATCGGAAATTCCATAGCTAATTATCTCCCCCTGCCGCCAGGGGGCGGTCGCCAACATCGTATGTTGACGCCAAATACTAAAAACTTTACTTATCGTACAGCAGTTACTAGAGAGAGACGTCAAAAGAAACGCTCTCATTACTTAGCCCCAAAAACAGGGCCGACTTATCAGAGAGTCGTTACCAACGAGAGACGTCGTTCTCTCACTTAGCCCAAAACAGGGCCTTCTTACCACGGAGTGTTGTCGCGTAAACAGCGGTGCCTACACTTCATTCATCACTTAGCCCAAAACCAGGGCTTACTTATCGCAAAGCAGTACTAGAGAAGAGACATAAGACACCAAGCTCATTACCAAGCCCCAAAACAGGGTCCACTTATCACAGAACTTTACAACCAGATTCCTTCTAAGGCATTGTATCTGCATACTGCATAAAGGCCGGTACTACTGCACACTGACTAGAGGAAGAACAACTACCGAGACGAAGCGTCTTATCTACATTTCCCACCGAGGAGAAGAAAACCGTGTTGTCACCAGTACTACAAGAAATTCCTCCACAGATAAGTCCGTAGCAAATACCATTAAATTTGCAACAATTTTATGTAATTTTTTGTCAATACAGGTGTCTGCATTTACTTTCGTGTTTGTTCCTTCTTTGTCCGACAATTTGCCTACAACTACGGAGAAATAAGAACTCCTTCGAAGCCATAAATACTCTTACCATTTCGTCGGTCGTCATCGAGGTATTGAATTGTGTTTTTTCCTTTTATCTATTTCACTTTCAAATTAGGAGAGCCTATTATATCTTTACATAATTATATAATAACTTTTATATAATTATATATATTCTATATTCCCCATCTATAAAACCAAAAGCACTAGAGAAACTCCTGCTCACCTGTAACACACACGTCCAGTTTTATGGCCCATTAGGGAAAATATAAACACAAACAGATTTTATATCGATGGGTTCTTCTCTTGACCCATCTATCTCTGAATTCTATATGTCCTACATTGAAAACAAGATATTTAACAATGAAATAGCTAAACCTAACATATACGTACGTTATATCGACGATATCTTTATAGCTACACAATCCACGGAAGAAATTAAAACACTAAAACATAGAGGAAAATGAATGACTCAGGAGCCAAAAACAAGAGAAGACACTTACAATTTTAAGCTTTTTATTTAACAGGTCTTCTACACTAGCTGCTCTGTTACAATTTAAAATCTACTAAGCTTTTTATTTAACAGGTCTTCTACTCTAGCTGCTCGTGCGGGGTTTCTCTTTAACATGAATAAAAAATTACATACAAGCAAAACAATACAAAAAAATTACAGTTATACAAAAATACTTGCCGTAGAGGCTAGAATTGATACACCGAAATAGCTTTTATGGTGTGTTCTCATTTCCAGCAGCCGTTATTGTGAAGTCTGTTCCAGTGTTTATTTTCTTTCTTCTTCTTCTTCCTTTCAACTTTCTCCTTTCCTTCTTTCAATTTTTTTCTTTCCTTTAAGCTTGTTCGAACTTTTCAACAATTCTAAGACCCAGAGGTCAAAGTTCTTCAATAATACTGAGATTCGATCACGATATCTCTTTATATTCTTCTTCCTGGGACTCGTTCCGAGTCCTATCTTTTTTGCTTTCTCTTCAGAGAAGCCATTCTTAATATCCTGGAAACTTTTCCCGAAAAGACGGTCACAACCCAAAGTTAGCCTATTTAAATTGTGATATAAAGATAAAACAAATGAAACTCCTCTTACTTCGGGCTAGGAAAAGAAATGGCGCCCGAAGATCTGTACTCTTTTATAAGAGTACAGACCGGAAGTCAGGTGGTTTGTGGGAGAGGAGTGGAGAAATAAATGAGCCGAATTTCTTGGCAGTCAGTGTGAACGACGTGTTGGCGAACAGACTGTGAGCGACGTGATTGCGAACAGACGGTGAGCGAATTGATTGCGAGCAGACACAAATATTTTTTGAGTAGAGATTTCACAAGCTATTTTCGGCAACGATGGCTTCTGCACAATTGAGCAACATAATTAAGCCTTTTTGTGGGGATGGAGACGTTATTGCGTGGTTAAAAAAGGTTCAGCTGGTTGCTAAGCTACCGAATATCACTGACGTCGCTACGATTATTCCGTTATTTTTGGAGGGTGACGCGTTAGCCCTGTACTTGGAGATGAGCGAGCGAGACCAGGAAGACGCTGATCTTATAAGGAACAGGCTAATAAGTGCATTTGCCGAAGGGCCCTTCGTGGCGTACGAAAAGCTAAAGAGGGTGAAATGGACCGGTGAGTCAGTGGACGTGTACACTAAGAAGATAAAGCGGCTGGTGGACTTGGCTGGGTCTTGACGCGGAACACACGGCAAAACTGGCCTTCATAACTGGGTTACCCGACGACATTGGGAAAAGGCTCCAACAAGTGACCGGAGTCGAGAAGATGGACGTGTGTGACCTCATTCCGACGGCGAAGGTGTTGACGAGCACTCGACCATCTGAGGTTGGAATGGTAGCGGCAGCTCTGCAAGAGAAGGAGGGACAAGATGGGAGACAAGGGCGTATCAAGTGCTTCGAATGTGCTAGGCCACACTTACTAAAGGACTGTCAGGAATACCAAAAGAAAATTCGGTGTTACAAGTGCAATAACACTGGTCACATCGCCAGGAATTGCCAACAGGGAAACGAGCGAGGGGAAGCTTGAGTGCCAGTGGCTACCCTAGCATGTGGATGATGGTGCACCTTAGACAACCGCCCAAAGTGGAGGTTATTATAGAAGGGGAAGGAGTCAGGGCCCTGGTTGACACCGGATGCATTACCACGATGGTGCGAACGCGACTGGTGACTGGATGGAGGGGGAGTAGCCGAGTTGTGGCATTTGATGGCCGGTGAGTAAAGTGTCACGGGATGAGCAACGTCACCCTTGTACTGGACGGGCAACAGCTGACCCTGAACGCAATAGTGACTGACCGCCTGGTTCCTGGGGTCGAGGCGATTATAGGGATAGACACAATCTATCGGCTGGGGGGCGTCACTATAGGAGATAATGGGGATGTGCGGTTTAAAAGGAACTGCAGCGCAGCAAGTGCGACACCAGATGTCATGGTCCCCGAAGAAAATACGATAACCGACAAGGACTTCACTGCAAAATTTGCTGATGGAAAATGGACGGTGCAGTGGAAGTGGGTGGCGGAGCCGCCAGTATTGATGTGTCTTCTCGTAGCAGTAACTTCACTCTCACACCTCGTTCTTCGTGACTAGATTGCTGCCGCCCTGGCAAATAAATTTTATATCGTCGGCGTAATTTGCATAGGCCACGCTCACGCCACGAACGAGACATAACGAGACCACACCTTACAAATTCGCTCGTCAACGGCGACCATGCTTCTTCAGCTAAATTCAGGCAGAACCTGACAAGCTAAGCAGATGCGTTTCGCCGGAGGTAAGTAAGCTTGTTCATTACACTCCCCCCTGATCTCATGATCACACACATGGCAGTGAGGGGGCGAAGTCCCGAAAGACTCGACTGCAGAAAGTCGGGGTGTTGTCTGTCAGTATCTCAATTGGGGCACCGCGCTCACAAAAGACAGATTTCAGTTGTCGTATAACTGACAATGCATCCTGGCGCACTAGTGGGCGCCACACGGTGAAACGCGTTGGGCCACAATCTGTCAATGATAGGAAATGACTGCCGTCGTAGTGGGTTACATCCATGCCCAATCGCCACCAGTTCTTGTCCACCTCGAGTTTACCCTTCTTCCACCGTATTGGGGCAGGGTCCAACGCACAACACTCCTCACAGTCTCGTATGGCCGTCCTGACCATTGACTTGGTGATTGCGGGATACACTCTTCGAACGAAGTAAGTTGTGTGCCGAACGCCAGGGTTTCCGCTCTTTTTATGTATGGCGCGGATCTCCTCGTTGGTTAACTGGCCCCTCAGGGTGGCGCACGTTGGTGGTTCTGCTCCTTCCTTCAGCATATTACGCCATCTCTTTGGCACTCTAGTCAACTTTTCAGCCAAATTTCTCTCCGACGTGGTCAATTTGATGTCGGCTACCAGAACGTACTCCTCAATTATTTTCTGGAGTGTCGACAATCGTCTGCGCACGAGCATCTCACTCGCGACTTTTGTCCTCACTCTGGTTTTACCTGTCAGGGTGTTCGTCAGCCAGTGGTACACACACAACGAATCTGTTTACAGGTGCACCACCTTGGCTTGCCACTGTAATGCGAGGTTAACACCTTTCAGCATGGCATCCAATTCTGCCAGGTTAATATGCTGAACATCGTCTGTCGGTCGAAGCCAGCATGCATCTTCTAAAATAGTACCACGGCTTTCTAGCACCACGCCCATCGCCAGGGAGCTTGCATCACCCCACACGTTTATTTCATTCCCTGCCACGCACCAATTCCCTCGGGCGGGGTCGTCTTGGTGTACTCTGGTCAGTACTTCAACCATCATGGTCTTGAGAGGGGCATCCTTCACAGCATCTGTCTATCCATGTGTCACCATACTCGCCCGTCTCTTTATCGTTCCTGTGGCTGCACGGAGCCACCCGCAAACAGGAAAATGTCCCACCAGCTTCCCGCACGTTGAAAATACTGAGCGTCGCGTCAGTGGAACAGGGAGTTCTGGAATTACGCTCCCACGCTTCCACCTCAGTGTGTCGTGCCCCCCCCCCGACCTTAAGTCCCAGTACGAGGGTTCCATCTTTCAATCGAGCAGGGTCCTTGCTAGCCAGACCGAAGGATTCCGGCCTGCTCTTGACTTCGTCAGCTGACAGTATGTCCTCGTTAACGTATATGTCGTCAACATACGCTGACGTAGCTCTCATCATCAGCTCATCTTGCTCCAACACTGTCTTGACAATGGCTTTCATAATTAGGGGCGCCACATTAAGGCCAAACCCAAGACGTGTCAAGCAGTATCTCCTTCCTTTGGCGATGACTGATTGAAATGGCCACAGCGATTCATCGGTCCGTATTTGAAGATACGCCTTCCGTAAATCAAGCAATGCCACATTGGCTCCCTGCCGTCGCCATTCCCTCATTTTTTCGGCACACACATCCGCGTTTGCGGTGGAGGCGTCCACATATCTGTTCATCTCTCTATAATCCATCACTGGCCGTACCTTAGCCTTGGTGGGTTGCGTGGCGGCCATCAATGGGATCAATCCCCTAGGGGGCCCAGTCGTTTTTGGGGATATGGTATCAGCCAGCCATTCGCGATCCATGTCCCCAATTCAGTCTCATATGCAGATCTACTCTTATCGGACACTGTATACTCTGCGATGGTGTTATGCAGTCGATCTGGTGCCTCGTTCTCTGTCCACTTCCACCTCGCCGTCCAAGCCTTCTTCTTGTGGTCAAAATCAGCAAAGAAATCCTGTTCATAGCTGCACACGATTCGCGTTTACCCCCGAGCCGCACTTCTCCAGTAGGCCCGATCTCCATACCGCCTAGTGCACGTATAGCGTCGATTCCGAGTAGCAGATCGTATCCAAGAGGCTTGTCGTGCACTACCAGAGCGTCAACCTCAGCACAGTCACCCTTTTCCGTAAGAATCGCAACAATTCCAACTCCACAGCACGCCTGGGACGTCCCGTCGATTGTCCTAATCACCATATGTCGCCTAGTCCAGGCCCGACAGCGATTTGCACTAATTATAGTGCGGGAACATCCCGTATCTACTAGAGCCGAACACCGTATGCCATCCACACGTATGCTGACCACTGGCAAAGCCGTATTCACTGACTGGAAGGGAACAAGGGTGGCGACAGTACCTTGTCCCCAGACCCGTTTCCCGGACAATTGCGTGCAATGTGTCCCAGTTTGTTGCAGCGGTAGCAACGCGGTTTGTTCCGACTTGTACCCCCTGCATTACTCTGACTCCGGCACTCCCGGGAGAAGTGATTAGGACCCCCACACTTGTAGCACTTTAAACCACGGAAATCATCAGCAGCACCTTCCGATTTAGATGGCGTTTGCTCTACCCTTGTAGCTGCTACATCATGTTCAGCCTCCTTTACAATGGCACGGGCCCTGGCAAGCTGCTGGTCAATACCCATCTCTCCCGGTTTTGATGATGCTCGCATGAGCCGGCTGACGTCCTCAGGCAGTCCTTCCATGAATGCACATCCAAGTACTCGGTCGCTTACGCCTCCAAATGCTACCGACAGCCTCCGTAAATCAGCCAGGTACACGTCAACAGTTTCACCTGGGCTGAGTCGAGGCCACCGATATAGGGTTTTTGGGTGTGTGACGTCACAAAAGTGGGCCCAACTTAGAGCAAGCGAAATAGATACCGCTGTCTCGTAAAGACAGTAAATAAACAAGTGTTATGTTTCATTAAACTTTAATAACTGAAATTCGTTCATAATTTTATTTATTTCAAATTTGAAAACAACTTTATAAATGATAACAAACATTGTTTTGATTTGCATGTTTTTTATTTTAATTTTAAAAAACTTGTAAAGGCAACGTTGAGGTACATAAAAAAAACAAATACCATTACATTAAACTTTAATAACTGAAATTCGTTCATAATATATATTTTTTTAAATTGAAAACATTTTTTTATAAATGATAAGAAACATTGTTTTGATTTGCATGTTTTTTTTTATTTCAAATTTGAAAACAACTTTTTATAAATGATAACAAACATGTTTTGATTTGCTTGTTTTTTCTCATGGATTCTAATGCCCAGAATTTACTGATGGTGAAAAACCTGGTGAATTAGGAGTTTTAGGTGATTTTCGAGGCTCTATAACCCCCTGAGAGAGGGCAAAAATGGCAAATTGTGTGTAAAATAAAGTACCAAACTATTATGTTTTTCTGATAGAGTTCGATGAGGAGTATCACATAGTAAAAGATGGATGGTGGCGCTTGAGTATTAAGGGAGATATGGGGCTTCAAAGGTTTGCCCAAAATGCCATTTTTCAGCCATTATAAGACTACGTATTTTGATGAAAGTGTACGTTATCGATTTTATTGTTTTTTCTCATGGATTCTAATGCCCAGAATTTACTGATGGTGAAAAACCTGGTGAATTAGGAGTTTTAGGTGATTTTCGAGGCTCTATAACCCCCTGAGAGAGGGCAAAAATGGCAAATTGTGTGTAAAAATAAAGTACCAAACTATTATGTTTTTCTGATAGAGTTCGATGAGGAGTATCACATAGTAAAAGATGGATGGTGGCGCTTGAGTATTAAGGGAGATATGGGGCTTCAAAGGTTTGCCCAAAATGCCATTTTTCAGCCATTATAAGACTACGTATTTTGATGAAAGTGTACGTTATCGATTTTATTGTTTTTTTCTCATGGATTCTAATGCCCAGAATTTACTGATGGTGAAAAACCTGGTGAATTAGGAGTTTTAGGTGATTTTCGAGGCTCTATAACCCCCCTGAGAGAGGGCAAAAATGGCAAATTGTGTGTAAAAATAAAGTACCAAACTATTATGTTTTTCTGATAGAGTTCGATGAGGAGTATCACATAGTAAAAGATGGATGGTGGCGCTTGAGTATTAAGGGAGATATGGGGCTTCAAAGGTTTGCCCAAAATGCCATTTTTCAGCCATTATAAGACTACGTATTTTGATGAAAGTGTACGTTATCGATTTTATTGTTTTTTCTCATGGATTCTAATGCCCAGAATTTACTGATGGTGAAAAACCTGGTGAATTAGGAGTTTTAGGTGATTTTCGAGGCTCTATAACCCCCTGAGAGAGGGCAAAAATGGCAAATTGTGTGTAAAAATAAAGTACCAAACTATTATGTTTTTCTGATAGAGTTCGATGAGGAGTATCACATAGTAAAAGATGGATGGTGGCGCTTGAGTATTAAGGGAGATATGGGGCTTCAAAGGTTTGCCCAAAATGCCATTTTTCAGCCATTATAAGACTACGTATTTTGATGAAAGTGTACGTTATCGATTTTATTGTTTTTTCTCATGGATTCTAATGCCCAGAATTTACTGATGGTGAAAAACCTGGTGAATTAGGAGTTTTAGGTGATTTTCGAGGCTCTATAACCCCCCTGAGAGAGGGCAAAAATGGCAAATTGTGTGTAAAAATAAAGTACCAAACTATTATGTTTTTCTGATAGAGTTCGATGAGGAGTATCACATAGTAAAAGATGGATGGTGGCGCTTGAGTATTAAGGGAGATATGGGGCTTCAAAGGTTTGCCCAAAATGCCATTTTTCAGCCATTATAAGACTACGTATTTTGATGAAAGTGTACGTTATCGATTTTATTGTTTTTTCTCATGGATTCTAATGCCCAGAATTTACTGATGGTGAAAAACCTGGTGAATTAGGAGTTTTAGGTGATTTTCGAGGCTCTATAACCCCCCTGAGAGAGGGCAAAAATGGCAAATTGTGTGTAAAAATAAAGTACCAAACTATTATGTTTTTCTGATAGAGTTCGATGAGGAGTATCACATAGTAAAAGATGGATGGTGGCGCTTGAGTATTAAGGGAGATATGGGGCTTCAAAGGTTTGCCCAAAATGCCATTTTTCAGCCATTATAAGACTACGTATTTTGATGAAAGTGTACGTTATCGATTTTATTGTTTTTTCTCATGGATTCTAATGCCCAGAATTTACTGATGGTGAAAAACCTGGTGAATTAGGAGTTTTAGGTGATTTTCGAGGCTCTATAACCCCCTGAGAGAGGGCAAAAATGGCAAATTGTGTGTAAAAATAAAGTACCAAACTATTATGTTTTTCTGATAGAGTTCGATGAGGAGTATCACATAGTAAAAGATGGATGGTGGCGCTTGAGTATTAAGGGAGATATGGGGCTTCAAAGGTTTGCCCAAAATGCCATTTTTCAGCCATTATAAGACTACGTATTTTGATGAAAGTGTACGTTATCGATTTTATTGTTTTTTTCTCATGGATTCTAATGCCCAGAATTTACTGATGGTGAAAAAACCTGGTGAATTAGGAGTTTTAGGTGATTTTCGAGGCTCTATAACCCCCCTGAGAGAGGGCAAAAATGGCAAATTGTGTGTAAAAATAAAGTACCAAACTATTATGTTTTTCTGATAGAGTTCGATGAGGAGTATCACATAGTAAAAGATGGATGGTGGCGCTTGAGTATTAAGGGAGATATGGGGCTTCAAAGGTTTGCCCAAAATGCCATTTTTCAGCCATTATAAGACTACGTATTTTGATGAAAGTGTACGTTATCGATTTTATTGTTTTTCTCATGGATTCTAATGCCCAGAATTTACTGATGGTGAAAAACCTGGTGAATTAGGAGTTTTAGGTGATTTTCGAGGCTCTATAACCCCCCTGAGAGAGGGCAAAAATGGCAAATTGTGTGTAAAAATAAAGTACCAAACTATTATGTTTTTCTGATAGAGTTCGATGAGGAGTATCACATAGTAAAAGATGGATGGTGGCGCTTGAGTATTAAGGGAGATATGGGGCTTCAAAGGTTTGCCCAAAATGCCATTTTTCAGCCATTATAAGACTACGTATTTTGATGAAAGTGTACGTTATCGATTTTATTGTTTTTTCTCATGGATTCTAATGCCCAGAATTTACTGATGGTGAAAAACCTGGTGAATTAGGAGTTTTAGGTGATTTTCGAGGCTCTATAACCCCCCTGAGAGAGGGCAAAAATGGCAAATTGTGTGTAAAAATAAAGTACCAAACTATTATGTTTTTCTGATAGAGTTCGATGAGGAGTATCACATAGTAAAAGATGGATGGTGGCGCTTGAGTATTAAGGGAGATATGGGGCTTCAAAGGTTTGCCCAAAATGCCATTTTTCAG
This sequence comes from Doryteuthis pealeii, assembly GCA_023376005.1. NCBI lineage: Eukaryota > Metazoa > Mollusca > Cephalopoda > Myopsida > Loliginidae > Doryteuthis > Doryteuthis pealeii. Next base: position 39,852,594 of record CM042146.1, on the reverse strand, counting down.
CCATTATAAGACTACGTATTTTGATGAAAGTGTACGTTATCGATTTTATTGTTTTTTTCTCATGGATTCTAATGCCCAGAATTTACTGATGGTGAAAAACCTGGTGAATTAGGAGTTTTAGGTGATTTTCGAGGCTCTATAACCCCCTGAGAGAGGGCAAAAATGGCAAATTGTGTGTAAAAATAAAGTACCAAACTATTATGTTTTTCTGATAGAGTTCGATGAGGAGTATCACATAGTAAAAGATGGATGGTGGCGCTTGAGTATTAAGGGAGATATGGGGCTTCAAAGGTTTGCCCAAAATGCCATTTTTCAGCCATTATAAGACTACGTATTTTGATGAAAGTGTACGTTATCGATTTTATTGTTTTTTCTCATGGATTCTAATGCCCAGAATTTACTGATGGTGCTGGTGAATTAGGAGTTTTAGGTGATTTTCGAGGCTCTATAACCCCCCTGAGAGAGGGCAAAAATGGCAAATTGTGTGTAAAAATAAAGTACCAAACTATTATGTTTTTCTGATAGAGTTCGATGAGGAGTATCACATAGTAAAAGATGGATGGTGGCGCTTGAGTATTAAGGGAGATATGGGGCTTCAAAGGTTTGCCCAAAATGCCATTTTTCAGCCATTATAAGACTACGTATTTTGATGAAAGTGTACGTTATCGATTTTATTGTTTTTTCTCATGGATTCTAATGCCCAGAATTTACTGATGGTGAAAAACCTGGTGAATTAGGAGTTTTAGGTGATTTTCGAGGCTCTATAACCCCCTGAGAGAGGGCAAAAATGGCAAATTGTGTGTAAAAATAAAGTACCAAACTATTATTTTCTGATAGAGTTCGATGAGGAGTATCACATAGTAAAAGATGGATGGTGGCGCTTGAGTATTAAGGGAGATATGGGGCTTCAAAGGTTTGCCCAAAATGCCATTTTTCAGCCATTATAAGACTACGTATTTTGATGAAAGTGTACGTTATCGATTTTATTGTTTTTTCTCATGGATTCTAATGCCCAGAATTTACTGATGGTGAAAAACCTGGTGAATTAGGAGTTTTAGGTGATTTTCGAGGCTCTATAACCCCCTGAGAGAGGGCAAAAATGGCAAATTGTGTGTAAAAATAAAGTACCAAACTATTATGTTTTTCTGATAGAGTTCGATGAGGAGTATCACATAGTAAAAGATGGATGGTGGCGCTTGAGTATTAAGGGAGATATGGGGCTTCAAAGGTTTGCCCAAAATGCCATTTTTCAGCCATTATAAGACTACGTATTTTGATGAAAGTGTACGTTATCGATTTTATTGTTTTTTCTCATGGATTCTAATGCCCAGAATTTACTGATGGTGAAAAACCTGGTGAATTAGGAGTTTTAGGTGATTTTCGAGGCTCTATAACCCCCCTGAGAGAGGGCAAAAATGGCAAATTGTGTGTAAAAATAAAGTACCAAACTATTATGTTTTTCTGATAGAGTTCGATGAGGAGTATCACATAGTAAAAGATGGATGGTGGCGCTTGAGTATTAAGGGAGATATGGGGCTTCAAAGGTTTGCCCAAAATGCCATTTTTCAGCCATTATAAGACTACGTATTTTGATGAAAGTGTACGTTATCGATTTTATTGTTTTTTCTCATGGATTCTAATGCCCAGAATTTACTGATGGTGAAAAACCTGGTGAATTAGGAGTTTTAGGTGATTTTCGAGGCTCTATAACCCCCCTGAGAGAGGGCAAAAATGGCAAATTGTGTGTAAAAATAAAGTACCAAACTATTATGTTTTTCTGATAGAGTTCGATGAGGAGTATCACATAGTAAAAGATGGATGGTGGCGCTTGAGTATTAAGGGAGATATGGGGCTTCAAAGGTTTGCCCAAAATGCCATTTTTCAGCCATTATAAGACTACGTATTTTGATGAAAGTGTACGTTATCGATTTTATTGTTTTTTCTCATGGATTCTAATGCCCAGAATTTACTGATGGTGAAAAACCTGGTGAATTAGGAGTTTTAGGTGATTTTCGAGGCTCTATAACCCCCCTGAGAGAGGGCAAAAATGGCAAATTGTGTGTAAAAATAAAGTACCAAACTATTATGTTTTTCTGATAGAGTTCGATGAGGAGTATCACATAGTAAAAGATGGATGGTGGCGCTTGAGTATTAAGGAGATATGGGGCTTCAAAGGTTTGCCCAAAATGCCATTTTTCAGCCATTATAAGACTACGTATTTTGATGAAAGTGTACGTTATCGATTTTATTGTTTTTTCTCATGGATTCTAATGCCCAGAATTTACTGATGGTGAAAAACCTGGTGAATTAGGAGTTTTAGGTGATTTTCGAGGCTCTATAACCCCCTGAGAGAGGGCAAAAATGGCAAATTGTGTGTAAAAATAAAGTACCAAACTATTATGTTTTTCTGATAGAGTTCGATGAGGAGTATCACATAGTAAAAGATGGATGGTGGCGCTTGAGTATTAAGGGAGATATGGGGCTTCAAAGGTTTGCCCAAAATGCCATTTTTCAGCCATTATAAGACTACGTATTTTGATGAAAGTGTACGTTATCGATTTTATTGTTTTTTCTCATGGATTCTAATGCCCAGAATTTACTGATGGTGAAAAACCTGGTGAATTAGGAGTTTTAGGTGATTTTCGAGGCTCTATAACCCCCCTGAGAGAGGGCAAAAATGGCAAATTGTGTGTAAAAATAAAGTACCAAACTATTATGTTTTTCTGATAGAGTTCGATGAGGAGTATCACATAGTAAAAGATGGATGGTGGCGCTTGAGTATTAAGGGAGATATGGGGCTTCAAAGGTTTGCCCAAAATGCCATTTTTCAGCCATTATAAGACTACGTATTTTGATGAAAGTGTACGTTATCGATTTTATTGTTTTTTCTCATGGATTCTAATGCCCAGAATTTACTGATGGTGAAAAACCTGGTGAATTAGGAGTTTTAGGTGATTTTCGAGGCTCTATAACCCCCCTGAGAGAGGGCAAAAATGGCAAATTGTGTGTAAAAATAAAGTACCAAACTATTATGTTTTTCTGATAGAGTTCGATGAGGAGTATCACATAGTAAAAGATGGATGGTGGCGCTTGAGTATTAAGGGAGATATGGGGCTTCAAAGGTTTGCCCAAAATGCCATTTTTCAGCCATTATAAGACTACGTATTTTGATGAAAGTGTACGTTATCGATTTTATTGTTTTTTCTCATGGATTCTAATGCCCAGAATTTACTGATGGTGAAAAACCTGGTGAATTAGGAGTTTTAGGTGATTTTCGAGGCTCTATAACCCCCTGAGAGAGGGCAAAAATGGCAAATTGTGTGTAAAAATAAAGTACCAAACTATTATGTTTTTCTGATAGAGTTCGATGAGGAGTATCACATAGTAAAAGATGGATGGTGGCGCTTGAGTATTAAGGGAGATATGGGGCTTCAAAGGTTTGCCCAAAATGCCATTTTTCAGCCATTATAAGACTACGTATTTTGATGAAAGTGTACGTTATCGATTTTATGTTTTTTCTCATGGATTCTAATGCCCAGAATTTACTGATGGTGATCTCTCCGTAAAAAAACTGGTGAATTAGGGGTTTTAGGTGATTTTTCGAGGCTCTATAACCCCCTGAGAGGGGCACAAAAATGCAAATTGGGTTTTAAAAATAAAGTACCAAACTATTATGTTTTTCTGATAGAGTTCCATGAGGAGTATCACATAGTAAAAGATGGATGGGGCGCTTGAGTATTAAGGGAGATATGGGGCTTCAAAGGTTTGCCCAAAATGCCATTTTTCAGCCATTATAAGACTACGTATTTTGATGAAAGTTTGTACGTTATCGATTTTATTGTTTTTTCTCATGGATTCTAATGCCCAGAATTTACTGATGGTGAAACTGGTGAGAATTAGGAGTTTTAGGTGATTTTCGAGGCTCTATAACCCCCCTGAGAGAGGGCAAAAATGGCAAATTGTGTTGTATAAAATAAAGTACCAAACTATTTGTTTTCTGATAAGAGTCGATGAGGAGTATCACATAGTAAAAGATGGATGGTGGCGCTTGAGTATTAAGGGAGATATGGGGCTTCAAAGGTTTGCCCAAAATGCCATTTTTCAGCCATTAATAAGACTACGTTATTTTGATGAAAGTGTACGTTATCGATTTTATTGTTTTTTTCTCATGGATTCTAATGCCCAGAATTTACTGATTGTGAAAAAACTGGGTAATTAGGGTTTTAGGTGATTTTCGAGGCTCTATAACCCCCCTGAGAGAGGGCAAAAATGGCAAATTGGTTGTAAAAATAAAGTCCAAACTATTATGTTTTTCTGATAGAGTTCGATGAGGAGTATCACATAGTAAAAGATGGATGGTGGCGCTTGAGTATTAAGGGAGATATGGGCTTCAAAGGTTTGCCCAAAATGCCATTTTTCAACCATTATAAGACTACGTATTTGATGAAAGTGTACGTTATCGATTTTATTGTTTTTTTCTCATGGATTCTAATGCCCAGAATTTACTGATGTGGAGTGAAAACCTGTATAGGAGTTTAGGTGATTTTCGAGGCTCTATAAACCCCCTGAGAGAGGGCAAAAATGGCAAATGGTTGTAAAAATAAATACCAAAACTATATGTTTTTCTGATAGAGTTCGATGAGGAGTATCACATAGTTAAAAGATGGATGGTGGCGCTTGAGTATTAAGGGAGATATGGGGCTTCAAAGGTTTGCCCAAAATGCCATTTTTCAGCCATTTATAAGACTACGTATTTTGATTGAAAGTGTACGTTATCGATTTTATTGTTTTTCTCATGGATTCTAATGCCCAGAATTTACTGATGGTGAAAAACCTGGCCTGGTGAATTAGGGTTTTAGGTGATTTTCGAGGCTCTATAACCCCCCTGAGAGAGGGCAAAAATGGCAAATTGTGTGTAAAAATAAAGTACCAAACTATTATGTTTTCTGATAGAGTTCGATGAGGAGTATCACATAGTAAAAGATGGATGGTGGCGCTTGAGTATTAAGGGAGATATTGGGCTTCAAAGGTTTGCCCAAAATGCCATTTTTCAGCCATTATAAGACTACGTATTTTGATGAAAGTGTACGTTATCGATTTTATTGTTTTTCTCATGGATTCTAATGCCCAGAATTTACTGGATGGTGGAAAAACCTGGTGTGAATTAGGAGTTTTAGGTGATTTTCGAGGCTCATTAACCCCCCTGAGAGAGGGGCACAAAAATGGCAAATTGTGTAAAAATAAAGTACCAAACTATTATGTTTTTCTGATAGAGTTCGAGTGAGGAGTATCACATAGTAAAAGATGGATGGTGGCGCTTGAGTATTAAGGGAGATATGGGCTTCAAAGGTTTGCCCAAAATGCCATTTTTCAGCCATTATAAAGACTACGTATTTTGATGAAAGTGTACGTTATCGATTTTATTTTTTTTTCTCATGGATTCTAATGCCCGAATTTACTGATGGTGTGAAAACCTGGTGAATTAGGAGGTTTTAGGTGATTTTCGAGGCTCTATAACCCCCCTGAGAGAGGGCAAAAATGGCAAATTGGTTGTAAAAATAAAGTACCAAAACTATTATGTTTTCTGATAGAGTTCGATGAGGAGTATCACATAGTAAAAGATGGATGGGTGGGCTTGAGTATTAAGGGAGATATGGGCTTCAAAGGTTTGCCCAAAATGCCATTTTTCAGCCATTATAAGACTACGTATTTTGATGAAAGTGTACGTTATCGATTTTATTGTTTTTTTCTCATGGATTCTAATGCCCAGAATTTACTGATGGTGAAAAAACACTGGTGAATTAGGAGTTTTAGTGATTTTCAGCGAGGCTCTATAACCCCCCTGAGAGAGGGCAAAAAATGGCCAATTGGTGTAAAATAAAGTTACCAAACTATTATGTTTTTCTGATAGAGTTCGATGAGGAGTATCACATAGTAAAAGATGGATGGTGGCGCTTGAGTATTAAGGGAGATATGGGGCTTCAAAGGTTTGCCCAAAAATGCCATTTTTCAGCCATTATAAGACTACGTATTTTTGATGAAAGTGTACGTTATCGATTTTATTGTTTTTTTCTCATGGATTCTAATGCCCAGAATTTTACTGATGGGAAAAAAAATATAAAATTTTTTTATAAACCGACTAAAAACCTAAATATTCCAAGATATTTATCAAACTAATGAAGGGTATTTATAGTTTTTGATAAATTAAAAAAAAGGGAAAGAGGGGGTTTCTCTTGTAAATTAAATAAGTTCTCAAAATATGTTAGTTTAATATCGTTGAATATCAAATTATATTATATTTCGTCATTACATTGCCAAGTGTGCGTAGTGAAACACAATGACTCCCCCTGAGAGTAAGTGATGAGCCAAAAAATTGCAGGCGATGTTTTTGTAGAAAAATATGCGGTCTTTAATAATCTGTACTTTTAAATAGTTAATTAAAAGTGAGAAGTCCAAAGCTATTAAATCTATCAATTTTTATAAGGTGTTTTTATGTTCGTTTTTAGCGTAGGGATACCACCGAGGCGCGAGTTCCAATTTCTGAAAGAAAGAAGATATTAGATATGAAGAGATGGAAACATAGAAAGTTCAGTATTGATTCTTTTTAGGCAGAAGACGGACATGGAGAATTTTAGTAACTCCACAATTAGCCTTTTCCTATCTTATTTTCTTTAGGAAATGTAAAAAAAAGAAGAACTCGTTTATTTTGTCTACTAAAGCACGATTGGTTGGAGTTACGCTAGAATTATTATTTACACTTAAACAGTTTACCTTTAATTTAAAATTAAATTATTTATTTATTTATTGATTATTAGAAAACACTGCTTTGAGTAAGATAAAAGTTTTTAGAAGGTATGGTTTGGATAATTTTTGATTATTATTATCTATTATTTATTAATATTAATTAGAGGCTTAACGGAAAAAGAGGATATTTGTAATNTGCCTCAATTAAAGGATTCATATTTGTTGATAATGTTACTCTTTAATTGTCGAATAACTAGGTAAAATTATATTTTGCTATCTCTTAATAATCTATACCCTTTAGGAGAGCAGTTATATAATAATGACGAAAATATCATCATTTCTTTGAATAATCAAACCTTATTCTGTGTCATTAATTTTAGCTGCTCATATATGAATTTTATTGAATTAAAATATTTGCTTAATTCATCTGTATCAATAAAAAATGACATGATTAATTTTAGTATAAAAATTATACTAGGGATTAGCTTGCTGTTGTTCTGTGTCCATTTTCTTCATGTTTTCTATTAGAGTTTCTAGATCATTCTTATAATTCATATGCTTTGGAATTTTATAATCTCCTATCATATCCATTTTCACATCCCTACAAATACATGAACTGCAAAATTAGACTCGATTAAAAGAGACAAATTTATTTTTGGATATGGGGTTTTTATGATACTGCATATGATAACTGTTTCTTGCTGCCTAATAACATTCCAGTAATCTCTATCAAGAAAATTTAATTTTCCTACCAGATCATTAATATCATAAAATTTTTTTGTTTGTATATGCCAACGCATCCTTAACACTTTCATTTAAAGCACTTTTAAGTGCAGAATTGTCCAGTCGAATTCTTCTAGAATCTGGTGACTCTCTAGAGGTGATTGATGATGATAGATATGAGGGACAGTTTGGGAGAATTCTAGGAATTGCGCCATCACAAAGAGATTTTTTTAAAGTTTAACTTTTAATTGCTGCCCCTGTTTTTTCATCAAATGCTGATGCTTCTCTTCTTATGTCCTCTGGTCGAAAATGTAGTTCACATACCTAAAAATATTGTAAAAATCAAAACCTATTTTAAATCCTTGTAAAAATCTTAAAAGTTTGTCAGCAAAAAAATCTACAATATGAAGCATTTTTCTTATAATTCTAGGAAAAATGAAGAGTGTTCTGATATCTTTAAGGAACATAATTTACCAATTCAACAAAAAATTATTAGTGACAAAATCTATGTACAAATAAAGAAAGAATTTTTAACATTTATATATTTTTTGAATTAGAATAATGAATAATTATTTTTGGATAAAATGATTTTGAAAATTTTTTATAGATTTGAATCCTTTTTAATCCTTTAATTTTAATCCTTTAATTTTTAATCCTAAATTTCAATTGAATTACAATTGTGAATTACAAAGACATGAGATTAATTTAATTACTATTAGAATTATTTTATTATCAATAATTTTGTTATTATTATTAATATTATTATTATTTATTATTATATTTACTCCTTTTGAGTTTTCACATCAGCATTAGCTGATGGTCTTTCCAATGGAGTCTGAGTGACAGCAAGTCTCCTCAGGTCTCCAGGACTCTTCTGAGTATTCTGGCAGATTGCAGCAGTTCAGTGTTCTGAATGGTTTCAATACTTCCTCTGATTTCCAAACTTTCCAAACCTTCATTATTAGAATCATTATTATTACTATTATTATTATTATTATATTATTATTAGAATCAGTATTTTTATGATAATAATAATTTAAATAACAATGATAACAATAATAAACTTCAGGGAAATACCATCAGCTGGTGTGAAAAACTAATAATAATGATAGCAATAATTATAACGATTGATACCATCCAGAACACTGTACTGCTGCAATCTGCCAGAATACTCAGAAGAGTCCTGGAGACAAAGGCTAAATTTGCAAATTGTCCTCAATATTTCAAGATTCGTTAAATAAATGAAATTAACTAACCTGACTTAACCCCCCCCCCAAAAAAAAAAAGCCAAGTAGGAAAAAAAATAGATAAATAAAGTAAATAAATAAAAAAAAAGAAAGATTTTTTTATTGATGAAATAAAACAATTACTTACCAAAAAAAAAGTCAAGTATTTTCCAACTTTAGTTCAATAATAATAATGATAACGATATAATAATAATATCAATAATAATAATAATATCCCTTTTTTATTTGAATAAATTTATATCAAAGTAATTGTGGGATTATTAGACATTAGACAAATATTTACTTTCTCGCATTTAAGACTAACCAAAATAGTCAATTTAATTTAATAGACTCTTTTACTTATGAATAAAACTATTCAAAAATATTGTAAGGATTATCAGAATTATTTCTTTATGTTTATAAAAATATCCCTTTACGAATTTAATGAATTAATTCGAGAATTTCTTTAGAGTTTATTTCTAAAATATGAGTTTTTACAACACTTTTTACTTTACGCTCTTATGTGAAAAGAATTGTTAACTTAAGACAGAGCTTTTAATGTCTTAAACTTGATTTTGTGAATTACAAAGACTTTAAAATACTTCAATTATTGAAGTTTAAATTAAATTTATTTAGTTTTAATACAAAAAAATTACTCACTTTGGAATTCTTTGTAGGTAAAAAAATGTTCTCGTCTGATAGTATAAATCCATTTATCGCACAAAATTTTTATCACGAGGGAAAGAAAAAACACTAACTTTTGGTCAATTTCTATAGTTTCCATTACAAAAAGGCACAACACACTTAAAGGGCATTTTTGTTTATAAATTAAAAAAATAAAAATAATTGACTGAATAATTACAAGAAAAAGTCGTTGACTATTTGCAAAAAACTTCGAGTTTAGCCACGTGTGGCAAGTCTCGTTTTGCCCCGGTTTGTGTGAAAACAAACTTGGGACTAGATATGATGATATCGCAGTGACGTCAGACTCGATCCATCTGGCCTAGTAATTCTAGTTGGTCTTGGCTGAGTCGTCGTCCAATGAATTGCTTCCAAGCAAAATATTCATCCATGCCGAATGCTGTGTACAGAGCATGTTTTATCTCGTCTAAGTCCGCATCATCCTTGAGTTGTTGGTATACTGTGTAAGCATCTCCCGTCAATCTCAACGGGCAAACGCGCTCCGCTTTTTCAAACCATTCAACAATAGACGGACCAGTGGGGGATCCATCAAACTCGGGTATCAATTTCACATCGAAACCGTTCATCATGGAGTAGTAGCCGAAAATAGCTTGTGTCTTCTCGTAGCAGTAACTTCACTCTCACACCTCGTTCTTCGAGACTAGATTGCTGCCGCCCTGGCAAATAAATGAGCTCCTTTTATATCGTCGGCGTAATTTGCATAGGCCACGCTCACGCCACGAACGAGACATAACGAGACCACACCTTACAAATTCGCTCGTCAACGGCGACCATGCTTCTTCAGCTAAATTCAGGCAGAACCTGACAAGCTAAGCAGATGCGTTTCGCTGGAGGTAAGTAAGCTTGTTCATTACAATTGAAGAACAGGATGAGTCAGTATGAGACGAGACTCAAGGAGGCAGAAGAGGCTGCATTCGAAGAGGAGTTCGAGAGGTGGATTGAGGAGGGGATTTTGGCACCGTGGAAGGATGATGTACGAGAAGGTTTATTGCCGCTGATGACGGTGGTTCAACCAACAAAAAATAAGGTGCGACCAGTTCTGGATTACCGAGAGTTAAATGAACATGTGTCGTGCCACACTGGAGGAGAGTACATTGACGTTTGTGGGGAGACCCTGCGAAGGTGGCGACAAAAGACCGGAGCATCCACAATTGTGGATTTGAAATCCGCTTACTTACAAACCCACGTTGCGCCACACTTGAGAAGATATCAGCTAGTAAGATACAAAGGAAATACATACTGTCTAACCAGATTGGGTTTTGGTCTGAGTGTTGCCCCCAAAATCATGACGGCAATATTAGAGGCAGTTCTGAAGGATGAAATGAGCGTCGGAGAAGCCACCGACGCGTACATCGATGACATTTTGGTCGATGGGACGGTGGTTTCAGTGGAAAGAGTCGTGGGGCAGCTAAAAAAAAAAGTTTGGTCTAACAGCGAAAAACCCAGAAATGTTAGATGGTGGTACAGCACTGGGGCTCCGTTTGGAGTGAGATGGTGCTGGCGAGTTGACATTCAGGAGAGGGAATACTGTGCCAGAAATTGACGACGAGATGACTAGGCGGCAGCTATTTTCCGTTTGTGGGAAATTAGCCGGACATTACCCTGTCGCAGGATGGCTGCGTACGACCTGCAGCTACATAAAAAGAATGGCAGAAGGAGTGGCCTGGCAAGACAAGGTGGGTGAGAAAACAGTTGCCGTGATACGAGAGGTGGTTGAAGAAGTGAAAAAGGAGGATCCGGTGCGAGGAAAGTGGCACGTCCCAAAGACAACGACAGGGGTTGTGTGGTGTGATGCAAGTAGTATTGCCACAGGTGTGAAAGTGGAGATTGATGGGAACGTGGTCGAGGACGCAGCCTGGCTGAGGAAGAAAACAGACTTTTCTCACATCAACGTGGCAGAGCTGGATGCGGCGATAAAGGGGGTAAATCTGGCCCTGAAATGGGGATTAAAGAAAATAGAGTTGAAAACGGATTCGGCGACCGTGCTGAACTGGACACAGGCCGCCATTCTGAGGCGAATAGGAATCATGAAGAAGTAGATGATGGGCAGCAGGACGACGGCTCACAAGGAAGTTTGCAACCACGCGCACAGAGGAGTAGACGGCCACCCCAGTGGTTGCAAGAATACAAGCTATGATCCTGAAGATCAGTGTGGCGTGTGATATAAAGATAAAACAAATGAAACTCCTCTTACTTCAGGCTAGGAAAAGAAATGGCGCCCGAAGGTCTGTACTCTTTTATAAGAGTACAGACCGGAAGTCAGGTGGTTTGTGGGAGAGGAGTGGAGAAATAAATGAGCCGAATTTCTTGGCAGTCAGTGTGAGCGACGTGTTGGCGAACAGACTGTGAGCGACGTGATTGCGAACAGACGGTGAGCGAATTGATTGCGAACAGACACAAAAAATTTTATGAGTACAGATTTCACATAAATGTAATTCTTCATTGGAAGAAAGGAAAGAAAAAAGTTAGTTCAGACATAGCAACCCGAAGCTAACTAACAGATTTCGAAAATAGGGCTTAGACCCTCGCCCGACGAAAACCGGTCAGTCCTGCTCCACGCAGCCAAGCCAAAGAGATCGTCAAAAATCAGGTATCCTCTCCCTTCCCCCTCAGCGACCTCACAACCGACCAATCACGGGGCGTCTTAAATTTGCTGCGCGAATTTTAAAAAGGCACCACTGTTGAACCCCAAAAATATAATTTTTTACAACCCCCCCCCCATCAGGGGGCAACTGTTGCAGCTATTTCAGTGAGCTTTCCCAAAAAAATTTCTAAAGTAGTCTGCATGTCGAACTCAAACTGTAGACTCTATATCTACATCATATCTCCCTACCATTTCCAGAACGACGTAGAATGCGTCCTTAAATCCGTTTTTCTTTACCATTGCGGTAGTCTTCTGCAAGTATGGATTGTCCTTGTACATATGTGCGTTTCACTGCTCCATGATGTTGGTTAAATTGTTCCATCATCATGTTCCTTTTTCTGTTCAACTTTACCGAATTTTGAAGAAAAATATCTACCTGAATTACCTTACACCTAAACTCTCAAAAACTTTTGCTACGTTATTCTCAAAAAAAATCTACACGTGTTTCACGCATAACACAAAATACGATATCAAAGATTCATTCTTCAAAAAGAAAGAAAGAAAAGAAAAAAAGCGTATTCACCTATTAACAAGTTAAAAAAAAATATCTCAAACCCACGGAATGCAAGAGATACTCCTATTTTTCAGCAACACTTCGTGTTACACTAAATATAGTCATACAAAAATGTCCGTGTTTGTATATCCTGTTTGCATCCTTGCGGACAGGGTAGATAATTAGGAGTTAAATTTAAGGTTATTCAAAGGGAAATAACTATTTAATTTACAACATTTTTCCCTTCAAGAAGTATTAAATAGAAGGGGTGAGTTGATTACATACTTCTCTGTATTTGTTAGGAAATCTTCGAATTCTAGAAGGTCTCAGATTTAGTATCAACTCCACAAGGACTATCAGTGTCCTTTGTTTCTGGAAGCAAAATTCTTTCCTTTTCACAGGTTGGGCTTTCGTGATTGGATACATGTTATTCGTGGATGCCAGAAGGGTTTTCACAGGTTGGGCTTTCGTGACTGGGTACAGGTGATTCGTAGATGTCAGAGAGGTTTGCAATACGGTCGTTGGTACAAGTGTCTTCTTCGTTGGTAGATTTGGAAGCTATATCCGCACATTCGATGCCAGATAGTAGACGTACATGGGCATAGTGAGGATTGATTTCCAGAAGAGTAGCGGGGGTTACCGGGTCATATTTACTTGACTTGGTGTGATTTCTGACGTATATAGGTCCCGGGTTAGCCCAAGAAGGAATTGAAGTCCCGTAAGTAGATTTGCGGCTATACTTGAACCATCTGTCGTGAGGGGTTGTATTCGTTGTAGTACAGAGTAAGGATCTAATTGAATGGAGTGTGTCAGGTAGGACATTTTCCCAGTGATAGGGCTTCATGTTACGAGAGTGTAGGGTTACTTGAATAGCCTTTCATAGAGTCCCATTTAGTTTCTCTACTTGTCCGTTACCTTCCGGATGGTATCTGCTTGTTTTCGAAGTGGCAATGCCTTTTTCTTGCAAATAGTTTGTAGTTTCTTCGGTTATGAATTTTGGTTTCAAATACTGACAGGACGTGCAGGAGCTGGTTATACCTTTTATTTGATCTAGAGAGAAAGGAAGATTTCTTGTTCTAGTAAAGTGGAAGAGACGTATAACTCCAGGGTGGCAGAGCTGGATGTGTTAATCGCGCAGATCTTGCAATGTGTGGGTGAAAGCGGAAATACGAGAAAAGGCATCGGCAACAGAATTTTCCGTTCCTGGACGATAGACGATGCTGAATTTAAATTGGGACAATTCAATGCGCCAACGGCATATTTTATCGTTTTTAATTTTCGATTTTCTTCATCAAACATATAACTAATGCTCTTTGGATCCGTAATAATTTTGAATTGTCTGCCAAGTAGGAAATGGCGCCATTTTCACAGAGCCTCAACTATGGCAGCAGCCTCTTTTTCAATGGCATGGTGTTTGATTTCGTTAGCATGTAAGGTACGAGAGAAGAATGTAACAGGTCGGCCTTGTTGATTTAGAGTGGCTGCTATGCAATAATGGCTATCATCCGTTTCCACTTCAAATTCCTTATCGGGATCGACAGTCACAAGAGTAGCGTCCTTTAAGTAGTTTTTGAACATTTCAAAAGAGTGCAACACTGACGGGAGCAGTGGAAACTTTTCGGTGTGGTTCAGTAGTGGTATCTTTTTCGAGAAGTTTTGAATAAATTTGCTATAGTACGAAAACATTCCAATTATTCGCCTTTGATATTTTAGATTCAGAGGTGGGTGCATTTCAAATAGTGGTTTGAGTCTATTGTAGTCGGGCGATAGTTGATTGTTTTGGATAGTGTACCCAAATAATGTAAATAAAGTAGCTGAAATGATGCTTTTCCTATCGTTAAGTGTAATGTTATACTTCCTGGCTACTTCATAGAATCTTTGAAGGTTATAATCGTGTTGTTTTGGGGTTTTCCCACACATTGTAACATTATCTACAAAGACGAATATATTGGACAGTTTTTCCTTATCTATGATGCTGTCGATGCTTCTCTGGAATGCACTTACTCCGTTAGTAACGCCAATGGGGAGGTGCGTAAATTGATATAGTTTACCGCATACCTCAAATGCAGTGTATTTGCGATCTTTGTCACTGATAGGTATCTGATTATATGCTGATTTGAGGTCAAGTGTAGTAAAGACATTATAGTGGGCTATATCTTCAACCATTTTAGAAATATTCGGCATAGGATAAGCATCAAGTTCAGTAGATCTATTTATGGTATCGCTGTAATCGATTACCATTCTTTTTTTTTTTTTTTTTTTTCATTTGAAGTTACGAGTACTTGGGCTCGCCATGGAGATACTGAGGGTTCTATCATATTCTCTTTCAACATTCTAGCAGTTTCTTTCCTGATGAATTTAGTATCGGCGACAGTATATCGACATGACTTAGTGACAATTGGAGTTGTATTTAAGGAAAGGTGAGAAAAGAGTGGGGGTGGAATTTTCATAGGTTGGAAATGATTGTTGTTTGTGACTGCTCCTATAATAAGTTCGTATCCGGGTCCATTAAATTTTAATGTCACTTTGCCATACTTTTTCAGAATGTCCTTTCCTATGATAACATCAATAAATAAGTCTTTTATCACTTCTACTATCATGCCAGAATGTGTCTTATCATTTAGAGAGATATCAACTATTGGTTCGCCAACAATTTTCGCATGTTGATTAGGGTCTGCTAGAGCTATCGTTTTTTGTTTTGGTATAATGAATAGGTTTAATTTTTTGCGGTACTTTTATTGATGAAAGTACCCACACTACCAGAGTCTATCATTGCATTTATAATGTTCCCATTAATTTTGCACTTGGTTAGGGTTACATCTTTTGTTTTTGTTCTTAGTCAAGCGAGATCGTGGGGGGTCAGTATCGTAAAGTGCAGCCGTTACTGAAGATTTACAAACTTTGGCCCAATGCCCTCTTTTATTGCATTTTTTTTTTTTGCAGTTAGCGTTACGAGCTGGACATAGCGCGGATGACGAGGATTTCCCCCAAAGAAATAAATATCTTGAGTATTTTTTTATTGCAGTTATGTTAGTATTTTCTTCCGGAGAAATCATGGGAACGGTAATCATCTTACCTTGTTCATAATATTCTGCCTGTTTTCCCGCTTGCTCTAGCGACCTGGCCATGTCTTTTGCCTCTTGAAGTGACAAGGAGATTTTTCCAACAGTCGTTGTCGTATTGTAGTGGAGGTTGGTTATGCTAATGAATGAAGGCATCTCGCATATATTGCTGTTTATGTTCTTCAGCCGTTACATTGCATGCTTTCGCCTGAATTTCCAATTGCTGTAAGAAACCATCAATAGTTTGTGCCGGTTGCTGCTTCATAGTCATGAGTCGGTGTCGATTGTAAATATATAAGCAGCTTCGCGGGTCTTCATGGCAGAATTGTAATCGTTGGAGTCACTGATAATTTCGTAAACTTCCGCCGAAATATTGTTTATCAGGGCAAAAAGATTATTTTGGTCATTTTCTGTCTCCCTATTTTCGTTGACCGTGCTCAGGTAGTTGTTGAACGTTAGTCTCCAGTGTTTGAAAAGTTTTTCCGAGTTAGAATCTGTAGGCTCGACGTCAAATCGTTATGGGCGCATTAATCTGTCCTACTTGTTTGATATTGTTTGATATTAAAATTGTTGTGAAAAGTAAAGAGTATAGAAAGAATAGAATGACGAGACTGATAAATCGTTTAGATAGGTTTTAATATCAAACAATTACACTAGTTATTGTCGTACAAAAATGTCCGTGTTTGTATATCTTGTTTGCATCCTAGCGGGCAGGGTAGATAATTAGGAGTTAAATTTAAGGTTATTCAAAGGGAAGTAACTATTCAATTTACTAAGAATGAAAATTTAAAAGGAAAACGAAACACTTGTATTTATAAAAATATAAGATTATATTTTTATTTCCCAGGTTGTGTAATGACTGAGAGTCGCTAGCAGGGATTGCACATATACGGAGTCTTCGGGGGTTCTCTGCAAGCGATCTCAAATCTTATCTCGGTCTGCCCAAACCAGATTTCTACGGGCTTTTTTATTATTGTTCAACTCACAGGGTCACGCAGCCTACAGATTTTGTGCCGACACAGTATCAAATGTACACCTGCATCTCTAGGTGCCAAAGGTCAGTTCAATGCCATATCCTGTTTTTGTTTCCAGGCCCACATTTGACACCCACGGACTTCCTGTGTGCAGCCCGGGCTCCAGGTGCAAACCGATTGACCAGGCAATATATTACATTCCTTGTTGGGATAATATTGAAAAAATAGGGGATGAATTATCTGCCCTTGGCACCAGGTGCCGAAATCACCAATATACGTTATTGGCGACTAAATTGAAGTCCATGACTAAGTTACTTATAGTGTTGAGCAGATACCAGCGAGACGTCTAATCCAGTCGCTCCCAATACCTTCAAAAGAATCAGCGGATATGTCTGGTCACAAACGCCATTAAGTTTGCAATTTGTACTTTTCTGAATATGTTTTTTTATCTTCAATTGTTGTTGTTGTCTCCTTCATCAGAATTTAATTACCTACCTCTTAACCTGGGAAATTATATGAGTCCCAGCAAAAACATCATATGATTTACCTTTTTTGCTTGGGCATTTTCGGTTAATGATGGAATGTTTTGTTTTTGCACTAACATATGTCTCTTTTAATGCTTAAAATAGCGTTGAATGTAGTTGCTAGTGTTTCAATTGTTATATCTTTATCCTTTTTTTTAATTTAGAAAGTAGTCTGGTCCGAATATCAATGTGTGCCTCAGATATCAGCCCTTTGATAAAAATGAAACATTTAAACTGTTCCTCTGTGAGTTAACTGAGTTTAAATTTTTCACATTCTCAATTCACAATACCGGAGAAAGCAACAAAATCGTCGTCATCATTTTGCTATAATTTCAGACAATTAAACCAGGTATTAAACAATGACTGTTTATTACCAAATATTTCTTTTAGCAGTTCAACGATCTCTATAAATGTAAAATCCGTTTGCTAGTTTGGTATAATATAGTTTGTATATCACTCGTGTTCCTGGGAGCAGAGGTTACGAATCAGTTGACGAATTTTCCATTGTTCATCTTTCTGTGAAAATTCGTTTTGGAAAATGTCTATCCATTTGTACCACGAAGCAATTTTTTTCCACTATGAGTGTCATAATGGAATTCGGTAATGGTGTTGGCAAGGCTATCGGCAGAATTTATGTTTAAATTATCTTTTCCTTGTCTCAACTTGCTGATTAAACTATTGATTTAAATTTTGAGTCATCATAGTCATGAACTGTTATTGCTGTTTTGCAAATATTTCTTTTTGGTAATCTAATACCTTTGTCAAAATGTTTGGTGAAATTACCATTTTTCCTCTTCGTGTGTACGTGATATTTTATATCTTCGTCGCCAAAGATGTGTTATATCCCAGGATATAGGAATAACAAAATATAACAAAAACAGTTAAATATGTTTAACATATAACAATATTGATTTTTATTTTTATCGCCGACTGGGAATACAGTTCTGCTATCGGCCATGCAATGAGTTCATCAGGCAGCCATGTTCTTCACTACCTGTTTCTGATTTGCAACTGGGCATACCAGTGTCAACTTCGGTAGGGAGATTTATCTCCCTTAATATTATTATTATCAGTTTTTTACACCATTGTTAGCTGGTGGTCTTTCATAGAGGTTTGAGTGACAACAAGTCTCCTCCGGTCTCCAGGACCCTCATGAGTATTCCAGATGATTTCAACAATGCTGTTGTCTGAATGGTCTCAATTCTCCCTCTGATTTCCATTGTCTCTGGGTTTTTTCTAAGCTTGTAGGGACCGTTCCAAGTGCCCTAACTACTATTGTTATCATTTTCACTCTCATATTCCACAATTGTTTCAATTCTCTAGCAAGATCCAGGTAATTGTATATCTTTTCGTTTACCTTCATCTTCACCCTGTGATCAGCTGGAACTGAAAAATCTACCAGTTGACGATTTCTTTTCTTCTTTTTTTTTTGGGGGGGGGTTAATCAGTACTATGTCTGGTCTTCTGACTGGGATAAAGTGATCCGTCTTATCCTCAAAGTACCAGAGAATTTTGTTTCATGCTCAAGAACAGATTCTGGTTCATGCATATACCATTTTATTGTATGGTCAAAATGTTGTTTTTTGCATAATTCCTAGTGGATCACCTTTCCAACCCAGTCGTGCCAAGCTTTGTATTCTCGTTGTGCTAGTTTGCTACATTCACATAATAGATGGTTTATGGTTTCATCTCTGTCACTACACACTCTACATTTGCTGTTTTGTTGCGTCTTATGGATTTTTGCTTTGATATAATTTGTTCTTATGGCATTGTTTTTTGCAACAATTATGAGTGACTCGGTTTCTCTCTTGGGGTTTCCTCTTCTTAACCATGTCCATGTCTTTTCATGTGCAATCTTTCCAATTTGTCCTTTGAAGTTGTGATTGTCGTGAGCATGATACGCGACATCCTCGCAAGCGTACTCTACAAGGCGAACACGGCAGATATGCCATTTTGCGAACGATGTGGCAGTGGTGAGGAAGAAACGGCCGATCACGCCTTCTTCTACTGCCCAAAAGTTCGTCCGCCTTGGAGTTACGTGAACGAGGTCACTACTCGCATCGTACCCGATCAGTTGATCCAACTCGACGTGGGTTACGTCGTAGACAATGTCAATCCTCCGTATGCCGGAGAAAAACGAAAGGTGTTTTTCGCGGAGCTAGCCGTGGCTTGAATGGTGATTTGGGTCACACGACTGAGGGGATTGCATGAGGGGAGACGTTTTTCCTGTCGGGATCTGATTTTTTTCTTTAAGCATCAGCTTAGAGTGAAGATTAGATGAGACAAAAGGAAGCTTTCATGACATTCTGCGAAAGGTGGGTGAAAGCAGCAAGCTTGTATGCAAAAATGGGGGCAGGACTGGAGTCTACTTTCCCTAGCTCCCATGGTCACTACGGCCCGTAAGCGGAACGATACCCCTTCCCTTAGACAAACTGTGACCGATTCAGGTTTTGAAATTAGAAGAAAGAAAAAAAAAAAGAAGAAAAAAATCGTAAATGTAAATCGCCGGGTGACTCGATCGTTTGGGTCAGATTCAAAACAGATGGGCGATCCGGAAATGACCATATCAGGAGGTGAGATCTCAAGTAGGTCAGAAGAATTCCCAGAATCGGCGGCGGTCGGAGACAGGTCTTTGATGTGGCCAGACTTGAGTCTCGCGGAGAGGCATTAACAGTGTGTTGCCTTCGGCCCTTGAGAAACGAATTAAAACCTATATTTTTTCTAAGACCACACATGTTTTGGAGACCACTTGAAAAATGGCCGGAATAGAATCTTTTTATTGTTTTCCTTTCTCCACTTAGGAAGAAGATAACTTCTTTTGTTTTGAAAATGGCCGGAAGAGAGATCAAAATTATCTGGGTCTCACATTTTGTTGGAGACCACTTGAAAAATTGCCGGAAGAGAATCCTTTTATTGTTTTCCTTTTTTTTCTACTTAGGAAAAGATAACTTAGATTAGTGAACGGAAGTGAATTTGATTGGCTGGTTGGAACTAGAGGAGGGTGGTTACCCTGCTGAAGTGGGAGGCGCAGAGAAAATTCCTAATATCTTCATGCCGGCCGGAAATAAAATTGTTCCGATTGAAATATTATTTAACTCAGACGTTTTTGGTTTGAGGACAGATGAAGCCACACCGGGCTTGAGATATGAAGTTGTGATTGCTTGAGAATCACATGAGCTGACCGGGCTAGCTGAGAAGATTAACGCAAATACTGAGAGCCGAGAGTAACTGACTTCAGCTAAGACCATTTTGAAAACTTAGTCAACTTACAAACTGTTTTGCACAATACTGAAGACCAGAAGTTATTAATTACGGGTACATCACTCCCACAGTCTTGAGAAATAATTATTTGTATTCTTTTGTTATTTGAATATAATTTCTTTTAAGTTTGAAGAAAAAGAGTCGTTGTTTTTTATGTGACCACTAGGCCGCCGTTAACCTTGGAAATCAGTTTCTATAGCAGATTTCTAGTCGTTTGAGATCTAAATACAACGTGGGCATTCGGCTAGACTTCCAGCAATCCTTGGTTGATGCAGAAAATCCGATCGACGGCCAATTTCGGAAATTCTGTGAGCCTAAAGGGCCTCAGTAGGACCGACGGGTTATAAAACAATGTCTACTTAGAAAAACAACAAAGCTCAGAGCCCGGCTTTAGAACTTCTTCTAGACTTCTTAGTTAGGTGTACGAATGAAAACATGTCCCAATTTTTTCACTTAGGACACATCCAGGACCCCCTAGACCAACAAATTTTCTTGTCACATCCCTAAAACCCTTTGTATTTTGTTCCTGTAGAGTCAACATTATTTGAATAAATCCATTCCAATACCCTCACATCATCATCCCCTCATTTTTCCCCTTGACCATATTAAGGACACCCACTCCCTTCTTAGGGGAACTGATCGGCTTGCTTTTGGTCTTCCGGAAGACAGTCGGCGGTCACAGTACCAACAGATGAGGGAAAGGGGGTAACCAAAAATGGCCTCAGTTTTGTTTTTTGTTTTTGCTCCCTCTACTCCTACCTCGTATCATAGTTTTTGGTTTTTAATTGTAAATAAAAAATTGTATATAAATTTAGTTTTATTACCATCGGGGCGTAAGTAGGGTTTCACGCATAGAGCGCCAGTGAACTTTTCGTAAAAGCAGTAGTGAATGACGATGAACGGCTGTATGTATTGATGTGGATCGGTCGGTGAATGAGACTAGCTAAGATAGGTCTACAAGTCTAGAGGCATGACCAGTTATGTACTCCGCCCCCCTTTAAATAAAACTTCGGGCCTTGTGCCCAGATGTGTATTCAGCTGTATCTCTGTACCGACTTTACATGAATAAACGTATTTGATGGGGTCGGATGAAGGGATTGCAGCCAATCCACATCAAATACACCGTCTTGGAAGTCTGTTCGAAAGGTTTTTACTGCCCTGTCCATGCAAAGGTTTCAGTCTTGGAAGTCTGTTCGAGAAGTGTTTATTACCCTGTCCGTGCAAAGGTTTCAAGCTATTTCGGATTTTTATGGCTTTCGATCCAAAAATTAATACCACTATTTGACAGAAGTGATTCTGGACAGTCGGTTGTCGAGTCGATCGAGAAGGCAGAATGTATATGCCAGCTTAGCGGTGTAAAGCGTATAGAGTGCGTGGTTCCAATGCGTCTATCGAGTGGTGCATATCCGGTGTACCAGCACCTGAGCGAGGAAAAGAAGAGCGACTTTACCTTCATTAAAAAAGCCTTGTATACAGCATTCGCTCTAGACTCTGTTACAGCTTGGAAGCAATTTGTGGCACGCTGCTTGCGCCCGGGAGAGACTGTCGATGTCTTTTTGACCGAATTGCGTAAACTCGCAGTCCTGGTCGGAGTCTGATGTGTGTGTTTATCGCCGGGTTGCTAGAGCATGCCGAGGATCTGCTTCGAGCCTCTTTCCAGCTAGACGATATGGATATTTCGTAAGTGCTGGCTCGAGCACGAGCCATACTGAAGAAGTGCCCTGCTGATATGGAGCAAGCAGCGGTAGCCGCACGACCATTACGTTGTCAGGTGAAGGAAGGTGACGCACCAGCAAAATGCTATGTGTGTGACGGGCCCAATCACTTGGCACGCGACTGCTTCTTGCGGCGTGAAACATCAAAGAAAGAGGATGCTAGACCCCGAAGACCAGTTTCGTGCTATCGGTGTAAGCGGCAGGGACATATAGCCCGAAACTGTCCGGGAAACGAGCAAGGGGACGAGTCTTCGGCGCCAGTCTTCTCTCCAAATGCCCTTTAAATACAGCGCTACCTACAATGACTGTGCAGATCGATGATACGAGGCGTACAACCCTGGTGGACACTGGTTGCACGCAAATACTCATACACGAAACATGCTGTTAGGCATGGAGGATAAAGGAGGTACACGTGCTGACTGTAGGCGGGAGTACACTTAAGTGTTGTGGGGTCGGGACGGTCCGGCTTGGCGTGGGCAACAGGCCCTCTATCTACGTAGAAGTTCTGGTCGTAGACGGGGAGCTACTCGGATTTGACTTGTTGCTTGGACTGGACGCAATCAAACAGCTGGATCGGATGTCCATGACTAACACCGGTGAGGTAAAATTTCCCCAACTTGATGAGCCAAATTGTGCTGCCATCATTATCAACGAGCCTGATTTCCATGCAAAGTATGACGCGAACAAACAAATGTGGATTGCATCATGGAAGTGGTCCGGTGACCAACCGCCAGTCACGTTAAAGAACAGGCTATCAGAATATTCTGCCCCTGAGCAGCTTCGGAAGTACAACCGGGAGCTGCAAACTTGGATACAAAATGGCTGGCTGCTTCCATACCCTGCAGACGAGCTCGGACCCCCAAAGGGGCTGATCCCCCTAATGGCCGTCCTGCAGGAAAACAAACGAAAGGTTCGGCACGTCATGGACTACCGCGAGCTCAATGAGCACGTAGATGCATAGACGGCCAGTGCAGACGTGTGTGCATATAAGTTACGAGAGTGGCGGCAGCAAGGGTCAGATGTTGCTGTGTTGGACTTACGTCGGGCCTATTTGCAAGTTCACGTTGAGAAGTCCCTGTGGCTATTCCAAACAGTAGAAATCAAGGGGAAAAGGTATTGCCTCACCCGTTTGGGTTTTGTGCTTAATGTCGCGTCCCTGATCATGCGGTCCATCGTCAATACCGTGGTTGCGCAAGACGAGGGCGTTAACAAAGCTACCTCTTCATACATTGATGACATATTCGTTAATGAAACTATATGTTCTGCATCCCGCGTAAAAAAGCACCATGAGCGGTTTGGACTTACGTGCAAGGCCCCAGAGCAGTTAAGATGCAGCACACGCGTGTTAGGATTGCATGTCTGGCAGGAGCGTGTTGGGGATTATCTTCCCTTTGCCTGGAAGAGTTATCTTGCCGCTGGGGTTTCCGTGCCGACCACCAGGAGGTCTGGTATTTAAGCGCGAGGTCCAAACTCTTCTGCCTCTTTTTGCTACATCTTCTCGTACGAGCACATGGGTTAGACACATTGTCACGCCCTTTTCGGTCGGGGCTTCTGCCCCCACCGCTATGCAACTCTCCTGGGGGCCTTGGCCCCTCATCACTATTAAGTGATTTTTAATGTATGAACTCTCCATTTCTTTTATCTCTATTCTTGTATGTGTATGTACATGTATTTTATTGTCTCTGTACGCCTGTTTTATTTCTGTGCTGTTTACAATACAAAATGTTGTGTCCAACAAACGTTTCGGAGTTGTATGTTCATATATTAAACTTAATTCTTACAAGTGGTGACTACCCGAAGTGATGAACACGTTTTTTGAAGGCTTTGGAACTTTTATTCTTACATGTGGTGATTCTCGACTGAAAACACGCATTTAAAAACCTTTCTTTTAGCATGTTATTGTGCGTATCGTGGACTGAACACCAACAAAAGAGAAAGAATTCCTTTACCACGAACTTTTACAAAAACGGTGACCCCTCAAATAAATGATTTCTTTTTTTTTTCGACTTTTGGACAGACATACATTTGTTACAGCGCTGGATATATATATGTAGAAAAAAATAAAAGAAAGCAAATTCAACACTGAGAAAATTTTTTTTACCTCGAAGAACGATTGTCAGCCATCAACCAGGGACAGTTGTTACACTTCCCTCGCCCACTTCAGGCGGCTACACGTGCGACCAGATTTCAGCGACTACTACGAAAAGTACGGACACGGCCACACCATGTAACCTAAATTTCAACCACAATGCTACTCAGCGAATTTTTGTGCTACCCCTACAGAAAGAGAAATGTACATCTAAAGTGTCCATTTTCTGACCACAGTATTTGTATCTCCCAGACTCAAAATGCCGACTTTTAAACTTTCAACTCGACTTTGGTGTCTAAAAAGACATTTGACCAGGTCAGCATTGAAAAATGGAACGAAGTGACGGTGAATTTCGAATTTTTGTCCACATCTCACAGGGAAACATTTGCCCCATATTTTCCACAAACTTTTTACAAATTGTACACTAGTACAGAAAATGTTTTTACCAGGTATTCCCCAAATTCCTGGCCAAAGTCGGACCCAAATGGCCTGTAAAAATACTTTGATTTCACCTTTGTTTCACTTGAAGCACATTTTTGCGACACCCATCGTCTCAGGCAGATTTTGCCTCCCATTACCCAGGAGAAAAATTATTCCTTAAAGGATAAAAACAGACCTTATTTCAACTCAGGAATTTGGAAGAAATTTGCCACCACCAAGGAGATTTCTTTAAATTGTACCAACCGGAATAGGGAACCTTTTCACACCGGGACTTAAACATGAAAATTATTTTGTTTGTATTTTAAATTACATTCCTGTCTTTTCATACCTTTATTCTGTAGTTTGCTGGAATATGTATATGCAAATTTTACTTCTTTATTTTGTGAACTTTGAACATTCGAGACCCCGTTCTTGTCCATGGAAAAATACATTTTGTAATTCCTTTCTGTAAGTTTTTGCCGAGCCAAAATTTTAGGGGGGGGGAGTATTTGTTGGGATTATCTTCCCTTTGCCTGGAAGATTTATCTTCCCGCTAGGGTTTCCGTGCCGACCACCAGGAGGTCTGCTATTTAAGCGCGAGGTTCAAACTCTTCTGACTCATTTTGCTACAGCTTCTCGTACGAGCACATGGGTTAGACACATTGTCACACCCTTCTTGTGTCTGTTGTTAGTCAGACGGCGTGCGTGCATCGCTGGGTCTCAGAGACGTTGTCTGGAAAGTCGAAAGTGCGAAACAAGGCTGCCACCGAAATGTTGGTCTGGCGTCGGCTCGGCACGCTTCGACAACTGGTCTCAGAATATGAACTGAAGATAGACGCGGCACTGGTTAAGTCTCACGACAACCGGGCCGATCAGCTCACCAGAGAGCCGCAGCGATGGCTGGATGACATTCAGAAAGAGTCAGAACCCGTAGGACAGGCGTGCGCTGTGGCTACTGGAGCAGGAATCTGCCCGTATACGAGCCATTCATCAGTCCATCGGACACCCCGGCGTGAAGCGCATGTTGTACTTTGTAAAACTGGTCATCCCCGGAGCCTCCAGGCCGGCAGTTCAAGCGGTGGTCAGGGATTGCAAGAAATGTCAAACGATAGATCCTGCCCTGGTGCACTGGAAGCCAGGTAAGCTTTCTGTACGTGATAATTGGAGCAGGGTGGGAATGGATGTGACTCATTTCGGAGGCTAGTACTACCTGACGCTGATGGACTGTGGTCCCAGTCGTTTTGCCATTTGGAGGCCATTGCAGCGCCAAGACTCTGCCAATATCATCCGGCAACTGGAGACAATCTTTTACGAAAGGGGGCCGCCGATTAAACTGCTTACCGACAATGCCGCAGTGTTTTGCGGGGAAAGGTTCACCAGATTTGCAAAAGATTGGGGTGTCCGGATAAGATTCCGATGCGCCTACGGGGAATGGGATAGTGGAGAGATCCCACCGCACGATACAGCGCATCGCCGCGAGAGCAGAATGCTCTCTTATGGAGGCTGTATACTAATATAATTTGACACCGAAAAACGACACCACGGCTTCAACAGCACCAACCAACCTAATATATACCTACCGCACTCGCGTGAAGGGCATTGATATTGCTCCACCGGTTGACGCCACAAATTCTGGCACATACGCTGCAGGGGACGTTGTGTGTGTGAAGAGACCGCATGGGCTGTGTACAACACAGTTCGAGAAGAGGAAAGTGACGAAAGTCTATAGCCCTCATTCAGTCCTTGTGGATGGAGTACCATGCCACGTAAAAGAAGTTCGGCCGGTGCGTGGAGCAGAGACTACCAGCAGCCACATTACCACCTCGGACGAAGAAACCACTATGGTGTATGAGGGGCAGATGCAGGAAGACATGACAATCTCAACTGGAAGCGCAAGCAGCGTCCCCGAACAAGACGAGCTCAGTGATACCTCAGAGGAAAGTACCACTGAGGAGATAGCCGCGCCCGCTCCACTGAGACGAAGTAGCAGGATAAAGCCACCTGCTCCATATTGTCCTGTGTGTGATCCTCTGATTAGGGAGGAGTGTGATTGTCGTGAGCAAGATACGCGATATCACGCACGAAAGCGTCCGCGATTTGCATGCGCGTGTTGTGGAGCAGTTTGTATAGAAGGGGGGGAATATATGGGCGAAATAGACCTTCGAATCAACAAGCTCCCGTCGAGAGGGAACCAAAAATAAGCGAGTTCTCAGTCTTCTCACAAGTCAGACCCTCTGTTGGTCAACACATTCTTCGTCTAACAGCTGGAAAATACATCGTCGTAGTCGAAATAATCTTTAGCAGTTCAAAATCACATTTCCTATTTAGTTTTGTTTCTGTTCGACTAAAATCCATTTCTTTACTGAAAAGCGCTTCGTCGTCGACTGCTTCTGCTGCTGCTGACTGCTGACTGCCCAGCGCTCGACTCACTTGTTATTTTATGGACATATTAGCCAAACATCCGGGCACATCAGTCGAACCTCGCGTCCGTCCAGTGCCCAAAACGCATTTGTTTTTGCATGCGGGAGGACGCGAGTTCGATCCCGGCAGGCAAGACAATGTCTTGCTCTTTTTCCTTTCTCGTTCTCCGTCACAGTTTGGAAGCCTGCAGGGCCGAGGTGCGCTGATGCAAATCTGAAACTCTGCAGATTAACCAATCGGCCGCCTCGCTGTAGCATATAAAGTGAGTGTGTCGGAGGCTTGGGCAGTAGGGAAGGTCGATTTTGGAACTGGGATACAGCACTGATACTGATATTTGGGGTTTAACATGATAAATAACGACACAAAATATTTTTTCCAAAATCATTACCAATTTTTGAGAAAACGAGTTTAAAGGCTAAAAATTAACCCTCTAGAATATGGCTTCCGTGTGTGATGTAGGGAGAATTTACCGCAGTCGAAAGATTATGTACTGTGGAGGAAAAAATGTTTAAATATCATTCAAAATTTATCTTTTTCTATTGAAACTTTTCTTTGATATCAATAATTTATATTAAAAAAATAAGCATTATTGATAATAAAAAAATATTTACTTGTAGAGACGAAATGGAGATTAAACTGTTTTAGTTTAGATTTGTTTTGGTTTGAGATTTAAACAGTGAAAAAAAATCGCTTCCTTTTTTTTCTCTAACATTCAGGATTTGTTATTTTTCAGTGGAAAAAAAAAATAGAATAATTTTAATTATAAATAAAACGCCATAAAACTAAGTTTTTTTTTTTTTTTCGTTTTAGTCATAAAATAAAATAGATATAGTTTGTTTAATGTTTATGATTAGTGTCATCGGACTTTCTTTAAATTAATATCTTTTAAAATTTACGCATATGCTATTATTCGTCTATTGTTTGTTTTAAATTGTAAAAATAATTAGTATTTTTTATTTTCATACATTTGAAAAAGAAAGGAAAGAAAAGGTTGTTTATATTTTTTATTTTCATGCAAGATACATTTGAAAAAGAAAGGAAAGAAAATGTTGTTTAATCTACATCATTTTGTATTTTAAGTGACTTTAATTCAAACAAAACAAAAACAAAAAACGTGAGTTTTGTCTTTATGTGGTGAATTTGTATTTTGGTAAGTAATACCCTTTCTTTCTTTCTATTTATTTTGTTTCAAATTAAATTTTCTCTATGAAATTATTAAAATACGGTTATGTTCCAATTTCATTGTGAAAAGTGTAGCTGATACTATTTTATTCACGAAAACCGTAAGCTACCTAAGGGTGTGTGTGTTTTAAGAATACCCAACTTTTCGTCTGCCTTATTTTTAAAAAGAAATTAAAATTAATTAAATCGATTATTTAAGGTCAAATTTTTGTCTAAATTGAAAAGTAGTAACATAATGAGCATTAGTCAAAAAAAGGTAAAATAATATTATGCATGTAATTTATTTATAATACATTTAAAAGATTTTAAGTCAATTTGCTGCTGTCAAATCAGTGTTTACAAAATAAATTTAACACTCTCGATTGAAAAACAATTACCAAATAACTAATGCATTATAAAATTCATTTATTGATAAATCAACACTGAAAATTTCATTAAAATCGGTTAATTCTCTGATTTTTTGTAAATTTCTTTGAAACGGAAGGGGGGTTGTTTTGTAAAAACACTGGTTTTCTACAAATTGGATATATCTAGTGTGTTTTACACAACCTTGATGATGAAAAAAAAAGAAGAAAAGATTTTCTTATAATTTTTGGATTATTTTAAAATCAATTTGATTTTTGAATTTACCATAAATTAGTGGCTATTTAGGGGAGGGTGTTGTAGTATCCTGAGATCTCGACCTGGCGAGATTAGGGGAATCTCGATAGGGCGAGATCACGGAAAATAGGGAGTGGACTACTAACGTGGACAGACAGTCACAATGACCTCGAATATATATATTCCCGTAATAAACCCTTCTATAAAACGTTAAACCTGAGTTGACTTCACTACAACTGGCGAAATTACCAAAGAAAAATCCCTTTAGGAAATTTTTAAACAAAAGGAAAAAGCGGCCGTTAGACTACACCGTTAGCCTACCACGTGGAGAAAAAAAAAAGTACATTCAAGTAAGTTCTAAATTCCTGCCTACGCTAAATGTTTAATAACTGAAATTAAACAACTAAAGCACAGGAATAAAATCATTCATTACTTTATTTGAAACTTTTGTCGTTGAATTTTTTGTTTCTTGAGGAATTTTTTTTTTAAAATGTCTAAAATCATTCCATTAGGAGGATTAGAAGCACCATCACATCTTGACACGATTGGCTAACCTGAAACATTGCACAGAAGATATGAGGACTGGAAATTAGATCTGGAAATCTATATCACAGCAACAGGTGTGTGTAATGCCGAACAAAAAAGAGGAGTTTTACTCGTAACAGGAGGACCAGGCGTTCGTGAAATTTGGCGAAATTTTACGGAACAGGAAAAGAGGGAACAAGAGGCAGCAAGTCCCGGCACAAACAAAAGGGACGCATACGAAGTGGCTATTAGTTTGTTTGACAAACATTTCTCCCTTAAAGAAAATATACCAAAAGCTCGCACTAATTTTTTCGAAATGGAACCGAAAACTGGAGAGACGGTGAACAATTTTGTTACCCGCCTACTGGTCAAGCCATGCAACTTTAAAGAAGATGCTGACAACTTGGTTAGAGACAAAGTTCTCCTCCATATCAAGGATAAAGATTTAAAAGCCAGACTATTTAGAGAAGGAAACGGTCTGACACTGGAAAGACTTATGGAAATAATTGGGACATACCACGAAAAGGATGCACTAATCTTAGAACCAAAGTCGAATATAAACCAGGTATCCAGCAAGGAGTCGAACAAAAACTCCAAAACGACACCCCTTTGTTACAAGTGTGGAGCGCAAGGTCATATTGGACAGGAGTGCATTAAAAGCAAAAACCACAGATGTAGTCATTGCGGAAAAAAGGGCATCTAGATGAGTTCTGTTTCCATAAAAACAAACCCATGAAAAAAAGAAGCCATTATGATAACAGAGGTGGAAGACACAGCCCAAGCAGCGGTGGGTCATTCAAAGACCAAAGAAAAGAAACCCAGCGTAGCGTGGAGGAAAAGGAAGACACTACCTCAAATGACATATATTAATTCAAGCTTTCAGAAGCAGAAGATATAATAGAATTGTCTATTAATGAGACAAGTGTATCCTTTGTGATAGACTCAGGAGCTCATCACAACACACTTTCACTGGAGGACTTCCAAAACCTAAAAAAGGCCAGACCCGAGATTGAACTTCAGCATGCAACCAAAAAGCTGTATCCTTATGCCAGTAAAGAACCTCTGAAAATGTTGGGAAAAACCACACTGAAAGTGCAGGTACCAAACACTAGACGATCTGTCACTGCTTCGTTCTACGTCATCCCTCAAGCACAGGCATCACTCCTTAGTGGTAGAACAAGTAAAGCCCTAGGAATTCTAAATATTGAAATAAATGCCGACATCGTGCAGAAATCCAAAACGGATACTAACAAAGCTAATCCCTTGAGCCTACAGTCAATTAACGAGTTCGATCCAGCTGAAGGAAAAGAACTATCTCCCCGAGAAGTGAAAGAAACTTCAGAGGATGACCCTAAATGCTACACATGTCTGGTAGAAGAAAACGCCCCACCCGAGGAGTTAAAAAGCACACAGCTACCAGATAAACCCTGGAACTATGTTGCAGTAAATCTACTGACGGTCTCGGAAGGAAATCATCTCCTGATCATCATAGACTACTATTCCAGATGGCCAGAGATAGCATACATGCAAAGCACAAATGCTAAGAGTATAATTAATGGCCTGGAATTAGCCTTCAAAACACACGGATATCCACGATACCTGAGAAGTGACAATGGACAGCCTTTTGCATCCAGCGAATTCCAGGAATACCTAACCATTCATGGTATTATCCAAATAAAAGGGATAGTATATTGGCCTCAATCAAACGGAGAGGTAGAGCGGTTCAACAAAATTATCCTAAAAGCAATCAAAATTGCAAAAATAGAAAAAAAGAGCTGGAAGGAGGAAATGAAGAATTTCCTATTCCAATACCGTACTACCCCCCACACGGTAACAGGAGTGTCGCCAGCCAAGCTACTGATGAACCGGGAACTCCGAGGAAAATTCCCTGACATTACAGAAGCATCTGATGTACACGAAAACGTACATGACAAAGATGCTCTCCACAAATTGAAACAGCACAACCACACCAAACCCAAACACGGACTTTATCATGTTCGGAGAAATCCTTTAATCAAAAAGGGGAAAACAAAAGAATAACAGGGGGAAGATGTAGTATTCTGAGATCTCGACCTGGCGAGATTAGGTGAATCTCGATAGGGCGAGATCACGGAAAATAGGGAGTGGACTACTAACGTGGACAGACAGCCACAAGGACCTCGAATATATATATTCCCGTAATAAACCCTTCTATAAAACGTTAAACCTGAGTTGACTTCACTACAGGTGTCCTGTCTTTTCCTGCCAAAATTTTAGCCCCAGCTTAACCCTAACTCAAACCAAACCTAACTCCTTACCATAATTGTCATTTTTTTTAAATATGAAATTGGAAGATAGCCTAAAACAATTTGATTTATAATTTTTCATTTATTTCTATTTTTATTTTCAGATAAAAATGTCTGTAAAAAGACATCCAGTTTTAATCCGCAGTAGCAGTTCCAAAAAAATTTTCTGGAGCACCTTGTCCTTTGGATAAGTCTGAACCCCCAACTTTACAACAAGTCATCCAGCTTAGTTATTTCCTTAAAAATACCTATCCCCATTCGAAAAAATTTGAGATTTCCAAATTGATTGCAATGGAAATAATCAGTATTTGGCAAGCAGTGAACCCACAATTGCCTTTGTTAAGGGAACATTATATAGGGCAGAATATGGGTATATTTTGTTTCAAGAAGGCCAAACAGATTAACAGAAAATCTCTCACCACACGCAAAGTGAAAAGAATGGAGGAACAGCTGGACAGATTATTTGATATTTCTTCATGTTGCTGTAAATTGCCTGTCATAAGATGTGAACTTTGCTGTGAAGTGCAACAAAGAAAATTGCTAAACAAGGCACATAGTTTGCACTTGTCCTCCTAACTAGAAGGTAATTTTAATTCTATGCTTGATTGTTTTTTCCTTGTTTAATTTGAACAAGTTCATGTCTCGATTTTTTAAATTTAAATTTACCTCTGATAATATTCCTTTTTCTGGTAAATGATATGACATTTTCCTTAATATTTGTCATGTATGCTAGACCTATTATTAAACACATGCAAATTTTGAAATTTCAGGTTCCCATTGAAGAGAGGGAATATTTAAAAGATCAGGGAGAGAAAACAGGTCCAAAAGGCAGTTTCCAGCTGGGACCTATTGACAAGGATGCTGTCAAAAAATACAAAGACAAAATTTCAGAGGATGCAGAAAGGTTAGACAGACAGCAACAAGATTCTTCGTGTGTTGCATCCTTGACGTCTGATATTTTTTCACAGACGTCCTCCAGTGAAGAAACCATGGATGACAGTTTTGAGCCAGGGAGAATGTTGAAGGGTCATTACAGTCTTTTAAAAGTCCCAAGATATTCTGTGGAACTTTTTAGGGGTGATGTATCATAAAATCTTGGGGCTTGTCTTGCTAATGCCTTTCTGTCAGATCTACAGGATATGGGATTTCTTAATCCAAGTATTCCGTTAAAAGACATTATTTTAGACAAATCTAAAATAGATAGGAAAAAGCAAGAGTAAAGGTAGCTAGCTATCAGAAGCATGTTCAAGATTATGACAATCTCATCTGCATTGGATAAAGACACTTTGCAGAGAAGATAAAGACACTTTGCTATAAAATGATATTGAAGAAAATGGTGTAAAGATATTAAAAAGAGAAAGGGACAAGAGCGCCACTTAACATTTACAAGAGAGATGGGCACTTCAAGTAAATATCTCACCCACCGAGTCATACCCAACATTGGTGCAACTGGTATTCATCTAGCTGAGGATGTTGCTGCTGTTCTAGAAGAATACAACAGTGTAAATACTGTTAAGGCAGTTCTGGTGGACAATACCAGTACAAACACTGGTTGTAAAGCAGGGATGGTGACAGCTCTGGAGAAAAAAATAAAAAGGAAGGTGCACACAATTGGCTGTTCGCTTCATCAAAATGAACTTCCATTTAGAGCTGAATTTAAAACTATTGATGGAACTACAAGAAGTCCAACAACTTTCACTGGTCCTCTGGGGAAACTTTGTGAAATTAATTACTATCATTTGCCCCAGGTAAAATTTGAACATATCAAAGGCTCTCTGGATAATTTTTATCTCCCTGCAAAGGCAATGGATGACCTAAGTGGTGACCAACGTCTACTTCTAGAATATGCTGTAGGTCTTTCTCGAGGTAAAGTGAACACTAGATTTGCTTCCTGGAAGATTGGACCTCTGAATCAAGCAAGATGGCTAACTTTAGCTATCAGGTTAATGTGCCTATGGACCAGAAGTGCATATCCACCAAAACTATCTGATAAATTACGCGACATTGTCAAATTTGTCATACAAGTATATATAGTTAGTTGGTTTTAAATAAAAAGGGACAATAATTTATGTAACCAACAACTGTATATCTTTAATATGATCCAGAGAGTAAAGCAACGTCAACTGAAATCCAGAATGTTGCATTAAAAAATTTACAGCACAATGCTTTTACTTTGCTTCCGGAATACATTTTGTTGTCAATGTTGAAGTCCAATGAATTGGAGGTGAGGGAAGATGCCATAAAAAAGATTTTGTCCTTTCGATAAGTTAAAATTTATTCATACCTAATTAGTTACGTCAATTTTCAAGAATAATTATAAGTTTTATTCAAATTACATTGCAAAAATATAATCAAGTTTGGATAAATTTCCTTTTTTTTTTTCAGAAGTAGCGAACCGCCAAAGAAAAGAATGAAAAAAATTACTTCAATCAATTTTGAAGCTACACATTGGTCAACTCTGATTGACCTCTCACAAAGAGGGATTTGTGAACCTGCAGTTGCAGAAGATTTTTCCACAAATGAACTCCTAGAATCTCTACTGAATGGAACAGAACTGAAATTTCCAAAATTACCTGCCCACTCACAAGGTGTGGAAAGAGCTGTTAAATTAACAACAAAGCTTCACAGATTGTGTATGGACAGGAAGCAAGGCACAAGCACATTATAACCAAATCATTGTGCCACCAGATCAGACTTGCATTTTCATCGAAAGGAAAATACACAGAACAATTCAGTTCTGTTGTTACATAATTTATATAGTGTAGGAGCTTTTAACACAATTTTAAATAAAAAATGCAAATTTAAAACATTGAATATATTTTCCATTCATTGTATGTAATGGAAAATATCAATTTTATTTGGATTTATTATTGAAATAATGAAATTTTGAAGCCAGTTTGTCATCAAAATCTTGTATTTGTGTATATTTTTGCTGACGATCTTTAAAATTAAATGCTCAAATGAGTTTTAAAGTTAGGAATCTAATTTTTGCTGTCAGTTCTTATAACACCAAACCCCAGCTTTCGCCATCAAAGCAGTATCGAATTTCCAAAAAAGTAACAAATCAACCTGCCCTATTCAAGCATATGTCGCTTCAACAAAAGTTTCGTTTTTTTTTTGTTTTTTTGTTTTTGTTTTCATCAAATGTCAATTTCATATCAGTTAAAAAATAACTGTCCTTTTTACGATGTAAATAGAAACAATTCAAATTTCAAATATTAGGTACTGCCAATTTTGACCTCATAGACGTATTTATAAAAAATAAATTTAATCCATTCGATTGGAGAAAAAGAAATCAGGGAATTATCATATTTTAATGACAATTTCAGTGTTGATTTATCAATGAATGAATTATTTAAAACTCAGATTTTTTCTGGTCACTTAATTTTGACACCGCCCCCTATTTTTTTTTTTTTGGGGGGGGGGCATATATTTTGAAACTAATTACAGTATGAATAAAAAGACAAAAGACTGTTAATAGAAGAAAAAATATGTTAAAGGAGCATGTCTTCTAGAAAATAAGTACCGAAAATTCAATGTAAAAATTAAATAAATAAATAAAAAAGCTTTGGATTTTGTTTTTTTTACTCTTTTGTTTATATATATATTGTGTGTGTATGAAGTTTAAAGGGTATTGTAATTTGAGAAAAGACTTTTCAATAATATTAGATTCTTCTTCTAAATATTTCTTATTGCATATCCTAAGTGCTCTAAGAAAGAAACCTATTATAATACCACTTGTTATCTTATTGTTATGGTGGGAATAAAAATGGATGTAATCATTTTTGTTGGTATTCTTATGATAAACTGCTAAAATGTTATTATTGTTTATAATAAGTATGTCTAAAAATGGTAGGGTGTGGTTTTGTTCAAGTTCATGAGTAAATTTAATGGAGGGTTCCACATCATTTAGTTTATCAATGATATTAGTTAAATTACAGTTTTTCGAGTAAATGAATAACGTGTCGTTAATGTGTGACAGAGAACACGAAGTGAGTGGCCTGCCGTATTCTCGAAGGAAGCGGGCTAGGCTTTGCCTGGCATGTGGGACCGGGCGAATGCGGTGACCTCAGGATGGAACGATGAAACAAGTGATGCCCTCCTCACCCGAATGATTGCAGAAAGTGTTGGGAGGGCAACACACGAGGACCCTGCCAGAGGAGAATGGTGCGTCAACGGGGAAGAAATTAATGTATGGGTCGATGCCAGTTCATTGGCGTTGGGAGTCCTGTTGGAGATGGACGGGGCTGTGTTGGAGGATGCGTGTTAGTTACAGCCCATGAATGATGCCCAGCACATCAACTTAGCTGAGTTGGACGTCGTGCTGAAAGGCGTCAACCTAGCCTTACAGTGGCAGGCAAAGAGGCTGCACCTGCGCACTGATTCTCTCTGTGTCTACCATTGAGTGTCCGACACGCTGACTGCAAGGATACGCACCAAGGCAGCAAGCGAGATGCTGATAAGGCGGAGGCTAGACACCCTAAAGAGCCTAGTTTCGGAGTATGCCCTGATAGTCAGCATAACACTGGTCGCGTCGTACTGCAATCTTGCAGACCAGTTTACACGAGTGCCGCTCAAATGGTACGTTGCTGTAAAGACGAGTACCAAGCCCATTTGGTCAAACCTGCGCTGCCATATGGAGCTCAATGGACCGGCAGCAGATTAAAGACATCCACGTGCAGAGCGGGCACCCAGGCATCAAGCGGACGCTGTATTTCGTGAGACGCGTCGACCCACCGGTGGCCAAGGCAGAGATTAAGCGAATCGTAAAAGACTGCGAGGTGTGCCAGTCGATTGACCCAGCACCAGTACGATGGCGAAAAGGACAACTGGACACAAATGATGTGTGGCAATGGGTGGGAATGGATATCACCCATTATGGTGGCAACCACTTTTTTACCCTCATCGATTGTGGACCCACCCGTTTTGCGATTTGGAGACCGCTGGCACAGCAAGACTCGGCGAGCGTTCTTAAACAGTTATCGTCCGTATTTTGCGAACGAGGTGCACCAGAGGAAATATTGGCTGATAAGGATACAGCCTTTTGCAGCCAGCAAGTAAGGCAGTTTCTGAGTGAATGGGGGTCCGACTACGGCTGCGATGCGCGTATGTGCCATCAGGCAACGGTATCACGGAAAGAAGTCACCGCAGTATCAAAAGAATTGCCGCTAGGAAGCAGTGCACCGTTGAGGAGGCAACATACTGGTACAATGTGACGCCGAAGGACGGGGTGTTCCCGGTAACCGCACCTGTGAATGCCATCCACACGTACCGGGTGCGGGTAAAAGGAATAGACGTTGCGCAGTCACATGTCGACGAAATGGTTTGCGAGTCATATGCTGTGGGGGATTCCGTTTCGGTGAAATCCCCAGGCAGTCGATGCACCACCCGATTCAAGCGGGGGCGAGTGACTGGTGTGGCCAGTCAGCAATCTGTCCTGGTCGACGGAGTCCCGCATCACGTACGCGATCTCCGCCCTGCTGTAGATGTGGATTATTCATCTACCGATGAAGATGATGAACTATCCGGAGTCCCGCGTCACGTACGCGATCTCCGCCCTGCTGTAGACGTGGATTATTCATCTACCGATGAAGATGATGGGCCATCTGGCGACGAGTTGTTATTGAATGTCGCCAATGATCCCCCCGAAGATACAACCGCTAGCCCGTCGGACGATTCAGAGGCAGAAACTGTGGTGCACGTACCGCTTCGAAGGAGCGCGAGAACAAAAAGGCCGCCCCCACCCTGCACAGTGTGTGATCATGAGATCAGGGGGGAGTGTGACAAGGAACACGAGGTGAGTGGCCTGCCGTATTCTCGAAGGAAGCGGGCTAGGCTTTGCCTGGCATGTGGAATCGAACCCGCGTCCTTCGGAATGCGAACGGGCGACACATTGGCACTGAATTCAAGATACTACTGTCCCGGATGTAAGCGCAAGGTGCCCGGATGATGGCTACGAGGATTCCGGCCGCCGGGATTGGCTCGGGAATCTCGTGCGTGGGGTGCAAACACCCGGATGTTGAAGGAAATACTTGTATAAGTAGAAGTGGGGTGACGACAGCAGGCAGTTGCGATTTTCAGCTGCTGAAGATATTTGAGTTGGTGATTTTACGACGACGACGGATTTTTTGTGCTATAGATTTTGTGACGGCGACGACATTGTTGACCCGCCCCCTCTCTTCAACAAGTCGAATTTATTTTCCCCTGTTTTTTTTCTTTTTCATTCTAGACAATGTAACGGAAAAAATTAGTTATTAGGTAAAATATATTGAAAGGGATCGGATTCTAAGAATTCAAGGAATAAGCACGCCAAAGGTGACCTCTTAGGCAACCCGAACTTCTATTTGTAAAAAGTTCCATTATATTGGAAAAAACAATTTCTAGTCCAAAGTTTGCAAATTTGGACTATCTTGTTGATAGGTAATGAAAATAAAGTATTAATTTTGTTGAGATGGTTTTCTAGACGAGTAATGCATTTGTCAACTGGGATACTTGTGTAAAGTGATTTAATATCTAAGCTTGCTAGACATCTATTGTTCATGTTTATATTTCTTATTTTTTCAATTAAGCTATTCAATTTTTTTATGTTAGATTTGCTAACTGTACCTAAGAGGGGAGGGGGTAATATTTTAGCTAGAGATTTAGCAATTTTATGAGGGGCAGTTCCAATTCCCGAAATTATGGGTCTTAATGGAATCCCTGGTTTGTGTGTTTTGGGGAGACTGTAAATGGTGGGGATGATAGGGTGGTAGTCTATCAAAGAGAGACAAGTTTTATCTGTGTTGCCTATTAGTTTTTTTATATGTTTTGTTGAAATTGATTGTGCTGTTAATAATGGTTTGTGGAGAGATTATTTCATGGGTATTACGATCATTGAGGATATCAAGCATTTTGTCATTATATTGTTTACAACACATAACGACCATTCTTCCTCCTTTGTCAGAGGGGGTTCAATACCCTAAAAAAGTGATTTTAAAATTTAAAAGTTATTTTCTTAAAACTCAAACGAATAATATAGCATGCTTTTTTTTTTTTTCGTAGTTTAAAAAATATTTTTTCTTCAAATTGATGCTAAAAAAAATTATTTTATCTAAGTTAAATTGAGTTTTTTACTACCTTAAAAATTTCAAGGTCAATTTTACATGTCTGTCAATATCCGTGGCTAACTTGAAAATTTAACAAAAGATAGCAATGAATTCTATCTTTGAAAAAATTCAAGTTAAAAAATATGCGATGATATGTTCCATATTTTCTGAGATTTAAAAAACGTTTTTTAAATCGTCAATTTCAACTATGGATGACAAAAGGGGCTGAATTCTCTCCCAGTTTGAATAAATATGTCAATCGCAAGAGAGAAAAGTTTTTTTGGCTACACTTCCAGGAAAAAATATTTTTAAAGATGTTGGAAAGAAAATCCAATATTTATGTTTTACTTCGAAATACCCGGATGTGAAAACATACGAGATAGTAAAAAAATTCCAATGTTTGTCCACCATAGGTGTGTACTCAGCCGCAAGAGACAAATAATGAGTTATCGCCTCTTGAGATACGCATTTATCTCTTACACTCCAAAAATTGAACATGGCTATTAATGTACAATAGTATATAAAATATAATACAGATATAAAAAATGAGGGGTGGTCATTGTAAGATATCTACATATATTTGCCAATAAAAAAAACGAGAAACAGCACGGTGAATATTGAAATTTGAGTTTATTGAAATGTGTACTAATTCAATGAAAAGATAAACAAAAAAACATTTATCTAAAATATTGGGTGAGGGTGTAAAATTGATTTGTTAATGAAAAAATTACCCAGTAATGTTGATCATGGCTAAGTAAAAACAGGAGGTCAGACAATTGTATTGTACAGGTTGTTCATAAAGTGCGCTTAAAATAATTTATAACTTTAAAGTGCATATAGACTTTGTGGACACTCGGTGTAGTTAATTGATAGATGTAGGCATCATCTATAATAAACCCAAGATAATAAATTAACCCTGTGTAGCGTTAGTTGTATTCGCCTGGTGGAGTTGTCTGCCCCTTTTGGTTCGTTGGTGCCCGCTAGGGCACCATAGTATTTAAGCGCCGGGTTCAAACACTTTCGCTCTCTTTTTCCTGTTTCAGCAACTGCGAGCCACATGGGGTAGATTTTATCTAAACCCTCTCGTTGGGGCTCCGCCCCCCTTACATTACTGTAAGTCCTCACAGCATGGACTATTCCTAGTCTCATGTCTGTACTTTTATGTTATAATGTACCATTCATGAATGTGTCTATCTTTATTTGTGTACCCCTTTTTGTATGTAACTCTGTTTACCATGTACGTTGTATCTACTGTTATCCATGTGCTGTGTATATTAAATGTTTTGTCCGTTAACCTTCGTCGGAGTTATTTGTATGCAAAGTATCTAATAACTTTGCACCTTCCTTATACCTGCATCATAAAAAAGTAACAATAAAACTGTCTAGATGTGTCGATATTAGATTAATATCGATTAAATTATGAAATTGCCGTGAACAATTTCTGTCCTGGAAAATCTTAAAAATGTCCTGGAAAATGATTTTTTAAAATGAGTGATATTAAAGTTTGACTTTTTATATCCCAGTCTATGAAAAGGGTAGCTGTGCGTTCTTTAAGCGAGAATAAAAACAAGTCAACACACTCTGGTAACAGGATAAGAACTAAATTTTTATTTCAAAGATTGGCGCCCATCAGTCTATGTATGAGTGCGCATGTCCGGAAATGAATCCTTTATTAATCAGAATACAACATTTCTCCCAACTTCAAGAGATTTGAGTTCCCCCCATAATGAATGTTCATAATATGTAGTCTTTTAAGTGTCTTGGTGTATCTTTTTTTTCTTCTGGGTCTATTTGTTCTTTCTTCGTTTGTAGTTTCATTTTCGTCTGTTATTGCAATTGCTGTTTCATCTTCATCTGTGCCTGGTTCATCTGATTTTTGTGGTGTGCCCTCAGTTATTGTGGTTGCTTCTGGTGTTGGTGTGTAGTTAGTGCATATTTCATCGTAATCACTATAATTGTCTACATTATTCTTTGTTTCCTGTATTTCCGTTTTCTCAATGCTATTATCTGTGTCAAGTCCCTAGTCTTTCATTCACTAGTTGGTTTGCAAGTTTAAAGTGACTAATATCCCGGGTTATCTCCCTTTCATCATATATTCGCCTAGCTCTAATCCGAAGCTCATTGGTTTCTTTTAGGTTCCCATTCAGCTCCAGTACCATCATACCTAATTCTATTAGTGTATCTCTGCCTATCAAGGGGAGGTTATCTATGTGTCCTTTTATGACGATGAATTTCGTCTTGGTCCCTCTGTTCTTATTACGAATTATCGTTTCGAATTCTCCTTTCACTGATAATTCTCCCTGTATATTCTTTACCCGGTCATAGTTGGGTTTTAATTCACCCACGCTTGTTCTTCTTTTTAGTGTTTAAATGTGTCTATTTCTCCTATTCTTATTTCTATGATGTTATTATATTTTTGTTTTACGGTTTTTATTTTATGAATTTTCATTTTCATTTTTCTGATGAATTATTTGTCTTCAGAGCTTGTATCTGCCTCCTTTTCAACCCTCCGTATATTTCTAGGAATATTATCTTGTTTTCTGTAGGGTTGTCTGTCGTTTTGGTTCACTGCATTCTGTTGTCGGGTACAGCCGTAATGGTTCATTTTGCCACAGTTGTAACAAACTTGTCCGTATGCCGGACAATTCTGTCTTTTATCAAATCTGTGTTGGCCCCCACAGTATCGGCATTTTATTTGTTTTTTCAGCTCTGTCCGCCATGTTGGTCGTTTCCTTCCTATAGCATTGACTCTATCGGTCCAGTTCTCGTTGTCTATAGTTTTTAAATGAGTTTTTGTAATCTCTTTCACTTCTCGCTTAAGGTCGTTACGTTGACTCGCTTCTTCTAGGAATTTATTTAAATTCCACTGTTTTTGTATTGCTCTAGTTATCATTTCACTATCGTCAATTGTTTGAATAAGGTGTTCCAAAATTCTGTCTTCTCTATTATTCTCGAAGTCGCAAGCTTCAGCTTGTTCTCTTAGCCTCATGGCGTATTGTGAAATTGATTCCTCGTGTTCCTGTCTCATTCTATTGAATAAAAACCTAGCGTGTTGTTTATTTTGTTTCGGTATGAAATGGTGGTTTAATTTCTTTTTAACCTCCTCGTAAGATTCTTTTCCATTTTGCTCTGTGTTCGGCAAGTACTTCATTATTAGTTTTATTTCTTTTCCAGCGTATCTTTTTAGGCAAATAATTTTATCATTATCGTCTGTGACTCGTTGCAAATAAAGTTCGTCTTCAAATACTTCAAGCCAGGATTTCCATTTTTCACTTAAATTGGTCCTGTCTAAGTCCGTGTTAAATGGTTCGGGACGTAAGCTTATTCCTGTGTTAGCCATGATAATTTTTTTTTCGTTTAAAATACGGGGACTTTTCACTGACACAGAGTAATATTTATTAACAGCACTGATAGATATGTAAGTATAGACAATAGTGACTACAGAAATAATGCAATAATACACATAAAAGGAAAAAAATATCACTTATCTTTTGGTTCCGTTCCTCTCTTCTTTTTTTTTCTTTCTCTCCACGTGTCGTGACTTTTCTTCTTGCACGCGTCGTGTATTCGTCGGTAATACTTTTTTGGTACGGTCAACTGCCTGAGGCTCGAGTCCAGCCAATTAGCCCCCCACATATTTTTATAGCCCCGCCCACAGATTTTTAGAAAATTGAAAGTTTTAATTAAAACAACTTTGAATCATGTAAATTTAGGGTTCTACAAACATTTTTTCTTTAGTTATTTGAATATGCACGAATCTTTACATTCCTTTTTTTTTTTTACAAATCAAACAATCATTTCAGGTTTCCCCTCACGCAATAAATTTTAAGAACATCATTGAGTTAAAACTTATTATTAAAACTATTATAATTATTAAACTTATTAAAAAACAAAACAAAAAATAAATAAATTACGGAAATTCTGAAATTTATGAATTGAAAATAATTTTTGAAGTAAAAATGGTACATAATTTGGAATTGTTTTGTTTTTGTGTTTTAATATTAAACGTAAATAGCAGCAGGCGTCAGCCTCGTAACGTTTTGATTTGCTTTGGGGGATGGGGACAAACTTGTTTTTCATTTAAATCATTAAATAATTTTGTTTAACTTTGTAAAACTTTAAAATTTTATGTTATTCGATGTTTTCTGGTTTTAAATTAGTAAAAAAAAATTCAATTCAAATGAAAAACTAAAATATTTATACACGCCCACAAATCTTAATGAAAAAAAAAGATCGTACTTTTCAAAAGTACGGTCATATTTTACTTTTAAAACGTAATATTTTTTAGCTTAGAAAATTGAAAGTTTTAAATAAAACAACTTTGAATCATGTAAATTTAGGGTTCTACAAACATTTTTTCTTTGGTTATTTGAATATGCACGAATCTTTACTTTTTTGTTTTTTGTTTTTTAGAAATAATCATTAATCAAACAATCATTTCATGTTTCCCCTCACTCGATAAATTTTAAGAAGATCTTTGAGTTAAAACTTTATTAAAAAATAAAACAAAAAATAAATAAATTACGGAAATTCTGAAATTTATGAATTGAAAATAATTTTTGAAGTAAAAATGGTAAACAACTTGGAATTGTTTTGTTTTGGTGTTGTTTTTTTGTTTTTTTTTTTAATATTAAACGTAAATAGCAGCAGGTTTGCTTGTTTTAAGATTTATTCATTTTTTGTTTTAAGATCTTCTTAAATGTAAAGATTCGTGCATATCTTATTATAATGGAAATTGTGGGTTTGTATGTCTGTAACCGAAACTATATTACTATACAAGTCACAATTCCCTTTGTTATTTACATCACATTCTCCATGATTTTATTTTTATTTAAACCTCATACTAAGAACATGCAATTGTATTTATATATACAACAAAATAGCGGTTTACAGTGTGAATTGGAAGGCTTTGCATTTCGATCTTAAAAATGTGATTTTAATACATATATGCTTAGTATTATTGATTTCTAATTTTTTGGTTTTATATTAATGAATATGAGCAAAAATCTCGGGGATAAATCTTAAAAGCAATCCATTGACAAGAAGAAATAATTGTAATTTTATTCTTTACTTCTTATTTTAACTAAATAGTTAAATTAGGAAAACTTACCAATGAAAGACGGGAGTAAGGGAAAATGATAGAAGAGTTACTTTCAAAGTTGTTCTATTTTTCAATCATACCCCTCTGTTCCAAATATTTTTATCTTAATTCTTATTAAGTTTCATTAACCTTTCTAATTTAATATGATATTTTATTATATCAAAACTTAAATACTTGCACCCGGAGGGTGCATATATTTGCTAGTTCAAATAACTAAAGAAAAAAATGTTTGTAGAACCCTAAATTTACATGATTTCGTGGTCGTACTTTTGAAAACATTACGAGGCTGGCACCTGCTGCTATTTACGTTTAATATTAAAAAAAAAAATTAAAAAAACAACACCAAAACAAAACAATTCCAAGTTGTTTACCATTTTTACTTCAAAAATTATTTTCAATTTATAAATTTCAGAATTTCCGTAATTTATTTATTTTTTGTTTTATTTTTTAATAAAGTTTTAACTTAAGATCTTCAACTTAAGATCTTTAACTTAAGATCTTCTTAAAATTTATCGAGTGAGGGGTAGGTACCACCAGACCGTTTATGCCATCTTGAATAAAACGGAAATAGATATTTCCGAACTTTGTTTATCAAAAATCTCGTAAAAAAAAAGATCGTACAGGGTTGTTACAAAGAAAAATAGTTAATTCAAAGATCAAATTATCCGATTGGGAAAAATTACATCGTTATCTTAAAAAATAAACAAACCTGCCCGTATTACATGCGAAAGGGTAATTTTCAGACCGTAATATAGACAGAAAAGTTACTAATTATTTCCCTTCTACAATTAACCAG
Source organism: Doryteuthis pealeii (assembly GCA_023376005.1). Classification (NCBI taxonomy): domain Eukaryota; kingdom Metazoa; phylum Mollusca; class Cephalopoda; order Myopsida; family Loliginidae; genus Doryteuthis; species Doryteuthis pealeii. The sequence continues at coordinate 39,808,022 of CM042146.1, read as the reverse complement.
TAAAAGTATGGATAACACTAATTTAACTTTTTGTCTTGTGCATATTCAATAACCGATTTTATTTGTTTTCAACGATTTTTAAGATATTCTTTTTTTTTATCTTGAAATATTATCTAGAATTTTTTTTTTTGTGCATTCGAAAGAAGAAATATTTTTAAAAGTCCTGATGATTTAAAAAAAAAATTCAGCTTAGGAAAATAATGAAAATTATAAACGAAAAACAATGTTTTTACTATTAACATGAATAAAAACTTGAAAAAATTTAATAGTAAAATATCACCGTGAAATTGACGTTAAAAAATGTCTTCGGTTTTGGTATTACTTTTTAAAATCGAAAATGAAATGAATATTTGAATATTTTTTCTAAGAGAAAAACTGATAAAATAATCCTGTAAACTTACTTTGTATTCTAATAGCGAAAAAAATTATCTTATTTAACTTTTTTGAACAAAGAAAAACAAACTTCGGTTGTTATTCAGAAGCGTCTCGTCTCTTTGTAAAACAAATATGACGGTTATGCCCTTCCATATATTCTAAGAACCAAAAATTACTATTCAACTTTTAAAAATATTAATCGAGCACGGATCGGACCAACTTTTAGTTCACCTGAATTCTAAAATTCATGTTTTTAAATATCAGTGAAAATTTTGATTTTTTTCCACAGGAAAAAAAAAAATTTAATTTATTTCACGCAGAAAATAAAAATATTTAATCACACAAAAGATTGAAAATCTCGTAAAAATTAATTTCTTAAAAAAAAATTTTTTTTTGTTGACAATTTAATAGAATATAGTACATACCAATTACATAAGAAAAAAAAAGTTTTCAAATATTAATATTATGACATTTTTTTGCACTTTTTATTTCCGATTTCATTATTTTTTCCTAAAAAAACTATAATTCGGTAAGTTATACAATTTCATTGATATAGTACCAAATTTTTTTTCCACATCATTTTTTTTTTATCTCATAAAATAAAATAGGGGGGGGGGTGATAGACATCGTAAAAAAATATTTCCCCTAATATATTTTAGAAAAAAACTATTTCAGATGTATTTACATCCAATGGTAAACATTTATGGAAATTTTCGTGAAAATCGGACCATTAATTGATTTTTCATAGAATTTTTAAAAAATCCTCTTATCGTAACTTGTTTTTAGCTACGTTAAATTTCAGTTGATTTAACAGTGCAAAAATGAAAACATTGTTTTTCAATGATAATTTTCATTATTTTCGTATGCTGATAAAAAATGTTAAAAATCATCAGGAGTTTATTTAATGTTTTTTCTTTTGAATGGAAAAAACTTTTCAAGAAAATATTAATTTTTCTGCAAGTTTCATTGTGTTAAATGTAGCGGGGGGTAAATTGCACAGGGTCAAATTGGTGGTACCTAGTGAGGGGAAACATGAAATGATTGTTTGATTAATGATTGTTTCTAAAAAACAAAAAACAAAAAAGTAAAGATTCGTGCATATTCAAATAACCAAAGAAAAAATGTTTGTAGAACCCTAAATTTACATGATTCAAAGTTGTTTTATTTAAAACTTTCAATTTTCTAAGCTAAAAAATATTACGTTTTAAAAGTAAAATATGACCGTACTTTTGAAAAGTACGATCTTTTTTTTTCATTAAGATTTGTGGGCGTGTATAAATATTTTAGTTTTTCATTTGAATTGAATTTTTTTTTACTAATTTAAAACCAGAAAACATCGAATAACATAAAATTTTAAAGTTTTACAAAGTTAAACAAAATTATTTAATGATTTAAATGAAAAACAAGTTTGTCCCCATCCCCCAAAGCAAATCAAAACGTTACGAGGCTGACGCCTGCTGCTATTTACGTTTAATATTAAAACACAAAAACAAAACAATTCCAAATTATGTACCATTTTTACTTCAAAAATTATTTTCAATTCATAAATTTCAGAATTTCCGTAATTTATTTATTTTTGTTTTGTTTTTTAATAAGTTTAATAATTATAATAGTTTTAATAATAAGTTTTAACTCAATGATGTTCTTAAAATTTATTGCGTGAGGGGAAACCTGAAATGATTGTTTGATTTGTAAAAAAAAAAAAGGAATGTAAAGATTCGTGCATATTCAAATAACTAAAGAAAAAATGTTTGTAGAACCCTAAATTTACATGATTCAAAGTTGTTTTAATTAAAACTTTCAATTTTCTAAGCTAAAAAAATATTACATTTTAAAAGTAAAATAAGATTTTCGTCCTGGTCGTATTTTTGTTTTTATCAAGATTTGTGGGCGTTTGTATTTTTTGTTTTCATAAAAATCTGTGGGCGGTGCTAATTGGCTGGACTCGAGCGTCAGGCAGTTGGCCGTACCAAAAAAGTATTACCCTGTATTCGTCTTTCTTATTTTTTTTTTTTTTTATATTCTGTTTCTTCCTCGTCGCTCGTCGCCAATATTAAAGTTTGACTTTTTATATCTCAGTCTATGAAAAGGGTAGCTGTGAGTTCTTTAAGCGAGAATAAAACAAGTCAACACACTCTGGTAACAGGATAAGAACTGAATTTTTATTTCAAAGATTGGCGCCCGTCAGTCTATGTATGAGTGCGCATGTCCGGAAATGAATCCTTTATTTATCAGGTTACAACAAGTGGGAACCCTGAAAATATTTCATAGGATTGATTTTAATATGTTGGAGAATAAAACGATAATATTAGGGATCAATAACACCAAGTAGCTATTTATTAAACCCGGTTTTGTTAAAACCAGTTTGCAAATTAACAACACCATATATTATGTAAGTAAACCTTAATTTAATATAAGAGACATTGCAGAATTTTAAACGTGACTGCTTTAAGGCAAATCGAACTCAGATTTTCATAGAGACATCGTTAATAAATGATTTATTCTATGTATTAATGTAGGGACTGGCAAACAGAGCCTCAAAATCATTTTTGACCAAATGACTTTAGCCCTCCCCCTCACCTACAGAAAATAATTTACCAAAAATCAGGGAATTATCGGATTTTAATGAAATTTTCAGTGTTTATTTATCAAAGAACGATCTTTATAATACATTATTTATTTTATTTCAAAACTTTCTAATTTTTTTCAGGTCACTTAATTCCCCCCCCCCTTATGCTGGGGGCGTAAAATTGTTTCGAGTTGGTCCTTACCTGATACTAATTACAGTATAAATAAAGAGATAAAAGACCGAAGTTATGAATAGAAACAAAAAAAATTTTTTACGGTTGCGCTTCTATGAGAAAATAAGTACGGAAAATCGAAAAATAAAATGTAAAAAAATAATAAATAATTAATTTTTTGGAGATTTCTTTTTTACTCATTTCGATAATTATTTAATTGGCTATTATTTTATAAAAGAAAAAATCATACATCGATGTTTTTTCTGCTTAAAAGGGGTACATTTTCTATCGAGTTTTTCAAAACTTATTACTTTCGTCAACAAAAATAAGGTTTGCATTAAGTAGATATTAATTTTTAGAATCTAAAAATATAACATTTTAAACTTAACATCAGCATTTTCATATTTTAAATGAATTTTATATATTAATTTTTCATAGCAAAAATACTAAATTAAAGTTTTGAAATAAAATAACTAATGCATTATAAAATTCATTAATTGTTAAATCAATACTGAAAATTTCATTAAAATCGGATAATTACCTGATTTTTGGTAATTTTTTTTTTTTTGCAAACGCGAATGTTACAGTAAAATTGTAAACAAGCACTTAAAAACATCGAAAACGAGGATGACTGGCTGATATCGTCGAAATTGACCAAAACAAATACTTTTAAATCTATCAAAAATAAACTGCATATGTAATGATATTTTTCTTTTTTTAATTATGGTTATTATGTTACTACTTATAGATTTAGACAAAGTTTGACCTTAAATAATAGATTTAATTATTTCTAATTCGCTTTTAAAATTCCTAGCAGATGACAAAATCGCCTATGCCTAGCCTATATTAATGCTTTTGACTATACATTAAATACTCATTGATAAACTTACGCAATTCGTGGGGGGGGGATTGTGACGTAGTTTCGGTTACACTGAATTTTTATTTTATATATATATATATATATGTTTATATATTTTTTTTTTTTTTCTTCTTCCATATGTTTTCTTTAAATCATGTTGGTGAATAGGAAAGTTTCAATAATTTTCCCTTCCTTGAAAAAAGAAAGAGAAAACTGAATTGGCGTCTGTCGTTAAATCTTTTTTTTTTTTCGATGAACTTTGGCGGCAGAGGCACCATCGACTTTGTTGTAATGGTCGACAACAAAGATGGTTTTCCTTCACATTAATTTATTTCTACTTCGGACCTTTTTGTTGCAGCCGGACTTTAAGAGTATAACCAACTAGAATCATGAAGACATCACTCAAAATTGAACAATATTCTTCCGTCAATGTTGATATATTTGCTATGATGAGAGAGAAAGAGACATTATCAACCTTTTAAGTAGTAGTAACATTTTTCTAATTTTTAATAAATTTGAATTTAGATTTTTCCTGTGTGTTCATCACGTTTGAATTTCTAATTAAAAAAAAGTGTTCGGTTTATGTTAAATATGAAAAAGAAAGAAGTATTCTTTGTTTATTATTTACTTGACAAAGTTGAAAAAAGAACAGTTAACAAAGGCATTTTTAATGTGTTGGATTTTTCTGGAGTGAAGCAAATCTTAGTTTGTCAGGATAAAGAAAAAAATTGACTTCCTTTTTTTCTACAGTCTTCATAAGTTTTTCGGTAAGACAAATTATTTTTCCCTCTATGTTTCTTTACTTTACTTTACAACTATCATAGATTTATTTGTCAACAGCTATATATATATATATATATATATATATATAATGTTTACTTCTGATCCTTCAAAACATTATTTCAATATTTTTTGTAATTTATAGAAATATATTTTACTTTTTTCGCTAGATTAATTTTGAATTTTTCGTCAAAATTACATTTTTGGATTTGTTTCTTAAAAATGTCATTTTAATGCTTAAACGACAAAACCTTATCTTGCTATTTAAAACATTTTACTTTAGATATCTATATTTTAGAGACACTGGATGATTTTGGTTACTTTCTTTCCTTGAAACTGAGATTTGTCAACAAATTCTTTGATTTTGAATAATTTAAAGTATAGAATAGCTTTTCTCAGCAATATCGATTTATTTTGAGATTTCAATTTTAAAAAAATGTTTTTATTTTTTTATAAACAATAATCCTTTCCTACCTCTGAAACCAGCTGATCGTTTTTGGGGTGGGAGACAATTTGGGTCCCTGAAATGACAAATGAAAAACAATTTTCCAACAAGCTCATAAAAGATAAATCTAAGAGAGGTTTTCATTTACTTTTTTTAATCTACTTACACACACAAAAAAAAAAAAAATAGAAAAAAAAATTTTGTTAATAATTTTTTTTTTTACTATTGTGCGAAAATTGAATTCTTTTCATATAATTTTCAATTAAAGTGTAAACTTTTAAGAATGGTTAATTAATTTACTAGTACTTACTAGTTGTTAACTCCAGTGATAAAAAAAAAGTAAAGATGAATTTGAATTTAAGAAGTAACGCATTTTATTTAATTGAACTGATAAATTAACAAAAATATTTATATATAGTTTTGTACTGTAAATTTGAAATTGTAATTAATCAATTTAAAATAAAGTCTATGTGCTGATAAAAATTCCGTATTTAATTTTTTTTTTTTCTAAAAATAATACATTTTTGAAATAAAAATAAAAACAAAAAACTTTTTAATTTTTTGCTTTTGTTTGCTGTGATTATCATCATTACTAAAAATCTCAAATACCCAGAATGCATTGCTCACAACATGCACGAACAGAACTCTGATGTCAAGCAGGTACTTTTTTTTCTGAAGGAAGAAGAAACAAAATATTCTCATCACTTCTTTCGTTTACTTACCTAAGCTTAACATGATGTTATTACACCGCATCCCAATATCTTAGAAAGAAAGAAACAAAACAAATAACATAGAAATCTTCACAAAGAACTGTTTTTCTTTCTTTTTCTTCTTCTCAATATCAGTACCTACCAGGCTGATCGTATTAACGTTTTTGTGGTACCCCACCAACAAGTATTGTTATTTGCCTCTTTTTTGTTTCATTTTGCTGGTTTTAAATTATTTTTTTAAACATTTGTTTGGAGTGTGTTTTGATTTAAAACCCAAACAAAATATACATATGAACATTTTCATTATGAAAAAAATCCTGTAATTATTAAATAATTAAAAAAAACTTTTCTTTCCAAATTTTTATATTAATTGATTATTATTGGATTGTTGTTGATTTAGCTATCAAACAAATTTAATTGTAGGTTAAAAAAAATACCCCAATGAATGAAAATCATCTCATTTGCCAGGCATACAGATTTTACATTTCAATAATTCTTTTTCAAATTTCTTACGTTCATCATTTATTTTTTGTGCGTAAAACTTTAGAATCTAATTTTATCTTTTTAAATATTTAGTTTTTTTTTTTTAGTGTTAACTAAGTCTACGACGATTCAAGGTTATTTTATGCTATGGAAACCGTATGTGTATGTAAACATAGTTAAGTTTAGGTGCATTTGCACCTACCTTTTAATTTAACATAACTTTCAATTCCATTTTTTTTTTTAAATACCTTTAATTTTCGGTGTGATTTTTTTATGAAATGTTAATTTTCCTTAATGCCAGTGTTAGAAAATTTCATAAAAAAATAATCTAAATTACTCCTAATCCTAAAACAGTTTTGTTAAAAAATAGAAATGTTTTAACCAGTGACCACGCAATACTGTTAGAAGTATGTCGTCTTTTCGCCGACATCAACGAAGAATTAAATATTATGTAAATCCAAATGAGTTTGTAGGTTTTTGAAGATGCATTTTTCATTGTATCGAAAAAATTTAAGAAAATCACAATGTATCTTTGAAATTAATATCAGTGACACAACGAAATGGACTACCATTCAACATTAAAGTACATTCCTGTACCGACTCTAATTGAACGTTCTGTCGTTGTCATTGCTACGACGATTTGTCTCGTAGAACATCTGTTTAATATTCTTTCTAATGATATAAGAAATATGTAGATTATCGCGAAGAATTGCCTCGTATTTTTAAAACTTATTACTATCTTTTCTTTTTTTGTGAGTATCAAACATGCATTTTATTTATTTTTATTTGTTCATTATTTTGGATTGCGACCCTCATAATTGTGATAACTCGTTTTGCTCTATATCTCAAATTCTGAATGATTTATTTGTTTGTCTTGTTATTTTTATTTATTTCTCTATTTTTTTTTTTTTTTTTTTTTTACATCAGTAAACTTGACTAATAATGGTGAGACAGTATTTTAAACATCTATGTAAAACAAAATTGTGTATAAAAATGTTCACATAGCATACAGTATATTCTGATCGTTAGGGACCACCAATCAGTTTAGGCCATCTTGAATAAAACGGAAATAAATATTTCCGAACTTTGTTTATCAAAAGTCTCGTAAAAAACAATTAAAGATCGTGCGTACAGGGTTGTTACAAAGAAAAATAGTTAATTCAAAGATCAAATTATCTGATTGGGAAAAATTACATCGTTATCTTAAAAAATAAACAAACCTATCCATATTACATGCGAAAGGGTAATTTTCAGGCCACAATTTAGACAGAAAAAATACATATTATTACCTTCTTACGGTTATGCATCTAAGTACGGATGGGTGTAACGGACAAACTGTTTTAGCCAAAATTTTTCTATTAAAATGAATACATTCTTTAAAAACTTTAATATTACAATTTACTATGAATAAAAACTTGAAAAAATTTAATCTTAAAATTTCGCAGTGAAATTGACGTTAAAAAATGTCTTCGGTTTGAGTATTAATTTTTAAAATCGAAAATAAAATGAAAATTTGAATATTTTTTCTAAGAGAAAACCTGATAAAATAAACAAAATATACTTTTTATACTAATTGGTCGAAAAAGTTAAATAAAATAATTTTTTATGCTAAGAAAAACAAACTTTGGTTACCGAGAAGCGTCTTGTCTCTTTTTGTGTGATTAAATATTTTTATTTTCTGCGTAAAATAAATAAATTTTTTTTCTCCTGCGTCAAAAAATCGAATTTTTCACGGATATTTAAAAATATGAATTTTAGAATTCAGGTGAACTAAACATTGGTCCGATCCGAGCTCGATTAATATTTTTAAAAGAATTTGTAATTTTTATTGTTGAATAGTAATGTGTGATTCTTAGAATATACGGAAGAGCCAAACTGATATATTTGTTTTGTTTTTATACAAAGAGACGAGACGCTTCTCAGTAACCAAAGTGTGTTTTTCTTAGCGTAAAAAAATATTTCATTTAACTTTTTCGACCAATCAGAATAAAAAGTATATATTGATTATTTTATCAGTTTTTCTCTTAGAAAAAATAATCAAATTTTCATTTTATTTTCGATTTTAAAAATTAATACTCAAACCGAAGACATTTTTTAACGTCAATTTCACTGCGAAATTTTAAGATTAATTTTTTTCAAGTTTTTATTCATTTTTAATAGTAAATTGTAATATTAAAGTTTTTAAAGAATTTATTCATTTTAATAGAAAATTTTTGGCTAAAACAGTTTGTCCGTTACACCCATCCGTACTTAGATGCATAACCGTAAGAGGGTAATAATATGTATTTTTTTTTTTTTTTTTTTTCTGTCTAAATTGTGGCCTGAAAATTACCCTTTCGCATGTAATACGGATAGTTTTGTTTATTTTTTAAGATAACGATGTAATTTTTCCCAATCGGATAATTTGATCTTTGAATTAACTATTTTTCTTTGTAACAACCCTGTACGTACGATCTTTAATTGTTTTTTACGAGACTTTTGATAAACAAAGTTCGGAAATATTTATTTCCGTTTTATTCAAGATGGCCTAAACTGATTGGTGGTACCTATAGTACATACCAATTACAAAAGCAAAAAAGTTTTCAAATATTAATATAACTTTTTTTTTTTTTTTTGCACTTTTTATTTCCGATTTCATTAATTTTTCCTCAAAAAACTACACCTCATACATTCATACAATTTCATTGATATAGTTATTCAGTAGGTACCACCTGACCGTTTATGCCATCTTGAATAAAACAGAAATAGATATTTCCGAACTTTGTTTATCAAAAATCTCGTAAAAAAAAGATCGTACAGGGTTGTTACAAAGAAAAATAGTTAATTCAAAGATCAAATTATCCGATTGGGAAAAATTACATTGTTATCTTAAAAAATAAACAAACCTGCCCGTATTACATGCGAAAGGGTAATTTTCAGACCGTAATATAGACAGAAAGGTTACTAATTATTTCCCTTTTACAATTAACCCGTAAAAGTATGGAATGAAAATTTGAATATTTTTTCTAAGAGAAAAACTGATAAAATAATCTATCATACTTACTTTTTATTTTAATTATTGAAAAAAGTTAAATAAAATAATTTTTTTCACGCTAACACTGTCAGCCTAACAGGAACAAACTTTGGTTACTTAGAAGCGTCTCGTCTCTTTGTAAAACAAATGTCAGCAATGCTCTTCCGTACATTCTAAGGATCATACATTACTATTCAACAATAAAAATTACAAATTCTTTTAAAAATATTAATCGAGCTCGTATCGGACCAATATTTAGTGCACCTGAATTATAAAATTCATATTTTTAAATATCCGTGAAAAATTCGATTTTTTGACGCAGGAAAAAAAAAAATTTATTTATTTGACGCAGAAAATAAAAATATTTAATCACACAAAAGATTGAAAATCTCTTAAAAATTAATTTCTTAAAAGAAAAATTTTTTTTGTTGACAATTTAATAGAATATAGTACATACCAATTATAAAAGCAAAAAAAAGTTTTCAAATATTAATATTATGACATTTTTTTTGCACTTTTTATTTCCGATTTCATTAATTTTTCCTCAAAAAACTAGACCTTGTACATTCATACAATTTCATTGATATAGTTATTCAGACTCTTATCTTTATAGAAAAAAAGAAAAAGATTTTTCCTGACACGTCATTTTTTTTTATCTCATAAAATAAAATAGGGGGGGGGAATAGACCCCGTAAAAAATATTTCCCCTAATATATTTTTAGAAAAAAACTATTTCAGATGTATTTACATCCAATGGTAAACATTTATGGAAATTTTCGGGAAAATCAGATTATTAATTGATTTTTCATAGAATTTTAAAAAAGTCCTCTTATCGTAACTTGTTTTTAGCTACGTTAAATTTCAGTTGATTTAACAGTGCAAAAATGAAAACATTGTTTTTCAATCATAATTTTCATTATTTTCGTAAGCTGATAAAAAATTTAAAAAATCATCAGGAGTTTGTTTAATGTTTTTTCTTTCGAATGGAAAAAATCTTTTCAACAAAATATTATTTTTTCTGCAAGTTTCAATGTGTTAAATGTAGGGGGGGTAAATTGCACAGGGTCAAATTGGTGGTACCTATTATTCAGACTCTTATCTTTATAGAAAAAAAGTTTTTAAAAATTTCTGACGCATCATATTTTTTTTTATCATATAAAATAGAATTTTAGACCTTGTAAAAAAATATTTCCCCTAATATATTTTAGAAAAAAACTATTTCAGATGTATTTACATCCAATGGTAAACATTTATGGAAATTTTTGTGAAAATCAGATTATTAATTGATTTTTCATAGAATTTTTTTAAAATCCTCTTATCGTAACTTGTTTTTAGCTACGTTAAATTTCAGTTGATTTAACAGTGCAAAAATGAAAACATTGTTTTTCAATCATAATTTTCATTATTTCCGTAAGCTGAACAAATTTTTTTTAAATCATCAGGAGTTTAATTTATGTTTTTTCTTTCGAATGGAAAAAAAATTTTCAAAAAAATATTAAATTTTTTGCAAGTTTCATTGTGTTAAATATAGGGGGGGGGGTTAAATTTCACAGGGTCAAATTGGTGGTACCTACTGATTGTAGCCAACAGTGCCAATTCATACGAATTTCTGTTTTTGTTTTTTGTACTTTTTAAAAATTTGTCAATTGACTACTCTATAGGGACCACCAATTGATCAGTTTAGGCCATCTTGAATAAAACGGAAATAAATATTTCCAAACTTTGTTTATCAAAAATCTCGTAAAAAACAATTAAAGATCGTACGTACAGGGTTGTTACAAAAAAAAGAAAAATAGTTAATTCAAAGATCAAATTATCCGATTGGGAAAAATTACATCGTTATCTTAAAAAATAAACAAACCTATCCGTATTACATGTGAAAGTTTAATTTTCAGGTCGTAATTTAGACAGAAAAAAATACATATTATTACCCTCTTACGGTTATGCATCTAAGTACGGATGGGTGTAACGGACAAACTTTTTTAGCCAAAATGTTTCTATTAAAATGAATAAAATCTTTAAAAACTTTAATATTACAATTTACTATTAAAATGAATAAAATCTTTAAAAACTTTAATATTACAATTTACTATTAAAATGAATAAAATCTTTAAAAAATTTAATCTTAAAATTTCGCAGTGAAATTGACGTTAAAAAAAAAATGTCTTCGGTTTTAGTATTAATATTTAAAATCGAAAATGAAATTAAAATTTGAATATTTTTTCTAAGAGAAAAACTGATAAAATAATCATATATACTTACTTTTTATTCTAATAGCATGAAAAAATTATTTTATTTAACTTTTTTGACCATAGAAAAACAAACTTCGGTTACTCAAAAACGTGAAAAATTCTATTTTTTTCCGTAGAAAAAAAAAAATTTAATTTATTTCACGCAGAAAATGAAAATATTTAATCACACAAAAGATTGAAAATCTCTTAAAAATTAATTTCTTAAAAAAAAATTTTTTCTTTTGACAATTTAATAGAATATACCAATTACAAAAGCAAAAAAAAAGTTTTCAAATATTAATATTATGACATTTTTTTGCACTTTTTATTTCCGATTTAATTAATTTTTCCTAAAAAAACTATAGTTATACAATTTCATTGATATAGTTATTCAGCCTCTTATCTTTATAGAAAAAAAAGTACAATATTTTTCTACCGCATCATTTTTTTTATCTCATAAAATGAAATATGAGATTAAAAAATATTTCCCCTAATATGTTTTAGAAAAAAACTATTTCAGATATATTTACATCCAATGGTAAACATTTATGGAAATTTTCGTGAAAATCGGACCATAAATTTATTTTTCATAGAATTTTTAAAAAAACCTCTTATCGTAACTTGTTTTTAGCTACGTTAAATTTCAGTTGATTTAACAGTGCAAAAATGAAAACATTGTTTTTCAATCATAATTTTCATTATTTTCGTAAGCTGATAAAAAATTTTTAAAAATCATCATGACTTTGTTTAATGTTTTTTCTTTCGAATGGAAAAAAATTTTCAAGAAAATATTAATTTCTGCAAGTTTCATTGTGTAGGGGGGGGGGGGTAAATTTCACAGGGGAAAATTGGTGATACCTACTACTCTGTCACTTAAAATTCCCAGTTATCACACACATCTATAAAAGTCAGGCACACCCATAAAAATGTGGGTCCTGGACTCGGTAGATATACATTGAATTGAGGGGCATATTTTTTTTACTATTGTCTACTGGACTGATATTAGTGGAATATGAAATGAAGTCCTATGTATATATTTTTTAATTTCTGAACTGGGATTAATATTTTAAATAAAAATGAAACTCTCAGGAAAACATAACTTATTACCTTAAAGTGCCAAAGATGACGTAAAATCCGTATTTTACAAAATAAATTTACCCCACTCCCGATTATTGAAATTTTGTTACCAAAAATAAGGGAATTATCCTATTTTAATGAAATTTTCAGTGTTTATTTATCAATTAATGAATGTTATAATGCATCAGTTATTTTATTTCAAAACTTTCTGATTTTTTTCAGGTCACTTAACTTTGACACTACCCCGGTTATTTTTGGGCGCAAAAAAAAAGACGAAAGACCGAAGGTGTGAATAGAAAAAAAAGCTAAACTTACAAATCAGTCGGAAAATTAAAACATATCATTAAACTAACCCTAAACCCCAACCCTAACCAGCTAAACTTGCAAATTGGTCGGAAAATTTAAACGGAAAGTTTTTTTGGTGGTTCCCCATGACAGTTTAACTAATTCTATGAATTAACTTTTTGCAAATTGGGTTACGGTTTAGGGGTTTGTTTGGGGATTAAGGTTGTTTTTAATTACTAAGTACCACCAATTTTGCCCTGTGAAATTTACCCCCCCCCCCTATATTTAACACAATGAAACTTGCAGAAAAATTAATATTTTCTTGAAAAAAAAATTTTCCATTTGAAAGAAAAAAACATTAAACAAACTCATGATGATTTAAAAAAAAAAAAAAAAGAATTTTGGCGGACCTGAGCATCTGGTTTTTAATTTTTTTCTTTTCTTCAATGGATTATTATCGATTACACACCAATCTATCAGATTGTAAAAAAAAATTCTAAAAAGTTCTTTATTTTTCGAGTTTTCAGGGGTGCTCAGTTCCCCGTATAAGTTTATAGTAAATCGATCGCCCATATCAGCACTGCTTAAAAGATTTTTTCTTTGTAATTTTTTTTCTTTTTCTTCAATGGTTATTATCGTTTACAGATTGTAAAAAAATTCTAAAAAGTTATTTATTTATTGAGTTTTCAGGGGGTGCTTATTTCCTCGTATAAGTTTATAGTAAATCGATCCCCCATATCGGAACCGCTCTATCTTAACAGTTGGGCTGAATTTGCACTAAGGTGTCAAAATTAAGTAATAAATCTGTTAATTTTAACTGGGGGGGTAGGTGTTAGGATTAGGGGTTGGTGTTGGGGTTTAAGGTTAGTTTAATGGGAAAATAAATAGATAATTTGGGTTCTATTTTTTCTGGGCCACCCTAACTTTGACACCTTTGCGCAAGTTCAGTTCGAGCGGTTCCGATATGGGGGATGGATTTACTATAAACTTATACGGGGAAATGAGCACCCCTGAAAACTCAAAAAATAAAGAACTTTCAAGTATCTTTCTTAAAAATCTGATTGATTGGTGTGTAATCGATAATAATCCATTGAAGAAAAAGTAAATAAATAAAAACTTTTTTTACTGGTTTCGATATGGGGGGGGGGTTGATTTACGATAAACTTATACTGGGAACTGAGCAACCCTGAAAATCGAAAAATAAATAACTTTTTTTTTTTTTTTTTTTTTTTTTTAACAATCTGATAGATTGGTGTGCAATTGATAATAATCCATTGAAAGAAGAAAAAAAAATTAAAAACAAAAATTTTAGATGGAGGGTGGTTCCAGATACTCAGATCTGCCAAAATTTTCAGCTTACGGAAATAATGAAAATTATGATTGAAAAACAATGTTTTCATTTTTGCACTGTTAAATCAACTGAAATTTAACGTAGCTAAAAACAAGTTACGATAAGAGTTTTTTTTTTTTAATTCTATGAAAAATCAATTGATAGTCTGATTTTCACGAAAGTTTCCATAAATGTTTACTTTTGGATGTAAATTAGCTATACCCGAAATGGGCCTAAAATGCGTTTTTGACAAAATGACTTTAGCCCCCACTAGGGAAAATAACCAAAAATCAGGGAATTATCGGATTTTAATGAAATTTTCAGTGTTTATGTATCAATGAATGATCTTCATAATGCATTACTTATTTTATTTCAAAACTTTCTCATTTTTTTTCAGGTCACTTAATTTTGACCCCCCCTTATGTTGGGGGCGTAAAATTTTTTGCAAGTTGGTCATTTTCAATACTATTTACAGTATAAATGAAGAGATAAAAGACCGAAGTTATGAATAGAAACAAACATATTTTTTTTTTACGGTTGCTGTTCTATGAGAAAATAAGTACCGAAAATCGAAAAATAAAATGTAAAAAAATAATAGATAATTGTAATTGGTAATTTGTATTAATATAATAATAATATAATAATATAATACTAATATAATAATAATAATATAATATGCAACATTGGTAATCTCAGAATTAGAGAAAGTTTATTAATAGCTAAATTAGGTCCTAATATAAACAACAGATTAGAATTAAACACGGAATACATAGTTAACTAAATTACACGTTCCATATATAGCTTATAGTTTATTTAATATACATATTTTACACATATATATGTAATTTTCCCTATCACAAATTTAAACCTATCAACAATCAACTATTTGCATATTTTTACTTTATTCCCTCAAGAAATAAGTCCAAGGTGGACACTTGAAATAACGGATTTGAATTATGTAATACATCTATAGTAGACATCTACTAATATAAAAAAAAAGAAATTTAAAAAAAAAAAATTATTTTAAAGAAAATACTCATTAAACATAGAACTATTAATATAAAAAGATCAAAACAATTAAAACAAAACAAAAAAAACACTATGCCTTTTATAATTTGAATATTTAATTTATAATATTGAATTTATTTGAAATTTAGAAAGAAAATGCTCATAATACATAGTTTTCTCAAAATTTGCATCAATCCTAATATATAATTATTATATAATATTATGTAATTAATATATAATACTTAATCTATTTAAAATTTAATAATTAAAAAAAAAATACTCATAAAACATATTTTTCTTATTTTCCTTCAATCCTAATAATATATAATTAAAGATAATCTTTTATTTACTTATTTACTGGTCCATATAATTAATACATTTCATTTTTTACAACTGAAAATAAAAATAAATAAATAGAAAATTAGAGAAGGGAGGGAAAGAAAAAGAATAGAAACAAAGAGGGAGAGAAAGAAAATAAAATAAAAGCTAAGCATAAGAATTTTCCTACGTGACCGTATTTTTTATTTTGAATTGTACATGGCTACATTGTTGCAATATTCACCGGATGATAAACAGATAATATTGGATACATATGCAAGGTAGGATTTTAAACATTCGTTCTCAACAAATATTACAAAAAAATAGGAAATTACAGTTATTCGCCCATTTCATTCATAACATAAAGAAGGGGGAAGGGAGGAGAAAGAAAAAAGAAGAGGAAAAAAAAAAGTATAACCATGCAAAAAAAACTTAAGCACGTTCATTTCTGATATTTGTCTCTGAAGATAAAGTTTTCTTTGAAATTGATAAGACAAAAAATAACATCTTTTTGTTTTTATTTTTTGTACGCATTGTAATTGCCTTCAAATTATATATTATAATAGATAATTAATTTTTTGGAGATTTCTTTTTTTACTCATTTCGATAATTATTTAATTAGTTATTATTTTATAAAAGAAAAAAATTATACATCGATATTTTTTCTGCTTAAAAAGGGGAGGGGGTACACTTTCAATCGAGTTTTTCTTCAAAACGTATACTTTTTTCGGAAAAAATAAGGTTTGCATTAAGTAGATATTTATTTTTAGAATCTAAAAATATAACATTTTAAACTTAACATCAGGCTTAAGTATTTTAAATTAATTTTTCATAGCAAAACTACTAAATTAAAGTTTTGAAATAAAATAACTCATGCATTATAAAATTCATTAATTGATAAATCAATACTGAAAATTTCATTAAAATCAGATAATTACCTGATTTTTTGGTAAAAAAATTTTCCATCCAAAATGTTAGGTTAAAATTGTAAACAAGCGCCTAAAACCATTGAAAAAGAGGCTGAATTGCGAATCGCGTCGAAATTGACTAAAACAAATCGTTTTAAATCTTTTAAAAATAAACTGCATATGTAATGATATTTTTCTTTTTTTAATGTGATGGTCATTATGTTACTACTTATAATTTGAGATAAAAGTTTGACCTTAAATAATAGATTTAATTCATTTTAATTTGTTTTTAAAATCCTAACAGACGACAATTTGGGTAACCCTAATGTAAATATATCTGAAATATATTAGGGGAAATATTTTTTTTACGAGATCTATCTCGAGGAGGGGGGGCCTATTTTATTTTATGAGATAAAAAAAATGACGCTGTAGAAAAATTTTGTACTTTTTTTTTCTATAAAAAGGCTGAATAACTATATCAAAGAAATCATATAACATAAAACGCAGTGGTCTTTTTAGGAAAAATTAATGAAATCGGAAATAAAAAGTGCAAAAAAATGTCATAATATTATTTGAAAACTTGTTTTTGCTTTTTTAATTGGTATATTCTATTGTCAAAAAAATTTTTTTTTTTTTTTCTTTTTTTTTTTTTAAGAAATTAATTTTTAAGAGATTTGTGTGTTTGAATTTTTTTTTTTCCGCGTGAAATGAATTGAATAAATTTTTTTCTGCGTGAAAAAATCGAATTTTTCATGGATATTTAGAAATATGAATTTTAGAATTCAGGTAAACTAAAAATTGGTCCGATCCAACACTTGTGTGGATCGGACCAATTTTTAGTTCATCTGAATTCTAAAAATTCATATAGCTAAATATCCGTGAAAATTCGATTTTTTTTTTTTTTTTTTTTTTTTTTTTTTTTTTTTTTTTTTTTTTTTTTTTTTCACGCAGAAAAAAAAGTATTGTTGAATAGTAATGTGTGATTCTTAGAATATTATGGAAGAGCAAAACTGACATATTTGTTTGTTTTCATACAAAGAGACGAGACGCTTCTCAATAACTATGGTTTGTTTTTCTTAGCGTAAAATTATTTTTCAACTTTTTTGACCTATTAAAATAAAAAGTAAGTATATATGATTATTTTATCAGTTTTTCTCTAGAAAAAATTTCAAATTTTCATTTCATTTTCGATTTTAAAAAATAATACCAAAACCGAAGACTTTTTTTCTTTTTTTTTTTTAAGTCAATTTCACTGAAATTTTAATATTAAATTTTTTCAAGTTTTTATTCATTTTAATAGTAAATTTTGGCTAAAAAAAAGTATGTCCATTACAGACAACCATATGTAGATGTATAGTTGTAAGAGGGTAATAATATGTAATTTTTTTTGTCTAATTGCGACCTGAAAACCCTTTCGCATGTAAGGATAGGTTTATTGATTTTTGAATTAAGTGTTTTTCTTTGTAACAACCCCTGTATGATCTTTGTTTTTTACGAGATTTTTGATAAACTAAGTTCGGAAATATTTATTTCCGTTTTATTCAAGATGGCCTAAACTGATCACGTGACTGATTTGGTGATTCCTATTAATTTTACGTATTGTTTAAAAAACGAAACAAAAACCCCAAATTACTATACATTTAATTAACCATTGAAATTAATTATTGAACTCAACGGTAGACACATTAGTCTCAGTTGTTTGTTTTAGTATTGCAATGTATAATTTCAATTAAACTTGGTTTTAAAAAAAATATTTTTCAACATTAAATGTATACTAATTTTTTATTTTAAGCGATACGTAATTAAAAACAACCTTAATCCCCAAACCCCTAAACCATAACACAATTCACAAAAAGTTCATTAGGCATGTCCATTTGCCTGTCATTTGATCATTTTAAGCTATATTTCATAAACGAAAGTAAATATTTTTGAACTTTGTTTTTTAAAAATCTTGCAAAAAAAAAAGTAACAACCCTACAGAGTTGTTACAAAGAAAAACAGTTAAATCAAAGATCAAATTATCTGATTGGGAAAAATTACATCATTATCTTAAAAAATAAATAAACCTATCCGTATTACATACAAAAGGGTAATTTTCAGGTCGAAATTTGGACAGGAAAATTACATTATTTCCCTTTGACGATTATACATCTAAATGTAAGCTGGCTGTATTGGACATAATTTTTTTCTTGTTATTAAACCGATTATTGGTTTTAAACCGATTATTGGTTTTCAACGATTTTTTAAATATTCTTTTATTTATCTTGAAATATCATCTTGAAAATTTTTCATGCATTCGAAAGAAACATTTTTTAAAATCCTGATTTAAAAAAAAAAAAAAAAAAAAAATTTCAGCTTTGGAAAATAATGAAAATTATGAACGAAACACAATGTTTTTTTATTGCACTGTTAAATCAATTTAAATTTAATGTAGCCATAAACAAGTTATAAGGGAAAATGAATAAACAATTTGGGTTCTGTTTTTTCTGGGTCACCCTGTAATATGTTTAATTTTCTGACCGATTTGCAAATTTAGCCAAAATTTACTATTAAAATGAATAAAACCTTGAAAAACTTTAATATTAAAATTCACAGTGAAATTGACTTTAAAACAAATGTATGCGGTTGTTTTGGTATAAATTTTAAAATCGAAAATGAAATGAATGAAAATTTGAATATTTTTTCTAAGAAAAAAGTGATAAAATAATAAAAATATACTTACTTTTTATTCTAATTGGTAGAAAAAGAATTTTTTTACGCTTAAAAAAAACAACAAACAATAGTTAATATACTGAGAAGCGTCTCGTCTC